>JANHGO010000037.1:11847976-11868549 GCA_024606505.1 Aquila spilogaster | reverse complement strand
AGTTGCAAGGGAAGTTTAGTGTGAGAAGGAGCTGAACGTAGATGGCCATTAGGGCACTTCACATTAGTCAGCTGTTCTGTAACACCATAGTTAAAACCAAAAGCCTATCTGCAGGGCAAAACCGGGTTAAGGGAAAACTGGATGGGTTTTGGAGCCATTTCAACGTTTTTCCCTTGTTCTGATTTCTTTTGTTGTACTATTTAGAATACAAGTCTTTCTGAAGGTAGCCTGTCTTCCAGCAGTACATAACTGTCAGAATATACTCATGAGGCTGTGTGAAATGCAATGAAACAATAAATAACAGCAACAGTGTCTAGCAGAATTACCATTGTGTAGACCTGAGTGATACTGAGCACATTGTCCTAAATATAAGTTTCTTCAACTGCAATTCCTTACATCTGTCCATGCTTAATATTAGATTGAAATTTAAGGAATTTGAAAAGCATAAGTATATATTTGTGAATGCTTAACATATAAATCTCACATTTTCTCAACTAGATAATCCAAATGCTTCACTTAAAAAAAAATCAGTCTTTGAAAGTGAAAAAAGAATCTTTTGCACTGAAAACACAGTAGAGTAGTAGCATGCTGCCTATAACTCCCTTTACACTGAAAAAAAAGAAAATCGTCTAAATTCAGTATTGAAAATAATGTTTTATCATCATACACAAACTGTTTTTTTAATTAAATACTGCTTTAATTGCATTAGTTTGGGAAATGTTAAAAAGTAGCTCAGTATTTGCCACGGGTTATTTTCTTAATAAAACAGTTCTTGAAAGCTTTAATCTTTTTTTAAAATGCCACATATTATAAACCAGGCACTTCTCATTTTAAATATTCAAGCTATATACATGGAATGTCTAAAGCAAGTAGCTGTCCTGATAGTTTACAGGTTCATTTTGTATCTTAGCAAATATTTGTGTAAATTAGACTACACTAAAGATCCTGTTATTTTTTTTTCTCACCAGAGAGGATCTTGAATATACATTTATGTTGCTATGAAAGTAATGCCTCCTATTTATTTCCACGGAAATTACAACAGATACAAAGAGCACAATAATGCTATTTGATAGAGCAAATTCTCAGCTACAAAACACTATTTTTTTTCAATGTAGACACCACCATTAGCCAATTCACACAGATGAGCTGATGGCAAGACCCTTCATTTCGTTGTGTGGCCGCTGTGCATGGCCATCCACAATACAGCTTGTCTTTCATATCACTGTTTCCACTGCTGAAATGCACTGTTTCTACTGCACCCACTGCCTCACTGTTCTCACATCCACTGTTTGGTTTCCATAAAGTTTCAGCAAACATCACTGAATGTCAAAGGGTGTCACTTTTTCCTCATGGAGGAATTCAATGAAATGGAGGAATTCACACTCACTTCCATGTCAGACACCATTTTGTCAGACTGCCCCTTTGCTGCATCTGTTGTAACAGAATATTGGTGGGAATGTTTAACCTCTACTGCCATATCACCAACATTTGCCTCTGCAGTCGTGGACAAACATCATAAAATAGGAGGTGTTAGTTTTGGAGCAGCCCTTGTATATACTGTCTCCAAAGGGATGGCTACTGATTGACAGCTCAAAATGCACCATGTCTTCCTTGCCCATGCAGATTCACTGGAATTAAGGACTTAATTCTTTATCAGTCAACTCTAATGGGAGTACAGTTGTGCTCTTGCTTACTTAAATTAAATACATAAGGCTGCTATCATTTTGTACTGGAACTATGTTCATTCTTTCTTCATCTATGTTGTTAATTTTGCACTCCAGGACTGACATCTTAAAAACTAGGAGCATTTTGTATATCCTTCTGAGATAAAAATATCTCTTCAAGTTTTTCTTGCAGTAAACAAGGCCCGAGTTAATTTTCACCTGCAGTGCTACATACAATAAATAAGTTTTCTGATATGTACGAATTTACATTTTGAGAATCTACTCCAACTCCTGCCCATGTCAGAAGCAATATCCTACTCACTGACATCACTCAGCCTAACCTTATAATGGCAGTAACTAGTATGTTTGGAGGTGTGTTACACTAACCTTAAACATGCCACCTTTCTTTCTATTTTTTAACAACCTGTCTATACACCCTTGTATAGAAACTCACTTTTTTCTTAGACAACCAGACCTTTTCTTAGATGCTCTTGTGAAAGGGCTTCAAATTTCCAGCTGCTGAAGTTCGGTCTCTGGAAGGTCTCTGGGAGTCCTTTTCAGAATTCCCTTGACAGTAGCTCCTCTCCTGGCCTCCTGATCCTGTTTAAATTGGACTTTGCTTGTCCAAATCATACTGTTACCTAGCCACTCACGCCTGTAGCTTTTCAACAAAGGCTTGTAGCTCATGGGAGACTGTCACCGGTTTATGGGCCGATTCGGATGACAGAGACTGAGGGGTGTAGCCATACATGTGGTGGAGCATGGTGTATTTAAAAATAAAGTGCAAAATAAATACAGAAAGAATCATAAAGTAGTAATGAATACACTGATGGTATTCAGTACCTCTAATTTCCAACTGCAGGCTCTCACACCATCCCAGAGTGCATATTTTGTGCTCCTTTTATGTTGCTTCCACATTAGACACAAATCATCAGTGAAGTTAGCAGAAAACCTTCAGTCCAAAGGATTTTCTGGAAGAACATACCCTTCTTGCAAAACTGATATATTTTTTTAACATTTATTTTGTGAAAAAATATTCTATCTTTTTTGCAGGGAAAAGGATCAAACTGACAAGTGTCCAGGCTCCTCACCTGAAAGGTTTCTGTCAGCTTCACTTTCTACAGGCAGAAAGTAAACTTGACAAGTGTTCTCCAGGCCGGCTGTCAGAGCTAAGTACCCGACCTATCTGCTTCCTCCAGAGGCTGGGCTGCCTTTTCACACTGGTGCTGGTAGAAGGACACAGAAAACCTGAGTGTTCATCTGGCCACCCGGAAAGCTGTTGTCAATCCACTATAATTGTGAATAAGGATTGAAACTGTGTTGAGTCATGCAGGGCAGTAGGAAACAAGATGTAACTTCATTTCAGATCAGATGGAAAGGAAATTTTTTGTTGGTTGGTTTTCTGTTTGTTTTGATTTGTTTTTCTGAAGATGTTTCCTGTGAATCTTTTTCTTTTTTTTTTTGTGCCTTTTCATTTTCTTCTTTATTTTTCTTTTTTATATATTTTTTTTTATTTTTTTTTATTTTTCCATTTCTTTCTCCTTTTCTCTCTTCCTCTTCCCCTTCTCCTTTCCTTATTTTTAAATCAGGGCAAATGATTTTACACTACATCATTATATATTAAAGATAGTATTATAAGCAATATACAACTGATACTTAGTTCTATGTGTTTCTGTACGTATATATAACACCTATACACAACAACTCTTCAACTTCTTACAATCACTAATCTGATTTCATCTTGCAGACCTTGTTATGTCCTTCATGTTCAAGAGCAGAAAGTTATTCTCTAAATTAGTTACGAAGTGTGACATAAATGAAATGCAGCATACTGTACTTTACATTATTAGGAAACAAAAGAAATCTCTGTTTAACAACACTAATAGAAATAAAATCTTCAATGCTTAATAAAGTGGACTCCAATTGAAAACATCAGGGCTGATGTCATATCCAACTTACACATTAATCTAAATAGCTGCAAATAATTGTAATATTTATGAGCATGCAAACCTAAAAGGCTTGCTGCGTTTCCACCTCTACAACAGTTTCTTCAGTTCCTTAAGTAAAAACTGCCCATTTTTTTCCTCTTCTATCCTGAGATGATCAATACTCTCTAAGTGAACCATCTTTTGAAGTACTGCAGGACACTTTTAGCTCCCTCTTTGATCTTTCCATGTCTCCCTTTAAATATAATGGATTTTTCTCTATTGAGGCTTTAGCCCAGCAGCTCCATTTTTACTATACTTTAGCTTACTTTCCAGAAGATGAAAGAAAATTAAAATGATAACTTTTCTTAGCAACAAAAATTAATAACGGATCCCCATTTTGGGGAGCATCACACACCTTGGAACACCACTCAGAAATCCCACAAAATAATGCTTTTTTTGTAACATTTCCTTTCATAGTTTTTGAGGACCACATAAATCCAGGCAAATGAACAGATATGAAGGATCTACTCATGTAATTTTTGAAGCTCAGGAGCATTGTCCTGGGAAAAAGAGACTTCACAGTTGTACAAGCCTTAGAAAATATCAAATGGCGAATTACTATGGGGCAGCTCTGAAAGTAATGCCTCCTGTTTTGTTATGTTGGCCCACAACAACAGAGGTGGATGTTGGTGGTAGGACAGTAGAGGCTGAACCTTCCCACCAATATCCCATTCCATTTTGTTGCAGTATGACAGATGGCAGTAGAGGGGCAGTCTGACAGAATGTTACTTGACATGGAAGTCTTTATGAAGCAAAGGTGTGTCACTGAATTCCTCCATGCATAAAAAAATGTCAACCATTGACATTCATCAATATTTGCTGAATGTTTATGGAGACCAAACAGTGGATGTGAGCACAGTGAGGTGATGGGTGGTGTATGTCAGTGGTGGTGATAGCAACATGAAAGACAAGCCACATTCCAGACAGCCATGCACAGCTGTCATTCCACAAAATAAAAAGTGTCTTGATCAGCTCATTTGTGCAAATTAGCTAATGGCTGTGACCATACTGAAAAACAATGTTTTGTAGCTGAGAATCGGATCTATCAAATAATGTTATTGTGCCCTTTGTACCTGTCATAGTTGCCATGGGGAAAAAAAAAAATACGAGACATTACTTTCAGAGCAACCTGTATATTTCAAGAACCAACTTCTTTCCTGGTTATTGTTTTCTACAGTTCTATACTGCTATTCCTCCATTTCCTTTTCTGTGTTCCTCCCCTTTCTCTCTGCCAAGTCTTTTAGTAACTGTCAAGTATAGACAAGATTACAAATGGACAAAATTGGAGCAAAGAGGTTTCCTGATTGCTACATGTGGAACAGGATTTTCTTGTTGAAGACTCATCTTCTGGATCCCTTGCTAAAACATACAGACACTTCTTCCTCTTTTCATTGTTTTTTTCATCATAAGAAAATCAGGAATTCCTGCAAGCTACAGTGATACCTCCCCTAACTGTTCAACTGTGGTATAAAACTAGATAGCACTGTGCCTGAATTCAGATACAAGTGAAGGGTGTCTGCATTACGACTCTCTATGATGATAAGTCAGTATCAGCATGCCAAGAACTCAGCTGGGTTGGAGACAGGGCATTTGCTCCATCCGTGAGATACCAACTGCCCTAAACCTTACCTGTTACACTGGAAAAGAATTTGCACCATGTCTCCCCTGACCCTCAGCTGTTGGCTGAGCCACTCATAAGCTCCTGATGAGATGCTCATATTTATAAGTCTGTGTTTCCACTGGAGTATTATGGTCCTAGGTACTGTGCAAATACAGTAGACAGCAGGAGATGATTTATTTGTTTGTTCGTTTGTTTGATTTTTGTCCCCCTCCCCCTCAAATCTAGAATAATACAAAAATTATCCCAGATGAAAATATCTACCACTCTCTACCAGTGGAAATCCTGTAAAAAAGTAGAACAGCTGCTGGAAATTTGGGAAGAAGAAAATCTTTTCTGTCCTCAACAAAATTTAGGAAGGATCTCTTTCCAAACAAATAACCTGGAGAAAATTGAATGTTTGGTTTGATTTCAGTGTACATCCGAATATGTTTGCTATTAGCAGGAAGAGTTTCAAGACTTGAAAAGAAAATTGCCTTTTCAGACAGCATGAATTTTAATCCACAGTAAATGTGGGAGTCCACTCCCTCCTGCTGAAATAGAAGGTAATTTTCTGAACATTATCCCTACTCCTCTACCTAGTTCACAATCTGATAAAAGAAATTGGTGTGGATGAGACAAACCTTTGCACTAGATTAGTGAAAACATTAGAGAGAGAAACAGGAGAGGAAGAAGAAAAAGAAATCATCTCAGACTTAAAGAATCCATTTAGCATCCTGTTATTTTGTGTGCAGATGGGAACCAAAAAAATGTGGGAGGAGTAGAGAAAAGGAATCTGATAGTATGGATGAAAGAGCAATATAGCTAAACCAGTGCTAGTGAGATTCAGGAATATGTAAATTCTACATCACTCCTCATGTCTGACCCTGGATTTGTGTGGGAAACTGTCCCGGAGCATACCAGCTCTCAGATCTGCTGAAGGATCTTCAGAAATAACATCAGATAAAGCCTGCTGAGATAATTCACTGATGTGGGATATGCCTTACAAGTCCAGGTTTTGCCAGACAGGGTCACCCTAGCAGTTTAAAACCGCATCTGACTCACAGAGCAGTTCATTATGGTTTATGGAAAGCTACACAAGACCTCCCAAAACTGAATTGCCCAAAAGTCAGCAGCACGTGGGTTTGCTCTGTGTGTGCTCATGTGTGCACCATCCTTCTCAAGCCTTAGTAGAGGCTCATTGGTGCCATGTTTTTCATGTAGGCAGAGTTATGCAGAATTAGCTGTGGAATGTGAGCTAAAACTGAGATGCATCTGGTGTCTTGGACTGAATTTAAGGCTAAAATTGCAATATATACATTGCTAATTTTTAGCTAAGGTCCTTCTTTGAATGCATATCTCTGTAGAGAAGTAACGCTGTATATAACCATTTCACTGCTGCAAAAAGCAGTTCACTGATTATAAATAGTGAAAAGAAATAGCTGATATGCAGGAAGCCAGACCAGAGGAATGGATTCAATTCAAAATGAAGACATCAAATACAGATGTCTAAAGGGATGTGCACAGAGGTGAGCTATGTGTCTAAGCTGCCACATAATCAATAGAGACATGGTCAATACAGTCATTGTTTTTTAGTGGGAGATTCTGCTGACAGGCTGCTAGGGGTGCAAATCTGTTTCCCGAACACAGGTAAAAATGCCATTTGAGAACAACTGGTATAGGTAAAGCATCTACCTAGGATTGGTAGGTACAATGCACAGGACCTATACGAGATCCTTGACTTTAGGAGCGGTGATTTGTGTCCAAGCAGGATGCCAAACACACCTCTGCTGTGACATAATACATTTCTTCAAACATTTGAATCATGTCTAGTTTACAGTAAGCTGAATCATTCAATTTCCTCAGATCATATGGTTTAAGACTGGGATTCAATAGCCTAAACAGAGTGAGGATTTACTTTAAGCACTATAGGGTATCTTGCCTAGACTCCTGTTTCTTCTGGAGATGATTCTCAAACTCCCAGACATCCTTGACATGTCTGTCAGCCCAGTGATGGTGTTTTGAACACCTAAGAGCATCTCAAATGTCACTAAATGCCTATGTTTGGGCAACTGCAACATGTAGCTACTGGATCACTGACTGGATCATTCACCAGGCTCCACTGCCTTGATTTTCATCCACTATAATATGAGCTAAATACATACGTTTATACTTATTTTTTTTTTAGTTGACATAATTTAAAACTGTACCTGTAGAGAGAAATATGGAAAAAAAGGCTGTTGACTTGGTCTACCTAGACTTCAGCAAAGCCTTTGACACTGTATTCCACAGTATTCTCCTAGTGAAGCTAGCAGCCTGTGGTTTGGCCTGGTACACTCTTTGCTGGGTAAAGAACTGGCTGGAGAGCTGGACCCAGAGAGTGGTAGTGAATGGAGTTCACTGGCCCTGGAGCATGTCCAATGAAGAGCAATGAAGCTGATGAGGGGTCTGGAGCACAAGTCTTACGAGGAGTGGCTGAGGGAACTGAGATTGTTCAGACTGGAGAAGAGGAAGCTCAGGGCTGATCTTAGCGCTCTCTGCAACTCCTTAGAAAGGAGGTTGTGGCTAGGTGGGGGTTGGCCTCCCACATAAGTCGTGATAAGGCAAGAGGTAATGGCCTCACGCTGTGTCTGGGGAGATTCAGTTTGGACATTAGGAAAAATTTCTTCCTTGGCCAAACTAATTTTCTTCTGTGATTGAGACAGTGGCCAGGAGCTGGAACGGGCTGCTCAGGGAGTTAGTTGAGTCACCATTGCTGGAAGTGTTCAAGAAACATATAGAAGTTGTACTAAGGGTCATGGATTAGTGGGGAAATACTGGTGGTTGGTAGACAGTTGGACTGGATGATCTTGGAGGTCTCTTCCAACCTTGGTGATTCCTATGATTCTATGATTCTATTGACTTCATTTCTCAGTACTAAAATTCTTTAGTCGTGGAATTTTGGATGAAAGAAGTTACACTGACATTGGAAGATCACTGTTAACGACAGTCTTCACTGCCCTGATGAGCTGATAAATTGTAAAGCTTCCCAGCAATATTGTTGTGCAACCAGCCTTTGTTCTTATCGTAGATAAGTCATTCTGTCATCATCAAATATTTTTTGTTTTCTTCTGGAAAAGACCTCTTCAGCCCTGTTTCAGGGGTTGAAGATGCGTATATTTCATATCTGATCAACACATCCAAAGAAAACCATTACGTATTACAAAACAGAATGATGATGGTAAGAGATCTGTGGTTTAATCGTGCCACATCTTACTCCACATTTGCAATACCTCTCCCATTTCATAAGGTGCTATCACAGGCATCCATGTTCAGACTAACCATGGGTACTAACTCATTTTTTGAGAAGGTAGTAGGACTGTAGGAACCCATTTTCTGTGCTCTGCCACTTGATTCAGCAAGTTTAAATGGGCTACGTCTGCCTCTTCTCCAATGACTCCTTCCTGTTCCTTTGATACAATATCTATGGCAAGATAATCCTTCCCTATATCCATCTTGATGATTTAACCACTCCTCCTGGTTTACCTTTCCCATCACTATGTCACAAAGGGGCATTAAGTCATTTGATGTACTCTATTGCAGATGGACGAAGATCATTTTGGATCTTTCTCTCTGAGTCTTTAGGCTCCAAAGGAACAAACCTTGCCACTGAAGGAAGATATTTATCTTATTATCTGTAGGGCTGTTTCTGCTGCAAAAAAAAAAGCAGTTCTGCCCATGCTCTGCTTCACTAGTAAAAATGATGTGACAAGCAAGCAGAGTTGTGGGAAAGAAATCTTCAGTATGCACTCAAAATGATCTCATTTCCACAGTGACAGTTTCTGAACTAGCTCTTACTGTTTTGGAAAGGGATACTGAAGTTACATCAAGAGTATCTATAAAACTATTAGCTCAGTGTTTAATACATGCTCAAAGCAGGCAGAATTATTTGTAAAGGAATAAAAATAAAAATAGAAAATATCATTATGCCACTGTTTAAATTCCTCAGATGTCTTTCATATAGTGCAGTGTTTCCTTGCCTCCAAAGGAGTGCAGCAGCATTGGGAAAGACAGAGATGATAGACAACAAGAAGGACCAAAGATAATGAAAAACTAAAGAGAATAACATTCTTCATCTTGGAGAAGTCACCGAGGGAAGCATGCCACAGATATCTGTAAAACAGCAGTAACTCAGGGTGGGTGAATTGAATAGAAACTGTCTCATCTACACGAAGACCATAACATAAGACTTGCAAGTAAGAGATTAATAGGAAGCCACTGAGGTACTTTCTCATACATGTGGCAGCCACAAGGTATTATGGATGCCTAAAGCTAAACTGGTTTCTAAAGCAATAAGACAAACGAATGAAGTAAAATTGACAGGATTCTATTAAGCACAAAGGCATCACCTTTCATTGAAGAAGTCCCAGAGACATAAGTCACTGCTGCAAAGGAGTGTTCAAGAGAGGTGTCGCCATATGTTGCCCTGTTCTTATCTGCCTCCCTATGCATCTGCTTTGGTCAGTGCTAGAGACAGAGCTAGGTGGATTTTTGCCCTGACCTGACAACAGCATTCTCATGCTCACACAATTAATGTTACTCTCTGGAGAAGGGATTTAAGACAGATATTGTAGATGTTAATGTAATGCTTAAAGTATGCATTCAAGACCCTGGCAGCATGATTCAGAACACCTATATTAGGCAGTGAGTCATCCTATACTGTCAGTTAGGCAAGACTGTGACCCACATCAAAGCTCTTGAAAATTTTAGCACATACTTTTCTTGATTTTTAATTGAAAACCATTTTCATATGTTAATAAGAATACTTGTTTGTCAAAGGAATATATACACTTTCTAAAGCAGAATGGAAGAAGAAAAACATATTCCTCCCTGCTGCTCCCCAAAAATGACCTCTTACTGAGGAAGGACTAGAAGCTGCTATCTCAGATATTGTTGTATCAAGCAGCAATATGATACAGAATTCTTTGCTGCCATTTATGAGTTTGATATTGATGAATCACACAAAGTCATATAATTTCATCCCTGATAATATGATACAAAGCTGTTACACTGCATGAATCAGTTTCCAGTAATGAAGGATAAATACATACCAGAATTTTCTATATAACAATATTAGGGCTGTAATACATTTATCAGGATAGCCAAGATAGACTTGGAACTACCTCCCATGTTAAATTAAAATGCTCTTCTTTTGCTGTTGCTCATCATTAAATGTGTTGAATACCATGTTCTTTCCTGAGGGATTGTGGGAAGCTTGTAATATTTATAAAGGGAAGAGCCACTCATCTCAGAGCCATTTCTGTTGTATGTATTATTTATTTCCTGATCTATCCCCTCCCATGTTCACTATCTTTAAGAACTATGATTAATAAAACATCCCATGCTGAACAGTATGGGTTATGTTCCCAAATATATATATATTCACGCCATTTCTATGCAAATGTCACAGGAGAGATTTTTCATCATCACCAGAAATGTATGGATTCTGTACTTGATCCATTCATTTTACATTTATTTTTTAAATTAAATATTCTGTTTCTCTACATTACCAATTTTCAGCTGGGCAGCCCAAAGGAATTTTGTAGCCACTGCAGACAGACTTTGTTCTTTAATACATATGAAAAATAACTGTAGATGGGAATTTAAAGGACTGATTCAGAAAAAAAAAAAATCTTCACTTTGTTATTTTGTTTTCTTAAACAATATTTAATTTATTATTAATATACGGGAAAAAAAGATGAAAGAATGTCATGAACTTCTTACAGTACGCTGTACACGTAAAAGAACGAAGCATACATTGGCTTCATCTAACTTTAATTAATATCAGGCTCATTTGGGAATGTTGTTGCTTACAGAGGCCTACACCAGAAGTCCTTACTGTGGCAACCCTCTTCTTGATATCTGCTCACTGATGGAAGCATGACTGGGTGCTTCTAATCTCAGCTTCTGAATAAAGATAACTCATTAGTCTTAGTTCAGGAGAATTAAAATTTCCTGCTCTGTTCTGCACTGGTTCAGCCTTACCTCCAGTGGTGTGTGCAGTTTTGGGAGCCATAATGTAAGGAGGACATAAAACTGTTACAGAGCATCCTAAGGAGGGCTACAAAGATGGTAAAGCTCAAAAGGCCCAGTGCGTGTGGTCTTCACTCACTTTTTAATGTAAGCTTATTGTCAGACAGCTTAATTAAGTGGATTTTCAAAATTGATTTTTAATTGAAATCTTCACTCTCCAGTCAATTGTCAGTTCAAAGAGAATACCAAACATCATAAATGGGAAAAGACTGACAAAACAACTGCACTGGGGCTCCAATCTGAACTGTGATTCTCTTTTTAAATAAGGTGTTCTTACAAACAAAGCTTTCTACTCCAACACTTCTTGCTTAGCAGCACTTTCTTCAACTGATTAAGAACAAAGTGCCAAGAACTTCAACTCATTCAAGACAAATTTCAACAAATTGTCATCCTGGAAACAGCCCTTCTGAGAAATCTCGAGCCATATACCAGCAGTGAGTTCACTCCTGACTTATGAGAGGCTTGCTCCATGTTTTCATACAAAACCTCAGTTTCTGAGATCTTAAAATCTAAGCACAGACTATGGAATCAGTACAGGAAGGACATCATTTGACAGGTAGGCAGATGCCAGGTTTCAATTCTGACTTGAATGATTTTATATAAAAGCCATGAGCAGGAATAATGACTTTCTCAGCATTTCACTCAGTCTCAGTGAGGGTTACAAATGCAAAAGGACTACAGAACTTGATACAGCATTGCAGAACTGGACATAAAATAAGTAAAATCTTATCGAAATAATAAGAAATGATCTGGCATAGAAAAGGAGCTGCTTCATAAATACAGGAGGAATAGGTTAGGAATAGGACACAGGATTCTTCTCACTCATCAAAAAACAGAAAAGTTATTTGTCTGGCTCTTCCCAGGAGCTAAATCAGGTGAATGTTATCAATTCTGTCAGAAGGAAGAGTGTGCAGATGTAGAGATGACTCACAAAGCCTAAGGAAAACAAGGAAATCCTTATAAAATACGAGCTCAATCTTTCTCCTCCTTAATAGTAGATGTAGAGAAGATTCTTAAGGGGATTAATTAGCTATTCTTATTAAATGTGAAGGAGATGAGGAAGAGGGGGAAGGGGTTAATCTCTGTTACAGATTAATGGATTGCAAAAAAAGTAGGCACTTAAGCACATTCAGAATGGGTATCTTCTATAGTCGAACAGACTCAAGATGATAATGACTCAAGTCTCAAGATGATAAAAAGTAGGATGAACGTATGTATCTTTTTAAATGATTCTTCAGTATTATCCCTTGGGTCCTATTCTCAAAGGTCAAATTTTTTTTTCAATTCTAGAAAAAAAGATTATAAATGCTACTATACTTTTCTATGATTCTCCATTACTGTTTGGCTTTGTTTTGTGGACGAGAATACAAAGATTTGGGAAGTGCAGATCACATTCCAGATGCTTAACCTGTTTTATGAAAGGGATCTAATTTTAAGAACCTACTTTTTCAGACTTCTAGGCAGAAAACATAAGTCATTTTTGACTTATTGACTGAGAGATTGGTCAATTCTGCTGTCAAA
This sequence comes from Aquila spilogaster, assembly GCA_024606505.1. Classification (NCBI taxonomy): domain Eukaryota; kingdom Metazoa; phylum Chordata; class Aves; order Accipitriformes; family Accipitridae; genus Aquila; species Aquila spilogaster. The sequence continues at coordinate 11,855,707 of JANHGO010000037.1, read as the reverse complement.
AAATTTCAAGTGGAAACTACAAGACAGGAAAAAAATAGCGTTCTGCCTTTCCACAGTTTGAGCTCCAATACTTGTCTAACAGATCATTTGTTATTCAGACTTCTATTGAAGCAACTCTGTTTCAGCCATAATATTTTGCCTGATTGTTTGTGACATTCATTTCTAGAATTCAGAATAGCATAGTAAACCTAATATTCTTGGTCTGTAGTCAACTCTATTACAAAATTTTGTCTGTTTGCTTATGACAGATACTCATTAAGGTGGGTTTTATAGTTTAGCATTACTATTACAATCTCTGGGGAAGCTTGTTTGGCTCTTCTGTGAAAACATGGCCTGGTTAATAAGCATTCTTAAGGCAGGAATATGAATGCAACAGTGTCTGTGGCTTAAACACTCAAAACTGTCTGGATAGCACTTGCCCCAGACTAGCAGCAGTAAAAAGGAAGATGATCATTATCCAGCTTAGTTTTAAAGAGACTTTTGAAATAAAAGATTAGGCTTGAATAAAGTATTAAATAATAAGAACTTTGAACAGCAGTAGGGCAAAGAGCGAATGTTCTGTCTGATCTTAGAGACAGATATAGAAGAGCAGTCAAAACCCGGTTTGTTGCTGCCAAAAGTCTTCCCATGGCACCTGCAGCCTCACCTGGCCAAGTTGAGCATCCTTCCCTAGCATGACATGAGGAATCAGCATCTGACAACAAGGTGCAGCCAAGGGCAGCACAAACCCTGAGGTGTGCATGTATGACCTGGTGGGATTTCTCCCTTATGTGTATGGAGGAGTTTCAGGGAGCAGCATGGGTGTATCTGGAAGGGACATTCAAGTAAGGACTCTAAATCCTGGATATAGTGTGCATGGCTAAAATTCACACTACTTGTTCAGGGTTGTGATTGTGTAACTGGCAGTCTTCATAAGTTTGGGTGTGATTAGAATTTTTTTTTATCTTAGTCATAGAAGAGTGTGTAGAGATAAGTTGTTGCATTTTAAGGATTTTGATAGTCTAATGCATTTTATCTACTGTGTTGTTGATCCTCAGTCTGAATGCATATTTCACTGAGTGTTGATTAACTATGATCTATTAATGAAAAAAGAAACTGTTTTTATCTTGCTTTGATTCAAATTACTTGAATTTAGATTCCTCTTCCCTGTGACATTGCTGTTTTATTTTTTAAGTAACAACTTGAAAATATGGATAGCAACTTCTCATTACATTAATCTCGAGGATACATTAGGTAACAGAATTGTTTAAATACTAAACTAATCACAAGCACAGCTTGAAATCTTTAGAATTATCAAAGAACAGAATAAAAGTCATCAAGGTTGAAGATACCTCAGTGACCTGAAGGCAAAAACCACATCAGAGTTATCAAGCCAGAACTAACAATGTCATGGTGCTATTTGAACCAAAAAGTCATTCTAAGCTTTCTCCTCCTGGGAACTGATCCCTATCACTTTCTATCAGATTGCTGTTGTGATAAGACTACACAAGTAACAGCCTAGGAGTAGCAGGCTCTAAACATTTACATACTCTATCAAGAGTGCTGATCACAGTGACATGCTCCTTAACCAAACAATAAAAGAGAGGAGGAAAAATGCCTGCTATTTTCTGATCTCTTTTGCATATTGTCATTCTTGCTTTAACTCATTTGTCCATAGAAATATCTCTGTGATAGAGAATGCTGGATGATGATAATGAATAAGCAGAAACCACTGAGTAAATGACAAACTGTGTGCACTCAGCAGACCAGGCTGCTTTTAATTTTTTTGTCCAATTATTCCAGTGTACTGCAGAAAAGGATATCAGATACGTGGCCATACAGCCATGATTGTTCCCATTAAATATACAAATAGATTATAATCATATGTCATAAACTCCACATCATCTACACCACAAATAAGAACATGGTACTGCAAGGGACTTCATAGATTAATGAGTTCGGAGTCTGCTTTTACAGGCAATTACTCTGCACATCCTATTTCATAAATGAATCAAACTTTAAAATTAATTAAGCTTTTTGCCCGATCTGTATTGGACACTTTTCCAGACTCCTGGTTCCCAGAAACCTTATTTTAATTTCCAACATTAATTTTATTCAGTTCCAGTTTATTTGCATTTATTCTTGTGCCAAATAGCCTTTCCCCCCTTGGATGTTTATCATCACTGATATATTTACAGAAAGCTAGCATAATCCCTACTTAACCTTCATTTTGCAAGGCTAAGAAACCAAACTATTTTAGTCTTTCTTCATAATAGAAGTTTTCCATTTCCCAGTGATTCCTGAATACCCTTCTCTGCATTTAATCTGAGTAACTCTTTCTATAATACAGATTGTCTCCATTCCTATTACACCGTTACTCCTGTGGGATACAGAGATTTGGACTTGGGACATCCACTCATAAATAATTTCCATTCAATATTTTCCCAGTTTATTACAGTTCAAACATTTGCCTTCTACTCTTCGATCATCCTTCAGTTTCTAATGTAACTCAATATTTCCTTTTTGGCACTGTGTCAAATATTTTGCAGAAATCCATTTATGTTAGAGCTACCATCTTTTTATTTGACTATCAAATGTCTTTCAATAGCAAGTATGGCATTGCTGGCTTTGCACATAATTTTGTATTCTACTGATCTTCCTTTCTGTAATTTTTTTTAAAGAAATAAGCCTAAAGCCTTCTGTATGATGAATATTAGATTAACAAGCTTGTAGTATCTTAGATCACTTCTCTCTCCTCCCACCTAAATATAGGTGTTAATTTGCTGTTCTCAAATAAGGTGTTAGATTTATCTTGCTAGATTTATTCAAAATACTTGCTCCCAGGCCTGTAATTTCATGTCCCAGCCTTTTCAGAAATGTGGGTTAGACATTAAACATTCCCCTCACCCTTTAAAGCATTCAACACTGTTAATTTTCTTCTCTGTTCACTCTATTTCTTTCCACATTTTATTACCCATTTTACTGTGCAAGGAGACCTTTGTTATTTCTTTTAATAGTTTTACAAGTCTATCAGAGCTTGTCTTTGGGAAACATCCATTTTCCTCTCTACATGTTATGTCTCCTGCTTATATGACTTTCTTTTATCTCACGTTTTTTTAATTTTTTGAGGTTATTTATCCAAATCATTTTTACGCTATACAATCATGTGTTTCCTGCTTTTATTTGGGATACTTTTGTCACTGAATTTTTAAAGATCTAAGTCAGTCTTGTATTTTAATCTCTGTGGTCTTTAGTCCAACTGATTCTAACAGTTGCCTTGGATTCCTAACATTTTCTTATTTGATATGTAAGAACCTAATTTATGGACCTACTTTTGATTATTCTTATATTTAGTGCAAATAAAGTTAGCTTGCTAATGTTGGCCCAAATGTGTTTTCTCCAAACAGAATAGTATGAATTGTTCTCATTTCTTATTGTAACCAATTAAAAAAAAAGTTTCAGCTGTTAAGGTGAATATCATCTTCTAATTTTCACATTCCAGATTAATCAAACATTATTAATAATAGTAGCATTTGATGTCCAGTCATATCTGGAAACGTTTCACATAATAACACAATTCATATGAACATTTGTGTATATCTAAATTAATGATGTCATTAAAATGCCACTAAGAGGCAAAATACTTGAACTCAGATAAAAAAATACTCCAGTACAAATTTAGGCACGACACCTGGCACAGGTCTGGACACCTCAGAGAGTAGAAGACTGTTTGCCTGTTTGCACCTGTGCACAAAGACATTCATTTTTACCAGTGCTGTTAGAGTGATTTCTGTTTCTGTCTGTATATGACATCAAGGATTAAGAGGACTCTCCCATAACATAGCAATCATCTTCTCCTGAGATAATTTTCACCTAAGCATATTCTCTTATTTTCCAGATGTAGCTGGAGTTCCTAATTGAACTTCCTGGATCTGGCAGCAGAGTATGCAACACACCTTGACCACTGATCATCTATCCGTATGATGAAATTTAAATCTGGATGGTCTGACCTCAAAATGCACTGGAAATTGACTTTAACTTAAACTCATTTCTCAAGCAGATTCAGTTTGTCTATCATGTAAAAGATCTCCAGGAGAAACATAAATATAAAGAAGTAAGACTCTAAAAACTGTAAGTATGATGTGAAGTCCTGAGTTCCTTGAACAGGAGACTTATGCATGAATGCCTCAGGAAAACAGAAAAAAAGATTGTACTCTTACCAGATACCAATATTACATATTCTTGCCTACAAAAGACACTGATTTGTCTATTTTTCACATATATTTACCAATTTAGAAATCACCAGTCATGTGAAGGAAAATCATAGGATACATATCAGGTTTCATATTTGGGAACTAGATACAGCTACAGCTATCTAGTGTTATTAAGAAATATGAATTGAATTTGTCCACAAATAAATTTTTACCTTTCTCAAACATGTGAGAATGGCAATTACTGGACAGTTCATTTTTAGGATTCAACATGACAATTCATAAGTTTTTACTAATATGTAAAGGCAAGTTAGTGGCTTTTAAATAAGTCTAAACAAAGGCGACACATTTTCTGTGGATGGTTGCTGCCTTGTCCTTCTGTTTTCTCTTCAAACAAGTATTTACTCAAACTTCTTAAGCAGAACATATACTGAAACCACTAACTTCCCTTTTTAAAGTGCAGTCAAAGAAATCCTGAACTGTTAAATGGGAATAGTCTCCCTAGAAACCATGTTACAAAAGCTGTATGCTTCATTTCAGACTCCAGAAGCAGACACTGTGACCTTTGTGTACAACCAAGGTAACTAGGATTCTGCACACCCATAACAAACTGATCAAAAATCATCAATCATACAATAATCCTTTGGAGAAATTGTTATTAGTGCAATCTTAAAAAACATCCTGCTTTTGCTTAATACTACATGCTGAGACTTAAGATTTATTGATAAGCATTTAGAGTTACAGAGTGCTTACTCACAAAATGCTCTCTCCCATCTTTCATGAGCTATTCTTCGTTCCTGTATTTCTATGAAAGATTTAACAATTTTATCCCATGCGTTTTGTTCTATTAGTATGAAAAAATACAACATTTCAGTGTCTGTCCCATTCAATCCTGAAATTATTTATGATTAATTATATAAACGCCTATAATAAAAATCTCCAAAATTAGACTGTAACAGATAAAATGATTGCTACATGAATTAAAAAAAAAACTGTAATGAAATGCAGCTGAGTCTTCCAACATAAAATGTCTGATCCTACAGTGAAATCAGGCAACTACTGCATCTTTTGGAAACTCTTCAGGTGATGCTAGAACCAGGCCCTTGCTGCAAACTTGAAGGTTTTTTTCCTGATGATTTTCCAAACAGAAGCACATGCATGTCTACAGTAATCTCCTCCCTGTGGAAGTCAGTGGGGCTGAAACACAGCCTCCAAATGAAGCATTTACCCAAATATTCTCTTGAATATTCCTCTTCTTTGAGGAGAAATTAGATAGATATATAACTTTTACGTGCCTGCCTACGTACCACTTTGAGTGTTTATGTAGCAACAATCCAAGCATTTATCTTCATTGATCTCAGATTTGTAAGATATTTCTTTGGAAAGAGAGCACAAACTGTTCAGATCTCTTCTGAAGCAGGAGGCAGTTACATGGAATGCATCCCAGGTAAGAAAGAGACTGTAGTTCTCCCATGCATCTGTGGAATAAGGGTAATCATGGGGTTCTTCCAAACAACATGCAATTCAGAAGCACTTAAGAGGCCATAAAGTCTATCACAAGACCAAGAGTCAGAACTGACCATCCCTATGGTATTTCCAACAAGCATTTTTTTCTGGTTTTCTGCAGCTTTGCTATATATATATCTGTGTGTGCATGATGGTCCATTACTGTTGGAGGTATGTAGAACAGAGGTAAGGTGTAATCCTGAAAAAATTCAAATACATATTTCAGTGTTGCTACTTTCTGCAGGCATAGGCATGAAACTAACAGAAAATCAAAATTTTATTCTATAGAATTGAATCTGACTGGATTTTTTCCAACAGTAAAATGAAATATTTTGAAGCCTCTCTCCAAGCACATAAATATAACTCTAAGAAATAAGGCATGGAGATAACTCAAACACTGAAAAATAAGAATTTCAAAATTGGAAGATGGAAAAAAAAATCAGATGTATTCGGTTTGGCAAAACTCAGGACACAAGAACCTACCGTCAAGCTATAATGGAGGCTCCTTACAGTGTCTTCTGATAATCACAGCAGGAAAAAAGGAGACAATATTCTGGTGAAACCAAGCACATTTACAATTAATAAAACAGGTATTTCACTGAAATAATACCCTGACTTATAGAACCCATCCATCCGCTTCAAAGAAAAAGATTCTGTAGAACTGCAATAAGTTTAGATGTTTATAAACCCAGAGAAATTTACACTATACAGAAAAGCAGCTTATATATGGTAACACATCACAAGTTCTAAGACAGAAGTCAACAACTTTATGTCTGGATTTGAGATATAACATTCTCCAAGGACATAATACTGCCAAGCATTCACCAGGGAACACTATATGTTTTTCTGAAATGTGAAACATTTTTTCTGATGGAAAAAGGAGCGGCAGCGGAAGTCACTCTCACAGCTTATCTCTTCCTCTGAGAAATGATTGTGCTGGGTATCGGAGAAGGAGCAGAAAAAGGGAAAAGCAACAACAGAGAAAAAAAAAATCCTACACAGCTTCATCCTCATAATAAACCACACATATTCTTCTGGTATAACTACACCAATCATTCCAAAAACTGCTCCAGATCGCGCAACTGCTCAAGGTTTTTGATTGTCCCGCCCTACAGCATAAGCACGAGTCTCTCCTTTATTATGGCTGATGTAAATCATTTACCCTTTCCAGCAAACTGAAACCACATATTCATTTTCATCAGGTCAGGAAAACTGACAATTTTAAATGCCCATCAAAATCGGAAACATTTATTACCATTTAAGTACCACAGTTTTGCTGCAAATAGAAGACATCACCTTACACAGTGCAAATGGTGAAGCTTCGTAACAGAAGCTGCACTGTAACAGCTACTCTTACCTGGAATTAAAATCATTCAGGTTCACATCTCAAAGAACCTTATCTTACTCCTGTGCACAGGTAGGACAAGAGATTAAACCACTTACTCAAACAGCATTATTTCAGCAGACATCCTTACCCCTCCCTTACTTCTCGGTCACACAAACCACGGTTTCATCTGGATTTGCTCACTGAGCTAAGCAGAGGTTAAGATTGCTATTTTAAAAGGAGAGTTCATTGTTTTCTGCCCAAACAAAATCCACCAAGAGGCAGAAATGTTTTAGGAGAAATTCCTGTTAAAACAATGAACTCCCTTCCTCATGCTGAAAAACAGGGCTGGGCTAAGGACAAGCCAGCCTCAGGTCAGCTTGGTATCTCTCTGGCAGTAAAGCTTAGGAGTCAGCTACCCAGCCCACATCAGCTTACCACCACGCACCAATACCAAGGAGCTCCCAGGCCTTTGTCAAGCACTATTTCATCAACTCTTTTTCTGCTCAAAAAAAAAAACAAACAACCGAGCATGCTAAATCAGGATGTAAAAATTCACACGGACTTGGCAAACAGAGAGCTCTGCTGGTGGCTAATGGCCTATGCCTGCTTGTATCTAATTGCACAGACTAACCAAAAACAAACAACATCTGGCGTAGCAGGAAAAGTACATGAATACGTTCACTTTCCACATCTGAAACCCAGGAAATG
>JANHGO010000037.1:11827710-11847876 GCA_024606505.1 Aquila spilogaster | reverse complement strand
CAATTGCATTGTGCATCACTTGTTTTGTATATTCCAATTCTTTTATTATTGTTATTATTATCATTATTATTTTTTCCTTTCTGTCCTATTAAATTGTTCTTATCTCAACCCACAAGTTTTACTTTTTTTTCCTGATCCTCTCCCCCATCCCACTGGGCAGGGGGGAAGTAAGCGAGTGGCTGCGTGGTGCTTAGTTGCTGGCTGGGCTTAAACCTCAACACTCAGTTTGTCTAAGCAGACAGCTAGGGGATATTGTTTGTTTCTCCTTCCTTTTTGAACCTAGAATAAATACAAGTATTGAGAGGAATATACCTACAAGAAAATCTTCAACAGCAGAAACTCTGCAAAAAGGTAGAACAGCTGTTTCAAATTTGGGATGAAGAAAATTATTTTTCTCCTCAACAGATTTTGGGAAGGTACTCTTTCCAAACAAGCAACCTGGAAAAAGCTGAATGTTTGGTTTGCTTTTCAGCATACATCTGAATATGTTTGTTATTAGCAGGAAGAGTCTCAAGACTAGAAAAAAAAAATTGCCTTTTCAGACAGCATGAGTTTTAATCCACAGTAAATGTGGGAGACCACAGAGCTGCTAAAATAGAAGGCAATTTTCTGAACAATATCCCTACTCTTCTACCTAATTCACAATCTGATAAATTTTTCTGTGTGTAAATGAGGCAAACCCTTGCACTAGATTAGTGTCATAATCTAATGAGAGAAAAACAGGAGAGGAGGAAGAAAAAGAAACCAGCTCAGACCCAAGGTGCCCATTTAGCATCCTGCTATTTTGTGTGCTGATGGAACTGGAAAACACAGAAGGCGTAGAGAAGGGGATCCTGAAAGGACTGAGGAAATAATAGTAAAGTTAACCCAGTGCTATCGGGGCTCAGGAAAATGTAAACTCTACCTCCCTTCTCATGCCCAACCCTGGATTTGCAAGGGAAACTGTCCTGGAAGGACCGCAGCTCCCAAGTCTGCTGGAGGGTCCTTGGAAATACCATCAGATAAAGGCTGCTACGACCATACACTGATGTAGGGCATGCCCTAAAAGTCCTGGTCTTGTCAGACAGGGTCACCTTAATGGTCTAAAGCTGCATCTAACTCACTGAGCAGCATGTTAACTTTAAGGAAAGTTGCATGAAGACCTGATCTCAAAACTGCATTGCCTGAACGTCAGCAGCATTGTGGATTTACTCTGTGTGCACGTGTGTGTGTGTGTGCCATCCTCCACAAGCTGGTAGAGGCCCAGCTGCAGCATGGTTTTTACATAGACTGAGTTATGTAGAATTAGCTGTCAAACACCAGCTATAGCTGAGATGTGCCTGATGTCTCAGACTGAATTTGAGGTTAACGTCACAATATATATACCGCTGATTTAGAGCTAAGGTCCTTCTGTGAATGCCATTCTCTGCAGAGAAGTAATGCATATACTGCAATTGTGTCACTGGTGTAAAAGGGAGTTCACCTGCAAAAAGTAGTAAAAAGAAATAGTTGATATGCAGGAAGTCAGACCAGAGGAGTGGATTCAATTCAAAATGAAGACATGAAATACAGATGTCTAAAGGAATGTGCACACAGGTGAGCTATGTGTCTAAGTTGCAACACAGTCAATAGAGACATATTCAACAAAGTCAGTGTTTTTTAGGGGGAGATTCTTCTGACAAGTGACTAGGGGTGCAATTCAGTTTCCTGCACACAGGCACAAACACCATTTGAAAAAGACTAGTACATGCAAAACATCCACCCAAGTTTGGCAGATAGAACACACAGGACCTACATTAGATCCATGGCCTTAGGAGTGGTGAATTGTGGCCAAGTAGGAAACCAAACACACCTCAGTTGTGATTAAATACATCTCTTCAAGCATTTGAATCACACACTATATGTCTAGTAAGCTGAATCATTATCCAGCCTCCTCAGACCATATGGGTTAAGACTGGGATTCAATATCCTAAGCATAGGGTGTGGATTTATTTTAGGCACCGAGGAATATCTTACCTGGCCTCCAGCTACTTCCCAGAAGTCCCTGTCATATCTGCCAGCCCAGCAATGGTGTTACGAACACTTAAGGGCACCTCATATGGCACCGGGTGCCTATATGTGGGCAGCTTCAACATGTACCTACTGACTCACTGACTGGGGTCATCCACAAGGCTCTGCTGACTGGCTGTCCATTGACTATAGTATGAGCTAAGCATATGTGCCTACACCTCTGTTTAGGTGTCTTAATTTCAAACTGTACCTGTACAGAGACACGTGGCTTAATTTCTCGGTACTAAAATTCTTCAACTGTGGAATTTTAGATGAAAAAACCTTACTTTGATGTTGAGAGGTCACTATCAGTGATGGTTTTCAATACCCCATTGAGCGAATAAATTGTAAATCTTCCCAGCAATATCATCATGCAATCAGCCTCTGTCTGTATCACAGATAAATCATCCTGGTAACAGTGTGTACCACCATTATCAAATGTTCTTTTGCCTCATGCCAGAAAAGGCCTCCTCACCCCTTCTTCAGGTTTAGAAGATGCTCGTATTTCATGTCTGATCAACACATCTAATGAAAGTAATTACATGGGATATAGCAGGCTGGTGCTGGCAAGAGCAGGGTGGCTTCATCATGCCACGTTCAGCTCCACCCTTGCAATACCTCTCCCACTTCATAAGGTCTCCAGGATCAGACTAGCAACATGTACATCCTCCCTTTGTGAGACAGTACAGGAACTGTAAGAACCCATTTTTAGTGCTCTGCCTCTTTCTTTGGGTTCAGCAAGTCTAAATGGGTCACCTCTGGCCCTTCTGCTCCAGTGACTCCCTCCTGTTCTGTTGATACAATAGCTATGGCAAGACTACTGTTCTCTAGATCTATCTCAGTGATTTAGAAGCTCTTCCTTGTTTACCTTTCCCATCCCTCTGCCACAAAGGTGCATTCAGTCATTTGACATACTTTGTTTCAGATGCAAAAAATTCATTTTGGATCTTCCTCTCTGACTCTTTAGGCTCCAAAGGAACAGATCCTACGACTGAGAGAAGACATTTATCTTACAATCTGTAGGGCTGTGTCTGTTGCAAAGAGCAGTTCTGTCCATGTTCTGCTTCACTAGTAAAAATGATGTGACAGGCAAGCAGAGTTCTAGGGAAAGAAATCTTCACTATGCATTCGAAGTGATCTTGCTTTCACAGTGACAGCTTCTGAACTAGCTATTACTGTTCTGGAAAGACATACTGAAGTTACAGCAGGTAGCTCTATGAAACTATTAGCTCAGTGTTTAATGGATGCCAAAAGCCCGCAGAATTAAGAATTACTTGTAAAGGAATAGAAAACATCATAATGCCACCGTTTCAATTCCTCAGGTGTCTTTAATATAGTTCAGTGTTCCCTTGTCTCCAAAAGAATACAGTAGTACTGGGAAAGATACAGAGATGGACAATAAGGAGGACCAATGACAGTGAAGAGCTAAACATAGTAGCACTCCTCATCTTGGAGAAGTCACTGAGGAAAGGGTACGACAGATGTCTATAAAAGAGCAATAACACAGAGTGGGTGAAATGAATAGAAACTATCTCATCTATGCTAAGACCATCAAATAAAACTAGCAAGTAGCAGATTAAAAGCAAGCCATAGAGGTACTTTCTCATATGTTACTGCTACAAGACATTGTGGATGCCTAAAGCTTATCTGGATTCAAAAGCGATGAGACAAATTAATGAAATAAAATTGACAGGATTCTATTAAGCACAAAGGCATCACCTCTCGTTCAGGAAGTCCCAGAGGCGTAGGGCACTGCTGGCAAAGGAGAGTACCAGGGAGCTGTCGCCATATGCTGCCCTGCTCTTCCACGCCTCCCGACGCATCTGCCGTTGGTCAGTGTTGGAGATGGAGCTAGGTGGATTTTTGCCCTGACCCAGTAACAGTGTTCTTATGTTCACACAATTAGTGCTAGCCTCTGGGGAAGAGATTTAGGCCAGCTACTGTAGATGCTATTGCAATGCTTAAAACGTATATTCAAGACCCTGGCAGCATGATTCAGAACACCTCAATTAGGCACTGACTCATCCTATACTGTCAGTGGGGGGAGAGCTGGGACCATACTGGGGCTCTCCAACATTTTTGCACACTTTGCTTTTGATTTTTAATTTAAATAAATGTATTTATGTTCGTAAGAACATCTATTTGGAAAAGGGATGTGTTTTCCAAAGAAGAATACAGGAAGAAAAAAGTATTCCCCCCTGCTTCTGAAATCATCGCTTGCTGAGCGGGGACTAGAAGTCGTAATTTCAGATATTATTAGCAACATTATTTTATCAAGTGGCAGTACGGTACAAAATTCATTGCTGCCACTTTTTAATCTGGTATTGATGATTTATACAAAGTCAGATAATTTCATCCCCGATAATATGATACAAAGCTGTTACTGCATGAGTCAGTTCCCAGTAATGAAGGATAAAAATATACCAGAATTCACAATATAACAATATTAGGGCTGTAATACACTTCTCAGGCTAGCCAAGATAGACTTGGAACAGTCCTCCCATGTTAAATTAAAATGCTCTTCTTTTGTTGTTGCTCATCATTAAACGTGTTGAATACTGTGTTCTTACCTGGGGGACTGTGGGAAGCTTGTAATATTTATAAAGGGAAGAGCCACTCATCTCAGGGCCATTTCTGTTGTATGTATTATTTATTTCCTGATCTATCCCCTCCCATGTTCACTGTCTTTAAGAACTATGATTAATAAAACATTCCATGCTGAACAGTGTGGGTAATATTCCCAAATATATATATTCCGGCCATTTCTATGCAAATGTCACAGGAGAGATTTTTAATCACAAAAAATGTATGTATTCTCTACTTGATCCATTCATTTTACATTTATTTTTTAGATTAATTATTCTATTTCCCTACATGACTGGTTTTCAGCTGGGCACCCCAGAGGGATTTTGTAACCAATGTAGACAGACTGTGTCCTTTAACATATAAGAGAAGTAACTGTAGAAGAGAATTAAAGGGAGGGATTTAGAAAAAAATATTTCTTCACTTTGTTATCTTGTTTTCCTAAACAATATTTAATTTATTATTAATGCATAACAAAAACCAGAAAATAATGTCATAAACTTCTTACAGTATGATGTAGTATATTAAGAATGAAGTATATGTTGTCTTCATCTAACTTTAATCAATATTCCAGTAGATATGGGAATGCTATTGCTACGGAGACCTACACTGAAAGTACTTATTGTGGCAACTCTCCTCTTGATATCTGTTCATTGATGGGAGTGACTGGGTGCTTTTAGTCTCAGCTTCTGAAAAAGGTAATCCATCAGTCTTGGTTGAAGAGAACCAAAAACCCCCAAATTTTGTCTTATGAGAGAGGTCAAACTATGTAACTGGAAAGGTGTTTTATTGTTGTTTTAGATTTATCTTTCCCTCATATCAGGCCACCTTGTCCTAATACAGCAACTTGTTACTCATTTTCAGGCAATATGCATGTATTTTACAGAGAATATGGCAATAATAGTCCCTGATTGTGTTTATTTTCAGTTTGTATCACAGGAATAGCTAATGGCCCCAGTAGAAAAGCCGTCCTTCTGCGGCAGCACTGCATCAGCAATGTATAGTCCCTCATCGCCAGAATCCAGACTCTAAGGCTAGGGCAGGTGAAATAGGATGGCGGAATAACTGTAAAAGAAAAAATTAATTTTATTCCTGCTAATACCAATGAAAGAGCCTTCTGTTACCTCCAGTGAGGCCAGTTATATATATTAACTTCCGTATAAGTAGTCATGATACCCAAGGTACAGCATAACATCCCTGATAAGCTCAAAAGGGCCAGTGCACATGGTCTTAACACACTTTTGAATGCAAATTTATTCTCAGACAGTTTAATTAAGTTGATTTTCAATTGTGATTTTTAATTCAAATCTTCAGTCTTGAGTCAATCCTCAATTTAAGCAGGATATCAAACACCATAAGTGGGAACAGGTTGAGAGAGAACAGCTGCACTGGGCCTCCAGTCTGAAGTGTGATTCTCTTCTTAAACAGGGTGTTACTACATACCCAGCTTTGACCTCCAACATCACTTGCTTAGGAGAAGTACACAGCACTTTCTCCAACTGATTAAGAAAAAAAGTGCTAAGAACTGCAGCCCCTTCAAGACAAATTTCAATGAACTGGAAACTGTGTCCTCCTGGAAATAAAAGCTTCGAGCTACATAGCCCAAATCACTACTGACTTATGAGCATCTTGCTCCTTGTCTCTGTTCAATTGTTAAGTCTCTGAGGTCTTAAAAGTTAATCACAAATTATTATATCAGTGCAGGAAGGACATAATTTGACAGGTAGACAGATGCCAGGTTACAGTTCTAACCTGAATGACTTTATACAAAAGTCATGAGCAGGAATAAATATTGACTCTCTCAACTTTTCACCTAATCTCAGTAGGAGTTACACATATAAAAGGACTGCAGGGCTTGACATAGCAATGCAGGACTGAACATAAGATAAGTGAAATCTTATTGTCATGATAAGTAATTATCTGGCACTGAAAATGGACTGCCTGTTAAATAGGGCAGGAACAAGATAGGATTAGGATAGCAGTTTCTAGAACTTTTCACAGAACAGAAAAGTTATTTGGCTTGCTCATCCCAAGAGCTAAATCGGGTGGATATTATCAATTCTGTTGCAAGCAAGAGTGTACAGACATAGAGATGACTCATAAAGTCTAAGGAAAACAAGGAACTCCTTAGAAAGCACTCCTCAGTGGTAACAGTGGAATTCTCCTAGGGGGAGGAATTAGCTGTTCTTAGTAAATGAGTGTGTGGGTGTAGGTTCATCTTCAAGAGTGTGGATGTGTTCCTCTGTTAGAGATTAATGTGCTGACAACAAGTTACAAATTTAATCTGTTCACAAGTTCCATATCACATACAGCTCAGGTATCTTCTTCTGTAGTCTAACAGCAGACCTCTTCTAGAAGTCTCAAGATGGCAAAAAAAGGGGTGAGGACTTTGTAGAGTTAAGTATTCTCTTAAATGATCCTTCAGGATCATCCGTTTGGTCCCAGTTTGAAAGGTCAAAAGAGTTTTCAATATCAGAAAAAAAAATCATAAACTTTAGTAAACTTTTCTACAATTCTGCATTCGTTTTGTTTAGTTTTGTTTTTTTATAGACAATACTATAAAGATTTGAGAAGTGCAGACTAGATTCCGGATGCTTAACCTCAATCATAAAAGGGATCTAATTTAAAGAACATACTTTTGTCAAACTTTTCACCAGAACACATAAGTAATTTTTTACTTATTGACCAAGTGACTGGTAAATTCTCCTGTCACAGAATTTCAAGTGGTAACTACTAGAAAAAAATAGCACTCTGCCTTTCCACATTTTGAACTCCAATACTTGTCTAACAGATCATTTGTGATTCAGACTTTTATAGAAGGAACTCTGTTTCAGCCATAATATTTTGCCTGATTGTTTGTGACATTAATTTCTAGAATTCAGAATAGCATGATACACCTAATATTCTAGGTTTGTACTCAACTCTATTATAAAATCCAGGCTGTCTGCGTATGACAGACACTGATTAAGGAGGGGTTTATGATTTAGCATTGCAATTACAATCTCTAGGGGAGCTTGTTTGGCCCTTCCGAGGAAACATGGCCTGGTTAAAAAATTATGTTAAGGCAGGAATGTGAGTGCAACAGCATCTGTAGCTGAAATACCCAAAACTGTCAGAGTGGCATTTGACCCAGACTGGCAAAGCTAAAAAGGAAGAAGATCATTATCCAGTTCAATTGCAAAAGGACTTTTGGAAAAAAAAAAAAAAAAAATCACCTTGAAAAAATGTATTAAAAAATGTAAGGTCTTTTTAACAGTAGGGAGGAACAGAGAGTGAGAGACAGACAGAAAGAAATAGAAAAGCAGTAAAAATCTGATTTGGTCCTGCCAGAAGTCACCCCACGGCATCACCGCCCTGCCCAGGTTGAGCATCCTTCCCTGGGACGCCACGAGGAACCTGCACCTGGGCAACAACGGGCAGCTGGGGGTAGCAAGCAGGGACTCTCGGGTGCGCGACCTGGTGGGGATTTCTTCCCCACGCGTACATGGGGGGCTGCAGCCCCCATGCAACACATGTACAGCTGCAGCATCCGCGTCTTCCACAGAGCGGGGGTGCAAGTAGGGACTGCGAACCCCGGGGAGGGTGCATATGCCTGAAACCCACACGGTTTGGGAGGGATGTGAGTGTGTGCATGTAAATATGAACCTGTGCATGTAAATATGAACCTGTGGATGTTTGGGTGCGATTAAAATTTTTTTAGTTTAGTTACAGAAGTGTGTTGAGAAATTTGTAGTTGGATATTTAACAATTTTGACAGGGTCTAGTATTGCGGTTTATCTGTTGTATTGCCGATACTGGTCCTGAATGTATAGTTCACTGACTGTTGGTTACTTATGTGCTATTAATACATAAACAAACTGCTTTGATCCTGGCTTGGTTCAAACCACTTGAACCGGAAAAGTTTTCCCTGTGACACAAACCTGTTTTACTTTTTAAGTAGCAACTTGAAAATATTAATAGGAGCTTCTTATTACATGAATCTTGAGGACCCATTAGGTAACAACATTGTTTAAATGCTAAAATAATCACAAGCACAGTTTGGAATCTTTACAATTACTAAAAAACAGAATACAAGTCAGCAAAGTTGAAGATACCTCAATGACCTGAAGGCAAGAACCACATCAGAGTTATTAAACCAGAACTAACAATGTCACGGTGCTATTTGAACCGAAAAGTCATTCTAAGCTTTCTCCTCCTGGGAACTGATCCCTATCACTTTCTATCAGATTGCTGTTATGATAAGACTACACAAGTAATAGCCCAGGAATAGCAGGCTCTAAACATTTACATACTTTATCAAGAGTGCTGATCACAGTGACACGCTCCTTAACCAAACAATAAAAGAGAGGAAGAAAAAGGCCTTCTATTTTCTGATCTCTTTTGCATATTGTCATTCTTGCTTTAACTCATTTGTCCATAAAAATATCTCTGAGAGAGAGAATGCCAGATGATGATAATGAATAAGCACAAACCACTGACTAAATGACAAATTGTGTGCACTCAGCAGACCGGGCTGCTTTTAATTTTTTTGGCCAATTATTTCAATGTACTGCAAGAAAGGACATCAGATATGTGGCCATACAGCCGTGATTGTTCCCATTAAATATGCAAATGGATTATTATCATATGTCATAAACCCCACTTCATCTTCAGCACAAATACGAACATGGTACTGCAAGGGACTTCATAGATTAATGAGTTCAGTCTCTGCTTTTACAAGCAATTATGTTACACATCCCATTTCATAAACTAATCAAAGTTTAAAATTAATTAAGCTTTTTGCCCCTCTTGTATTGGACACTTTTCCAGACTCCTGGTTCTCAGAAACCTTCTTTTAATTTCCAACATAAACTTTACTCAGTTCCAGTTTATTTCCATTTATTCTTGCGCCAAGTAGCCTTTCCCCTCTTGGATGTTTATCATCACTGATGTATTTACAGAAAGCTAGCGTAATCCCTATTTAGCCTTCATTTTGCAAGGCTAACAAGCCAAGCTGTTTCAGTCTCCTTTCACAAGAGAAGTTTTTCTTTTCTTAGTCATTCCTGCATACCCTACTCTGCACTTAATCTAGCCTGAGTTTTACTCCTGTGGGATACAAGGATTATCTCACTTGGGACATCCAAGGATGTTCTTTGCCTTTTTTTCTTGGCTACATCATATTGGTGATAGTTGGTCTGTGATCAGTCAGTTCTACAAGGTCTATCCCTCTATCATTACCAGCTCATGAAATCCCAGTTTACAGCAAAATTGTTGTTATTATTTCAACAGTGCATGGCTTTGTATTTTATACTTCTGAATTTCATCTCACCCTTGTTATTCTAGTCCTCAGGGCCATCTCTCATCTCTTCATTTCTGTAAAACAGAAAAATATTCCTCTGTATTAATGATGACTCCAAAACTCACAATGTCAGTAAATTTTATCAGTAGCTCCCCCACTTCTTTGCTAAGGCAACTAATGAAATCCTTAGATGCCACTGATAACTTGTTTCTGCTCGATATTCTCCCTGTTTATTACAATTCAAACATATACCCTTTATTCGACTGTTCTTCACTTTCTAGTATAACTCTTTTTTTTTTTTTTTTTTTCCTGGCACCATGTCAAATACTTTGCTGAAATTCATATATATTAGAGCTACCATCTTTTCATTTGACTATCAAATCTCTTTCAATAGAGTGTCTGGCATGATCTATTTTTGCTAACCTAGCTTTATGCATGATTTTATATTCCACTTACCATCCTTTCTGTATTTTTTTAAAGAAAGAATTCTAAATCCTTCTGTATAATGAATATTAGATTAACAAGCTTCTAGCAGCTTAGATCACTTCCCCCTCCTTCCTTCTTAAATATAGGTGTTAATTTGCTATTCTCAAATAAGGTGTTACATTTATCTTGCTAGATTTATTCAAAATACTTGCTCCCGGGCCTGTAATTTCATGTCCCAGCTCTTTCAGAAATGGGGGTTAGAAATTATCCAGTCCCTCCACACTTGAACACATTCAACCCTGTTAATTTTGCTTCTCTCTTCACTCTACTTCTTTCCTCATTTTCTTACCCTTTTTTATTGAGGAAGGAGACTTTTGTTATTTCTTTTAATAGTTTTACAAGTCTATCAGAACTTGCCTTTGGGAAACCTCTTTTTTACTCTCTACGTGTCATATCTTCTTCAACGATACTTTTATCAGGCCCTTTTTCTGCTCATGTTTTCTAATTTCTTGAGGTTATTTATCCAGTTAATTCTTATACAATCATGTGTTTCCCACTTTTATTTGGAATATTTTTGTCACTGAATTTTTAAAATTCCAAGTCTCTATTTTATTTTAGTTCCTGAGCTCTTCAGTCCAACTAATTCTACTAGTTGCCTTAAACTCTCAAAATTTTCTTTTTCATTTTCAGGAACCTTATGTATGGGCCTACTTTTGAATATTCTTACATTCAGTGCAAATTAAATCAGCTTACTAACATTGATCCAATTGTATTTTCTACAAACAGAATAGTATACAGTGGTTTTCATTCATATCACAGTCAGTTAAAAAAAATATATCAGCTGTTAAGGGCCAAAGGCTATTAGGAGAAGATAATCTGTTAATTTTCACATTCAGGAATTATAAGATTTTATCATTATTAGTAGCATTTGGTTTCCAGTTCATATCTGGAAACTAAAGTCTCACAAAATAACACACTTCATATAAACATTTGTGTATATCTAAATTAATGGTGACACTAAAATACTATTAAGAGGCAAAATATGTGAACTCAGGGGAAAAAACTTCTATATAACTTTAGAGACCACATCTGGCACAGGTCTGGCCAGCTCAGAGTGTGGGAAGATGAGTTTCTGTCCATCTGCACCTGTGAATAAAATCATACTTTCTATTTTACCAGCGCCTTTACAGGGATTTCTTTCTACCTGTATCTGACCTCAAGGATCAAGAGGAGTCTCCCAGAAATAACATAACAAAATATCCTTGCCATTCTTCCCTGAGATAATTTTCACTTAAGTATATGCTGGTTTATTTTCCAGAGGTATTTGGAGTTCCTAATTCAACCTTCTGCATCTGATCACACAGTATACAGCACACCTTGCCTACTGGTCACCAGTATGATGGCAGCTTAAAGCTGGTTAGTGTGACCATTCTACTTTAAAATGCAATGGAAATTGAGTTTAATCTAAATCCATGGCTCAAGCAGATCCAGGCGATCTATCATGCAAAAGTGGATCCTCAGGAGAAATCTAAACATAAAGACCTAGGACTCTACAAATTATAAGTATGACGTGGCAAAGTCCTGAGCTCCTTTACCAGCAGACTTGTTAAGATAAATTTATTATAACCATTGGCATATTTCACCTTCATGTACTTATTTTGCTGTGAAGTTGATGACAGATACACTACAGTGGCTAACAAAACAGCACAAAATAGCAAAGGTCTTCCTGATGAGATAATAATTACATGAGCACTCCTATAAAAATCCAATTTCATTGCAGAAAAGTACTTTTGTGTTTACTCTTCAGCACAATCAAGAAGAAATACAGTTATGCCATCACTCCTACTGAATGCCTCAGGAAAACAGAAAAAACCTTACATCATTAACAGACACCAATATTTTATCTCCTTGCTTACAAAAGAGGCTGATTAAACATTATTTTTGTCCTATTTCCACAAGTATTTACGAGTTTAGAAAGCACCAATCATGCAAAGGAAAAATATGGGGAATATATTAGTTCTCAGAGTTAGGAAACAGATACAACAATAACTACCTAAGAGTCAGTAAGAAAACCTTCATCAAAGATTTCACTGGAAGTTGTTCACAAAGAAATTTCTACTTTTCTCTGAAACATGCGAGAATAGCATTTACTGGACAGTCTGTTTTTACAGTTCAGCATGGCAGCTCATGAGTTTCTACTTCTATGTAAATGTAGTTAATGCTTTTTAAATAAGCCTAAGCAAAGGCAGCACATTTTCTGTGAATGGTTGTTCCAATTTGAAAATAAGAAACTTTTCTTTTGCCATGTCCTTTTGTGTTTGGTTCATACAATTACTCACTTGAACAAGTTTATTAAGTAGAACATACACTGAAACCCTTAACTTACATTTTTAAAGAATAGTCATGGAAATCCTGAGCTGTTAAGTGAAAGTATTCTCCATAGAAATCAACTCAAAAAAGCTACATGCTTAATTTCAAACTACAGAAACAAACACTGTGACCTCTGTGTACAATCGCAGTAACCAGGATTTTGCATCCCCACAATGAACTGCTCAAAAACCATCAATCACACAAGAATCCTTTGGAGAAATTGTTATGGAGTGCAACTTTAAAAAACACATTTTGCTTTTGCCTAATGCTGCATGCTGAGACTTAAGATTTATTGATAAGGATTTAGAGATATAAATTCATATAGTGCTTACTCACAAAATGCCTGGCTCTCTCTCCTCTTTCATGAGTCATTTCTGCAATCCTGCATTTTTATTAATGTTTTAACACTTTTATCCAATGCATTTTGATCTATTCATATGAAAAAATTATAATAACATTTTAGCGGCTGCACCATTAAATCCTGAAATTCGTTCAAATGTATTGTATAAATGCCTGTAATAAAAATTTCCAAAATTAGAATGTAACAGATAAAATGAGTGTTACATGAATTTAAAAAATGTAATGAAATGCAGCTGAATCTTCTGTTAGATAATGACTGATCACACAATGTAGTCAGTCCAGTACTGCAATTTTTGTAAGCTCATTGGATGCTTGAATCAGGTCCCTGCTGCAATTTTGAAAGTTTTTTTTCCTGTAGGTTTTCAAAACAGAAGCACATGCAAGTCTGCAGTAACCTCATCCCTGTGGAAGTCAGTGGAGCTGAAACACAGCCTCCACTTTGCCAAATATCCTCCTGAATAGGCTCTTCTTTAAGGATAAAATCAGGTGTATACCTCAGGGTTACATGCATGTTTAAGTGCTCCTTTGAATATTTATGTAGCTGCATTCCAAGAATTGCTTTTCACTGATTTAATCCTTAGATTTTCCCTCAAGATATTCCTCTGGAAAGTCACATAGACTGTTCAGATCTCTTCTGAAGCAGGAGGCAGCTTCATGGTGCATCACCTGGTGGGGGCATCCCAGGGTGAGACAGAGACGGCCTGTTCACCGACACTGCAACCATGGAATGAGATTATTGGCGAGGTTCCTACGAGTCACAGAAAAATAAGGTGCAGAGGCAGAATCGACCTTCCCTATGATATTTTCAACAAGCTTTTTTTCCTAATTTTCTGCTGCTTTACTGTGTAGATACATATACACGTGTGCAAGACAGTGTATTAGTGGTGATGGCGTGTGAGGCAGAGGTTAGCTGTAATCCTGACAAATTTGAATACATGTGTTACTGTGCAGATATTTTATGTAGGCATGGCACTAATTATCATAGAAAACTAAAAGCTAGTTCTTCCAGCATTGAATCTGACTGGATATCTTCAGGCGGCAAAATGCAGTTTTTTGAAGCCTCCCTCCAAGCACTTAAATATAACTTTAAGAACTAAGGTATGAAGTTGACACTGGAAAAGAAGGATTTCAAAATGAGAAGATGGGAAAAAAATTAGAAGTGTTCAGTTTTACAAAACAGGGTACAAGAACCTACCTGATGAAGGTATAAGAACAATGCAGTGATGCTCTAATGGAAGGTCCTTACATATCTTCTGATAATCACAGAGAGAAACACAGGGAAAAAAGTCTGGTGAAATCAAGCACATTTATAACTGATAAAACAGGTATTTCACAGAAGTAATGCACTGACTTGGGGAACTCACCTATTTCAAAGGAAAGGATTCTATAGAATTGCAGTAGGTTTAGATGTTTATAAACCCAGAAAAATTTATGCTAAACAGACAAGCAGCTTATATAAGGTAGCACGTTACAAATTGTAAGACAGAAGTCAATAACTTTATATCCCGATTTAAGATACAGCATTCTTCAAGGACATAATATTGCCAAAGTATTCACCTAGGACCTCCATATGTTTTTTCTGAAATATGTGTTCCTGGTGACTGTGAGGTGAAATACAAAGAATAGCTAAAATAATCTGTTCTAATAGTTCTTTGCAATTCCTATGGTTTTTATTTATTGTTTTAAACACTACTTCAGAAAGAAAAAAAAAATGGCAGTATGACAAAATACTTAAGCATCTACCTATCTCTGAACATGGGTTTAAATGTGCTCCAGGGTGGGAATTTTCATCTGGTAAAATACCTCAGAATTTGCATTCCTCACATAGTGAAATTCTAGTCACTCCTGGTGTCAACCAGCATTTTGTCACTGATTTCAGTGTTGGTAGGGTTTCACCCTTACACCCTAACAATCGGCAACTGAGGAAATATTTGCTCGTGTTAAAAAAAAAAAAAATCTCTATTGTCAGCATTTCCTACTACTCTCTTCTGACATGCCCTTTGTGAGTGAAATCTTTATTCTAGCCCATCAAATCACTCTTCTCTCAAATCCTTCCTGAACACTCATTTGCTCTTTGGTGCCTACAAGAAATGAGTCAGTAATGTTACAACACTGCTTCTCTCTTTCTCTCCCTCTTTCTCTCTATGTATATATAGATACAGACATACATATATATATGTGTGTGTATATATACACACACCAGTTCCTTTATCTTCTGTTTTCAATGCACCTTGTCTTATCCATATGTGCCTTGTTTAGGTGTAAGCGCTTTCTGATGTCATCTGTCTACATTTCATGTCTTGCACCGTGGAAAACATTTTCACATTGCTTTACAACAATAAAAGGCCAGCTGTTATGTTGCACCTAACTAGCGGAGGGCTGAGTGACGGGACACACTGTATTGTGACAGGGACATATGCAATTCGGGAATGCTTTGGCTGAACTGCACAGCTCCAATGCAGCTGACGTGGCTCTGATACGTCTGCTTTGCCACAGAAAGAGAAGGGCCTGGTACGTGGGTTATGTGCTGTTTCTTGGGTGATATGCATCATGTTTACAGAAATCTTCTTCACTCAGTAGTGCTGGAAGTCAGTCAAAGCCTCGGGGTATGGCGGATGTCCAGACTCTTATATATAAAACCCGTGAATCAAGCCGGTAGTGTGGCAGGACAGGTATGAGGAAAATCGACTGTTCTTTGCACTGCAGACTTTGTATCGAATGATTTGCAAATGTTTTTCTGACTTTGAAAATATATCCTAAAAACCTGGCATACAAAGCTTCAATATAGCAATTATCAAGCAATCCATTGCCTTGTTCCTTCTTGTACCATTTTTCAAGCTCCACTGATGCCAAATACTGTTTTTTTCTGATAATCTGGAACACTATGCTCCTTTCTCTGGAAAGGGAAATATTGCCCACACTGTAACTTTCCTTTCACAGGAGCAAATTCTGAACCGCCTTTAAACATTATGCAGAAAATGCTCTTTTCTGGACATAAACCGAATGCCCATGGCATAGTCCAGCGAAGGCAGTGCACTTTTTTCCCATGGGCAGATGACATTGTCTGGGCCGCAGGAGTTGAGAATTAAGTTCTTCTTTATCTCTGCTAGGATGTTGTAGTTTCCTAATTGGTTCCAGCAGGAAGAGTTTAGGCACATCTCTGAATCTATGGAGAGATGGTCCATTGATTGGTTTGGCTCCTGCCAAAGCCTCTTTGGCCTTCACTTCATAAATTGTCACTAGCATATATGGGGCTAGGCTCCTGCACCCGTCAGTGCACCTTTTCTGAGTATGTCCTTTCCCTTTTGTTGCCATTATGATTGACTGGAATTCTATTTGATGCCATGGTATTTTATCATTTCATCTAGGCTTCGGGATCAAGAGCTCGGTAATGGATAGAGCAATGTTACTTACCTATTGTGAACAGAGGTGTCAAAACTGGGTCCTGTAGCATAGTGTCTGTGCCTGCCTAGGACCTCACATTTTAATTTATTGTATTTGACTTATAGTTTCTCTTTTTACACATGCCTAGTGATATGAGTTTGCATAGAAAAAAGTATTTTTAAACAGAAAAACAAATATTTTCCAGAAGGACTGTTGAATGCTGAAAACACAGTGAAAACCACCACATCTAAAGATCATTTTGTGTGATCTATTGTTCACAGAGAGCAGGCATACATCATTTGGTTTTATTTTTACCCTAGAATTTAATGCCATTTGTGCAAAATGTAGAACTTAATTGGTAGCTAACTCACTTTGATGGTATGTTTGCTGTGCTTGAGGGACATATTTTCCCAAATTGCCACATTTTAAATAGATTTTACCTTGCAGGGCTTACTTTAAGCTTATCATTACTACTTGGAAAAATTCACTACCTTTGCTCCATGCAGATAAGTGCTCCCAACACACTTAATAATGAGGTATCATGTATATATATGCAAAGGAAAAAAAGAACAGGGAGAAAAAAACCCTCTACTGTGAAGGATGTAGCAATTAATTGTTCACAGATTGGACACAGGCATACAATTTTTCAAGATGCATGAGGTGTTTCCTTAAGAAAAGTCTGAAGGAGGAACTCTCTGTATATTCAAAGCATTCATTTTTGTCAGATGAGTGTCAGAAATGTCAAATTCCTGTATGACACTTCCTGTTCTCACACTTTGCTGAGCATTATTGGTAGGAAGCTGCTGAGCATTCAAAATTTAGTGTTCTCAGGAAGGAGGGTGACTTAGCACTCTCACTTGATCCAGCAAAACACTTTGATCCAGACCAGTCTGCGTCTGGATTTTATTCATGTACTTAGCTTACTAGGATTCTTCAGCAGAGGTTACTGGCCTTAGAGTTGGACTATTGAGAGAAACTCAAGATATAAAATTCAGTGAGAAAAGATGAATATCCTTCCAGGAGATATTGGTATGCGGCCCCAGGTTTCAGATGAGAGTATACTGCTAATTAATCGTTTACAGGAACTTCATAACTTTTAAACTATTGCAGAGGGCAATTACATGGGTTTTTTTGGCAGGTGGTTTGGTTGGTTGGTTGGTCTTCACATACACTGGACAAATCCTGAGTTCTGTAGTAAAGTCACATCTTCGTGGCTGGGGTTGGTTTTGTTTTGTCTTGGTTTTAAATCTGAATATTAAATGAGAAAAGACATTAGAATGTAGTTCCTTATGAAATCCATACTCCTCTGAGAATTTTGTCCCTGAGCTAAAATTTACTTAACTGAAATCATATTTGTTTTTCAGTCAGGATGAAGATCACAGAAATGCTAACAGAAAGTCAACTTTTTGCAACACAGTACTCTTCTTTGGTTTTATTTAAAATCAGGACCAATCTTTTTGAAAAAAAAATCCCAACACATTGACATATGCAATGCATCAAGACATATTAGAGGTGTTGCCCTGGAGAGTTCTGCACGTGCAAGTGGAAAGTGGGATTTTAACACGCCAAATATCTGAAACATAAAACTAGGCAAGTAGGTAAGAGACAAGGCTATAATTCATTGTGGCTTCACGCCATGTTCTTTTCCCTATCTGTGTAAAAAGGAAACCCTCTAGGGGTATTCAAACTCTGAAAATAAAGTATTTTAAGTCCAAAAAGATGATGATAATAATGTGAAAGTCTTGGCTTGAAATCACAAAAACCCTAAGCTCTTGAAACTTTACAATGTTTAAAGTTTAAAGAATTTGCATGAAACTGCCATTAGTTTACCGTAACCATTATTACTGCTAACAGCAGTTCAACCACATGTCTTAAATCTGTGATTTCAACAGCTCAGGGAAATTATCATTCCAAATAAGCAATGTGAGTAACTTGCTAAGTAATCCTGAAGAGTAGTCATCCCTCATCTTTTTGGAGAATTCTCCACTGGTCTCCATGTAGTTTCCCATCAGACAGCAAACATGCCTCCCATGTGATTTTTTCCCCACCCCCAATAAGCCCTGAATGTGTTTCTGAGGCAGTGCATCCCTTGATGTGAAAAGTTACCTAATAATGTTACATAAATATGGCTTAGCAGACTGGTGTGACTGCCTAGGTTTACATTCCCACAGGGCTCCTGCAGAAGTCCAGCAGATGTGTCTCCTGGCAGAAAATCAGCCAAGATGAGAAAAGACTTCAACTTCCATATGCTGGTATCAGCCCAGATTTAATGTGCTCCTCTGAGTGCTTCCCTTCATCAAATCTTCTGTAGCAGTCTGGCAGGTTTTCTCAGCCTCTTCAGGAGAAGATATTCACAGAAAGGCTGGCAGTGTATAGTTACTTTGCTGCCTCTGCTTTTCTGCTCCTTTTCCATTGGCCCTGATGAGCTTAAATAGAAGCTATATTCTGTCTTTCCCTTCACCTCTCCTGTTTGATTGTGACCAATATCAGTGAATAAAGTTGAATGCATGCCTACTGTAAAGAAATGCAGCCCTGGCTGCCTTTAACAGAAGTTCTGCATTTGTCTTAAAGGTGAATTAATTCTAAGTCTTTATCTTAAGTGTCTCATTTGATGTTTATTAGAGTAATTATGGCTGTATTATTGGTCTAGCCCCCAAGGAGCTTGGGTTTTGTGAGAAATACCAGAAGAAGGAGGCCTAAGTGTTCCTCTTATGTGATATTTGTATAGGATGGAGCTCAAACCTTCAAAAGCAGGTGGGTGGCAAGATGCAAGGGACATTAATTAGGACGCCAATATGAGGGGAAGTCTTATTAAAGCTTGAGCCTAGGTTGCTTCCAACTTTGTCAATTCCTTCTAGTTTTCTAAAATCCTCTGGGATTTCAAACCAGAAATTCCCTCAAAATAGAGAAGGAATTTGGGGGAAAAATGAATTTATTTTTATTGTGTCCTTTTTAAAAAGTTTTGTTATTATTAATTATTTCACAAGTTATAATGTTTCTCCCCTTCCTTTATATAGATCTTTCTTTTCCCTGATATGATTTCTCACTGGAGTAGGAACGTAAGAACTCTGAAACTGGTTCAGACTAACAGACTGGTGGAAGTCTTGATCCTTACTGTTTGAATGCATAAAAACCCCATGAAAAGCATTTACAGAATAATGTCCTCCCGAGACAGGTGCTAACTGTAGCAGAAAGCGTTGCAACTCCACTGCAGAAAGTTTTATACTCCTCCTACCTTCTTAATGTGACTAACTGATTTACTCTAATCCTACTGCCTTCTTGGTTTCCACGAGCCCTGGTGTTTCTGCCCCACATGGATAAGATACAGGAATTTTTCTGAAGGAAAAAGAGGTCTTAGCAAGGTTGGCAGAGTAGTTGCCACTTATTGCCTGAGCATTGGCACAACTGATCCCAGGTCCTTGTGGCATAACACTTTTCCCAAGAGAACTCAGAGTGTTTCCAAACATATTTTAGATATGAGGAAACTGAGACCTGGCAAAGGGGAGAAGATATGTCCAAGGTCACAGAGTAAACCAGAGACAGAACTGGAACTGCATCTGTCTTCTAAGCCCAAACCAAGACGCTGACCAGAGCTCGGGATATCGTCTGGAGTCAGGCTATGTCAGGACGAGATGCTACCTTGTCCTAGTTTCAGCTGGAATAGAGTTAACTGTCTTCCTAGTAGCTGGTACGGTGCTGTTTTGAGTTCAGTATGAGAAGAATGTTGATAACACTGA
>JANHGO010000037.1:11779266-11817850 GCA_024606505.1 Aquila spilogaster | reverse complement strand
GAGGAGAGGAGAGGAGAGGAGAGGAGAGGAGAGGAGAGGAGAGGAGAGGAGAGGAGAGGAGAGGAGAGGAGAGGAAAAACAAAAAGGTTTTAAAAGTGTAAAAATAAATAGACTTGTCTCTGATTGGGTAAATAGTCTCTGAGTGGTAAAAGAAAGAAACAGACAGAAATTCCAAGGAAATCTGAAGTCCAAACCTGGCAAATAGTGAAAAGGAATTGGCACAGCCTAAGGTCAATTCTGCAGATACATATCTGGCACTGAGCATAATATGAATGGAGAGAACCTGAATCATTCGAATATATGGGAGTTTACTTCAACAAAAGGAGAATGGCTGTGCCTGAATTTAGCAGAATTATGATATATGATGAAATATTACGTCAAAAGAGGATGGAATTAGGCTATGCTTGAGTGATTACCCAAATTGAGTCCTAGTAAAAATATCACTGATTTGGATATCGATAAATTCATTCAACCTACTTCTATCAAATGGCTTTAGATTACAAATCCTTTTAAGTTCTTGGGTTTTGAAATGGAATTGCCATTTTCTCTGCAAAAAAACATACAGTTACCACAAAGAGTATAAGTACATCACGCATTTTTCAAAACATTGTGCTACATTTCTGTTAATTTCTTCACTCATAGTGCATATTTCCTTTTTGATTGCCAAAAGTCTGCTATTAATTTTTTCAGAGTCAAATCTTGGTCTCCATGCAGGTCAAAAAGCCATTTGCAATGGTAACATTACTTGTTTTAAATTTTTGACAGTGATCACAAAATGAAACACACAGAGTCACAACATAAATGTCTGGGATATTATATTATATTTTAAATGTAGTTAATAACATGCAATTTGACTGTACAATACATGGAAATGAAGCATTCAGATATTTGTAACAAGATGGTTTCCAGTGGTTCCAAACATATATTGAATTATACTTTAGCATAGATATGACATCCAATATGTCTTAGTATGAATTGTTGAATGGTTTGGTCAGGAAGTAACCCTCAAACCCCCTGCCATGGGCAGGGACACCTCCCACTAGTTCAGGATGCTGAAAGTCCCATCCAGCCTGGCCCTGAGCACTGACTGGGATGGGGGCCATACACAGCATACACCGTTTCATGTCTCACTGAGGGAGAATTTAACCTTCCTCATATCTGAGGAAGAAGGTAGAACATTTCTTTATTTGAAACCCTCATTTTTGAGGCCCTACTTTAAAGAATAAAATTCTCTATATACCACAGGTGATGTAGCATAATACAAGTGGATCTGGAGAATGAAACTGTTGGTGCTGACGGTCTGATGTCCCATTTACTTCAGACTGGGTCCAGGGCAGTCTATGTATGAGAGAGCATTTGCAGCCAGAGTGCATTACACGGGCTGCCAGGAGACATCAACTGACTCAGTTTCTGTCCAAAGAAATCCAGCCCATGCAACCACAGCTGCTAATATATATTAAATCATGGTGAATGGGTATCTCAGGACAGAGAGTAAGGATGACAGAGCACTGGAACAGGCTGCCTAGAGAGGTTGTGGAGTCTCCTTCTATGGAGATATTCAAGACCCATCTGGATGCCTACCTGTGTGATTTATGTAGGGAATCTGCTTTAGAAAGGGGATTGTACTCAATGATTCCTTGAGGCCCCTTCCAACCCCTGAAATTTGGTGATTCTGTGAAGTGTAATCCAGGGCAGGCATACTTTCTCCATAGAAATAACTCATAGTACAGAACATACAGGTGTCTACTGTAGATTCATCTGCATTCATGTTTTGGTTCAGCTCAGGGTGCTTTTGATATGACTGTCCTGAGATTCCCATGTGTTTGTATGGAACTTCTTATGTTCAAGTTTCAGACAACTGCACTTATCTTGCTTTGATTTCATTAAATGTTTTATAGATTTATATTAATTTTAAATTATTCTTTTATTCTCTAATGAAATAAAATATTTTACAACTCTTTTGAGCATATATTTATTAGATATCAAATATTCTATTATTACACTCTCTGCATGTTTGGATTGGGAATTTAAAATGATTTTGGAACTAATCACACTGAAGCGTACAGACTGTTGAAGAAAGAGCTATCTCAAATCATAGAATCACAGAATATCCTGAGTTTGAAGGGACCCACAAGAATAATAGAGTCCAGATCGTGGCCCCACACAGACCTACCCAAAATCCAAACCCTCTATCTGAGAATATTGTCCAAACAGTTCTTGAACTCCAGCAATTTGAGGCCATGACCACTTCCCTAGGGAGCCTGTTACTTTAGGTACCCAAATAAATCCAAATAATGTTTCAAAGACCTCTGTGCAACGTAATATTCTTGTTAGTACAGAGATAACCTAGACTAGGGCACTGCCAAAGCATGTGACGTTTTCAGATATTCGCAAATCTTTTCTGTGTTCTCAACAAACTCAACCATGCTTCTATGCTGGCTGGTGCTCAAACACTGATTATAATTGCTCTCCTTTGTGATGACTTTTATTTCATACACAGGCACTTAGCTACAGCTTTGTCAGTATCCTGTAGTTTTTTTGGTGTTCTTTCAATTTTGCTAACACTCTGAACTCCGTATGACACTTAAATAAATACCTGCTAGGATATACAGAACTATATCTGGCTGTAGTTTTATTAAAGCACAGGAAAGAACATTGTCAAATTATTCAACTTACATATAAAGTGTAAAGTGTAATTTATTTAGAATTATACCTATCAGGTGTTTTTAAGACAAATGCTTTAAAGTGGTGTTCTTATAACTTTGCATGACGGAGGCTATTTTAAAAGTAGTACTGGGGACACAGACTATAGTTTTTTTCACAGAAATATTTTTGTTTTTGATGGAGCTAGGTCTTTCCCACCACTCAGTAAGAATAATTTTAAGAAAATAACCTAAGTGTTTTCCCTGTCTATGTCATATATTTCAGATGAGCTTTCATAGTGAGGCAAATACTGAACTCGAAGGTTTTTAGTGTCTGATGGGACATTTAAAAAAAAAAAAAAAGGATGAGAATAGCACTCTGACATACTGGCAGTATCTTGAATTCTTTAAAGTTTATTGTAAATATTGATGTCTTGATGCCTTTGAGGACTAGACCATCTGATTAAGTGTGAGACTATTTTCTTACCCACCAATGACCAGGGTTGTCTACATGTTACGTCCACATCGCAGTTTTTTTTTATATGGAGAACTCTGGTTTTGTCCACTGTTGTGGTGTGTGTATCTTCAAAAGCAAGTTCATACTCTTTTTTTTTTTTTTCGATTGCTATTTTCCTTTTCTTCCATGTCAGTTTGCTTACCAAACCATAGACACTGCAAATGGACAGTGCATGTGCATGTAGCTATTTGCTATAAATGTCACAAGAAAAATAAATCTAGATTCTCTCAATTCACTTCATCCTTTTTCTATCTCCCTAAGAAAGAGCCCAATTGCTTTAAATTTAAATATACACAGTCAGTTTTAATGTTCTTTCTCTGAAAATTAGAGTATGATATTATTCACTTGTTCTAGTAGTCTTTAGATAATCAGCTTTTTCTAATGTTCTTCCTTTGCCATTATTCATTCTGAAAGAAGACTGTCCCATGAATTAACAGACTTTAAAAAAAAAAGAAAGAAAAAAGGAATATAATTACAATGTTATATTATTTGAGTGACCGGCAACATATCTATGTATTTCTTAGGCCTCTTCCAAATCCCTCTCAACTGTCATAAGGTGAATAATCATAAATGTTAGAGTGTGTTAAAAACGTGAATTCATTTGTATGAAAAATGAATAATCAAACAGATTGACTGACAGAAAATACTAAAAATCACAACATTATGAAGAATTATGATAAAAGAGCAAAAAGAGCATGTAAAGTAAATTAGTCCTTCTTCACAGATCTTTAAGAATTTTGCTTTCAAATCAAAACTGATGGACCCTGAGAATAGAGAAAGTGTTGTACGCGTAACATCCTAATGGGCAACTGATTGCTGAGAATGCATGGAAATGCATTCCAATATCTATTACTGAAATAGCTAAATATACCGATGATTTAAGCAAGTTATGCTATGGTTTCATAAATCCGCAGTTCTTTGTCATGAAAGTAGCCTCAACTCTTTTATTGTAACGGTTGAACTAATCTTACTATGTGACTTAACTACTTTCAAAGCTGTTGTACAATTACATTTACATGTCCACTGCATTTAGCTCTGTTGTAATTCTCAAGAACAAGATACTAACTGCATCGATTTATAATGGCAAGGTTCACAGATTCCTTTTTCATGGTTTTCCTTCACTTGAAACAAAATGTTCCAAATAATAAATAAATAAAAACAACACTAATAAACAACCAAACAACCCTCCATAAACAACAAACAAAAACAACAAGTAAGAACAGCAACAAGCCAATAATCTTCCTCAAAAAAGAACAAGTTTGCTTTTCTTGATGATTGTAAGCTGTCCATACATTCCTCTTTAAAATTCTATTGTACTTTAGCAGATACCTTACATCTTCTCAGATTCCTAAATTCCTTTTATTGATTTTTGTAGTCTTTCCACTGTCAGTACTATAACAGGCTGTTTTTATTATTTTCCCCAGCTCTCCAGTTGGGTTATTGCATTCATGTATCACTTTGAAATTTATAGCCTATTTAATAGCATTTTTATTTTTTTATGATTTTGTTACTCCTGCCGTTTAAAAGGATCTTAGGGAATATGTTTTACTTTTCTTCCAACTAATAAGAAAAAGCTACCTAGATAAATTATAACATTTATTTTGACCATAGAGAGTGATCAAACAAAAATTATTTTAGATATGCAAATTATGACATTGTAATAACATCAACAATGTAAAGCCAACTTTATGATCTGCTTATTTCATATACTTCTGATTACAGATAAATGCATTTACAATCTTACAATTTTTGCTTTGCTACTCATCAGAAGAGCAGTCTCATATTAAAGTATATGTTGTAACAGCATGTGTCAAAGAAGGAAAATGTAGGTAGTAGGAGAAAAAAAATATAAAGAGATGTTGCTTTATGCTAGTGGTTGGCTTTTAAAATGATGACTTCAAGCATTTTGGGCTGCACTAGTATTCATTATCACTGTAATATGTTATAATAACCAGGGATCTGGATCTTCCAAATGGTTAAGAATTCTCATTTTTGTGGCATCTGTCAAGGTTTCAGAACAAGTTTTTGTTTTACAGTGAAAGGAAAACAGAAGTTTACAAGCAAGTCTTTTACAAGTAACAGGCTTGTTGCATAGTTAACATAAAATGTAAGATATCTAATGGAAGGTTATGCTCAGCTGGATTAAGTGTACAACCACAGTGACTTATGTGCGGCAAGAACTTAAATGTAAAACTCCGTGCATACTAGAAAAGTGAACCAGGTGTGAGGTCACAGGATATAGAATTCTATTATCCCTCTTCTTGTTGAAGCTGTCATCACCTCAAGAAGTAAATCGGAATTGTTCAACCTTATCTAAATCTCATTTAATCAATTTTTTTTCTGACCTCTTCAACTCCGAGCTTTTCATCCATGTGTCTATCATGCCATGGGCAGAAGTACACTGCCTAGGTGAGGGTATTTTCAGCCATCAGAAGTATTTTAGACCACTGGGAACTCATCAAAGCCTTCTCTTCCAAGGTTGCAATTTCTATAGGTCATTCTGAAAGCACATGAGTAGGACAAATCAAATAATGCGTGCTGACTCATCACTGTATCACCTAGTCTGAGGATAAGGACAGCCTGTTGATTTACAGCTTCATCAGTCTAGCATTTCACAGCACCTGTAAGTGCACCTCTGAGAAGACAATTTTCTGCAGGGATTTCTCCTGTAGAGGAAAATGGCTATTAGGAGCATAAAATTTAACACTGCCTTGGAAAATCAGTATTGTCTCAATCTCAACAGTGTTTGGCAGAAGATAAGGAAAGGTCATCTGCTAAGTTCTTGAGTGGTCTAGCTGTAATATTACTACATAAAGAAACTAGATATGGGGATATATGAACTGTCATATAATCAACACAAAAAATACAATTATATGTGCCAGAGGCCAAACCTTTGTAACAAAAAACCACTGAAAATTATTTGCATTGGAATAGATGAGAAAATTTGTTAAATCAGAGTCCTGGACATAGTACAATAAATTTTAACTATCTCTATCACATGAATCAGTGTTGACGATGAAGAGTAGTTGCAGCAATTCATGGAATTCATACAAGAGCTTAAATCCACAAAGAACAATTCTACTGCTGCCTGCATGACTGAGGAGTTATATGAATATGGCAGAAATGTACCGCTGGATTCATTTGTGGAGTACAAATGCTACCTTTACATCTGTCTCATGGCTTAGCAAGCTGTAAGTTTTCCAGATGGAGTCTATTCAATTGCACAAAAGCCATGTGCTGAACAAGACTGTTACTCTGCAGTACTGCTTAACAAGCTAAATGTATTATTTTTTATTCTGAGCTCATAAAACTATCCATCTGAAAAATTTCAGTCCATTTCCCTAAATGTGACTCCGTTTTTTACAGCAAGAAGTAATGACCATTTTCATTTATAAAGCGCCCCCTGCCAGCACACTGTAGGTGCCACACGGATTAACTCTAATCAGAACAACCAACAACAATTAGAACATCATTAAATATTCAGTAGTCTCCCCAAACAAATGGAGAAGCATTATCATAAAAGTCATCTAAGTCTACAAACACAACATTAAAGTTTGAGTAAACCCGCTGTCTACGTACATCTTTCAATTGCTTATATTTCATAGTAAGCTGGTAATATAACAAGTATAAAACATTGGAAGTGTTGGTCTTCCCACAGTGTGCTGCCCAGAGGCTGTGTGCAAACTGAATAAACATGTAAGGGCATGTAAGGGATTACTCTTTTCATTCCTTTACCTTCTATAGTGGAACATCTCCTCTAGTTGGGTCATACGACACCAGAAGCAGACAAATTGAATTTAACAGGACTTCAAACATAAATCCTGTTCCTGTGAAATCAAAGTAACTAAACAGTCTACAATACTTTGGGGTCAATCTGTGTATGGTTTATTCTTTTGTGTTTGTATGCGTGTGTGTGTTTTCTGGATTTGTATTTAGAGATGGGGGAAAGAAAAGTTATTTATTAACCACCTTTTCTGAGGCAGCAGGGTAGTGCCTAGAAGCACAGGGTACAGAGCAGGTAATATTGCCTTCAGTGACAATATCTTAATTTTGGAGCCTAATTTATGTTTCTAATTAAATACTGAAGCTTAACCCAATTGGCAGGTTGGATGAAAAGAGAATATTTTTCCTTGAGTCAGATTAATGAGAATATTAAGAAGCCCCCTTCTACAGTATTTTGTATTTATCAAGTTCCTTAGTCTTATAGGAACTTGGAGATTAGCAATGCCCTTGAAATACCCATCTTTTGTTTTTGCTGGACTTAAATCAGATGATCAGAACATGGAGGTAGGTGACAAAAAACCTGCAAAGAAAAAGACTTCTATATGTCTGCTGTGAGTCCTTCAACTATGTACTGGATCTCATGGGGAAATTTTGCCATTATAAATCACAGTGAAATTATGGTTTCATGTGGTTGGCAAAGTACCAAAGAATCATTGTCAGCATTAAAGATAAAATAAATCTATAAGCTCAGGATATATCAATAAGTTTAATCTAAATGATGCTAGCTTTTCAAAGGAAAGGTATAGTATTGCTGCACAAAAAAGAATTTGTGGAGTAATACTACACCTTTCCTTTAGTCCTTATGAGCTGGCCCAGAGCATAATGGATTGTTATAAATCACACTGGATAACTGTCAATCACTACCAGTAACACTCTTACACACAAAGTAAATAATACTTCATCCTTTTTGTTTCTCCCTGTGCATTAGCAAGAGCATGACCAGCAGATCAAGAGAGGTGATTCTCCCCCTCTTCTCTGCCCCAGAGAGGCCACATTGAAAATATTGTGGCCTCTTCAGGGCCCCCCATTTCAAAAAAGACAGGGATCTAGGAGTCCAGCGGAGGGGCCACAAAGAAGATGGGGGTCCTGAAGCATCTCCCGTGTGAGGAAAGGCTGAATAACCTGGGTTTGTTCAGCCTGGGGCAAAGAAGACTAAGGGGGGGATCTGGTTAATATTTATATATATTTAAAGGGAAGTGGGAGGCAAATGAAAGAGGCCAGGCTCTTCAAGATGGTGCATAGAGATAAGACAAGGAGGAAGGGCCTAAAACTTGAACATAGGAAGTTCCATACAAACATATGGAAGAACTTCTTCACAGTAAGGGTGACAGAGCACTGGAACAGGTTGCCCAGAGAGGTTGTGGAGTCTCCTTCTCTGGAGACATTTTAGACCCATCTAGACATCTATCTGTGTGACCTATTGTAAGGTACCTGCTTTAGCAGAGGGTTGGACTCAGTCATCTCTTGTGTTCCCTTCCAACTCCTGCAATTCTCTGACTCTGTATTACAAATTACTCTAGGATTCAGTATGAATGACATCAGGTGGAGGGATTGTAGGAAAAAAATCCAAGAAAACCTACTCAAATGCAATGCTTATCTTGAAAAACAACATGTCAGTATAACTTCAGTTTCTACCTGCATAGGTAAACAACCTGGATATTAGGAAAAATTTCTTCTCAGAAGGAGTGATAGTGCATTGGAACAGGCTGCCCAGGGAGGTGGTGGAGCCACCATCCCTGACGATGTTCAAGAACTGTGGAGATGTGGCTGTGAGGGACACAGTTATTGGGCATAGTGGGGATGGGCTGTGGTTGGACTAGATGATCTAAGTGGCCTTTTCCAAGCTTAATGAGTCTTTGATTCTATATAGAGAACCCCATGATCTTCCCTGTACCTGGAATACACCACCCAAAGAGGCATTAGGTTAACAGGTAGAATAAAGCTTATTACACCATAAAATAGTTGATTTATCACTTGTTTGTTCCATGTCAATATAATTAAAGCTGAAAGGTGATGATAGCTTTTGAACATCTGTCTTTAGCTTCCATATTCTTCACAGTCTGCTGATTGGGTTATGTTTTGTATTATTTCAATGTCCACAACTGTCAAGTGAAATGGAAGAGTGCTCGTATGAAGTGGTGAGCTGAAGTCAGAAGCAGTACTTCATTTGTTTTTTACATTAATAGAGTATGACAGCTTCAGCTCTGAACAAATTCTTTTCAATTGCTTGATAGGTCTCAGCTGTTCCAAACTGGAAGGTGACCAGATTTTCTTTTAGGTAAAAAGTAATGACTTAGAAAAAAGTTGTAGACTTTTCACTTTTTCTTATCATATCCTTCAAGGTTTTCAACTCGTTTAAGATTCTAAAGAATAGAATCTCATGAGAAATCAAACACGATACTGAAATCGCACCTGTACATAGAAATGCAAGTGATCTGCAAACTTAAGCACGACAACATATTTTCCTATAAAAGGGAAAATGGTTGTGTTTTGTAGGATTTTTGTTCATAAAAATTCCTCTCTCTTACTTTTTAGGGAGCTGACATTGATATATTTTACCAATAATTAATGAATCATTTCTCATTATTTTTTTTTCCCATTATAGGAAAGAATCATGTTATCTTTAGATGTGCTATGCAATCAATCATACATTTATTAAATCTGCAGCATGAAAAATATTTTAGCTACTATACTGGTTGTTCAAAATAAGGAATATTTTTCAAAATCAGCAGCAGGAATGTAGGAATTTCTGGAAAATAATATTCAAAATAATGTAATGAGGTACTGAAGAGAAGAAGTAGTAAAGAAATATAAACATACCTGTGCCCTGACTATCTTGGAGAACAGTATTTAGACCGTCCATGGGTGGTAAGTCACTGTGTGGCATTGTCATTAGGGTACTACTTCACAAGAATTAGAAACAGTAAAAGAAAATACAAACAAATAAACTACCAAAACCAAAACAAATAATTAAACAATAACAGTTTGAAAAGAGTGAAACAGAGACCAAAATTAAGAAATATGTTTTATTTACTACTTTGTTAAACAAAAACAAGACTACTGCTTTTATACATGCACAACAGTTTGTTCTCAAGTAAATTCTGTCTTTTTGGCTTGTTATTCGTGTGGGTCAACAGACATTATAAAGAATGTAGGCAAAAATAAGAAAATTCCCTGCTACCTCATGAAGTCTTTAACATATACTGTATTTTAACTTTCTCCCCAAGGAGTTTGTGTCAGTGCCTCTTAATAAGTAATGGGAAACTCTTTGAGCTTAGGAACAATATTGTTTACTGCTACCCCTAATAACCTCATTTCTATGGCTGTCAGCCAAATTTATTTATTGAAAATTTATATTGCTGTAGAAGCTTTAAAACTCACCTCAAGGTAAAGTTATGTTAAAATATAATTAACCATTTTATTGTAGCTCATAACCGTTTTTTCTTGAAGGGGAAAAATGTTTTGGTTTCAACAATAATTATAGAGGAGCAACCTACCCTGTGCAGTTCTGAAGTAGATGAATTTTCAATCAAACTGGGACCACTTGCAGCACCTCCAGTAATCTAATTTTTTTTCTCCTTACCATTTGAAACATTTAGCAACATCAGGAAATATTCCAGGAAGATGAGAAAAATCAAATTCTCAGCTGTACCCATGAGAATATTTGCTGCCATCCTTGCTACATTTTTTCTTTCTCTAAGCAAGGATTGAAAATTGATATCTTGTAAGGAGAAAAGGATACCAGTTCATCATTTGTTGCAAACTGATGGGTTTTTTTAATTATCATTTAATTTTTATTTAATTTTCTGCATAGCTCTGCTTTATGAAACACATAACACACACACACACAAAGCTGGAAAAGATTTTTTGTTATTCCATTTTCCTGTCATTTATTCTTAGGTACAGATGGGGGACTTTTGTTCACCGTGTCAGACCAGCAAGAGTATAATTCACGTTAACTTAATGTTTATTAATTCTGTTGCGTTAGCGCTATCCACTGAAATGTTATCTTCTTGTCTCTAAAGAGAATTCGAAACTCCAGAATGAACCCAAGATAAGTATTATTCTATTTTCTTTTCAGCTTTCAGAAAAAGGAAAAGAAAGAAAAGGAAAAGAAAAGGAAAGGAGATCATTTAGAGTACAAACCTCTGTGTCATAGTCCTTGTGGGACTATGACATGTCTGTGCATCTCAGAAAGGAAGCTGCTTGTTAGTTCCGTTTTAACAGATCCTTCGAACTATAACAGTGACTGCATTATTTTTGATTTAAGACAATCTCTCATTACAAAACACCTAGAGAAAAAAAAAAGTATGATCCTAGGTCCGTGCCATGCTCTTTTGGATGCCTTAAGTTTCAGAAGACCCACAGAAGAGGTAGCAGCACTTGGACTCCAGTCCTTCCATTTATTTCTAGAATTGTGAAAACAAAACCAGGTGAAAAAAAGAAACAGAAAAAAAAAAAAAAAAAACTCTACAACAAAACCTCACTCATTCTGGGTATTGGTATTCAAATGAACATCAAAGTGCCCCACTTTGCTTCTAAGAGTCTGGTACGCTAAACAAAAAGGCATTCCTTTTAAAATATAGCAGAGCAACTATAAAAAATGTAATTATATACTGGGAAAAGGAGAAAAGGGATTGATGTGCAGAATGGTAAACAGAATACAATTGTAGCCAACTCTATAGATTTCAAATATCTGATCTTGTAGGAAATAATGAGCTATCTGCTAAGAAAGGAAAAAACAGAGGAACTCATAATAAACAAACTCTGTCTCCTGTGTGTGACCTAGTACAGTACAATACAGTTTAATTTTATTACTTGTCATTCATACTGAAAACAAATTTGCAATTTTCTGCAAATATAATGGGAATGCTCCCAGAATGTGTAAGTGCAGAGGAGAATGGGATATTTTTGTCAAATGAAACACTGCAGTGTTTGTCTCCAAGCAAAAAGCAGAATGACTTGATATTTTTGCTCAGGAGAGATGTATGATTCACAGATTTATAGATCATAAATCCAGAAGGGACTGTTGTGATCATTTCGTCTGCTTTCTCTGTAAGCCAGGCCAAGGGACTTCTCTTAATTAATTCCTGATTATGTTTGGCCATATGTAAGAGTCTGCCATAAATAGGACAGTGGTCAATTGTTGTTGGTATCCATGGTACAGCATGCAGTAATAAGCTTAATTTGTAACTAAGATACAGATCAAATATTAATACAATTCTTTTTACTCTAACAATAGCTACCTAGCAGAAGTGGTAAGCTGGTGATCCTTTCAAAATAATCACCAGAGCTTTTAAAGTTCTGTTAAGCATGGGTGGACGTTATCCCATTGCCAGGGTTGGAGGTAGAAGGTGAAAAGATTAGATGCCTCTTTCAACTCCTTCCAGCTCTGTATTTCAATGGAGAAGAAACCTTTATTCATCAGTAGCCATGGTACATTGCATAGAGTGAATTCACTCAAGGAGGATTTGCTAAGAAGGCTTAAATGTTTCTGAGAAGACATTCCTCTCTCTCGGGTTTGTAAGTTCATATGACATGACAGTTCCATAGAACAGTAGTGCAGTAACTATATACATCTTTGTTCAGTGTTATATACAATATCTATCATTCTAGGGAATCATGGGGATGTGGTGGGAAATCTGTATAAGCATAATTTTACATAAGCTCTGTTGCCTGTAGGTTTTCCTAAACAGGTACCAGTTATAGGCTCAGCAAGGCAGTTTGTTAACATAGCTGAATTTGTCAGATAGCCTGCCACAGCCAAATAGACCTTGTGAAAACAGAAATTTCCATGCTGTGGTTAGAAATGACTGGTATTATGTGCTGCAGAGATCAATTATGAAGGAGCCTGCATGCAATGAGTGTCAATCCTTCGTTCCTTTTAGCCACCATTAGGTTTAAACAAAGGACCTGCAGCGTTATTTGGCTTTACTTTACTTTTTTTTTTTTTTGCATATTATTTGTCATAACTGTGATGTACTACCCACATATTTTCTTAATCCTCTATTGCTTGCCTGTTTTTCTTTTGGTTGTACTGGTATTGTACAGCTATGGATTATCCTAGCAACTGTGTGAAAAGGTTTCTCCCTTAAAGTTTTCTATAACTCAGCCTCATTATATGTCCCTGTGGGCCTGGAAAACAAGTGAAGAGTGAACAGATAGTGATTCAACCTCTGCATCTTTCACAGTTTTGTATGGTCTGTCTTATTTAACTCTAATTCAAATGTGTCAATTCATTTCTTTCTTTTTCCAGATAAGAGATGTATCAAGAACTATTACTGTCTGAATCTTTTCCTGTTAAAGCATATGGTTTTAAGATAGTGTTCAGAACTACTATAACAGATGAGGAAAAGCTTTGATTTATAAAATGATATTACCATTGTCATTGCTAATTTTTTACATCTTCTCTAATATAATCAAAAATATTTTAAACAAAATTGTGTATTTAAAAGAAATGATATCTTCCTGAGTAAACATTTGAATGAATTTGTTGTATCTTAAGTCTGTGACAGTGTTTGTTCTGTCTTGCAGAGTACAAGAAAGTAAGCAAGCTCAAAAGATGTCCTCTCTTGACCATAAAAATAAAAGTTACACTAAATTAGTCTCAGCAAGAGTTCTTGGAGCTCAGTGTACAAGGGTGCTCTGGATCAGAATTTTAATGAGTGGTATTTAAGCACTCTGCCATTACCAGAATACACAGTCCCAAATTAAGTGTCTAAATTCACTCACAGTGAGCAGAGAGCTTTAGGTACCTATCTCCACTTGTATTTACAGCCATTAATCTTCTCCTAGCGCTTACACTAATCATCCTTTCTCTGAGATGTAACAGAGATGAAGGACACATAAGCCTTAAACCTTATAGACTTCTTTTTTTTTCCTGAGTGGAGAGTGGTTGGGTGCAAGCTGAGCTGAAACTCCATCCTCATATCTCAGAGGTATTAACTCCAACTTTAAGATCTTTCTCATAAGTTACCCACAGGTCACTCCACATCTAGGGTCAGTATCTGTCCCAATGAACCTGTGACTCCATACACAATGTAATTAGACATTCACTGAACTGACAAAAGAGAAATAAACAGCAAAAAAATAAACAGTAGAGCATTCATGAACAATACGGAACAGGTAAGTTCCAAACATTGTTACATATTTCATTACTTACACACCATGAAACAGCTTGAACGGGGATATTAAACAGACACAGCCTACCACAGAGTGCAGATTATGGTACTGAGAAATGGAATACTTGAGTCCAGGTCTAATCCAGCTGGTAAAAAGAATTTGAGGTTAGGCTTCCCATAGATTAGATGAATGAGCCAGTCAGTGGGCAAACACTGCTACCTCTTCATTACATTATGAGGGAAATAAAATGCACCTGCATGGAATCTCAAAACCAAAGTAAGCAGAGGAATTCCAAAGTTGTTGCAGCGGTTAGACTTTTAGCATGAATACATGCAGGTACAAGCAGCTGGCTGCAGACAATACCTAGAAGCAGAGAGCAGCTTTTCTCATTCTGGAAAGCATTTTTCAGGTATATTAAAAGTACGTAAAATTCCAACATGTACTTCAGTTCCTAGCTGTTCTTACAGTGAGAACTGGCATTAACAACTAATGATACTTAAGCAACATTCTTTAATAGAATATGTACTACTCAGGCCTGAAAATTCTACCAAATATTTGGGTATGACATTCATCTCAGTCCTGCCTACCTTCCCTCCATTTTGCAGTATTTAAGGATTTTGCACAACTGCAACCTGTGAACATTAACATAAATCCCCAGATTTCCTTTCTCTCTCTCTCTCTAA
Organism: Aquila spilogaster; assembly: GCA_024606505.1. Lineage (NCBI taxonomy): Eukaryota > Metazoa > Chordata > Aves > Accipitriformes > Accipitridae > Aquila > Aquila spilogaster. Next base: position 11,803,103 of record JANHGO010000037.1, on the reverse strand, counting down.
TACTCTACTGTAGCTTTTCTTCTCCTTAAAGCCCATAAATACAGACAAAATCAGAAAAGGAGACAATTAATTGCAGGCAGCTTTCTGAAGGGATTGCACTTAGCTTCTGATGGAGAACAGCTGTGGTGCATACTCTGCTACATGCCATGGATGAGGAAGCATGGTTCCAGCTGGCTGAGGACAGCCATAAGGTCGTTCATCAGTGAGCACACACTCTCTCAAGCAGCATGTGACAGATCCAAAACTGTCAAGAGGTTTGAGTGGATCTGCCTGTATCTTTTCCTTAAATAAACAGTCCAAATCCCAGAGGTTTTCATTTTCTAGAGCTACAATATAATAATTTTTGTAACAGAGAAAACTCAGTTATAATTGAAAAAATAAGTTAATCGAAACTCTGTCTTTTGTACTGATAGAGGATTTGCAGGATGGATCTTTCCTTCCAGTCTTCCTCTCCAATCCAACAATTTTTTCTTCTTCTGTAGTTTGCAACAAATTTTGCAAAACCTCTGGCTGAAATAGAAAATGTCTACTTTGTGAGTGGCAGTATGCCTTCATGGATGCAAACAAGTCCTCTGCTTAGCAATGTCATGCTGTTCTCCCAGTGAGACAGAGCTTTTCTGCTTTCAGTTCTCCAGCCAGGTACAGAGGGATGTTCACATCCATTCTCATTGGAGTTCTCAGTCTTTGCAGGGCAAATGATAAACATGGTTCATCAGAGATGAAATCTCTCCCATTAGGAATGAGATCTGGTCCTTGGTCTTTGCCTGCTTGCTTTCCATAACACAAGAGTACAACTGTCTGCTAAGAAACTTAATGGTTATTTTTACAAAAGCATCAAATGACTGCATTCTGCCAGATCTTAGTTCCATAGCTCTTAGGCACAATATCTCAACCCTCTCTGAGGCCAAGTTCAAAACTAACAAAGAAAGACAACAAGTTACAGTGCAGATATTATTATGTTTATTACCCTGTATTATATTCAGAATAATTTGTACATTCTGGAGTACCAGTTATTATATAATGCAACTGTTCTTAATTATTTTTTTAATTTTAAAAATCAGATTGTATCAAGTTATGGTCCTCATTCCATAGGAAATGTTTCAGTATTAATCCAAGATTAAACAATCACCTTTTCATCACTGTGTCTTATTTTTACCATGAAAAATAACATCAAGACTTGTCATTCTTAGGAAATTCTTTAGGAAAAATTACAGTCCTACCAACAAAGGGAGCAAATAATTAAATTGCAATAGATTAAGAAGCACTGTTTTAAAATGCTATCATTTCAGTTTATATTAATTAATCCATAGAATGTAATTTTATATATATATATCTATATATAATATATTCTTAGAGAGATAACCAATCACGCATATTATTAGCAAGCGTGGCAAGGCTCTCAAGTCAAGATGAGACCGATCTTTTCAATTATTGATGCAAATGAATCACCAAGCATAACAACTTGAAGGTATGTATTAAAGAGCAAAAGTCAACTCACTGGTTCTGTACACACACTGTCGCATTAAATAAACTCATACTTCATTTGTGCAGTGAGTGAAGAGAAGGCTAATTAAACTGAATACAATTTCAACTGCAGCTACTGGCATTGTTAATCAGTAAACAAAGTTGGAACCTTTGAATAGGAGTGCAGGCTTCAGAGTCCAGTACACTTGTAAAAACAGATCTAAAATCAAAGTGGAAGAAAATAACAACATTGAAAACAACTTTGAGCCTGAACTTGAAAATTTATTAAACCATCCCATAAATTAGCATGCATTTCGCAGCCCAAGAAGTGAATCCACTGTTGCTTCTTGTTAAACTACTTTACTAAACAACTATTTAGTCATGGAGTTACACTTCCTTGAATGTTTTGGGGAAATGAACTCTGCAGATAAGCACATGGAACCAGGAATGAAATTTTAGCAATTTCAATTCACATAAGCTTCATCAAATCGGTTAAACAATTTCATTTTGGATGACTTGACTATTCAGTCTTCCTTGTAGTTTCAGATTCATCTTTGATCCTCAGTTCAAGCAATGGAATCGAATTTTCTGAAGTCCAAGGGCATTATGTCATTTGAAATAGATGCAGTTTTGCTGTGATTTATGCAAGTAAACCTTGCCTCACAAAGTGTACACAGTGTAATTTTAGCAGCAATCTGTTCCAGGTACAAGGAGGTTCTTCCAAACTGACATTCAGAAAGACTCGTGAAAATACAGAATATTTAGTTTATCATCACGGTCTTTACTCAACCATCTAAAGAACTAGTATTTTTTTTTTTTAAAAAAGATCAGGATCTGTATAAACCGTTCCTAGAATAAGTCTAAATAGTTATTGTTCTATATTAAAAAAAAAATGTTATTTTTAAATTCCTGTAAAATGATAGAAATATTTTAAAAGATTCAAACGTTATGAGATTTGTTTTTCAGTATCTTTCTGTGTATTATGATAACAAGTTTATTGAATGTATGAAACACACTGAAAAACGCACTATAAAATATAACATAGTATGGCTAAGCAAATAAAAGAATATAGTTTTGATAATGTAATAATTAAGCATTTCTATTTATCTTATGTAGTTGTTATTGAAATTAATAAGTTTTCTAGGAAAAAAAAACAATTTCTGTTAAAATTTGAGTAGATGAGAACAATTATTTGGATTTGGTATCCAGAGTTCTGCAGAATTTAAAACTCAGCTACTTTTTTTTTTTCTCTATTTAATTTTAAAATAATGTTAAGACATTTCTATCCTCGTTTATGATTGATCGCAAATGAGATTGCTCAATACAGATTGGCTGGCACATGGAGACTCATTTTTCTCTCTCCCTCTTTTTTTTTGTTTTGAGTAAAGCCTGTAGTCAGAAAAGGTTAAAAACCTCAGTGAACATTTCAAAGAAAAGCACTTATTTCTTTTCATCCGAACAAAGATTTCATGGGATTTTCTTCACCTAACTAACCTTGATGAAAAGCTTTTCTGCAGACATCTGTCTTACAATAATTTCATTTCAAGGACTGCTCATCTTTTTTTTACATAAAACGAGCTCTGACTTTTCAGTAGTTTCTGATGGACTCCTATGACTTAGATAAATAGTTTCCTGAGAATTTCAAATATGGAGAAGCAGCAATGAAAATTTGAAAACACTATTTTTACATCTCCTTTTTCTTTCTTTCCTTTAAAATCAAATCATTTCTTCTTTAATCTATTCTAGCCATAGCTTTTTCAAGCACATAACTAACTAGAAATCTTGATTTGAGCTGTTACTGACTTTTTCAGGTTCTTCTCTTTGGCTTCACATTGTCTCACTGTTTTGTCCAATCTTTGCAGCTGTTTTGTCCAATTTTTCTTCTCACGGTCGTTTCCAGATATTTGACATGCTTATATGAGCTGAGAGATCACTTTCCCTTCCACTTCTATTTGTCCTCTCTCCAATCCATTATACCTTAAGATATTCTATTGGCAGTGCAGAAAGACCCTAATTCTGGAAAGCAGCATGATTCAATGAAGTACTTAAGTGCAGGCATGAGTCCCAGTGGAACCCCATAAGCTTGAATATTTCCCTGAACAGAGGCCAAAATAGACAATAAGCAAAGTGAAAAGGAAGAAAAAGTATTACTAATGAGATAAGATAAATGGATATTCAGCAATGAGTAACCACTAAGTAACACAGTCAGTACTTACAGCAATTCAGAGGGAAAAAAGAGCATTTCATACTGCCACACAGAATAATTATGAATATTGGCTCTTTTATTAAAAAAAAAAAACAAAAACAAAAGCAACAAGCAATACACCTAAGATACTATATAGTAAAAGAGCTTTTAGAAAGAGTTTCAAATTCTGATGCTGCCTTTTTGGTGGAGATTAATCATATCATTTTAAAATGGTTATTACTCCATTTATTTTTTCCATTGATTCAATCACCTGTTTCCCAGTAATTATACAGGCAGAGTCTCAATAAATAAAGCTCACTGTTATTTCATAAGCCAAACAAGTAGGTCAACAACTATGATTAAGCTATCAAGATTAATGAGCAATTTTCTTTTGTTTCTGCAAAGAGTAAAAACTTTTTGCAGCTGGGAAAACAAATCTTAAATAATTTATAACTAAAAATGCAAAGTTATGTTGTTCCTCATGCTAAAATCAGAAGTGTATTTTTAAGTATATATAGAGATAATATAGCATGTCACATCTTGTCATAGTTTTATCACCTCACTAACTATGAAATCAGATAGAAAAAGTGCTACCAGATGATTATTTACTCTGTGATAGATTTCATACACTTTTTTTGCACTAAAACTAAGATTTTTTATTTTTATTAAGGAGAAAATTAAGGATCAATAAGAATAAAAAAAAGGTCTGAAACTAATTTAATAACATATAACCCTAATACACCCATGTAATAAGTCCCAAATCAGACAGTATGAACTCAAACTTGAACATCTTAAAGGTACGCATGAAATAAATGTAAATATGATGAAAATAAATCCCTAAGCCAATCTCTTAATTAATATCTTGAGGATTCCAATGTTAAATTTAAACATTACCTAAACTCATACTAAATACTCTTTATTTGGATCCTGGAATTTTCCTACTTAGTTCTTGTCCTTATTAGAAAGAATACTAAAGGTTTGACAGTAAAATGTGCTGCTTTGTGAAAATGAATTTCTGTAGTATGGAATATTCAAGAGAATTTCACTAATCACGATATTAGTGAAGAAGAGCTTGAAGCCCAGAACTTTTCTACATTTTAGTACAAAGCTGTGTTTTTCTGCAATCTCATACCAAGTAGAATGATGTGCATTATTTATTCATTATGATCCCATTTTAAAAGTTTCAGTAATTGAATCAGGGGGTAAAACTACAATTTTGAGATTTGAGAGTATGACAGTACATAAATAACTGTCAAAGCAACAATCTCATAGATTACACCTTGGCTAAAAAGCACACTTCCAAATAATTTGACAAATAATGTTGTTTGGACATACAGATGTTTCCAAAGAAAAAAAATGAAAAATGCAGCAGCTTACTCCTTTGTTTTCCACTCAAAATCTGGGGTGTGGAGAAGGGAGCACTTCAAATGTCCAAAATCTTGGGTGTTCAACTTCCAGATGTTTGGTTTCTCTTTCTGTCACATATATACTTTGAGCTGCATTAGGAATGCTTCCTGAGACAGTTTAGAAGTGAGCTTAGAGGCATGAATCGGGAACACCACCAGAGGTGCAAGAAGAAGCAGACACAGAGCCTAGCCTGGACCTTGTGTCTCCCTTGCTTCATATTTTATCTCTTTCCTACCCAAATTTCAAGCTTTGGGTCAAGACCTGCTATGACATGGGTCTAAATTGCTGTCTGAAATGAGAACTTCAGATAAGAAAGCAATGGAAATGAATAAGTTCCAAAAGAATAGATGTTATCAAGTGGACATCATAGAATCATTAAGGTTCGAAAAGACCACTAAGATCACCATGTCCAACTCCAACCCATCTCCACCATGCCCACTAACCATGTGCCACATCGCCACCATTCTTGAATTATACCTCCAGGAACAATGACTCCCCCACATCCCTGAGCAGCCTGTGCCAATACCTCACCACTTTTTGTGAGAATACTTTTTTTTGTAATTATCCTGCTAAATTCAGCACCTTTGACATCAAGTTTCATGTGGCCTATGTGACAGTTAAATTTTTTTGTATATGAAATAATTCAAATATTGCAGCCCACTCACTCTGGCAGTCAACCCACCAATGTTAACTGCCATGAAATTATCAGAAAAATAAACCACCTCTAGGGACTTTCCCCCCGTCTGCCACCTTTCCCTAAGTTCACTCTATGTGAGAGCTTTTAGTTTATTTGAATATGTCCCCTGTACTTCTCATGGATGTATAGTTGGAGCATTGTTAGTCTGTTCCTGAGGATGATCAAACAATTAATAGCAGTAAGTTGTTTTGACAGTAACCATGAATATCTGAGGTTGCTGCCAGTGCCAGAGAAAATCCTATTCCAAAACACATGCCGCTCACCGCTGCATGAATTGCAGTAGAGAATCAAAACACAGTTTTATTTAGCTAGGGATGACATGTATCATGTAAAAAACATCTGGAAAAAGATAGGCGGATATGTGCAGTAAAGTGGAAGGTACCAGAGGATCTGGATCCAGTCCTTACTCTCCTGCCAATATTTGACAAGCCATTTAATTTTTTGGCCAAAATTCAAGAAATTATCTGGGCTTTTAACTTCTATTTAGAACTCTAAATTCTTATTGATTTCCTATTGATTACTCTAAAACAAGCAATGGAAAAGGTATGTGCACAGTACAGCTGAAACAAAAGTTGTTCTTTTTTGTTTTCCTTATATAGCTGTGTATTTTTCTATACCTCTCAGCAAACAAAAATTCATTATCGTATTTCTGATGTGATCGTGGAGGAAGTGGACCTTACATGCAGATCCAAATGAATTGCAAATAATATCTCAGTGAATAATTTTGGGAAATAACATTTAAAAATATATTAAAATCAATATCTCAGTGATTGTATTTATCTTAATCATTTAGAAGAAAAATAACAAATGCACTTTATTGAAAGAATATTTCATCCAATTATACTAATTATTTTTGTATTTCAGTTTCTTCAGAGCTGCTTTCTTGGGTCACTTTTGAATGTTTCTTTTTATATACAAAAATATGTAGAAAATATTCTCTCTTTTTAAGCAAAATAAAGTCTGTCTTAGGCTAACTATTCAAAAGCTTCATTTTGACTCAACCTAGATACATAAATCTGATTTCTGTGACATATAAATTATTCTGAAGTCATTTGGCTCCTGTGGAGTTCAAGGGTTTTACTGTTACTCCACAATTTGTTTGGAAGAAAAAATAAAGTACTTGATAATGGCTAATGCAACATTTATACAGAAAAACATATTAAAATTTTTAAGCTGTAGTAAATAATAGTTGTTCAAGAGACCTGTTTTGGCAGCTGATGTTAAAAAATAAAAATTAATTAAAAAAAATAAAGGCTTAATCTAGCTTTCTTCGTCCTTTTACTGACATCTCTTGTTTGCGGAGCTAGAAAAAAAGTAGTATAGGAATAAATAAGTTAATTAGATCACATTATGTGATCTTCTACAAATGAAAGTAATTATATTCTGATTACCCTTGGATCTGTAAATCTGTGTCAGCTAAGATGTATCCACTAGGAAACTATCTTGTTTTTTTTTCAGAGACTTCATAGATAACTCAGCTGTTCTCCTAAGACTTTGTTCCAGGCGCTATTCACCCACATGTTTATTTATTTTTACCTAGTAAACCTTCCTTGATGTAAAATTGTCAACCAAGAGGTGTTGCTGTACCTCTGCTGACTAGCATTTAAATCCGGATTAGTTCCTCATGGCCCAGAGTTATCCCTACACTTACATTTAGATACGTTGTATAATGTTCCTTTTATCCTCTACAGTTTTCATCAAAGAATGTCATATCATTATGCCAACCACAGTTAGACTCCTAATTTGCCTCTTTTGTCTGAGGAGCATGTAGTTGCCATTCATTGCAGCTAGCTCAGTGCTGGACTGTCTCTGAGCTCACTTGGGAAGGCAAAGGTGCAGCAACGTAACCCACCATTTGGGTCCCTGGCTCAAGGCTGTAATTAGCTTCATGACTCTTTCGATTTTTTTTTTAATTTTGCCAGTATCATTTCACAATTCCAGACACATTAAAAAGAGTGTAAAGAGATTTCAAGCCAACACAGATCTTGAGAAAGAAAAAATTATATTGTTTTGTCCTTGCACAGCAGCGGAGAGGATAATTAAATTTAATCACGGCAGTTTCTGTTTTCATTATTTTTCTTATTTACAAACCAAATGGGAGAGAAGAAGGAATATGAAGGGAATTGTCAGCTTAACAAATGAGCCATCTTCTAAGAGCACAAACTTGTACTGCAACTGGCTCTAAACGCCTAAGGAGTATTTATTTTACAAATTGCATTGTAAGAGCTATGCTAGGAGGTGCTGGTGGAGGATAGTCTAAGTAATATAAAAGTCTAGGAAATAAAACAGGAAGTATCTGTATGATCTGGAGGTTCCCCAGATATTTTTTGGCTTGTAGTATTAAAGCAGAAGCCACATTATGCAGAAATGCAAGATTTCTGGCCTTAAGAGAAAGGGACTATTACCTGACAAATTCTGTCTCACAATCCTCCTTCCATGGGCTCGGATGAACCTTTGGCCAAGACTCGTATAGAACATGAGTGAGTCAGAAAGACTGAATATCAGTGGGACACTGGGCAGATGAATTTCTATAAGCAAACATAAATATGTACGTATATGTCTCCTATCATACGCGCCAGTTAAAGAACTTCTAGACCCCACAGACATCTTAGTTCTTTTTTCCCTTTTAGTGATTGCTCCCATTAATATTTTTGTCACAGTGCTATCCTTCTAAATTCATATAAATGTCTTTATCCCTGTGGAGTTCCATAAGTTATTTTGAATACTCCTTGGTACAGTATCATTGATTTTACAATTTTGTCACCTTTTATTCTAGCTGAGTAGTTCACGCAATGAATCCTTTTTTGAATCACCATCTGCATTCGTTACTATTTCACATTATATTTCCTCCATCTATTTCATAGATAGCCTGGAAAATATTCAGCACATCTTTCTATATATAAAATATAAATTAAAAAAACTATTTATGATGAATATCTGGAGAAGCAATTCAGCTCTTGACAACCTAAAAAAGTGCTTGCCTTTGTGGATTTTTTATGTGATGATTTGCCCTGAACATACAGAAAGACAATGTCAGAGGCAAGAATAAAGCTGACATTTGTAACGTTACAATCCTCAGGCCAGCGGTGTATTGCACCTCTCTGAGAACACTTTGCACATGCCATGAACACTCTTAAATGAAAAGGAGATAACCTTCTTAAGTGCAGTTCATAACACAGTGTAACGTAAGTTCATTCATACACTATTTCAAACACGATATGCAGCTTTCTGCTACAAAGAAAGGAAAAAAATACATTTATGTAGTTAGGAAGTCTAAATCACTATATATATCACTGTTATTATCATATATTATTTTTCCATTTCCTACCTTATAACCAGAGAGGACTGACAAAGTAGGTCACAGAATATTTCATATGAAACACTTTATTATTCTGCACTTATTACAAGTGTTCCAACCTTGGAATCATTAATAAAAACATCTGGAGTATGTTTTTTAAAGATAAAGTCTCAGGAGACCTTAGAAGTGAATCCACTACTGCTTACTACAAATCTGCAGGCCCCACCTTTGGTGATTATTTTAAAATACCCCAGAGTCTTTCTAGATTTGTCCAATTACAGACAAAATACATTGATAATCTGTTGTAAAAATGGCCCTTCCATCCTCATTTCTCACAAAATGAGAATTAAAAAAAAAGTGCCTGTGTATGAATTTGAGTTCTGCAGACAGGAATAAAGTCAGAAGTGGATTAGTAGCCTTATGTACTGACTTAAATTACCATTCTGTTGCCTTAAGTATGTGGAAATTTATATTGCTCTTATAGATTAGTACAGTAACAATCAAGCATGGATGCACCAACTTTAACTGATTCGGGTCATAGATCCTCTGTGCCACTATCTGCAAATCAGACGTCCTGGTCTGCTCTCAGTAGAAGGAAGCTAGGGCAATGGCACTCCTTTCTCAGGCAATTTAGGAGCCTGAGATACCTATGGCAGATAACAGCATGAATTTAGTTTTATGTAATGTATTCTGACACAGCAGACCATAAAGCAGAGATATCTGAACTATACAAAATGGGACAAATAGATAATCTAGCACCAAGTTGGCCCAGTGATTTCTGTCAAAATGGACTTGAAAAAATTAGGTGATACTGGAAGAATCAAAAGCACTTAACTGCATATGTGCCAACATGCTTTAAAAACCCTTAGATACTCATTCTATTGCAGGTAAAGTAGAATATGATTCAATATCATTCTAGTTCTACTACCTTGGCACTTTATGGCCAATATGCAAAAATCCCATTATACTGTTTGTTCTGCTTACCTTCAACTACTGAACTACTTCTTGCTGACATCTTTACCAGGAACATAAGGAATAATTTGGTTGCCTAAAGAAAGGAATTTAGTGCCATCTTAAAAGTCTTTGAGCATCCTGACAGATATCCAGCAGCGTGTCCAGAGAAGCCTGGGATGGATGGGGATTTAGAAAAGTTTCAAGATGGTAACTGGTAAGTGTTGGAGATAGCATCAGTATTTCAATGGGGTTAAAGTAAATGTTGCAGATTAAGATAAAATACAGAGATTTTACTGTGGATGTGCAGAATGTGTGCTAGGAGCTTTCAGCAGTGCAAGGATGCTTTGTTCCCCTTCCTTTCAGACAGTCCTCCCTTCCGATGTCATTCACTTCCCTTATTTCTTTGGGAACCAGTACTTTTACTCCACATCTTTTGTAGGACCCTCAGACCATTGTCTTCTCCTTCTAAACATCCATTTTTATTCTTAGTTCTGGCTCAGTATCCACAGTTGACTACCTTCTGTGAACATGTCGAATCTCTTTAGATACTCATAACACTCTCATAACACAGGACCAAGGAGAAGGAAGTGATGGGGATCACTGGAACATTGGAAGAGGAACAGCTCACTTACTTTGTCTATATTTGGAGATATGAGAACCTAAATCTACATTACATTTGTTGCCAAGACCTAAATCATGGGATGGCAAGCCCATCCCATCATTGTATAGAATGTGACCTGTGAGCAGTCTATATCTTTGTGTTTTTCAATAAGATATCACTGATGAGATTTAGATGCTTCATTTTCATTTGAAGATGTCTTCCAGTTGACAGCCACAAGCAACCTCATAGACCTCCAAGGCCAGGACAAGATACCCAGCTTGGCTTTGTTCGACAAGGCAAGGGTTAAAAAATATACTTTTTTTTTGTGAAATATCTAAGCAATATCTAAGTACCTCTAAGGGTCTAGCCCCAGGTTCCCTGTTTATAAAATGGAAAGAAGGGCCTTCTCATATATTACAACATTTATAGATTTTTAGGGCTGTCCTTGTCCTATGTACAAAAAGAAATACATGTACTTGGAATAACTATACAATTATACATGTGTGTATGTAGATTAAACATATATACATTTTATATATCTGTATTTTTATGCATCTCTGTATGTATCTTGTACACATATTATACATATATGTACAGAGATATGTATAGTAAAATACATTTTACAATAAGAAAAGAATTCTATGATTTTATGAGTCTATGTTTTCACTCTGCTAAGATAAATAGACTGGCTTGCATGAGGGAAAAAAATATTAATATGATTTAATTGGGGAGACCCTTCTGGTTGCATAGGTAGAACAAAGCTGTGCTAAAAAAATGTGAACATAATTAAAACAAAAATGAAACAAAAAAAAATCACTGAGTAGTAAAACTACAAGAGTGGAAATAAATAGTATTTTTTAACAACAAATGGGAGGAAGACCAATAGTGACTTCTATAGCTTCTGGATAAACACTTCCCATAAGTCCATGCACCTATTAAAATATTTCTACATATCCTGTTACATAACTAGGTGTGTGAATTTCTCTCCTTAGAAATTCAGAGCAACTCCTTTGGGCCAGTACTTTTAAATTTTAAAGAGTAAAACAGTAACAGTGCAGCCAGACAATTTCTAAAGTATGTAAGGATACAATCTTGTTGAAATAGATTGGAGCAATTATTCAATAAGTAGCTGGCTTTGAAATAACCCTTTATTATAACTTTAAATATTTACTTAGTACCTAAATGCTAGTAACAATATGTTCACAAAAATCACATAACGAAAATCTAAGGAGTATCTAGATGTTAATACGCTCAATAAATATATTAAAGTCCTTTTTATTGACATTCCCAACTTCGTTAAAGGTGATCCTTTGTTCTAAGATTATTAATAGCAAAAAAAAATCCAACTCAGACATCTTCATTGTGACCTTTTGTGTGGCCTCAGGTAAAAGACCTATATCCAGATCCCCAGGGTATTTAAGTTATTTTTTTTTAATCTAGATTTCATTTAGATTGAAACAATATGAATCCAATATTTTGTACTTCTTGAATGATCTGTATGTGCTTCATTTTCTCTTCTGAAAAAGGGGTGGAAAAAATCATGTCCAGGGAGACTTTAAGAGGATTTATGTGTTAAAATATTGTGGATCTGTCCAGGATTGGTAATGGTATTTCTTTATGTTTTATGTACTTGGGAGAGATTTGGTGATTTAGAGAAAATAAACCATTATGTTACATGTTGCCAGGCCCCCATGTGAGTCAATAATCTGCATTTGTCATCCAAGTACATAGAATCATAGAATCATAGAATTGTTTGAGTTGGAAGGGACCTTTAAAGGCCATCTAGTCCAGCTTCCCTGCAATGAACAGGGACACCTACAGCTCCATCAGATGCTCAGAACCTCATCCAGCATGACCTTGGGTATTTCCAGGGACGGGGCATACACCACCTCTCTGGGCAACCTGCTCCGGTGCCTCACCACCCTTATTGTAAAAATCGTCTTCCTTATATGCAGTCTAAATCTCCCCTCTTTTAGTTTGAAACCATTTTCCCTTGTCCTGTCACAACTGACCCTGCTAAAGAGTCTGTCCCCTTCTTTCTTATAGCCCTCTTTAGATACTGAAAGGCTGCTATCAGATCACCCCAGAGCCTTTTCTTCTCCAGGATGAACAGCCCCAGCTCTCTCAGCCCATCCTACTAGGGGAGATGTTCTCACCAGTGCAGACTATACCTAAAAAACTATACCTAAATTTTTAATATAATTTTTCCATTAATCATTAAGTGAGAGGTACATTGCGTAAATGTGCTTATTGGAAAGTGAGTATGAGATTGAGCACTGTCATGCAGTCATCCTTACAGTGTAATTGTTATCTCCCTTCCTGGCACATTTTTGGGTTATTTCAGCTAGCAGTTCCTTAGATAAAGCGCAGCCAAATGAAGGAATTATTCCTTATGTGTTTTCTGTTTGAGGAATCCATGTTGTCTATATTAGAGTGATTTATACAAATCATGGCGTGCTGCTTAATTTCAGCCACAGAATAGCCTCTGTCCTCTTTTATTTACTAATTCAAATGTAGTTATTATGCATTCTGTTGGAAACTTCACTTTTTATTTCAATGTAGAAAAGTTAATAATCCACAGTTTTTTGTTTTCTTAATCTACAGAAGTCTAGAATGTTCTCAAAGATATTGTAAACTGAAATGCAGTGAGATTACAGGTTCTATTTGTATGTAAAGCAATAAAAGACTGATAGACCTATGAATCATTAGGTATAGAAAAATACATGGCTTGCTCCAAAAGTAACGCCTCCTATTTATTTTCATGGAAAATACAACAGCTACAAAGACCACAATAACACTATCTGATAGAGAAAATTTTCAGCTACAACACGCTATTTTTTTTCAGCACAATCACCACCATTAGCTATGCGTTTTCACCAGAGATGAACAAATGCCTGGATGCCACATTTGTTAAATCTGCATGGCTGTCTGGGACACAGCTTTTCTTTCATGCCACTGTTACTTCTGCTGAAATACACCACCCAGCTCCTCACTGGGTGTTTATCTGCTGTTTGGTCTCCATAAATGTTCAGCAAGTGTTGATGCATGTCAATAGGTTCCACTTTTTCTTCATGGAAGAATTCAATGATACACTTTCATGTCAGACATCATTTTGTCAGACTTCCCCTCTGCTTTTCTTGTCCCACAGCAACAAATGTAAAGGAATATTGGTGGGAAGGTTCAACCTCTACTGCCAGGTCACCAGCATCTGCCTCTGGCATAATAAAATAGGAGACATTACTTTTGGAGCAGCCCTCTTACATTTAAGAATTCAATCATTGCAGTGACATTTTCATTAAAGCAGGTTTCTATCCACTGCAGTTTTTGAGTTCCTTTTCTGTTTCTTCGGTTTCAAAGAAAGGAACTCACATATTCCCAGAGTCATAGAAACATCAGTTCATTGCCATCCCTGTAGGTTAACCAATCTAATTTTCCGCTTAGCCTGTAATAACAACAATGCCAGACTAAGCCAGGCATGCTTCTCAGACTGCACCTTCCCAGATATCTCACTGATCCTCACCTTGAATTGCTGACTTGTGTCCTTGGAGTGACCTTGGTCCTACCTTACGAGCACAGATTTGGTTGGTGATCGTTGGAATGTGAGATGATCCTATTTACCATCCCATACCACTCAGATTTCTGGAGTAGAGTCAGACTGTGTTCCCACCACCCTCATTCCTAGCCCCACTTCACTTGCAGGAAAGCCCACATTTGCGTATGTTGGCATATACATTCTCTCCATTTCCAACCTCTATAGCACATTTTGATGCTACAGTGCTTCCTTACTGTCATTTCTTTTGCTTGCTCTCCACACTGAATCTTCCAAGGTGTAGTCAAAGACTCTTGCTACATTATTAATCATACTGCTTAGAAGCTCCATTCAAGGCAGAGTTCAAATTCAGTGGAGGAGGTAACTTCATACCAGAGAAGCCCATCATGAAAAAGAGACAAATGTATAAAAAGAAAGCACTTATAGACGAAGAAAAACTCTGAGGCTATGCAGAATTTCAGTAGCACTTTGTAAAGTCCTAAGGCTTCAAGGCACGTTTACTGCCTTTTCTGCTGGATAACAGCACCTCAATTCACCTACAGAAATGAATCTGCCTTATTGAAGGATTTAAGCACATTTACCTTCATGTTGTAAGATACTCAGCAACATAACACACTTCATCAGCAGTAGGATTTCTTCAATCCCTATTTAAGACATTCATCTTTTGGAATCATGTCTGGTAGTTTTAAGTATTGCAATTATCTTTTATTTAAGTCACATCTTTTTACTTTGGCGTTAGTCACGAACACTCATTTTCAGTGCTACTCATTTCTTCCCAGCATCCCTATATCAATCAAGGTATGATTAGTAGTCATGTTTTCATAACTATTTTTTTCTTAAAAAAAAAATAAATAAATGCTGGCAGCCCTAGATAAACTCATCCTTTTGACACATGGCTCAGGGCATGTCTTTAATGCATTTTCACTGATATTAAAAATATTTACAGCAAGCATGTTTTCAAAACTTCTCACACTTGGTTTATATTAAGCCACTCTTTAATGGCAAGAACCAGAGCTAGCTGCTACAAATCTAATGACTTGTACAGTGAGAACTGAGAAAGTAGGTGAAAGACAAGGAAGAAGGACAGAGATTTAAGAAAGGAAATACGGAAGGAGATACAAGTGCTTTGTATCAATCTTGTAGACTACCTATTATCTGAATTTGTTGTACACAAATCAGACTGCATTGCATTATTCCCCCTTAGTCTACCTCTGAATCTTACTGAGCCTAAGTACAAACCTGCCTATGCTTGTTGTCTGGTAGAATTATCAAATGCTGGAAATGATTTGAGAAGGAAGGATAATTTAAGCTCAAATACTGGAAATCAAGCATCAATTTCAAGCTCTGTTGTACACAACTCTCCAAAATCTAATTCCAGAAATGGACACAGATACAAGTTTTACAATGGAATTTCAGCCTTTTGTGTTGTTGTCTTCTATTACCTGTTTGAAGCATATAGGAAAATACATCGTCTAAAAATGAATGTTAAAGTTTGTAAATGGGAATTCAAACATTAGCACATTCATACACAGTACTACACTTTGTATAGTATGACTACTCTTTATGACCCCAGGCTTGCGTGTAAAATTCCCTGGAGATCCATAATTTCATTATCAACAACAATGGGACCAGCTGTTATGTGATACAAATCAACACAGGAAAGCAGCTGACTTCTTATGTAAGTACAAAAACATACTTGTTGGTGCAAAAATGGAGTTAGTCTTGTTCCTCAGTCCCAAAATACACATAGCCCTCAAAGTAATACAATGCAAAGTTTATGAAGAGGCATCCCATGTATTTCACAGAGAGAAAGAATACTGGCAACTGGGCCACTCATTTTTTATTCTACATGCCCTCAGCAATTTGTTGACTGGTTTCTAAATCTGAATGAGAATTGAGCTAAAGATTTTAACTGCTTTATAAAAAATAACTTCTTGTGAAAGCATTACATATATTAAAAAAATCCAACAATATAACATCTAAATGATTTTTATAGAAAAATGGCATAAACAACGCTATTCAATTTTTCATTAAAGATTTATTTTTAAGGACTATTTTCACGTTACGTAGTTTCCAACTGAGATTTTTATTATTAAGCAATTAATTTTAACATAAGTTATTGCTTTCCTGTCCTTTTTTTTTTCTCTTGATCAATCCTGCATATTTTCAAAATATCTTCAACACCAAAAAAGTTAAAATGTAGTCAGCAGAAATGTAAAGTGATGCAACTTCGCTCTATAGAGATTTAGTTGTATATAGATAGAAGAAAGAATGAAAAAGGATGCAGAAATTTTTTTGGATAAAAGCTTGAGGTTATTCATCACATCATATCATGAGAAAATGAAAAATGAGAGGACTCAAGAACAGTTGGGAAAATATTTTGACCCTGATATTTTATTCCAAGAAGACTGATGTTTTTAAAGCTTCATATCTCATTTTATTTTGAATTAAACAAACAAACAAACAAGGATACTTAAGCCTTTTTTTCTTCTGTCGCACAGAAGACTATTACATAACTTAAAATTATCCTGTGCTTATTTTTTTTTTTTCAGTCACTGCAGTAAGATAACAATTGAAGATGGTACTTAGTAAGCCTAACAGTACAACATTTTTAGGGAGAAGTGAGTTCTTTAATCACTCGGCCTATGCTGACCACTAAAGGAGCATATTCTCTTTTTGTCTTTCACTTTGTATTCACCCTGACTGTATATTTTGTAAAAGAAAATTTCTCCAAATGCCCTACTTTGTATAAATTCTGTAGCTGGTGTTAGATTAAACAATCCCTGCCAGCTAGGGTCTAAAATTACTAATTAGTACATTCATACTTGCTTTGATTAGTGCATATGAGCAATAGTGAAATCTAACATCCCAGCAAATCAAGGATGCGATAAATTCCCTGTAAAGAATCAAAAGTCTAAATCATATGAAGAGGGTCTGAAAAAATTTGAACCTTAAAATGTTAATTTTAAATATTCCAATGATAAAAATAAAGAAGAGGATTCATGGAGACCCATATTGTTGAGTAACTTCATTTTTAATCTGCAGAAATTAACTCATGGCCCAATAACTCTTTTCATTTATTAAGTGGTATAAGTTTGACACAGTGAGTAAGCTTCCAGTCAGACAAAGGTCAATCCTCTTCCTTTTTGTGCAAACACAGAACAAAAACAAGTCTGCCTGACCTAGGTCACATCTCCTTGATTTAATCCTCAAGAGCTCTGCAGTTGTTTTGATGTCATTTTTAAAATCCCACAGATTTCAATGGGCACATCAGGGACAGCTGGGCTGACTGCTGCTCCCACTGTGAGCCTGGTGGAGCCCTGGGAAATGCCACACAGAGATTGCCATGTGTTTGTGATCTGGTTTAAATCCAGAAGTGATATAACCATCCCCATGTAACGTGGAGCCAGGGCCATGCTATGGATCAGAAATTTGTATTTCCATACAAAATCTGGAGAATTGTTATGACTTTTAGGTAGCGTTCAGGCAGCATTTAGCTGCATTCTGCACAGGTTCAGTGTTAGAAAAGGAAAGAAAAATAGTTTTCAACTCTTGAAGATATGGTTTCTGAGAAATGATCCTTCAGGTATTTGTGATAGAGGGATAGGGACTTTCCACAGAGTACTTCCAGATGCATCAGGGCAGAAGAATCCTTTACAAAGGAAATTAGCTGACCAGATGCAAAGCACCAAGCAGGATTATGGTATTATTATATTATCTTCCATGAAAGTGGTTTACATATGCCACTTGGTATGCAGTTCTGTAATGTCTCTGAGCATCTGTTGTGCACATCAAGACTGTTAATCATTTTTGTTCTGAAACCTGCCAGAAATAAAGGTGAAGATCCCTTTAGAATGACCTATTCCTGTACCTAAAAGGCAATCTGAAAATGTCTGTGGTCAATGGAGAAAAGATGGCAAAAGTTAGAATTTTTAAAGAATTAATTTGTTTTATTCAGGTCAAGTGATGTTTGTGCTTTGCTTTTAGGGCATGCCAGGGATTCAGTGTGCTATGTACTGGTTGCTGGGAGTTGTTGGGAGACTGTTTTCTCCAGACATGTATTTGCTTTTATCTACTGCTTTGATGAATAAATTAAGAAACATTTAGAAATTATACTGTCAAGCAATGATATTTTGGTATTACTGAATATATGAAGGAACTGAGGCTTTATAAAAAGGAAATTATGATTATTATAACTACGTATTACACACAAACTAAAAAAAAAAGGCATTAAGCCATTTAATGTATAGGACTCTTCTCGTCTTCCTCAAATTTAATCTTTTAATGAACAGACGCTGCTTTCTTTCACTACATATTCTATTCTACATTCTGTAGTTATTTCTTTATTTTAAAAATCTTATGATATTCAGTATTTTCTTAATCTTACAATCTCTAGTATTTGAGATGCCATTTTTACTAATGAGTGATACTATTTTATTGTTCTTTGCTTTTCAGGTAACATCACAGGCATTTCCAGCAAAAATATTCAAAACTATGACTTTTCCCTTGTACACTTAATGTCAGTAAAATAGGGTTACTTAAAAATTTATGAAGAATAAATGCAGAAAAACAAGATGAATATTATAAAAATGAGTCTAATGAAAAAGCTGAAATAAGTATTTGTTGAATATATTTTCAATCTCTTATTTTTCATCAAAAATACTAGATGACTTTAGTTAATAAGCAATATAATTTATTCATGAAGTGGAAAGGCTTGAACTATTGAAGTAGACTACCATCTGCAAGTACAGGACATTTATTTTCCTAACTACTGAAAACACCTTCCAATATACATTTTATTGTAGTCAGGTTTCTGTTGCCAGTGTACGAAAGGTGATACTTTCTCAGTTAATTTATATTCATTTCCTGTTTGCTAAATGAAATTACCAGTTTTACCACCTGAAATGCTCTTGCAGGCAGGCAGCAACTCAATTAACAAGAATAATAAAGTTAGTTGGTCATCTTTCAGTGAGCACAGGCCATTCAAATGACCTGCAGCCAACCAGCTGCCTATTAAAGAGCCATCTTAGCAATCTTCTGAACATCGATCACTTCAAGGCAAACATAAACTTATTTGCTAATTGCTTACCAAAAAGAAAAAAGTAGTCAGACAATGTCACTTTCTTTTTAATACATGGCTTCTTATAAGGGAAATTTTATTGCTTGGCAAGAAAAATCTTTATGAAACATGTGGATATCGGAATGTGCATTATTCACCTCTACCTACAAAATGAAAGACTTCTCATGTGTATGAACATATATTTTCTCTTTGGAAAGGAAAACAGTTTGCTGTAAATGTATTGTCTCTCTAATAAATAACACAGATTGCCTCTAGTCATCGTGTTGATCCTAGACAGTAGAATATACTACAGGCAGCCATGTAATGTTCGGCTTTTTCAGTGGGTTGTATTTTAGCTAGTATTTATGTACAGTGAAATATGCCAGTCAGGAGGCTTGTCTCTTGGAATATAAAAACTCATCAGGAAACAAATGGTCATCTGCTCATGTAGCAAATGACCAGTTTATGACTAGTCTCATTTCACTCTGGATGTCAGCAAGGAATCAACTCTCTTGATCTGAACTACATATGGTCCCTCCATGGTGACTTTCATGAGTGGTAGTGAATATATAGAGCAGTAGTCAACATGATATTTCTAACTGCGGTGTTTGATTCCTACACGCTTCTGAAATACTTTTCTTTCTAAAAGTTCACCTTTTGCCTGGAAGTTCACTGGGCTGATGTATCTGGACCTCACTGAGAAAAGCAGTATTCGATTTAATTTCTTTTGACTTTATAAGCTGTATCTTAGGCTTTTATCAGATATGCCTGGTACATTTTGCAGGCAGTTTCTCTGTTTATTTGTGACAACATTTATGGATTGCTCAGACTAGAGATCCTTTTGCAGTTCTTTACCTGTGCAGTGCTTAATGCTTTCTTCTAGGACATGTTCATGCCGCAGGTTCTGTAAACATTCCTGAAAACCTTTATTTGCTACTTGAGAGTAGCCCTGCAGAAAAAGACCTGGGTCTTGAAAAAGTGAATATGAGCAGGCAATGTGTTTCAGAACTCAATTCTAACCTGACCAGTACCGAAAGAAGCATGACCAACAGGTCAAGGGAGGTGACTGTCCCCCTATTCTCTGCTCTTGTGAGACTCCACCTCTAGTACTACCTTCATTTTTGGGACCCCCAGCATAGGGAGTACTTTGTCCTGTTAGAGTGAGTCAAAGGAGTGCTATGAGGATGTTGAGTGGACTGGAATACCCCTCCCAGGAAGTTATCTGGGGTTGCTCAGCCTAGAGAACAGAGGACTCTGGGAAAACCTTATCACAGCTTTCCAGTAGCTAAAGGGGGGGCTAAAAGAAAGATGAGGAGAGACTATCAAGGAGTGTAGTGATAGGACAAGGGGAAATGGTTTTAAACTGAAAGACAATAGATTTCAGTAAGTCATTAGAAACTCTTTACTGTGAACATGGTGGATGCTTTATCCTTGAAACTGTTCAAGGCCAAGTAGGATGAGGTGCTGGGCAGCCTGGTCTAGTGGGTGGCAACCCTGCCCATGGCAGGAGAGTTGAAACTAGATCGTCTTTAAAGTCCCTTCCAACCCAGACCATCCTGTGTGATTCTGTAATTCTTTAGCAATCCCCCAAAATATGAACTTTTAGCACACTCTGAACAATAATTGCTGGTATTGATTTTCCAGCCTCCTAAACACAGTCTGTCTTTGATTAGAGTTCTCTTAGGCAATTGTAGTATTTCTTCAGATAATATTACTTTAGGATGTTCAAACAATGAAATAGGCTTCCTAGAGAGGTGGCTGGTGTCCCATGACAGTTAGTGTTCAGTGTGCATTTGGATAACGCCCTTTATAACATACTTTAACTTTTGGTTATTCTGAAGCAATCAGGAAGTGGGTTTGATTCGTGCAGGTGCTTTCCAACTGAACTATTCTATTCTATTCTGTTCTACTCTAGATATTTCTTTGTAGAATTTATTCAATTGCAAGTAGTTTTTGACAAAGGAGAAATGATGGCTAGATACTTGGATTCCCTTTGTATATAGCATATGTGTAGAAAATAAAATTAGTGGAGGAGTTCATTCCAACATAAATCACATGCTTACATGTGTATCATTGCTAGATGCCCATTATTAAGTAAACTTACGGAGACTAGCGAAGATGCAGATGTTTCTATTGCAGGTAGCTGAAGTTAGTGTATACCACTCCTTTTTTAATTCATCCATTTCTGCAGTATGACACTTTTCTCTATGGTAGAGTAGCATGCATCTCATTTTTTCCCTTTCTCTTTGGCCCCAAATATCTGCAGAGAATGTTGTTGGGGCTTCCATGAATCCTTCGTTCTAACCTGTTCCGTATTACTTGCCCACTTAATATCCTTCCATTAACATTCAAAATGTAAAGTTCGCTGACACTAACATGCTAACACTGAAGTCAACAGTTACAAAAGGGAATGTGAACATTGATAGTATCTAGAAAAATACATATGCAGTCTGTAAGACAGACTTTCAACATTAATGCAGCATGCTTTTGCTGAAGGAACTAAAGCAATTTTGGATTAATCCCAAAATTAGACACTATCGTGCTGTAATTGTACAAGTGCCCAATACTGAAAAGGGGAACCCCACAATTCTCATGCATAAGATGAAAGTAGAGTGCTGAGAATGATTCTTCTAGCCAAGTACCGCCTCTGGGGAAAAGGTCTGTACTATATAGTTGTAAAAACAATACAAATAATCATGATTAAGCATCAGTCTCATTAAATACCTACATGAATTATAGGCATTTTGAATTTCTCACCCCATTAAAAAAAAATAATCCAAAAAGAGAAAAAAAAAAAAAAAGACCAAAGATTTGGGAAAAAAATAACCCTCCCATAGTGTCTGCTAGCCACATAATTTTCCAACACAAGAAAAGGAAAAAAGCAAGACACAACAAAAACATGAGTTGAGCACCTCTGAGAAGGACTGCTTCTATTTCCTTCTATAAATACAAGCCAGTATTCCCAAATAGTGAGAGAACTGAATTAAGGGCAACATACAGTGAAAATAATAAAAAATCTATTTGACATTGTTACCCTATTTACTACTACTTTAACAAAACCATACTTAACAAATTAATACTCATTTACATTTGGGATCTTCTGTTTTACTGCTATGATATTTGAAAGGTAAAACAGAACAGAACAACAGCAGTTTCACTTCAAATTAAATTTATACTGCATATTTTACCACAGCTGTGTGGCACAACTTGGTGACTTTCTTCTGCAAAGTCTATAGATATTGATAACATTTTGTAGAGAATCCATATAACTTCGTACGTTAGATGCCAAAACTACAATTGAATTAATGCTTCTCTTTTATTTTAAATCTTTTGGTGATTATCTGTATTTATGCTGATTATAAATTCACTCTGATGCTTTTTCTAGTGCTCAGAAAAGAACAGAAACCATTCTTTATTGATGCTACCTCTGTTCCTTTCCAAAGTATTTCTTGGGCAGAAACAGGAAGATAGAAATGGAATTATGCAGTATTTCTGGAAAGAATTTAATGGCTACCTATAGGACCAGTTAAAAATTGAATATTTGTTCTGCTTCAGCTGATATCACAGTACGCCCTTCATCAGCAGCACTGACTTTTAAATTGAACAATATCTGTTCCTTTTCATTTTTATTCCAATTAATATATTTTTTTAATTTTATTGAGAAGAGTTTAAATAACTTCAGGCCATTAAATGAAACAACAACAATAGCAAAAGACATTATTTTTCACTTCTCTTTATCTCTGTTTTAACTTCAAGCAAATAGAGAGTGGTAGGAATTTTGTGAAGCCTACTTCAGTGCATAGTTTAAATCAGTTTTGTCCAATTTCTGACAAAGTGCATTTTTAGGACATGCTGTATTTTTGCTCTTGCCTTCTGTTCCAGCGCTTCATAGCAACAGCCTGATTTTATAAAGCTGTACTGAGGCGTTTGGCTGACTGTTTAAATGAGCTGCTCAGCTATTTAAATGAATCTTCATCAGCTCTCTTAAGGATTTTCAGATATTTTCCAGAAGGAAAATGCCTCCTAACACTTCAAATGCTCTTGATGTTGTATTGGTTTTCCTTTGTGCTTCTCCTCAAATTTTTTTTCTTTATCCACTTGCAGTTGGTGTAATTCTTTTTCAGGATATTCAGAAATGCCAGAATACCACATAAACATAATATCTTCAATATTCTTCAATCCTTTTCCTCTTTTTCAAATATTTCTCCTCCTTGTTTTTGATGTTATTCCCTTCAGAAATTGCTTTCAATTGGCTTAGCTTTTCTCTTTTCTCTAAAAATGTTGCCTCAAGCCTTCAGCTCATATCATTCAGTGCAGACATATAAATAGGAGGAGATGGGCAATGGTATGATACAGACTTAAATCACCTATAATTACTAGAGGAAATATTAATGGTTATAACTCCATGATTTCATGAGCAGCTGTATGTACTACAGATTAATCAACTTTTGTTACCACTCCTTTCAGCTTGACATACTTTAATATATATCACAGAATAACACAGAATTATCACAGAATCACAGAATTGTAGGGGTTGGAAGGGATCTCCAGAGATCATCTAGTCCAACCCCCTGCCAAAGCAGGCTCCCTAGACCAGGTTGCACAGGTAGGCGTCCAGGCGG
>JANHGO010000037.1:11762607-11779166 GCA_024606505.1 Aquila spilogaster | reverse complement strand
GCCGCCGGCGGTCGTTGCCCCTTCGTTCAGCCCCAGGGAATTAATTCCCAACTCGCCACCGCCCCTCCCTGGCCTCTCCAGCACGGGTCCTGACAGCAGCCCCCTCCATTTTTTCCCATCAGGAAAAAGTTTTATCTTTTCTATTTTTAGTTTTAGTTTAGAACAGAAGAAAACTTACATTATTTTTTACTTCTAATTCAGAAAAATCAACCACGCATTTTCCAATTCTTCTATAAGAACAACAGATATAAACCAGCATTTATTTTACATTTTACACTAAAGTTTTAAACATTTAATACAGACAATTATTGAATTTTTTTTTATGAATCAAATATTTCTCAGTTTTCTTGAGTATTGTCCACATCTAATGCTGGCGAAGCATAAGAAGGTCATTACCTGCATCAAGAATCCAGATGAAGTATGTTTTATTGCCTGTCATGGCTCAGTTTAGCAGGAAAGAAAACTGAAGCTTCCAAACCTTGCGCAGGATAATTGTCTCTTACGCATTATCAATTCTTGGCTGTGTGGCTGAGTTACAGGAGCCAGACACAACCTTCTCTTCTTGACAGATCCCTCACTCACCTCTTATCTCCAGATGTGTGGGACAAGTTCAATGTAATGTGGGAAGTAAAACAAGTTATACTTAAGAAAGTGAATGTGAGCCATACAAGTACTTCCCGTAATGTAAATATTTACGTAATATAATACTATTATTATATTACATATTTTACTTGATACATAGTTATAAATATAATGCTGTGCTCTATTTCATTATTTTGTGTAATGGCAAAGAGAATATTACACCTTGCTATCTAAAATCCAGTATTATTTGTTTAGAGGTGGTAAACAGGAGGCATAAAGGATATTTAGGCCATTAAGACCAATGCCTAGTTTCAAATCTCAGCCTGTGATTTTTATTATTATGTATGTCATGTAATAATCAACAACTATGGAGGCCATGACACATGTAATCTCAGCATTTTGGAGACTAGATCATCCACAAAAAAGATTCATTTTGAGCTTGGGTTCTGGTGTAAATTTCTCTAAGGAAAGGTTCTAGGAACTATTTGATATGTCAGTTTTCCTTGTTACGCACTCTTCAGTTATGGTGACTCTTCCCTCAAACACAGATTTTCAGAAACGTTGATTTTATGATTTACTATCGTCAGGTTGCATTGAAACCTTTCTTTTTTCTCCCCTTAAGCCTCCATCTTCAACTTCCTTATTTGAAGAAGTATAAGGAAAACTGAAAATGTTCATTTTTCCAAAGTTGTTCTTTCATCTTAGAACCACTGCTGTTTTCCTGTGGGAGCTCTCGGATCAACACTACACGAGATGCTGGTCTTAGACTCCAGCTTTTCTCCCACATGCCTTCCTCCAGTCACTGTTGCTAGAAGATGAACCTGTTCTTTTTTTTTTTTTTTTTTTTTTTTTTACCAACATCCTTACTGCTGCTATTATTCTTGAGTTTATAAACCAGTGCCAATGTCTGGGAAGTGGGATTAATCAGATTCTAAGATTTCAAGGTATCACTGAAACATGGAAACTATCTTCAAAATTGCAGGTAAAGAATTTTAATTCTTCATGGAAATCTCCAGTTGTTCTGATATCCCTGCAAAGTCTTGAACAGAACATAGAATGCTTTTATCTTATTCCTATATATTCCATCTGATATCAGTAATGGAATATTTTTCCTTCCTCTGTGGCTGACAGATGTTCTGTAAGCAATCAGTGTCTGGTACATTTGGCTTCTGCATTTTGCAGAATCAACAGACATTCTAGTTTTTTTACTTGCTTTGGTGTTTAAAAGTAGAAGTGTATTCCCAAAGAATCTTCATTTTATCATTTTTAAATCCTGGGTCTGGGTTTTTTTAACTGTTCTTTAACCTCTAGCAAGTAGTGAACACTAGGTGTTTTGTGGAGCCTACTTCAGTGCATAGTTCAAGCCAGTTGTGACACGTGATGCATTTTTGCTTTTGTCTTCTGTGCCACCAGTTCATAGTAACAGCCTGATTTTGTAAAGCTGTACTGAGGCTTTTGGCTGACTGCTTAAATGAGCTGCTCGGCTATTTAAATGAATCTTCATCAGCTCTCTTAAGGATTTTCAGACATTTTCCACAAGGAAAATGCTTCCTAGTGCTTCAAAGGCTCTTGATGTTCTATTGGTTTTCCTTTGTGCCTCTCCTCAAAATTTTTGCTTTATCCACTAACTTACTGTTGGTGTAATTCTTTTTTAGGACATTCAGAAGTGCCAGAATGCCACATAAACATAATATCTTCAATATCCTTCAATCCCTTTCCTCTTTTTCAAATATTTCTCCTCCTTGTTTTTGATGTTATTCCCTTCAGAAATTGCTTTCAATTGACTTAGCTTTTCTCTTTTCTCTAAAAATCTTGCCTCGAGCCTTCTACTCATATCATTCAGTGCAGACATATAAATAGAAAGAGACAGGCAATGGCATGATACAGACTTCAATCGCTTATAAATAACGGAGGAACTATTAATGGCTATAACTCTGTGATTTCATGCGTTTGTGTATCTACTACAGCTTAATTAACTTCTGTTACCACTCCTTCCAGTTCAACAAAATGTAACATATATCACAGAGTCACACAGAACCATGGAACAGTTGAGGCTGGAAGGTGCCTCTGGAGATAATCTAGTCCAAACCTCCAGTTCAAAGCAGGGTCAGTCACAGCTCAGGGCATTAACCAGTTTGATTTTTAGTATCTCCAAGGATGGACACTCCACAATGTCTCTGGGCAGCCTTTTTCAGTGTCTGACCCCCCTTACAAAAAAAAAAGGTTTTCCTTGCTTTAAATAGAATTTCCTGTATTTTGATTTGTGCCCATTGCCTCCTATCATGTTCATTAGAAATTGCTGAAAAGAGCTGTCTTCTTTACCCTGCCCCCATCAGGTATTTATACACATTCACAAGATCCCCCAGAGCCTTCTCCAGCTCTCTCAGCATCTCTTCATATGAAAGATGCTCCAATGTTTTAATCACTTTCAGGCTCTTGACGGGCCTCAGATTCCCAAAGGCAAATCTCAGTAGCAAGGACTGAGGCAAAGAAGTCATTGAGTACCTTGGCCTTCTCTATGTCATATGTTACAAGGCTCCCTTTCCAATTCAGCAGCAGGACCACATTTTCCCTAGTCTTCACTTTGTTGCCAGTATACCTTTCAGGAAGGTGCCTGAACAGGCCAAAGTCTGCTCTCCTAAAGTCAAGGGTTGTGATCCTGCTTTTTGCATTGTTCCCTCTTCTCAGGATCCTGAACTCCACCATCTCATGGTCGCTGCAGCCAAGGTTGCCCCTCACTTTCACATCCCTGACCAGTTCTTCCTTGCTTGTGAGTATCATGTCCAGCAGAGTACCTGCTCCCATCAGCTCATTGACTCCCTGTGTCAAAAAGTTATCATTAATGAACTTCAGAAACCTCCTGGATCATGTGTACCCTGCTGTGCTGTTCCTCCAGCAGATACTGGAGAGATTAAAGTCTGGAGGACCAGGGTCTGTTAATGCGAGGCTTCTTCCCATTTTCTGAAGAAGGTCTCTTTAATTCCTGATCAGATGATCTGTAACAGACATCTACCACGATGCTGCCAATGTTGGTTTACTGTCTAATCCTAATGCATAAATTTTCAGCTGTCTCGTTGTCCATCCCAAGGCACAGCTCCATGCATTCCCACTGCTCTCTCACATAAAGGGCAATTACCCCTCTTCACTTTCCTGGACTGTGTACATCCATGGCAGTACTCCAATTGTGTGAGCTATCCCACCACCTTTGTGATCGCAATGAGATTGTATTCCAGCAACAGCATACACACCTCTCTCCATGTATAATGTCATAATTGGTTTGGGGGTGAATATGTAATATTCTTGTTCAGTTCTGCTATAATCTGATGTGGATTCAAATCAGTAAGGATCTTCTTTCTTTCCTATAAAACCCAAGATTTTCTTGATGCTTGTCTCCCTCCTCTGGAATAGATACAGGCTCTCCCATCTTCTAGCTGCCCACTCATATATAACAGTCTGTGCTTATTCACTCAATTTATCAGGATCTTACAGACTATTCATCATGGGCTGTCCAAAAGAACCAACACCATAACAAAGCAGATTGATCCTGTATGGTATTATTTTGTCTTTCATCGCTTCACTAAGTTTCTCAGCGACTTGATAGAAAATGACCCATATTTTATAATACCAATGATAAAATATGCCAGTTTTCCATAATATGCAATAATATTGCTTCATTGTTATTACTGTTTTTCATATTATTATGACCATTTGCAATGCCATCAGCCTGGATTGCTTCATCTGATCTTAGGTAGTTAAACGAGATGCCTAAACTATTATCTTAGCTGTCTGAGCTAGTTTACCTGATGTTATTACTTTATTGTAGCATACTGCAATAATAAATTCTGATAAGAGAGCAATGCTGATCCTAGGTTCTCCGAATTGTTCTCTGGGAAAACCAATGTCTCTCCAGTAAAGACATATACACAGATAGCCTAGAGATCTTTACAACAGCAGGGAGAATGGTAGGAATCTGGAACAAGGTGTCTAGGAGATCTTGTTAGTCTGACAAAGATGAGCAGTGCGATAAACCCATTGTCTTTGTATACACACCGTACTAGTCAGGTCTGAAACCCATAAAAAGTCAAAATTAAAATTTCGGTGTGCTTCACTGGCGTCTTTTCCTGCAGTTTCTGCAAGTTGCACATGTCATTGCAAACAGATTCCAAAACCCACGAAAACTGGTGTGTTTTTCCTTTGCTGGAATGGCATCCTTTAAATCATCACTGGAGAAAGTCCCATAAAGATTGCAAAGGTGCTTCTCCACATTTTTTCTGAGTGCCTCCTTGAAAGAGCCATAGCTCTGATACTTGCAATACTGATTCTATTTAAGATATTTCAGTTGGCAGCTTATTGTTCCTACTTTTATTCCCTGAGAAGACATAGCCAGGTATTAATCCTGAAGTTTCTTCTTTCAGGATTTGAAGAAGTTCAGTATCCAACATCACAGAAGCATCTGCAAATTTAACCCACATTCTTCTGGGTATCAGAATCACATATTAGAACCATGGTGCTATAAATTGTGTGGGAATTAAGGCATATATCTGTTGGACTGTGGTGTATTTGATTTTAAGTGAACTAGAACAGAAATGTTGATTCTAACTGAAACAGACATGATAATCTACTGGCATGCATTCTTTTGAAAATACTGGCTCTTGGCAGGTATAGTGGTTGACTGCCTATTGAATTTGGCCTTAGGATATCCGTCTTAGGCAGGGAAGTTGCAATGAAACCAGACGTCAAGTTTGCATTAAATAAACAGAGGAGGTGAGACAGGTCACTCTTGGTTCTGGACAGCATAATTGCTTCCCACAGGACAGCAAAAATTCTGGTTATTCCCCTCTCCCCGTGAGCAATCTGGAGGCTATGCTCCACTTATTAGCTGTTGTTAGACTTTGTCCGGTACTTTGCCAGGGTCCTCTATTATCTCATCATGTATACTCATGTAAATAGAAAGAGATGGGTAATGGTAGAACACTGACTCTGGTTACCTGTATGTTGTAGTTTAACCCCAGCCGGCAGCGAAGCACCACACAGCCACTCGCTCACTCCCCCCACAGCAGAATGGGGGAGAGAATCAGAAAAGTAAGAAAACTCATGGGTTGAGATAAAGACAGTTTAGTAGGTAAAGCAAAAGCCGTGCACACAAGCGAAGCAAAACAATTCATTCACTACTTCTCATCGGCAGGCAGGTGTTCAGCCATCTTCAGGAAAGCAGGGGTCCAGCACATGTAACGGTTACTTGGGAAGATGAACACCATATACTCTGAATGTCCCCCCTTCCTTCTTCTCCCCCCAGCTTTATATGCTGAGCATGACGTCGTATGGTCTGGGATATCCCTTTGGTCAGTTGGGGTCAGCTGTCCCGGCTGTGTCCCCTCCCAGCTCCTTGTGTCCCCCCAGCCTGCTGGCTGGTGGGGTGGGGTGAGAAGCAGAAAAGGCCTTGACGCTGTGTGAGTACTGCTCAGCAGGAACGAAAACATCCCTGTGTTATCTACCCTGTTTTCCGCACAAATCCAAAACATAGCCCCATACGAGTTACTGTGAAGAAAAGTAACTCTATCCCAGCCAAACCCAGCACACTGTAAATAGGGGAAATATATTCCATCAGAAGCCTTATTAAGTCTGCTCAGTGCCCAGGGCAATGAAGAAGTTTGGCCTTCCTTTGTCTTTTCTCATGTCACCCTTCATTTTTTTAGTAGAGTGGGTCACTGGTTCACTGTCCTGTTTACTGGGGAAGAGGACATAGAAAAGCCAGACCTCTTTCTTCAACATTCATATGAATCCTCCTCACCTCCCCACCTACCAGCCAAGTCCTATAATTGTAAGCCATCTTGCCACATCAACTGTCTATCTTCCCATATTGAGTCCCAGGCATAGTTTAAGCTGGACTGAACACAACCTTGCTAGTTCCTTCTGCGTGGTGCCATGCCTTCCACTGGACTGCCAAAAAATGTATATCTTAGTCATGAACTAGAATTCGCCAAGTAAAAAAAAAAAGTATCTTTATTTTGTCCTTTGGTGATTATTTTTTACCTAGATCAGTTCCTCAAACTAGATTACAGTACAAGCTGTTATACCAGCAGAGAAAAATATAGTGACACAGAGAAGAACGTGTAGACTGTTCTGGTTTTTCTCTGAATAGATTTTGACCCAAATAACCATCAAATTACAGTTTCATGTTACTGCAAGCTTCTTTGCCTGCCTGTGATCTCTTCTGCGGCAAGATTACTTCTTAGGTGAGGTACGTATTCTGTGGTTCTTCATTCTATGATTTTGGTATTAGTCTTTTCTTCTTCTTAAGGGAAGTTGAAGTATAACTTACATATGCAGGTATGCATGCAAAAGAAATAC
Organism: Aquila spilogaster; assembly: GCA_024606505.1. Classification (NCBI taxonomy): domain Eukaryota; kingdom Metazoa; phylum Chordata; class Aves; order Accipitriformes; family Accipitridae; genus Aquila; species Aquila spilogaster. The sequence continues at coordinate 11,772,233 of JANHGO010000037.1, read as the reverse complement.
CCTAAATACATATGTATGCATATGTATGATGGAAGAAACTATGTTACTTTCTGGCAAATTTGTGTTTATTCTTTGTCATTATCTTTAAAGTAGAGATTTTCTGATTGGCCATCACAGAGATGATCTAAGGTAAGTCCACAACCGAGGTGATCAAAGATGTGCTATTAAACTTGTTGAAGGTAGGGCACCTCCTTTGGCTGGATAAATGAGTGGGTGCAGGAATCAGTGAGTCAGCAGTTAAGGAGCTGGAGGAGACTGAAGGAGGAGTAATTTCTCAGAGGGACAATAGCGACAAACAGCTCAGGGCTCATTTTCTTAGCTAGCATTGCTTCAGCTCAGTCTTTGTAACAAAGACAATAAATACAAACGCTGTTAACACACAAGGCTACAGCTGTGTTAAATGCTGGGATAAGTGCAGGTGTATATTCTAAATATGGGCATAATATCGTGGTGGTTTTAGTTTAATTAACCCTGAAAGAAAATATAGTAAGGTTTTGCTGAGTTCCTTAGTGAATTTTGTAACTTTTCCATCCCGCAAAAATTAGTCTTTGATAGAGTCTTCGTTAGACAAAAAGGTTAATTTCAACTCCGATGGTCAGCGCATACTAATTAATGTGCTAAAGCCCTGCTGTACTTTTACCATAAACTATCTGGTCAATGCTAGTTGCAGTAAGTCCTATCAGCTGATGTGTTAAAATTTACATTGTCCTCAGAAGAATTTTAATGTGCATTAGCTATCAAATGGTAGCTAGTATCATGTATCACAAACATCAGTTCATTTTAATGAAAGTATTACTTATAAGCATTTACACAGTGACTATTTAATAGATATTAGAAAAAAAAATTATGAACCCCCTCTATATGCTACAGATCTAACAGTGAGAAAAGTAATTGCCACAATGTGTGTATCAAGAGATTTACAAAAATTACTGGACCTTAAAAGATAAGAATTTGTGAAGAACAGGAGAGTGAGATATCCTTTCCTTTAAGCTGTCATAAAATTTTCACTCCCTTGTAGCCCTCTGGTAACATTTCATGATGACTTTGGGGTTGTAACCCCCTGAATGAGAAACACTGACACAGAGCCTAAGTTGTAGATGTAGTTAGTGGTTTTGAAGACCTCTAACACTTATTTTATTTCACTGAGTAGAAAGTTGATTTCTTCTCTTAATTGATCTGTCTTTTGTGCTAGGGTAACAGTGAAGAGTGCTATTAAAAATCTTAAGATTATGCAGACAAAAGAAAGTCAGGAAGAGCTGCCATGTAATTCACAACAGTTTATGAACTACATGTACTGTATTCTGTATTTTTCCTAGCCACTGCTACGATAGCTGAAGTCTCCCAATAGTGAGAGTGACACTTACTGATGGCATAGTTTTAAGTTAACTGTATTCCATTAGCAGATTTCTGTGTAAATCCCTAGGACGCATTGATTGATAACACAACCCCACATGGAATTTCAGTACAAAGCCCTCATGTTACTGCACATCACTTTAACTGTATATTTCAGAAAGTTTTCTAGTAAAATTGCAAAAAAACCTGGTCAGTCCAATCTTGCTCTAGATCTCTCCTTCTAAAAAGAGATCCAAGAACTTCATTTTTTGTGCCTAAGCAGTGTGTTTGGATTAATTGTGAATCCAACTAATTTGGATGAATTTGTAGAGAATTATAGTGGCACACGAGATATACAACTACATACTGGTGAGTAAGACAGCTGGTTATTTAGCTGGACTATAGCATTACTGCTAGTAATTATTTCCTCACATATATGGCCTGTTTACTAAATATCAAATTCATAACTATTTTAAGTTTTAGAAAGTGCTACTTACCACATGTATATACAGATACAGCACAGCTGCAAAATGTGTATGACAAGACACTGTAATAAACCAGGGCTTATTCTATCCCTACTTTCTGTGTTTCACATGACACCTGCATTAAGCATTGATCTTTGCTCTTTCATTAACTGATCAATATTTTCAGCTCTGTTACTGAGGCACATTACATTTAATTAATGTAATAAAGGTGAAATCATAGCCCCAGTGGAGTCAATGTTAGGACTTCCCGTAATTCAGGTTAAGAGCAGTTTCACCCAGTAAGCAGCTGATTGTTACCATCATGTAAAGGCAATTACTTGTTTAGGAAATAAAAAATTGAAACACACTGCTTATTTAACATTGGGTAGCTCCATCTAGCTTTAACAGATCTAGTCTGTTAATGCTAACAGAGTTTAATTGAAAGATTTCCATTCATAGAATCGAACATGTTTGGTTTTGATCACTCCAATTGACTAAACGGCATCTAAATTTAGAAGGATACAAAAAGTGAGTAGACATCTCAGACACTGACAAGTGTTTTTGTTCTTTTACTAGAACCACGTAAATAAGCTATCACTTTCTCTATGCGTTGTTTTTGGGAAATGCAGTCATAAAAGATCTAGGAACAATATTTCTTTGCTGTAGGACATCATTAGTGCTACCCATTTTAGCTGTCCCATGCCTAGCATTTATTACAAGCCACAAAGTATACTAGAATATTGTGGTAAATAAGCAGAATACAATCAAATTATTCTGTCAACCTTTCAACTGTATAACTAGATTGTGGCTCTGTTATCTTCACATTCTATTATAATGAAACTTGGAGCAGCAAAGTGCAAACATCCATGAATTGTTAACTACAACATCTGTAGCAAACTGAAACATACATATACCTTTGCATAATGTATGCATTAATCTAAGCTGCAGAAAAAGGCAAACCTTCAACTAATCATCACCCCAGACTTCTTACTAAACAGCTATAGGGCAAATCTCTTCTAAATGTAATTCTGTCAGTTACAGTGCAGTTGCACCAGGGATAAATATGGCCTATTGTCACCGTGATTGATGATTTGGCTAGACCAGGTCAGGACTGGGTCATAATAAGAATGTTGTTTTTGATAAATTGTCCGCACTGACTTTGTCCGGTAACATCCACTTAAAAAACAAACAAACCCAAAAGACCACACTTTTTAACATGATTTGTTTCATAAGGAGGAGGAAGTAGTCAAGGAAAAATTAAACTCGGTAATGTTACTTTTTGCCTAAGGGGACTATTCACCTATTATAACAATAGGGGGAGTTGTTGATTTCAGCATGTACTTTCCACATTTCCATTTGCATTAATGAGAGCTTTATGCATAGTCCCAGGAGTATCAATGGGAGAATAGATCATTAGGAGCCTGATAACTCTATTTGTTACTGTGTATGAACTTCCTTGAGCACCTGACTTTAAACCTGAGTTTAAACTGAAGGTAGCTGCAACTTCTTGTGCTGAAAACCAGTAATGGTTTGGGAGCTAGTATCATTCACACCAAAGTAAGCATTTTCTCCTGCAGGAAATCTCAGTAAAATAATATTCGGTAGTCTTATATTTTACCACGACACTATGATCACCTGAAATAGATGGGTTATAGCTCTGGCTTCCAGCACTCTGTTGCTACCAAATTCATTACCAGTTTTAAATTTTGTTTCTATTACAGCTGGCTGTAGACAATGCCATACACTTACAGTCTTTTTCAGAGTGCTTGTAGTTTTGTTGCACACTACTTTTTTTTTACAGGAAACCATACTGATTGTCATTAAGAATATTTCTATTCCTTAATTATGTGCTGATTGCTTCCTAGGTCAACCATTATATTTTTTGCCTTGTACCAGTTTCAAACCACAGTATAGCTACCTAGGGCATCCTGTTTGCCCTTTTAGTACTGAGCTAACACTGTTTTTCATCCAGTCCTATGGAATTTCTTCAAGTCTCTTGAAAAAAAAAAAGTAACATAAATGGACTGCAGAGCTCTTTATTAGAGCTGGCTCTGAACTTTACAAAGCTAAGATGAGACATCTGTCATTACTGCTAAGTGTTATTGAATGTAGTACCCAGACACTCACCGCAGTTCTCTCCGTGTCTATATTCCAGTCTGATTAGCTCCTGCTCTCTGAACATACATGCTTAAAGTGAAGTTGTCTGCTCTGTGTTTATATATCTCCGTCCCAATATCACACTTTCAGGTTTCTCAGGGCTTGTACTCCTGTCCCCTTCCATCTTCAGATGCAAAACCTGAAAAGTGGGTTGCACATGTTGCTGGTCCCTATTGCTTTTCATTAGAGCTGTGGCATTTGCTGTCCACAAGGTAGCTCTCCAGCATGTCTCCATAAAAATGAGAAAAACTAGCATAACAGCTTAAGTAGTTTTTGTTAATTTTAGATATTTTGATTGAAAGATATTAAAGAAATGTAAATAGCTTAACAGAGGGAGATAGGGTATAAACAGCCTTTGATAAAGGGGAGGTGATGAGCAATGAGGAGATAGCTAAGAGTAAGACAGCTAAGCAAAAATTCTCACCAGGCATAATTGCAGACGTAAACTGCTCTTAAATTCTCTTTGTCAAAAGCAAGAGTGCATTTACCCCTCTTCACTGTCCACCAATAATCAATTAAATTAAATTTTATAGGATTTATCATCCTTTGATCTGCAGTTCCCATGGGGATTCATGGCTGTTAAGATGTGTTTATTTCTGCCTGAGGCAGATAAAATCTTTGGATTTCGGATGAGAAGCAGGATCAGAAGATAAACAGGTTCCCATGACTGGTAATGACATAGAGATGAAAAATTCTGACAGTAGCAGCAAATCAGAAAAGAGGCATTTATTTGAGAATGAGAGATTAAATTTGTAAAGCGAGTCTCTGATAATGAAAATCTTAGTGCATATTAAATGATTCCCAGGACTTTGACTAGTTAATAATGGCCTCAACCAATCAGAATACATGAATTTTCAGATACTGCATTATTAAGATACAACTATACAGCAATTTGACAAATTAAAACTTTAATCAGGCCAAAAAGACCAGGATGAATTAAGATAACTCTGTCTCATATCCGTGGTCAGGACTGTCAGATGTCAATTCTGTTCCAACTTAAAGTTATTGTTTGTAGGCATCCTAAATCTGAGTAGGTTTTCATACCACATTTGTACATTGTTTTTTACCAAATGCTGAAATAACTGCATATTCACCTTTCAGCTAGCAGCACGTTTACAGCCATGCAGCACAGTATAGAGAGAAGAAGTGAGTTAGTTTTGAGAATCAGAAGTGATATAACCCCATTACAGCACCATACCAGCACAGGCATAATTTCTTCAGACCTGCGCTAATGCCACCATAAAGCTCTGCACCATTGTATAGGGTGCCCTTTGTGCATGTGACCTCACCTTTACAAGTCTCTTAAGCAATGCAGGTTTATCAAGAGCAGTAGGGACAAGAGGCAGTGTTTGACGAGACAAAATGGGCATCCCCAATGCTCAGTAGGTTCTGTAGGTCTGTGTATGCTGTAGTGTGGGTTCCCAAATTTGCACACCATCTCTGCTTCAGTTGCATGTGAGCACAAGAACTGTGTCCTCACCAGCTCGGTACGTAATCAGTTAATGAGTCATGATGGGCTCTAGTGTATCGTCGCTGCAGATGATCTGGGGGTTATGACTATATGTGGCATCTCACAGCAGCTACACTATCTGGCTGCACAGGATACCCAAACCCCAAGTAAGGCAGGCAGTCACGGCGGAGGCTGCATCTACTTCCATGGCTGACACAGGTAGTCCTCAAGAACTGTTCACACTCCTGTGCCTATTTCAAGGATGGGTCAACTGAGATCCAGGATGCATAAGTAGATAGATCATGCACAATGGAGTAAAGCAAGGAAAGGAAAACCTTAAATTTCTTTTTAATTTTGAAAAAAAATTCATAGTTTCCAGTAAAACACCTTGAGGTTCACATAGCATCACAGTTGTCCTGTGACACAAAACAAAATTAAAACTTTTCATGCTATGAATTTCCTTTGGCCATGCTGGGATAGGTGAAACTTTTCCATATTACCATGAAGCTAGGAAGGCTGGATATTGTTCACTATTTTGTTGGTGGCAAAATAAACGCTTGATTAAAAAAAAGAAGAAATGCTTATTTTTATATTTCTGACATTGGTATGTAGAGAAATTGTCACCTAATGGGGGTGTGCTATTTCCATTTTATCTCAAAAGAGACATAAGGATATGCAGGTCATTTGCTAGGTTATTACCTAGGAAGAAAGATCACTGGGGTAAATGCAAAAGATGGGATTTGTCCCTGAATTGCACAGTAAAGATTTAATTCTACATTTAGCCCCCAGTAAATGGCCATATTTCTACAATGGCCAGTTCTACATTTAGCTCCCCCAAAATGACCATGCTAGCTCCTGTTTGGTCAATGGAAATCTGAGGTTTAATTCAGCTACCAAAATATAGGCCTTCTACTGTCACCTCAAATGCCCATAGATATCTTGCCAGATCTCAGTCCAAAGAGGTGGGGATTTTTCATTTGTCCTGTGTCTTATCTGCCAGCCCCACACATGTCTTGGATACCCTGGGTCATCTCAAATGGCTCTATGTGCTTCTGATCAGGCAACTGGATAGAACATTCATTCAGTGATACCTGAAAAACTAAACTCACAATAGAGAAGGTACTAGGGCAGGATTAAATTGCCTAAGCAGTGGCATCTGACACAATTTGAGATGCCCTAAGGTACCTGAGATATGTAAATATGACACAGGGTTTGTAGGAGATTTTTCAAAACAGTAGCTGCAAGCCAGGGTAACCCATGGCATCAAAAATGATGCCTACATTTCCAGAACTGATCTCACTCTTAATGCTGATGAGCCACAGCACTCTTTGTGCTCTGTTGTTTGTACTAACTAGATGTAGTGGGTGTAGATGCAGTCACTGCATTGTAGCCAACCAAAATTAGGTGGACTAAACCCCATCCCTGGTTTCCTAAAGAGATATATGCAGTTTACAATGCAGTTTACCTCATCCCCAAAAGCTACTTCAGGTAAATTGGACCCTTTTTTTGGAGTAATTAATCTACTTCTTTTCATTGACTATAAAGGGTGCAAAGGCTACTACCCGAGAAATTTACAGTGTAGATGTCTCAAGTCCAGCAAGATGTATCCTCTCAAAAATCTGGGGAAAAAAAAAAAAAAAAAAAAAAAAAGTGGTGTTTAGTTTTTTGCAAAGACAGTATATTGATACCCTTTCAACAGGCAGTCCTGGGCTATGAACTGGGAGCCCTACAAGAAAATTAGAAAAACTGGATGGTATTTTTCTTGCTCAGCTCAAGGCACTTGAATGTGTTTATACTTGTTTGGTATTTCCATTCTGCATGTCATAATAATGTGCCAAAATCTCCCTATGTTTCTTCCAAGGAGTATAGGACAGGGTTCAGCTACCTAAATGTTGCACCTACCTACCCAAAACATACAGAGGGGCTTAGTTAACATGATAGAATTGATATAGGAAACCTACACACCTCTGGTTCAGCAGCTGGAAACCAGGTATATTAGCCAAAGGCAATTCAAATGGCACGAGGCAACTGAATGTAATTCTAGGTTCCTGTCACAAGTTTTTTATTTTACTTAGGGCCACAGGACTTAAATAGTACGAGCTGGGCTACCTAACTTTGACACACCTTAGTCAAAATGTGTATTAGCACTTAAGTCTTTCAAGATTTTCAGTATTAGGATTTATGTTTTCTTTGTAAGTAATTTATTATGTGTATAGTTACTTACAATCATATTTTACTTCATTGGTGGAGGAAAATCCTTTTACCATCCAGTGTTCATTAGAAAGGGGAGTGCGGGTGATGGTAAGCAGGACAGAAATAATTTAGTTTCAGCTTAACAGACTGACAGATTTTCATACATCCTTTTTTTTTTTCCTTTTACATTTGAAGATACATTCAAGTAACAGAGATAAACTTGATTTCAGTAGTTTTAGATAGATTATAATTTTGTGATTATAGTATTCAGCTTCATGTTCCAGAACTGGATGCTGCAGGTAGCATCCCTCTTCATAATGCAGGGTCTCCAAAGACTAGTTCAGAACTTTCCAAATATGTGGTAACAGGAACAGAAGGTGATTGTTCTGGTGTCTGTTTCTGTGATGTACAACAACCATCTGAGGAGAAACTTTCCTTTTTTTTCCCCTGCAGAAGCCCTGGTGGCAGAGGGAATCTCAGTGGGATCTGGGATTGCTCCCAGGTACTCCATGCTAAAGCAAGTAAACTGGCATAGATTTGGATAACAACTCCTGAGCTCTGTAATATATCCTAAACTGCACAAAGAGGAGAATTGCTCTTACCGTCATTTCTTAAAACTCTTCTGAGACACAACCCAAACTATATTCTTAGTATTTAAAGCAAATTTGTGCTTCTACCTCTGGCTGAGTTAATTGCAACTTAGATCCATCTATGAGAAACTTACTTTACATTTTTATTTAAATTCATGTTGTATTTATGTCCATGCAATCCGTGCCACTCACGGAGAAGGGGAATGGAATTCAGGATATACAAGGTGAAGAGTATATAATATATGGTTGAAATTCCTGCTTTATATAAATCTACATACTTCATGACCTAAGTAGAAGAACATTATGTTGTCTTGGCCACATATGCAAACTTCTACAAGCATGCATACATGCAGACAAATTCAACTTAAATTCTCCCATTTTATCTTTTCATCAGGCACTTGACTGCCAAAAGCGATTGATGCCATGCTCTTGTGGTGTATGTGATAATGTCATTTTTATATACAAGAGTAGAACCTCAGCACCTTGATATGAATGTGATTACTGGATGACTGCAAAACAATATCTAATGCAAAGCAGGCTATTCTTGCTGGTCCTGTGAGTCACAGAAAAACTCCATAAATTGAAAAGGAGTAAGAAAAGAAAAAATTTGAGGAATAGGTCACAAAAAAAAGTAACACAGGATATCTGTATATTTGTCCAGAATTGTTACATGATATTAGATGCCTTGATTTGGCCCTTCAATGGGTAAATGAGCAGTGGTGTGATGGGTTGACCTTGGCTAGCTGTCAGGTGCCCACCAAGCTGCTCTATCACTCCCCCTCCATCAACAGGACAGGGGGAGAAAATACAACTAAAAGCTTATGGGTCAATGTAAGGACAGGGAAGTCACTTACTAATTACCATCATGGGTAAAATAGACTTGACTTGGGGAAAATAATTTAATTTATTGCCAATTAAACAGAGTAGGATAATGAGAAATAAGGACAAATCTAAAAACACCTTCCCACCACCCCTCCCTTTTTCCCAGGCTCAACTTCACTCCTGACTTCTCTACCTTCTCCCCCCAAGTGGTGCAAGGGGACAGGGAATGGGGGTTACAGCCAGTTCATCACACGTTGTCTCTGCTGCTCCTTCCTCACACTCTTCCCCTGCTCCAGTGTGGGGTCCCTCCCATGGGAGACAGTTCCTCACAAACTTCTCCAATGTGGCTCTTTCCCGCGGGCTGCAGTTCTTCAAGAACTACTCCAGCGTGGGTCCTTTCCACAGGGTGCAGTCCTTCAGGAATGGAACGCTCCAATGTCTCCCACACAGCCACAGGTCCTGCCAGAAAACCTGCTCCAGTGTGGGCTCTCCACAGGGTGCAGCTTCCTTCAGGGCACATCCACCTCCTCCAGGATGGGGTCACGGGCTGCAGGTGGAGATCTGCTCCCCCGTGGACCTCCCTGGGCTGCAGGGGGACAGCCTGCCTCACCATGGTCT
>JANHGO010000037.1:11743091-11762571 GCA_024606505.1 Aquila spilogaster | reverse complement strand
CTGGAGCACCTCCTCCCCTCCTTCTGCACTGACCTGGGGTCTGCAGGGCTGGGGCTCTCACATGTTCTCACTCCTCTTTTCTGGCTGCTGTTGCACAGCTTTTTTACCCTTTCTGAAATATGTTACCACAGAGGTGCTACCAACATTGCTGATGGCTCAGCTTTGGCCAGCGGTGGGTCTGTCTTGGAGCCAGCTGCAATAGGTGCTCTCCAACATGGAGGCATCTTCTGGTGTCTTCTCACAGAAGCCACACATGCAGCACCCTCCCTCCCCGCCACCAAAAGCTTACCACATAAACCCAATACAAATGGAAAAGAGCAGCCCACCAGAGACTTTTCTGCTCCTGCATTCATATGGATGACTGCAGGGTGAGCTGTGAGAGCTCTCTCCAAAAATGTGCGGGGCGAAGTGCACAACTGTATTGAAGACCTTTGTCCTGACAGGACATACATCACAGGTGGGTGAAAGAACGGCGGGGGGAAATTGTGGAAAACAATGAAACACCGTAAGAAAAAGATGATGAAAACCCTTGCTTGGGATACATAGCTGAATTGCAGCTCCATCACAGTAGAGAGAATACTTCCCACCACAACAGCATTAAGAAAGAATCAGACTAGAGCACCAGATAATTTTACAAAATGTATTTAGTTACAGAGAGTGGAGCATGCTTGAAAGAAGCTCTTTCTGTAGTGGTCATCTCTGGGAAACTATGTAGGTCTATTTAAGGATGGGGAAAATATTCGGAGCTTAACTGATACTGTCCTCCTTGAGCTGCTATGTGGAAGGCATGAATATGATATTTAGCAGTTAAGTGAAAGTGGGAATATGTTATGGCAGAGGGTGGTAGTGCTATTCACTAGAACATGGCTGGGTCAAGTTTGGTGGGTGTGCAAGTACTTGCATAATCTCTGCACAGAAAACATTTCTATCAGGTCACAGAAATTGATGTTTAGATGCAGGAGTGGTCAGGTAGCAATTGAAAAGTTATATGCAACAAAAAAATGAGGAAAAAGGAACCTTTGCTTTTAGAAGCTCCAAAGTTTTTATCTGTTGAAGAAAAATGAAGATCTGCCTAATGAGTGCAACCATCTTTACCTTTTCTGCCCCCATACTTGGACTATATTCTGTATCAGAGGTACAGTGTCTTCGGTATGCAACAGATACTGACCCTCTGTCTTGCACAGAATATGTTATAGGAGGCAGATTCCATAAAGAAGGAGAATATAAAATGGTTATCTTTACAGTTTTTAGTTTGTGTGCAGTTTTACGTCAATTTAGCTATTTTCAAAGCTATTTTTGAATTTTTTTTCTCCTCATCAAGACAGCCATTTAACTGGCTACCCACCGAGTTGTTCCAATTAACAGATACCCATTGCATTATTTGTCTTGTTAATTTTTGTGCCATGAAGGCCCGGTCATTAGAGTTCAGGCTTTGCTTCTCCATGATGAATATGTACAGGCTCTCACCTCTCAAGCACGGTCTATACTCACTTTTTAGTTAACTTAAGCAATTGGTTAATAGCCATGCATTTAAGAAGTAGGTTTTTGAACTGGATTTACATGACTTCGGCTCATATTTTCTACCTTTGCAGTGGCTGCAGTCTCCAGACCTGCTTCACAAACGGGAAAGCAGATAGTTCCAAAGTATCAGCCAAGTCATTCTGATTTCTACTTTGACATCCAGAGTGAAATGCACTCGCTTTGGTTATTCTGTCTTCTCTAAACAGAGAACCCAGAAAAGTCAATAGTTCCTAGAATCAGAAAATGCTGCATTCACTGTGTACCAGTTCATCACCAGTTTGTTGCCTCAAATCCTCAGATTTTGCACAGCAGTGAAGAGAACTCATTCAGTCCATTCAACCTCACATCTTCTCTCCTATTAGCTATTTAGAGGCTGCACCACAAACATAATAGGTTGGAAAGGTGAAATTTTAAATTCTATATAGTGGATTATAAAAGACTATTATTATCTATGTCACTAGAAGGGAAAGTGCATCCCTCATGCAGTAACACCTACACAATATGTTCATAATTTTCATGACAATGCTGACATCCTCTCTGTTTTCAAGGCAACATGCCCTCCCTCCCACCTCCTAATCTCCTTCATCTGAAAGAGAAATGTATTTTTAGCTGCCTCAGTGGGGCCTAAGGCATTGATTTATGAAAATAAGGTGGAAGAATTCATGAATTTCTTCTGACCTCCATCTCTCATTCCTTAGACATTTCTATTTTAAGATGTATAAAATGAATTGTCCTAATGTGGCATATTATCACCTTGGTACTCTGTATTTCACATTACTCTAACATGCACACATACATCCCCCTACACCAAAATCATCTGAACGTTACTTTGCATTGAGTTTAAAACGTCTCTCCATTGCATATTATTTTACTCTGATTGTGATATATGTTTTTTTGAGTCCCGAGTCTCCCTACAAATTCTGCAAAAAAGACTGGAATAACTTCCTAAAGGTACTCTATAAATAAGGAAAGACAAGCAGATGAAATGTAGCAGTTTGATACAGAGTTCTTTGTAACATAATCTACTGAAGCTAAACCAATATCTCATTTTGCTCAGCTCTTGATTTTGCAGAGCCCTGCACTTCACATTCCAGTGACCTCCATTGCTCGTGCTAATTAATTCTTTGGCAGTGTTACTTACGCTTTATATAAACATCTTTGATAGTATAAGTAGTTCTCCATCAGCAACATCGTTAAATATTTTAAGATTTGTATGAAAATAAAATTACAAATAAGTCTCAAATTATGAGACCCTTGCAAGTGGCCCACAGAAAACCAAACCTCTTCATCCAGATGTACCAAAAATTGAGGGCATTTTCAAAGATAAGAAATTCCTATTTTGACTCATATTTGAAAGAAAAATGATCATTTTCCTAAATATAATTTTTCCAAGATGGAAGTCACATTTTCCTGACTAATCTTTTTATGATTTTTTTCCAGTCAGAAATTTAATAAATTGATCTAATTTTATGCTTATTCTCTCTTGGTGAAATTCACCCCTTTGCAAAGAGCCATCAAAAAGGCAACATGCCACTTAATTCCTACTTAAACATCTACTTCTGCTTAAGGTAGATACAGTATGGTGTTAAACTGGAGGGGATTTAAGCATTCTGTGCTCTTTGTGCTATATTTACCCTGGCTCCATGCTGAATTTTACCCTGTGATGTCATGCTTGGGGGTAGCATTTTGGGTAGAATGAGTGATGCCTTGAAAGTAGGAGGAGAGTTTCACTATTTCATTTGCCGTAGCTATTTCTTGAGTATTTTCTGTTTCAATCCAATATCAATACAGTAGTTAAGCCTAACCTTTCAGAAGACATTTGGAACAAAGCTTCACCTTTAAGGCAGCTAGGGGATGAAAACAATCTAAGTGAACTGGCCAGCAGGTAAGAGCAATGTTGGCTCAAACAAATGTAGAAAGTCAGGTGAAAGGGCCATTAATAATAAAGAGACATCCAGAACAAATGCTCTGACTTCACAGCTGAGACAACTTGTGTGAATAATAATATTACTGCTGAACTTTGCAGAACACATGGAGTTGTCCTTGACTTTGCTCTTCTAAAGCAAGAAAAAAAAATCCCTAAATCCACAATATCTTGCCAAAAACTTTCTTACTCTGCTAATATGTGGTTTCTAAGGCATATATGTCTCACAGATAAAGAAATCCTACAGAAACCTAAATAAAAAAACCCAGAACACCAAAACCAACAAAACAAAACCAAAACAATAAACAGTCTTCTTCATAACATTGAGATCACTTTGTCTGAATATTGACTTTACAGTCATTTTTGCTTTATTTTTATTATGTACGAAGGGTATTTGCATCAAGGAAATATCGTATTTCTTTAAAATCCAATGCAGTTAACACATTCAGACACATAGCAACAGAAGTTCTCTTTCCCTTTTTCTTCTAACTGCGGATTCCAGTACACTCACTCCATTTGTTTATACGTTCTCTATGGCTACACCTCCCATACTAATTTCTTAGGAATAGAAAACACTGGAAAATAATGTTACAAACTTAAGGGCAATGATTATTTTAATATGAGGATATTATTAATGAGTCAGCAAATCCAATAGTTAAAAGTAAAAATTATGTGAATAGTTTATTCATTGTATTGGAAATGACTAAATAATCATCTTTTATCTATCATGCAGGGAAAAAAAAAAAGAAACCAGCAATCCATTGGTTTAGAGTATGTCACGCAGTGCAGATTGTCTGTAAATGGGTGGCTCAGTTTCTTTCTATAGTAGTAAGTCTGGGGGTACCTATGCTGTTGGTCTCTTTTCACATCTGCTTCCATCATTATTTCTAGGGCAAGGGAAAAAAAAAAAGCAGATGAGTGATTCATAAATAGATCCAGGCAATCAATTTTAAAAGGTAACTGCCAAATAGACTGCTAGAATTGACCTAGATGAAAAGTCTAGTATGCTCAAGAAAAAGGGATGTCACAGGGGACTACAAAATACTGAGTAGTGTAAGCCACCGGGGCAGCTATCAACTTCAGAACGCTCTAGGCAAAGACTACATATTTCAGAATGCAAGCCATGGTATAGAGCGATGGTCTGCAATGGAAAAGGTGCAAACTATTGCAGGTATGTAAACTCACTGAAATTAATAATGCTCAGCACAGCGGTTTACCTGCATATTCTATTGTTGGCTGCAGAAGCAGGCCCTCGCCATCCTCCAGTGTCACCGCAGCAATGTATGAACTCTTGTCAGCTTGCGTTGTTGCAAATGTCCTTTTTGCATGACTTGGCCTTACATATTTATACATAGCAAAGGGAGTTATCCTGGAAAACTGTACATCTGATAAAATTGTAGGTGTTAGGGACTTTGCAAGCAGTGTAGTGTTGCAGCTAAAAGCACTAAGATATTTTGTGTGGATCGAAGGAAACACAGTTGTCCAGTAGTTTTTCATTAGTGCTGGTTGCAAGACTATAACTAGTGATTTTTCCCTGATCCATGGAGAAGGGGTTCTTGCACTGCTGTACTGACAGCAGTGAAGGAGATCTACTCTGTCTCCTTTTCGGACCAAGTTCCCCCTAAACCATGAGTGCATTCCAGTGTTAAGGTGGCCTGTGATAGTGAGTCGCTGCTGATCACAGTGCATTAGTGGTGTGTTTCTGAATGGTCAACACCCAATGTGAGTGAGTTCTGTTGGATCACTGCATATTTTCAGCTGAAGAGGCAATTTAGTAATTGTTTTCTTTTCTTCTTGGACACATGCAGTCTCACATAAAATTGAAATATTATTAAATATTATTAAATATTAAATAAAAATATAATAAGGATTTGATAATTAAAGTTTGATCATTTGCAGTGCTAAGCCAGAACAAACTGCATTGGCTTAGAGTATACCTCATTTGTACAGAGATGGCATTTTTGTTTTAACATAACAGATCTCTCAGAAAACAGGCCATTGGACTCTGGGTTACAGCTGAACTGTGCAACCCTCCTCTTTCCAAAAGTCCAGGATGAAATAAAACTGAAGAAATATTTTAAGTCTCTACAGACACATTGTGCATGCTTACATGTGATGAGAGCCTTGCTACACATACAAACCTGAATTCTTCCCTCAAAACCTTGTGTATTCAAATGAGATATTTATGTTAATGGTACAGTCACTAGTTTTTTCTGAATGCTGTAGAGGAGACAGAGGTCCTTTTGGAAAGCAATTAACATGTTAGGTCATCAGGAAGTGATTCAGCCCATCCTTCCTTGACTATTAGGGGAGCCAGGTATGGCTGTACACAGAAAACCTAGTCAGGTTAGATACAATGAAATAGGATTTTAATCCGGATGGGAATATCTTCTTGGCGAGACTAATTCTTAAATATCAGTGAAAATTCTAGAAGCAGATGCTGGAAGACACTTCATCAAGCCATTCCGCCCACCGTCTTGTTCTAAGGCAGGATCCAAAGCACTTAATGCCTGGCAGGTGTTTATTCAACCTCTTCATATAGGAATAATATTTCACAGCCTTCTTCCTATTGCCGTGAAGGTGGCTCAATACTTCAGGTGGTATTATCGCCCTGTGAAGAGCAGCCTTGGAAGAACAGAAGGCTGAAACAGAAAAAAGAGCTAGAAGGTCCCGGTGTCCTGTCTCTGGTAGGTGTCAGAAGCCGGCGCTTAGGGAAGAGCGAGCAAACCGGTGCTTCCCTGGGGATATTCCCCTGCCTGCAACAGTTTCCAGGTCAGTGCTTTCCTGAGCAGAGTTGCTGTCTGTACGTTTAACTGTTATTGGATTTCTCTTGCATGAGTGTTTCCTGTCTCTCCTCCAATTCATGTAGGCTTTCAGCACCTGCAGCATCCAGATATGTCTTGGACCTGTAGCCACATCTTACTTGTTTTACAGAAAGGTAAGGTGGAATCACACAGGAGCTTGTAGCTGAGTCCATGGTGGATCTCCAGACTTCCGAATCTCATTCATAATAAGTGTTTTTTCTGTCTTAATGGGACACAAAACAGCATTTTTACCTTTTTAGTCACCTTAATGATAAACAACACTAATGAAAGGCACTTAAAATGCTCCATAGTTTTGATTCTGTAATCAAGGCACCGAATACTAACAAAATAATATCATCACAATATCATCAATAAAAGTAAATGTTATCTCCTAAATAAACAGAGCAGTAATATTTTTTAGATATCAAGTATTTCAGATAAGGTCGTAATATTTAATTTAGTGGATGAAACTCAGTATACTGTACCCACCATATTTTTTTTTATATTTTTACATATATAGCATATAGCAATGCTTCTGTAAATTATGCACACCTCCCAGATGATTTTAAAGTAAGAAAAGGAAGTTTCAATATAATCCACCTGCACTTGCGCCTGCATCTACCACTGATTAGATAGATACCAGGCCAACAGCGCTCAAAGACTTGTCATTTTGTTAATGATGACCCATATATCCTTTTTTTTTCTTGGACTCTCTGTGTAGTTTATATCAATGGTTATCATTCACTTTTCAGAATAGTTTGAAAAATGCACAAACATGCCTAATTAATAGGCTTGAGAAATAATTCCTGAGTTTTCATTAACCAAGAAGGCAGAAAAAAGCCAATGTTTATCAAAGATATTCAGGAAATTAGATACAGTTCTGAAGAACCAAAGTGGTAAGAAATGTACTGGGGCATTCATTATGATTCAAGAAATCAAGAATTTCTTTCGTTAGATGCAGATAGATCCCACTTGAGTGCATGCAATTCAATAATGAAGAATCTATTCTATCATTGAAAAATGAGGGATTTATTCATGAAAGCTCTCATTGCATTAATGAGAGTTGGCCTTGAATTGGTTGGAAAGTAGATCCACAAACTGCAGACAGCAGCACATGAGAATTATATTTGTATCTGTAAAAATTATGCAATAATGTAGGTATTTGCAAGGGAGTATAAGACCCTTATAGAAAAAAATAATATTTATAAAAATAAGTAAAAGTGGGAGTCTAACGTATTCAAGATACGGGGTGTGGGCTAGAGAAAAGAAAGAAGGAGAAAATATTAGTTTAATTATAGCATGACTAATTTATTTGATGCTGTTAGTGTTTTCCATTTTAATTACATGTGGACAAGGATCTCTAATTCAAAGATAAAATGGATAACATGCACACATTTATACTGTTGAAAAGATAAGCAATTATGTTTAATAATAAAATCTTAACATTCAAGAAGTTTTACAAAAATATGTGTGAAAGTCCTTAATGATTGTGTTGAAACTAAATAGACATACCTCAACATATATTGACAGGTACTTTATATTGTCATTATTTTTTTATAGTTTCCACCATTTCTTTTGATGATACCACTAATATTTAGAATAATCTGTTTACAATATCATGTTCTATTTTGGCTATAGAACTTTTTTTTTTCTTACAGTGTGGTTGGGACAAAATCAAATACAAAATATGTGAAAGAAAATAGTCTTCACTTCAGTTAGTCCTAAGTCTCAAGTATATCAGGTGCCAAGGAACAGTGAAATTTGTATAGAGAGATATTTTAGTACAGTGGAATTTGCATAGGGAGTTATTTTAGTATGTGTTTAAAACAACCCTAGGACCAAGAGAATTGAAAAAACAAAACTCATTGGTAAATAGGTGAACTTTTCTTGCTTAAAGTTTTTCATTTTCAAAAGAATTCAAATATGTATGAAAAATGCCTAAGTTCTTGTCATTATATGCATCTTAAAATTGTTTCAGATATACTTTCTCCTTACATACTATCTACCCCAAACATAAACAGTCTTTACTTATTATCTGTTTACATGTCCAACTTTGTTACAACTCACAATCTGAGAAAGGGCAAATATTCCACCAGTGTAAACTGTAATAGATCCATTGACTCCAACAGAAAATGACAATTTATGCCAAATACAGATTTGCCCCAAGGTCTCTTCATGCAAAGTTCTTTAGGGTATGTTGTTACTGAGTATAAATATTAGTTGCTATTCAACTTATTTCTTCAAAGTAAAGTGTATGATAGCATGGTGTTCCGAGCTTCCCGCTACTAGAACTGCGATGCGAGACTGTGGGTGAACAGTGTAAATTGCCTGTACATCAGGCACCCAAAGGTTTGCTGGTTACTAGCATAAACTATAGAAAATGACTCTTTTACCTTGAATCCTAATGAATAGTCCATGTGTGTGATTTATTCTAAAATGACGTGTATAGCTATACTTTAATCTCTTTAGTTCACATAATAAGAGCATCATGCACTGCACTATTTGAAATTCTGCAAGTGGTTTTAATAAAAGAATAATCTTCAGGAAATATATAGTTTAAAATGTCCTTTTATTATCTCTTTTTAAATATGGAGATGGGGGGTCGGGAGGTGGAAAAGAGGAGGAGTGCAGGCTGTAGGGAGATGGTTAGAAAGTATTGCTGAATCATCTACTTCATAAAAACTAATCCTCATCTGACAGAGCTCCTTTAGTTCTTTTTTTTTCCTTCCCTTTTTTTTTTTTCTGAAATGAATAAGAGGAAAAATTGTACTTATTAAACAAGTTGCACTTTTGGCAGAACAGCCAACAGTAGTCATAGCTCTGTATTAACCAGCTGGCCATTAGATCAGCATTCCTAGCCTTCACTTTGGATTTTTGTGAATCTTCCTATTTAATTTGTCAGAAATCTACAGATAAAAGAAAACATAAACTAATGAGACACTGCATGTTTTTAATTTCAAAATCTTATTATGACCATAGTTCAGCTAGATATTTAGGCACAAATGTTTGAAGCCAAAGGTACTGCTTGCAGCTTTAAAGTTATCATGCTGCGTTTACCTGCAAAGATCCATTTTTTTGCCCAAACATCATCTTGATTAGAAATCAGGAGTTCCCAGCTCCCATTTGTGAAGATTCTGAGCCACCCTTTGCATTGCTTACTGAGGAGAAATTTGTAAAAGTTAGGACAGAAAATTTCAAAATTTTGTAATCAGATATATGATCTTCAAATGCATCTACCTTTGAAGTCAACAAACAGATACCAATTTATACCAACTCCAGCTATGGATTACTGCTGTTTCTGGTTTTCTGGCTCTTTGAGACATTAAATTTAATCTTTACTATTACTATTATTGGTACTTTATTTGTGGCCATGTCTAGAAGTCCTACGTGTGTTAGGAAATGTACAGGTGCAGACTAAAGGATCCCTTTCTTCTGTCCTCCTCCTCCATTCCTACAACCTATAATTTATCTCCCTCAATGACCATGGTTGTAAGCAGTGACCTCTGTTGCGATCATTGTAATAGTGCTCTAAGAGTGAAATTTTTTCTCAGTTGCTTTAATCTACAAGTACAAATTAACAAAAATATAGGCTCTTCCAGTTCATGGATTTTGCTGAGAAGAGGGAAGAAAAAAGAGGACATGCAAAAAGAATCTAAAAAAACCACGACAAAAACTCAAAATGACAAAAAGAAATGCAAGTGTGTGAATAAAGACATGTATCCTTTCTAAATGTTGGGAAGAAGTTTTGCAGCATGTAGTTTTCTCAGTGTTACCCTTTAATTCCAGAAAAGGAGTGGTACAGTACTTAATCATCAATCACTAATCAGCTATGACATGCAATTTGTATTCATATTCATGAGTCCTTTCCAATGTTCTAGGTCAGCTTCACCTCACAAGCTAAAAATCAGACAACAGCATCTGATTCAGGGACTATGACTGAAAGTTAGTATGTGTAACCTTGCTTCCTTCCTTTATTATATGTTATTGTTGTCTTTTTCATCCCAGCTAACAGATTGTCCACCAAAAGTTCAACAGTATCATCTGTCACTTCAAAACGCTCTTACATCTGACTTGCCTTACCCTGGCAGAAAGAGGTGAGAGATGATCTGAGACAAGCGTAATGGCTAACCACCTCCGTGTAGTCATTTTTCAACTCTCCAAGACCAGTGTATAGAAGCTGACCTCGCTCTGTGACCTAAATTGATCTCGCTAGCTAAATGGGGTCAAGCCTGGTCACTCCTGGGAAGGTAGAAATGCTTCTTACAGCACAGCCGAGGCTTTGCATTCCTCCTCCAAAGCACCTCGTAGGCAACCCAAACAGCCTGGAGGCAATTCTTAATGAGATGCTTTATTCTGAAGAAAAATCCTTCCACCAGAGGTAATCACTCTGGGCTAGATTGTACCTATTCATCCTAAACTGCTTGGAAAGGAACAGAAAGGTACCTCCCCTGGCTCCCCTAAAAACTCCTTCAGCAGTTTAACCAAATTTGGTTTTATTTCAAGGGAGGGTCAAATGGAGGAGGGCTGGATGATGCAATGAATGCTTATCCTGCCTGGCCAGAGAAGCTGATGCTGGAGCTGAAGCTGGGAAGGAAATCTCTGTTTTCAGCTCTCCGGTTCTAGTCCAGGGAAAAGGTATGTTGCCAGGAATGTGGCTGGAGGGTGAGAGCCAGAAAAAACACCAGTCAAAATCTGGGACAAAATAAAGCCCTGGAGATTTACTTTTTTTCAGAGCAAGGAAAAATATAGTTTTCTAGGACTGTCCTGCCCCAACTAAAATGTCTGGTCACTGTGCCCTATTTCCCTGTTTAATAGGGCAGCAGACCCTAGGGGGGATAAAAATGATCCATTCCTAAACACTTTCTGCCTTGCTGCACTTCAAAGCTTGCGTGTTTAACAGCACTGCCCTGCCAAACACACAGACCAGGCGAAGGACTTCCAGGTGCCTCACGCGATGCCGGAAAATGCTCCTCTGTGGCTGCCGGGCTGCGGGGAAGCTGGCTGACATCCAGTCTTGCCCACCAAGGGACGCGGGGTGAGTGCTGCCTACTGCTGACCGCTGCGACGTCTACAGAGCAATCGGAGGACTTGTACGTGTTGGGGAAACATTATAAAAATGTTAGGGACAGAATGACAAGTATAGCCAGAATGATTAATAAAGCAAGCTCTATGGGAAAATAATCATTCTCTATTGTAGGAGAATTATAATAAATATCTGCTTCATTTTTTCTTACTCTTAAGCTGCAAATGAATGCTCAGTCTTTGGAAAATGTGCTACGTTGCTAATTTGAACTGTGCAAATTTCTGTGTACAGGCAGCCTGGGAAAAGCTGTGTATGTTTTTGTACACACATACACACACACACGTATGCCAATACTTAGTGCTGACAATTCATGGTATTCCAACTGTCCTGGGTTTTGCTGAGATAGAGTTAATTTTCTTCCTAGTAGCTGGTATAGTGCTGTGGTTTGGATTTAGGATGAGAACAATGTTCACAACACACTGATGTTTTAGTGGTTGCTAAGCAGTGTTTACACTAAGTCAGGGACTTTTCAGCTTCTCCCCCCGCCCCACCAGCCAGCAGGCTGGGGGGGCACAAGAAGCTGGGAGGGGACACAGCCGGGACAGCTGACCCCAACTGACCAAAGGGACATTCCAGACCATATGATGTCTTGCTCAGTATATAAACTAGGGGGAAAGCTGGCGGGGGCCGCTGCTCGGGAACTGGCTGGGCATTGGTCGGCAGGTGGTGAGCAATTGCATTGTGCGTCACTTGTTTTGTATATTCTGTCCTATTAAACTGTCTTTATCTCAACAGACGAATTGGTTTAACCTGGCAGGCAGCTAAACACCACACAGCCACTTGTAAATTCCACCATATGGGGGAGAAAATTGGGGAAAAAAAAAAAAGTAAAATTCGTGGGTTGAGATAAAACCAGTTTAATAGGACAGAAAATGAGGGGAAAATAATAATAATTAAAATAATAATAGAATTAGAATATACCAATGGCCATTGCCCCTCTGATTGCTTGAAACAGTACATCCCAATGAACTGTTCAGAAAAAACTAGTCCTTACTTGCACATATTCAGAATTCCCATCAAACTTGTAGAAAGATTTTCTAATGTTTTTCAATGATGTCTATAAATCAAGATGTCATCTAGACAAATGATGACACATGCATCCACCAAATGGTGAGAAACTGTCATTCATTAATGCCATGTAGACAGACGGTACATTTGTCAGTCCAGAAGAGTGAGACTAAGAGTCATCTATTCCTACAGCTCATTGTAATGACACCTTGTTCTACTGTTCTTTTTTGCAGTTTCATTTTTAACTTCTATCCCCATCTAATAATGCTTGCAGTGCTGCTGTAACTTTGTGAAACATTGTAACCATTTAAAGCCAAAGATTTGAAAAATGTTAAAACATTGAAATATAGTTAATGAGATATGGTACAAAGCAGTGATTATTTCTGCATTATTGCAAGGAGGCGGCACTTCCATTATAAGGATGGTTTCCCAACTGTCACAATGGCTTCCCCGTCTATATTATCCTGAATCACAGGTTTGAATCACAGCTGAATCTATATATAGTGGTCTATTTTTATCAGTTACATGAAGCTTATTCTGGTGGAATCTTCAATAATACCTTAAAAGCAGACATCCGCATGCTGCAGAGACTTCATAAATCTAACAGCTTTTTTTTTTAAAGGTGAGGTCCTGATTTCTACCTCACATTGGTGCCTCATTTTTGTACATCCAGCTCAAAAACACTAAGGAAGATGACTGAGCCATCAAATGTATTATTTTATGGAGTGGGCTCCAACAGCCACAGAAATTGTGCTAAGCATCAGGATGTTGCTAGTCTCACTGGTCCGTAGTCAGGTTGCCTAGCAGAGAGCCAAAGATGCACTTAAATACCTTCTCTGGCATATAAATTCAAAGGGGGAATGAGTCACCGAAGATGTGTGCTCTGGATTTGTTTATTGAAACCGAAGAGAAGTAATCACAATGCTTGGGTGAACCAGCCATAGCAAGTACTCTGCCTGGCTTAGAAATCATGACTACTTCTTCTCATTAACTGAATATGGAGCCAGAGACTGTCAGCTCATAAAGTACCATCTGAATCACTCATCTCCCCTACAGGAGGTGGCCTGAATACAGCTGTCTGCTTCCCTATTGGTAAAGTAAAAATACTAATGCTGCAAGATAAATAAAAGACTTATGAAGTCTTCAGACAGCGTGGGAGGTGAGTTATTGCAGACTGTGAGGCAGCTCCATCTCACCAATACCAAAATGATTAAGATGAGAATCCAGCACCAAGGAGATACTCTAGTATTCATAAACAAAATGTCTCTTCCATTTGTTTTTAGAAATTACACTATATTCTTTTATGAGACCATTTCCTCCCAAGACATTTACTGGGTGCTCCCTTGCATCCTACTACAAGCTGATCTCCTGTAGCTGCTAGTGCCTCCCCACATTGCTTCTGTCGGGGTTGGTGACATCGATGTGACGGAGTGAGGGAAGAGGCACCAGAGTTGATTTTTTATCTCAGTATAATCTCTCTGCTCCAGCACAACTTTTTTTCTGTTCTGTGGTGTATCTGGACCAAAATATATTGCTTTGGGTCCTTTCAAGATAAAGTTTTAAGAAAAATATTGAAGAGACAGATTTCGGGCAACACAAGTCAATCTTTCCAGATACAAATGTCCCCAGCTTCTTCATTAGGGACAGATCATCTTACTTCAATGATTTTGCAGTCTGCTATGACACTTCCACCTTGTTGTGACTATTGGCTCTGTTGAAGTAGCAGCAGCATAAAAACCTTGTTAACAAAGAGGAGATTCGAGTTGCAAAATATTAAATCTGGAAAAGTAGGATGCTTCATTTAAAATACTCTGTATTGCTTAAGGTTTTCCTTAAAGTGTAACTGACTTGATTTGCATCCTACTTAGACTGGCGTAAATCAGCAGTAGCTCCACTGCTCTCAATAAAGCTATGTTGTCGTAATCAAAAAGGGGATTATAGCCACATGTCTGCTTCTCCCATGCTATACTGTGTGTGAGTTCCGATCTATCTGCTTTATAAATTATGAATAGAATGGGAATTCTCTTTTTTATTAACATATATTTTACCACAAGTGCTGATTACGGGGAGACATTTTCTATAATTCCTTTCCTTTTTAAATTGCAATGCAAACAGCTTCTCAGAACCATTGCCCCAGGTTCAGAAAGTGATGATTAAAGAGGTGCTCTGAATTCCCCCTTGGGTTCATTGGGAACTGAAATCGGCAAGACATGCAAAGATGATAGCAAAACGAGCCAGCACAGGAATAGTTCAGAAAGGGCAACTGGTGCTCATTTTCAGTGTTTTGGCCGCCTTTTTTTTTTTTTTTTTTTGGAGGGGGGTGTGTGTCTTTTTGTCCTTTTTTTTTTTTTTTTTTAGTTTTATTTATTTATTTATTTTGGTTTGTGTTGTTGGGGTTTTTTTAATGCAAAGAGAAACACTGAGATACTCTTTGCTGAGGAATTATTGCAAAAGAGTCCTTTTCTAAGGGTTCAAGTAATACAACCATTTCAGAGATGGGATGCAAGAAAGACTATATAAAGTATAAATAAAAAAAGATAATATAAAGAATATATAAAATATATAGAAAAGTTATGACTATGTGGACTGACAGTGAAAAGAAGCATGAACAGAGGAAGGTGAATGAAGAGATTGATCAGGGACTGGAGGCATAAAAATTATCCCCATGATTAGACAGAAATGTTGTTGCTCCAGCTCAGAGGACTCAATCTGCTATAATCCAAAGGAATGGTATTGTCATAGCCATGAAAACCTAAAGCAATTGCAGTGTCAAAGCTGGTTGATCTCTTATGCCTAAAACTATCTAAATTATGTTTCAAAATATTTTTGTATTAATATAACTTTTAAAGAAATATCTTTATATAAGATACCCTTGCCAAACCCTGACTGAAAGCATATAACTAGTTAAGAGCAGCTCTTTTCTCTAATCAGAGGTGTAGCAGCTGTTTAAAAAAAAATTTAAATCTGTGCTGACTAATATTCATTAGTTATTAGAAAATGCATTATCCAGTTCTACCAGTCTGCATTTTGGGTCTAGGAATACAGTAGTCACAGAAACAAAAAAACCCAAACAACTTCCAAACTATTAAGCTTCTTCAGGGATAAAACTAACTTATTTTCTGAGTTGTCAGTTTTATGATGAGAATATCCTGGAGCTTTCTTCACTTTCCAGGACAGTTTCCTTCCTTCTTTCTCACAAGCAGCCCTCTCTTTGCTTTCTGAACATGGACTTGTTTCAAAGCTAAAGCTCTGAGTCTACAAAGAAGTTCCTGAGATGATTGATTCATATTCCCCTTTCTGATTTCAGTCTTAATTCTCATCAATACTTACAGATATTTACAAAACTTAGAAGCTTTCAGCTCACAAAATAAAACAAAACAGTTTCCATTTAAACATCTGACTATACTGAATTTGGATGTATGGTAAACACACATGGACAATAATTATGCACTTATACTGGTGTGAGCTTCTCTGCAAGGTGTACAGCAGGTCCTTAGCTGTATGTTGGCAGACGTGGCCACGGGTGAAATCCATGCTGCTACAAATTCACTGCTTTCGGTAGCCCAAAGAAGTAAGTTAATGACCACTGAGGTGTGTTGCTCAATTTTGAAATCAGATTTTTTGCATTGCAACACAGATATATTCAAAGCACACAATTTAATTTCTAGCAGCTAGATGGGAATGTTACTGCACTCAAACAGAAGCTGGGGAAAGAGAAGGAGGTACAAGAACAATTATGCTTTCTCACAGTTTCCCTTTCCCTTCCACCAACAGTTGACTGGCAAGATTCATCCCATGCAGCCCTGGCAGGAATTTCATGTGGCTGATGTAGTACATGACAATTTATTATCACTTAGAATCAGAGAATAAGTTAAGATGTACAGGGAATAAAATATGCAATTAAGCAATTGTTCTTTCAGCTTTGAACTGCCATATTTCTACTTTTTGGTTTACTGCACAGAGATATGTGTGAATTCTCCATTGAACAAATAGAGTAAAAATAACAGTTGCAAGAAACTCTGAGCTGATGGATAAACAGATCGTCTGCATACACAGAGTAAATCTAATATTCCTTGTTATAAAAATGCTACAAGCATGTGTTTAAGTCCACCCAACATTTCTTGGGAACATCAGACATACTGCAGAGGGATTCATTTAATTAAATGTAAATGCAGATGTCTGCACCTGAACTAGTCACCCTAGACTCCCTTTAAATTCAATAGAGAGAAATGAGAGTTTCTAGTGTGCAATTCATCTCATCCTAAAGTACATGTCTAAAATAGATCAAATGAATTGCACATAAAAGTGCCTATTCTCTCCATTGACTATAAAGGAATACCAAGAAACTAGCCCTGCTGTAGATGTCTACATCACATATATCTAGAGTGTGATTGATTTTATCTTACTTTACACATTTAAAGTATATGTGCCTACACTTTCATTATAAGCAATAGAGATTAATCCAGCCAACCAAATGAATGTGTCTGTCTTAGGAGGAGAAGAAAACACTCCCCTAAACTTAGGGAAAATGATTAGCAACCTTGTACTGGGTTGGAATTGTGCTAAGATAGAGGTATCTTGTCTCCCTCGTCCTACCCTGAAAGCAGTTCATAGCAAAGCAAAACAGCTCAGTCTGCTGCAGACTAGTCCTAGGAGAATTTTTGAGTCAGTTCCCAAAACAATCCATCAACTTGATCTCAGCAGCCTCTACTGCTTCATATTGGCTCTTATAATGGGATTTATTTTTTCTTACAGCCCTCAGGCCAGAACAGAAAAGCTACAGGTCAGCAGACACAGCTTCAGTACAAGATATGGACTTGAAACGTGAGTTGTCCACCTCTGGGCAAGGGACCCAATATAGCACAAAAGAAATACCCACAAATTTTTTTCTAAGCAGTTCCAACTCTGTAATGAGATCTTTACTCTATCAGGACCAACAGGCAAAGGTGGGAAAAACCTGAAGGCACATCTCCCAACATGAAATTCATTTCTTCTTCTGCAATTGTGTTGGAAATGCTTAATCTAGTGTCATATTAATGCATGAACCAAGAAATTGATTCATTGGAAGAGTCAGATGCTTAATTTCAAAGTTTGAGATGCTAGAAAATAATCAGTTCTTAAATAAGTATAGTGGATGTCAGCAAAAAATATTTGCTTCCTTTTGACAGCATTTTAACTCCACTTCAATAGCTGATTTAACTTCAATCTGCTGTTATAAAATGTTTCAGCACTTTCCTAGTTTAAAGTATTGGAGTGTCAGTCCTTTGCAATTTATCCAGATTTTTCTGTAACACACAATTAAAATCCCCAGTAATTATAGAAGTGTAATGTTTTCTGAAGTTCTCTTAAAAAATGCAAGAGAAATGCATGATTACATGTGCTAGAGGCATGTATAGTAAGATTAATAAGGGTAAAGGAGAAACTATTAGTGACATAATTGGCAATAGTAAATCTTCCATTTTTATTGGTAAATGTTTGATGTGCTTTATAAATCAAAGCACTTCTAATCAAAATTGCTGCTCCACATATTTTTGGGAGAACTGAAGAATGTAAAATTTGATTTATTCATCTCTTTTTAATGTATGTTATTAGATGACAATAAATGTGTTGCCAAAAAAGAGAAATTATATTTCTCAATTTTTATATTAATTCACCATATTTATCCATGTCAATCTATAATGACAGTCAATATTGTCTTAACTTGTTACCCACAGTAAATTTCCGAACTGTTCTTTAAGACTACTGCCTATCAAATCATGGTACACCATTGTTGATGCTTATATATTGATACAATATTGCTGTATCACATCAGTGTTAATGGGAAAATAATGAAATGGCTTCATGTATCACTGAGCTATAGTTAAAGCAAAGATAGAATGTGGACATCTTATGCAGCTTATTATCTTTTGTGCAGCAAATGCTGCCAAGTATGATTATGTACTTCACTGGTTTCGAATATGAAATTTTAAGACAGTTGTAAATATTCTAGATTGATGCTGTTTTTCATCAAAAGATTTTAATTAAAAAAAAAGGAGAAAGAAGAACAAATAGGAGTTTCACACAGAAAACCACCACTTTCTTCCCTGAGTTCTTCAGCCAACACACTTTCCCCATCTAGGAGAGAAAGAACAGGGTAAGGAAAAAACTCTGAAGGAAAGATTCTTTTTTTTCCCCCATTTTACAATCAGTTTCATGATCCGTGATTTTTTTTTTTTAAATTGAGACTTGTCTTGCTCACCTGTAGCTGTCTGAAAAATTAGGCACCTGACATAATTAGTGCTGAATAGACATGGTAAATGATCTCAGGTGGTTATAGAAGTCTGGAAACCAACTTAGTTGGACACAAACAGGAAAGACGAATCCCACCATTAAAGAGTTCACTCAAGCTCATAGGTTTAGTTGCAACAAATCTGTACTTTCTCATAAAAATCCGGTGTACTTAGATGAAACAGTTTCTATATAAAAGTGAAAATTTCCTCTGTTTCTAGACTGTGAAATGCCCTGGAAATCATCAACTAGTGTCAATTGAGTAAGACGTGCTTTGAGCCATTCAAAGATGTACTACTTCTCTACTGTATTTGTCTTATTACTAAGAATTGCTCTTTGAAAGAATTTGCATGTAGGTCATAGCATGATTAAAAAGCTTTGGTTCTCTGTAGAAATTTTCCAATACAAATTAGGTATTTAGTGTCTTCATTAAGAAGCAAACTGAACTGGAGCTGTACTGGTAAGATGCGTCGGTCTCTGCCCAACTGTGTTCATGAGATGCAAAAGAACATCTCTCTGTTAATGTGGCCTAACCCACAAAAGGCATCTCAAATCCCCAAATTCAGACCACCCTGAAATTTCACCTCTAGAGAAGGATCAGTATCAGAAGGTGGTATGAATAGGAAACTTTTTTCTTAATCTAAGGCAAAGATATAGATAGAAAAATCTTCAAGAGACCAGCCCATTTGTACTTTAAAGAAGTAAACAAGCTTTTTCTTTCTCGAGAACTTCTGAATCAGTTACGGTCATGGTTTAACCACAGCCAGCAACTAAGCACCACGCAGCTGCTTACTCACTTCCCCCCCACCCAGTGGGATGGGGGAGAAAATTGGGAAAAGAAGTAAAACTCGTGGGTTGAGATAAGAACGGTTT
>JANHGO010000037.1:11694612-11742991 GCA_024606505.1 Aquila spilogaster | reverse complement strand
CGTTCCCTTTCCCTGTCCCGTTCCCTGTCCCTTCCTCCTTCCCTTCCGCCTTCCCTTCCTCCTTCCCTTCCGCCTTCCCTTCCTCCTTCCCTTCCTCCTTCCCTTCCTCCTTCCCTTCCTCCTTCCCTTCCTCCTTCCCTTCCCTTTCTCCTTCTCTTCCCTTCCCTTTCTCCTTCCCTTCCCTTTCTCCTTCCCTTTCTCCTTCCCTTTCTCCTTTCCTTTCTCCTTTTTCCTTTCCTTTTTCCTTTCCTTTCCTTTCCTTTGACCCACGCTTACTGTGAGGATTCTCCTCTACTAAGATGTGTTTATTTTTGCCTGAGGCAGACAGTATGTTTGATTTGGGGATGAGAAGTAGGATCTGAAGAAAAACAGGTTCCCATACCTGCTAATCACATGGAGATGAAGAATTCTAAGAAGGGGTATTTATTTGAGTGTGAGAGATTAAATCTGTGAGTCTCTGCTGATTAAAATGTTAGTGCATGTTGAATGATTCCCACTCATTTGACTAGATTAATAATGTCCTCAACCAATCAGAATACATGAATTTTCAGATTCTGCATTTTTATGACACAAATGTACAGAAAATTGAAAAATTAGATCTTTAATCTGATGGAAAACTTGGATGAATTAAAGCTTGAACTCAGCTTGGCCACTGGTGTAAAAGAGAACAAAAAACTCTTCTACAAACATATTAATAGTAAGAGGAGGGCTAAGGGGAGTCTCCATTCTTTATTGGATGCGGCGGGGAACACGACCACTGAGGATAAGGAAAAGGCTGAGGTTCTCAGTGCCTTCTTTACATCTGTCTTTAAGAGCCAGACCAGTTATCCTCGGGGTACCCTACCCCCCAACCCGGAATTCTTGAATGGGGAGCAGAATAAACCCCCCATGATTCAAGTGGAAACTGTTAGAGACCTGCTATTCCACCTGGACAGCCACAAGTCCATGGGGCCAGATAGGATCCAGCCAGAGGTGCTGAAGGAGCTTGTGGAGATGATAGCCAAGCCGCTTTCCATCATCTTTTAGCATTCCTGGTCAACTGGAGAGGTCTCAGAAGATTGGAGGCTTACCAATGTGACTCCCATCTACAAGAAGGGTTGTAAAAATGATCTGGGGAACTACAGGCCTTTCAGCCTGACCCTGGTGCCAGAGGTTATGGAGCAGATCATCTTGAGAGAGATCACACGGCATGTGCAGGATAACCAGGGAATCAAGCCTAGCCAACATGGGTTTGTGAAGGGCAGGTCCTGCTTGACCAACCCGATCTCCTTCTATGATCAGGTGACCCACCTGGTGGATGAGGGAAAGGCTGTTGACATAGTCTACCGAGACTTCAGCAAAACCTTTGACACTGTCTCCCACAGTATTCTCCTGGAGAAGCTGGCAGCCTATGGCTTGGATGTATACACACTGCTAGGTAAAGAAATGGCTGGAGGGCCAGGCCCAGTGAATGGTGGTGAATGGAGTCACATTCAACTGGTGACCAGTCACGAGTGGTGTTCCCCAGGGGTTGATACTGGGGCCTGTCCTGTGGGAATACAAGAAAAGATGTTCAGAGCAGAAGCTGTGGAGCAAGATAAACAGCATGAGAAAGGAAGGCTGAGAACCAAGGACACTCCAGAAGAAAAGGAAAACAAATTCAAGCAAGCTGCGTGATGGCTGCATGATGATGATCCTGATTGGAGGAAGAGTGCGTTGCTTGGAATGACTCATGACACTGATTGGACAAGCGCCTGCATGCATGGTTAAGGAGTGTTTGTGGAGTATTTTGTTGACATGTAAAGGTGGGTGGGAAAGTTAAAAGAGAAAACTTGTGAAATATATATAGAATATATATGTGTAAAGATATAAAGATACAAAACTTGTATATAAGGGATGTTAGAACCTGTAATAAACTATTTTGATCATTCATATCTGAGGCCGTGCCTCAGATGCTGCACTGTCCTGTTCAATATCTTTATTGATGACCTGGATGAGGGCATTGAATGTACCTTCAGTGAGTTCGCCGATGATACCAAGTTGAGAGGAAGTGTTGATCTGCCTGGGGGAATAGGCCCTACAGAGGGATCTGGACAGACTGGATAGCTGGGCTGAGGTCAATGGGATGAAGTCCAATAAGACCAAGTGCTGGGTCCTGCACTTTGGCCACAACAACCCCAGGCAATGCTACAGGCTTGGGGCAGAGTGGCTGGAAGACTTTGTAAAAGAAATGAACCCAGGGGTGTTGGTTGACACTCAGCTGAACATGAGCCAGCAGTGTGCTTAGGTGGCCAAGAAGGCCAATGGAATCCTGGCTTGTATCAGAATAGAATGGAATCAGGCTTGTATCCTGCTGTTGCCAGCAGGAGCAGGGAAGAGATCGTCCCTCTGTACTCGGCCCTGGTGTGGCCACATCTTGAGTACTGTGTTCAGTTTTGGGCCCCTCACTACAAGAAAGACATTGAGGCCCTGGAGTGTGTTCAGAGAAGAGCAACGAAGCTGTGTGGGTTCTAGAGCACAGACCTTATGAGGAGTGGCTGAGGGAGCTGGAATTGTTCAGTCTGGAGAAGAGGAGTCTCAGGGGTGACCTTATTGCTCTTCTACAACTACCTAAAGGGAGACTGTGGTGGGGTGAAAGTTGGCCTCTTTTCCCATGTACCTAGCAATAGGACTAGAGGGAATGGGTTCAAGTTGTACCAGGGGAGAATTCAGGTCAGGCACTGGAACGGGCTGCCCATGGAGGTGGTGGAGTCACTGTCCCTAGAGGTGTTCAAGAAACATTTAGATGTTGTACTGAGAGACATAGTTTAGTGGGGAATATTGGTGATAGGTGGATAGTTGGACTGGATGATCTTAAAGGTCTTTTCCAACATTGGTGATTCTATGATTCTAAAGATAACTCTATGTCTTATATCTATGGGTCAGGACTATCAAAGGGCAATTTTTTTCCGCATCCTGTTATGATTCATAGACAGCCTAAATCTGAATAGACTCCTATCCCACATTCATATATTACATTTTTTTTTTAATTAAATGCTGAAATCACTGTTTATTTATCAGTAAGTTAGGGCCCTGTTTAAAACCATACAGCATAGCATAGAAACAAAACTTTGGGTTAGTGCCAGAACCAGAGGTGATATAATCCCATTAGTTTACGCACAGCACTGTAAAAGCACAAGCATAATTTCTTCGATCCTGAACTAATGCCTCCATAAAGTTCTAAACCTAGGAAAAAAAGATCACTAATGCAAATGTAAGTACAAAAAAAGGGGATTTATCACTGGATTGCATAGTACAGGTTTAATTCTGCATTTAAACTGGTCACACTGCATGAGACTCATTCATTTATTTGTGGGTGATGATTCAGTTACAGATTTAACTTCTGTGTGCCACGTGTCTAACACACTGATCTATAGGTACATGAGCTCTTTAGCCCCTCAATATGATCGAAGGAAATCTGAAGTTCAGATTCTGAAATACAGAAATTCTAGTGCCACCTCAGATGCCCAGAGCCATCCCACCTGATCTCAGTTTGCCTCTCCTAGTAAAGAGAGATAGCAACTCAATTCACTTTGAAGAAGGTACTAGTCCTAAATTCAGTTGCCTAAGTGTTGACATCTGACACAATCTGCTATGTCCTCATGTGTCTTAGACAAGTAAATACAACACAGGCATCACAGGAGATTTTCCAAAGTGGTAACTACAAGCCAGGGTAACAAATGGCAAAAAAATGGTAGATGTTTATATTTTGGAAACTGGTCTTACTCTTAATACTGATGAGGAAAAAACATTCCTTACACTCTGCTGTTTGTACTGACTAGAGATGGACTGGTAGATATAGTCCCTACGCTGTAGCCATCCAAAATTAGACGGACTGAATCTCACCCCTAGTTTTCCAGAGAGATACACAGTTTACAATGTGGTATATTTCCTAAAACAAACAAACAAACAAACAAACAAACCAAACAAACTCACTTTGGGTAAATCAGACCCTTTAGTGGAGTAATTTATCTACTTTTCATTACTACAAATGGTATGAAGGACAGTATCTCAGATATTTAAATGAGATGGATGCTCTCCAATTCTGGGGAAAAAAAAAAGAAAAAGAAAAAAAAGAATGGGGCTGTTTTTTGTTGTTTTTCCTAAGAAGGTATATGGAGATCCTTTCACCAGAAAGTCCTGGGCTATGAACTGGGAGCCCTCCAGGAAAATTTGAAAGATTGGACAATATTCTTCTTGCCAGGCTTAAGGCACTAGAATGTGCTTACAAATCTTCTTGCTTGTCATTTCCATTCTACGTACCACAGTGAGATGACGGAGTCTCTCCGAAGAGAGTAAAATTGTTCATGTTCTGATTTCTTAAAACTCTTCTGACTTACAATATACCATATATTCTTAGTATTTAAAGCAAATTTGAGCTTCTACTAGGTTAATTGTAATGTAGGCCCAAATATGAGTAAGTTACATTACATTTTTATGTAGATTCATTTTATGTCTAAGTCCATGTAGTTCATGTCACTCATGGAAAGGGGCAAAGGAAATCAGGAAACATGAGGTGAACATTATAATACATGGTTGAAGTTCCTGCTTTATATAAACCTAAATACTTCAAGTCCTAAGTTATGGAACATTATGTTATGTTGTGGTCACACATGCACAATCCTACTGGCATGCACACATGCGGACAAACTCAACTTATCCCATTTTTTTTCGTCAGATGCTTCATTGACTGAAGTGATTGATACCACCCTCTTGTGATGCATAAAATGTCATTTATATATGCATAATATTAGAACCTTAGCACTCAGCATGACTGTAACTACTGGATGATTAAAAAAAAATAAATCTAATGCAAAACTGGCTATTCCTGATGGCTGTGTGAGTCACAAAAGATTCTATAAATTGAAGAGAACACAGAAATGGAAGTTTGAGGAGCAGTTCACAAACAGGAGATATAACAGAGGATGTAGATATTCATCCAGAAGTCTTGTACAATATTAAATTCCCTGGTGTTGCCCTTGATTAAGTAAACGAACAATGAAAAAGACCAATCCATAAGAGTTTTCTGTTCCTTCATTGCTGTGCATGACTGAGAGTGAGATGGGGAACCTCTGTTCAAAAATGCACAAGAAATGCATAACTTTATGCTGACAGAGTATACATCACAGCTAAATGAAAAAATGCGTAACAATAACAACAACAACAAAGAAATAAAGAAGAGTAGGGAAACTCATGGATTTCATTGATGAAAATGATGAAGCACTGGAGGAAAATAACAATGAAAACCCTTGCTTGGGATAGGAGAGTTTTATGTTCATTAGGCCATAGAGAAAAATAGTTCTCATTACAATGGAATTAAGAAAAAATCAGATTATATCATCAGATAGTTTTGCAAAGTGCGTTTAGTTACAGTGTGAAAGAGGCTTTTTCTCTAGTGATCATCTCAGTGGGAAATTATGTAAACCTACTTAAGGGTGAGGAAAATAATGATAGCTTAATTTGTACTGGCTTCCTTGAACTGCTATGTGGAAAGGATAAATATGATACTTAGCAGTTATGTGAAAATGGGAATGATGGTTGTTAATGGTGGATCTTGCATGGTAAACTGGAGAGATATGAGTTCAAAGGGTGGACCGCTCAGAGGATAATGAATTGGATGGAAAGTGGCAGCCGGAGAGTTGTAATGAATGGCTCTACGTCCAGGTGGAGGATAGTGATGAGTGTTGTCCTTCAGGTGTCTGTCCTGGGACCAGTGCTCTTTGACATCTTTATCAATGACATAGATGATGGGATCAAGCACACTCTCAGGAATTTTGTGGACAACACCAAGCTGGGTGGTGTAGTTGATGTGGCAGAAGGAAAAGATGCCATCTAGAGGGACCTTGACAGACTTAAATCCTAATGAGGTTCAACAAAGCCAAGTGCAAAGTGCTGCACTTGGGTCAGGGCAATCCCAGATATGTGTATAGCCTAAGAGAAGAACTCCTTGAGAGCAGTCCTGCTGAGAAGGATTTGGGCTGAACAAGAGCCAGCAGTGTACACT
The DNA here is from genome assembly GCA_024606505.1 of Aquila spilogaster. Taxonomy (NCBI): domain Eukaryota; kingdom Metazoa; phylum Chordata; class Aves; order Accipitriformes; family Accipitridae; genus Aquila; species Aquila spilogaster. The sequence continues at coordinate 11,736,969 of JANHGO010000037.1, read as the reverse complement.
TGCAGCCCAGATGGCCAGCTGCATCCTGGGCTGAATCACAAGAGGGGTGGCCATCAGAGCAAGGGAGGAAATTGTCCCCCTCTCCTCTGCCTTTGTGAGGATCTAGCTGGAGTACTGCATCCAGAACTGCAGCCCCCAGCACAAAAAAAGATGTGGAAGTTTTGTAGCAGGCCTAGAGGAGGGCCACGAAGATGATCAGAGGGTTGGAGCAACTCTCTTATGAAGAAAGGTTGAGGGTGATAGAGTTGTTTAGGTTGGAGAAAAGAACACACAGGGAAGACCTCATTGCGGCCTTCCAAAACTTAAAAGGAGCTTATAAGCATGAGGGAAATCAACTTCTTACACGGGTACATAGTGATAGGATAAGGGGGAATGGTTTTCAACTTAAAGAGAGGAGATTTACATTATATGTCAGAGGGAAATTTTTCACTCAGGGTGATTGAGTTCCAAACCCTCTGCCATGGGTTTGGAACTGCAAGGTTGCCAACCACTAAATCAGGCACTAGATCAGGCTGCCCAGGGTCCCATTCAACCTGACCTTGAACACCTCCGAGGACAGGGCATCCACAACGCCTCCTGTGCTAGTGCCTGATTTGAAGTACATTCTCTATAAGAATTACTGTCTTCTGTGGGCAGAAATACTGACCCTGTCTTGCATGGAATATGTTGTAAGAAGCAGATGCCATAAAGAAGGAACACAAAATGTTTATCTTTTATAGTTTTTATTGGTTTGTATGCAGTTTTATGTCAATGTAGTTATTTTCAAATACATATTTGAGTTTTACCTCCTTAACTGGCCACCCACAGAGATCTTCCAATTAACAGACACCCACTGCATTATTTGTCTTCCTAATTTCTGTGCCATAAAGACCCAGTTATTATTGTTCAGGATTTGCTTCTCTGTGATGAATATGTGAAGTCTCTCCAGGCATTTAGAAAGTAGGCTTCTGAACTGCATTTAGCTGACCCTTGCTTGCATTTTGTACTTTGCTGTGGCTGCAGCCTTCAAACATGCCTCACAAACTGGAAAGCAGACAGTCCCGAACTGTCAACCATGTCATTCAGCTCTCTGCTTCGACATCCAGAGTGAAATGCATTCATTTTGGCTATTCTATTTTATCTAAATGCAGTGCCCAGTAAAGTTGATAGTTCCAAGAGTCAGAAAACATTGCATTTCCTGTGTACCACTTCATCACTGGTTGGTTTCCTTAAATCCACAGATTTTGCACAGCACTCACTCACCCCATTCAACCTCACTTCTTCTCTCCTAGTATCTATTTAGAAACTACAACACAAATGCAATAGGTTCAAAAGGTGAAATTTCAAATTGTATATAGCATACTATAAAAGACTCTTATTATCTCTGTCACTAAAAGGGAAAGTGCATCTCTCATGCAGTAACACCTACACGATATGTTCATAATTTTCATGACAATGCTGACATCCTCTATGATTGCAAGGCAACATGTCCTCCCTCCCACCTCCTAATCTCCTTCATCTGAAAGAGAAATGTATTTTTAGCTGCCTCAGTGGGATCTAAGGCATTGATTTATGAAAATAAGGTGAAAGAATTCATGAATTTTTTCTGACCTCCATCTCTCATTCCTTAGACATTTCTATTTTAAGATGTATAAAATGAATTATCCTAATGTGGCATATTATCACCTTGATACTCTGCATTTTGCATTACTCTATTATACACACATATATCCCCATACACAAAAATAATCTGAACCTTACCTTGTATTGAGTTGAAACCTTCCTTCCATTCCATATTATTTTGTTTGATTGCATGTTTTTTTTTTTGAGTCCTGATTCTCCCTGCAAATTCTCTTGAAAGAATGGAACAACTTCCTTAATATACTTTATAGATAGGGAAAGACAAGGAGATGAAATGGTAGCAGTGTGTTATGGAGTTCTTTGTAAGACAATCTACTGAAGCTAAACCAACATCTCATTTTGTTCAGCTCTCAATTTTGCAGTTAGAGCCCTGTACTTCACATTTCAGTGAACTGCACTGCTCATGCTAATTAATTCTTTGGCAGCGTTACTTTTGCTTTATATAAACATTTTTGATAGTATAAGTAGTTCTCCATCAGCGATATTGTTAAGTATATGAAAATAAAATTATAAATGAGTCTGATTCACAGTCTCAAATTATTAGACCATTGAAAGTGGCCCAAGGAAAACCAGACCTCTTCATCCAAAAACACCAGAAATTGATGGCATCTTTAAAGATAATAAATTCTTATTTGAGTTCACATTTGAAAGAAAAATGATATTTTTCATAAGCATATATTTTCCAAGATGGAAGTCATATTTTCCTGGTTAGTGTATTTAAAATGTCTTCCTTTCACAACTTTTAATAAATTGGTCCAATTTTATGCTTATTCTCTCTGGGTGAGATATGCCCATTTGCAAAGAGCCATCAAAAAGGCAACACACCACTTAATTCCTACTTATACATCTACTTCTGCTTAAGGTAGATAGAGTGTGGTGTCAAACTTGAGTGGATTTAAGCATCCTGTGGCCTTCGCGCTATATTTACCCCTGCTCTACGGTGAATTTTACTCTGTGATACTATGCTGGGGACAGTATTTCTGATAGAATGAGTAATGCCTTGGAAGTAGGAGGAGAGTTTCACTATTGCATTTGCCATGGCTGTTTCCTGAATTTAAATCCAATAGCAATATAATAGTTAAAACTAACCTTTCAGAAGACATTTGGAACAAAGCTTCACCTTAAAGGCAACCAGGGGATGAAAATAATCTAAGTGAACTGGTCAGCAGGTAAAAGTGATGTTGGCTCAAACAAATGTAGAAAGTCAGGTGAAAGGACCATTAATAATAAAGAGACACCCAGAACAAATGTACTGACTTTACAGCTGAGACAACTTGTGTGAATAATAATATTACTGCTGAACTTTGCAGAACACATGGAGCTGTCCTTGATTTTGCTCTTCTAAACCAAGATAAAAGAAAAGAAAAAAAAAAGACACCTTAAACTCACAATATCTTTCCACAAAACTCTGTTCATATTGTTTCTAGCGCATATAAATGTAATAGATGAAGGAATCTCAACAGATATCTACTTAAATTAAAAAAAAATAGAATAAATAACAGTCTGCTTTATAACACAGAAATCATTGTCAGAATATTGACTTTAGAAGCTTTTTCTTTTTTTTTTTTTTTTTGCTTTATTATTTGCAAAGGGTATTTGCATCAAGAGAAAATCATATTACTTTAAAATCTAATTCAGCTAACACATTCAGACACCTAGCAACAGAAGTTCCTTTTTTCTCTTTTCTGCAGATCCCACTAAACTTACTCCATTTGTTTATATCTTCTCTATGGCTACACCTCCCACACTAGTTTGTTAGGAATAGAAATCACTGGAAAATAATGTTACAAACTGAAGGGCAATCATTAATTTAACTTGGAAACATTATTAGTCTATTTTTCTTATTAGAAAACCCACTAGTTAAGAGTAAAAATTATGTGAATAGATTATTCATTTTATCGGAAATAACTCAAAAAATCATCTATTATGTATCACACAGAGGAAGGAAAAAAAAGCAACAAAAAAGAAGCCATCAACGCCTTGGTTAAGAGAGTATCTCTGCACTGCAATGCAGATCATTTGTAACTGGGTGGCAAAGCTGCTATATCTGATATTAAATCTGTATGTCCTATGCTCTCTTGGTCTCTTTTCACATCTGCTCCTATCATTATTTCTAGGGAAAAGAAAAAAAAAAAAGCAGATGAGTGACATATAAATTGATCCAAGCAATCAATTTTAAAAGGTAACTGCCAAATAGACTGCTAGAATTGACCGAGTTGAAAAGTCTACTATATTCAAGAAAACGGGATGTCACAGGGGACTAGAAAATATTGAGCAGTGTAAGCCACTGAGGCAACTATGAACCTCAGAAAGCTCTAGGCAAAGACTTCACATTTTAAAATGCAAGGCATGGCATAGGGCAATGGTTGGCAACAGAAAAGGTGCAAACTATTGCAGAAACATATGCTTATTGAGATTAATTAGAGACAGTACCAGTTTCCCTGCATGTTCTATTTGTTGAGTGCAGAATGAAGTCTTTACCATTCTCCAGAGTCATTTCAGGAATGAATACAGTGACATACAAACTGTTTTTTTTCAACTGGTGTTGTTGTAAATGTCTTTTTTGCATTAATCAGTCTTATCTATTTATAAATAAGAAAGAGAATTATCCTGGAAAACTTTGCATCTTATAAAATTGTAAGGGTTAGGGATTTAGCAAGCAGTTTAGTGTTGCAGCTGTAAACAGTAAGTTATTTTCTATGGATCAAAGGAATTTATTTCAATTAAAACACATTTGTCCAGAAATTCCCCATGACTTCTGATTAAAAGAACATAACTAGGGATTTCTTCCTAGTCTATGGATAAGGGATCTTCTGGCACTCTGCTGATAGCAGAGAAGATGGCTGGGTCTCCTTCACACTTAAGCTTCCCCTAAACCACTGATGCAAGCCAATGTCAAGGTTGCCTGTGGCAGTGAGTCACAGTGCATGGGCTGTGTTTTTCTGAATGGTCAGCAGCCATTGTGAGTTAGTTCTGTTGGATTATTTCATACCTTCTGCTGAAGAAACAGTTTAGTAATTTTTTTCTGATTTTTTTCTTGGACACCATAAGACTGATATTAACACAGTAATGTTAGTGCTTTTCTAAATGTCATATAGGAAGCAGAGGCACTGTCAGAAAGCACGTTACATCATGAGGAAGTGATTCATCCCCTTCTTCACTGACTATTAAGGGAGATTGTTGTGGTCATACTCAAATCTAATTGTACAAAGTACAATTAAACAGGAGATTAATACAGATGACAATATCTTCCCAATGAGATTAATTCTCAACAATGAGAGAAAAATCCTGGAAAATATCCTGGAAGTCACTTCAACAAACCATTCAGCACACTGTCTTGTTCTAAGGCAAGATTCAATGTATTTAATCCCTGGCAAGAGTTTATTCAACCTTTTTCGTAGGAATAATAGGCCTTCTTCCTACTGCCATGGATTCACAGATGAATTGGTAATTCACGTGGCACTACTGTCCTGTGAAAAGAAGTCTTGGAAGGGCAAAAGATTGAAACAGTTAAAAGGCCTGGAAGATTCTGTTATCCTGTCTCTGGCAAGGTCAGAGTGAGTGCACAGTGTTGTTTCCCCAGAAATATTCACCTTCCTCCAACAGTGTGCAGCTCAATGTCTTCCTGAGCCAGAGCAGTAATTGCATTCAAATATAACTGGATTTCTCTTATATGAATATTTTCCATATCTCCTCCAATTCATGTAGATGTTCAGTACCTACAGCATCCAGATACCTCTTGGGCCTGTAGCCACTGCCAACTCTTTTCAACAAAAGATAAGGTGGAATCAAATGGGAATTAGTAGCTGAGTTCAGGGTGGAGCTCCAGACTTATTAACCTCATTCATAGGAAGTGTTTTTTTTTTTTCTTACTGGGACACAAATCAAGAGTTTTACCTTTTCAATCACCTTAACAATAAATGATATCAATGAAGGTTATTTAAAACCCTTCATATGTTTGATACTGTAATCAAGGCACCAAATAAAAAATAAAATAAAATATCACCAGCAAAAGTAAATGCAATCCCCTAAATAAACACAGTAGGAATATATTTAGATTTATTAGTATTTCAGACAATCCTGTAATATGTGTCAGTCAGTGTATGGTACCCACTGTATTAATTTTATATTTTTACTTTCTAATTATATCGTAAAATGTGTACACTTCCCAGATGATTTTAAGGTAAGAAAAGGAAGTTTCATTATAATCCACCTACACTTGCGCTGGACCTGCCACTGATTAGATAGATAACATGCCAACAACACTCAAAGACTTTTCCTTCTCATTTTGTTAATGATGACCCATATATCCTTTCTTTCTTGGACTCAGTATATCAGTGGTTATAATTCACTTTCATTTCAAAAAGTCACAAATATACATAATTAGTAGGCTTGAGGAATAATTCCTGAGTTTTCATTAACCAGGAGGGCAGGAAAAAAAGCCAATATTTATTAAAGATACTCAGGAAATTAGATACTGTTCGGAAGAACTGAAATCGTAAGAAATGTATTGAGGCATTCATTATGATTGAAGAAATCAAGAATTTCTGTCTTTGGATGCAGATAGATCCCACTTGAGTGCAATTCAATAATGAAGAATCTATTCTATCATTGAGAAATGAGGTATTTATCCATGAAAGCTCTCATTGCATTAATGAGTTACTCTTTAATTGATGGGAACAAAGATCCACAAACCACAGACAGCAGCATGAGACACATATTTGTATCTCTACAGATTATGAGATAATGTAGATATTTGCAAGGGAGTATGAGACCCTCACAGAAAAAAATGTCTAAAAATAAGCAATAGTGGGAGTCTGATGTACTCAAGATAGGAAAGAAAGGGAGAAAATATTAGTTTAATTGCAGCTTAACTAATTTCTTTGTTGCTGCTAGTCTTTTCCATATAAATTACATGTGGAAAAGCATTTCCAATACAAAAATAAAATGGATAATATACATACCTTTGTGCTGCTGAAAAGCTAAACAATTCAGTTTAATAATGAAATAATATTCAGAAAGTTTTAAAGGCACTAAAAATAGGTATGAAAGTAAGCCCTTAATAACTGTTTTGAAACTAAATAGACATAACTCAGCATACTTTGACAGATATTTTATATTGTTGTTATTTATATTTATATTATATTTACATTGATTCCATCATTAATTTTAACAATATAGACAGTAGTTAAAAATACTCTGTTTACATTATAATATTCTATTTTTGCTACAGTTTTTTTTTTCCCTCGCCAATATGTTTGGAACAAAAACACAAAATATGTGAGAGAATGTTCTTGCCTTGAGTAAGCACCTCAGGTGGCAAGAAACAGTGAAATGGGAAGATATTTTAGTACATTTTTAAAGGAATCCTAGGAACAACATGATTGGAAAAGAAAGAAAAAAGAAAAACAAAAATCAGAGCTGATTGTTAAATAGGTGAACTTTTATCCCTTAAAATTTTACATTTTCAAAGGATTTGAAACATATGGGAAGTATGCCCAAGTTGACTTCAATCGCAAAAGATTATTTACGTGATGCAGATTTGCCCCAGGTTTCTTCCTACAAAGTTCTCGGTATGGTATGGTATTGTGTTACTGGGTATATCCATTCCCATTGATACTGGAACTGCTGTTAAGACTATAGATAAGCACTGTAAATTGTCATTACATGAGGCACCTAATGGCTATTAATATAAGTGATAGAAAATAACACTTTTGTAACATCCTAAAGAATAGCCTGGATGTATGACTTATCCCTATAGGGCATATATAGAAATACTTTAACATCTTTAGTTCATAAATTAATAGCATCATATGCTATTTCATATTAAATTATGCTGGTGATTTTAATATAAGAATTGTCTTCAGGAAATATATAGTTTAAGATGAGAAAGTACTTTGATTATCCTTCGTAAATATAGAGGTTAAGGGGTGGAAAGGCAGAAGAGTGAAGGTTGTAAGGAGATTGTGAGCAGTATTGCTGAATTGTACATTTCATAAACGATAACCTTTGTCTTTTGTTTTGTTTTCTTGTTTTTTTCTTCTGAAATGAATAAGAGGAAAAATGGTGCATATTAAACAAGCTGCACTTTTGGCAGAAGAGTCAACTCTAATCATAAGTCTATGATAGCCATCTGGATATTAGATCAGCACTCCTAGCCTTGATTTTGGATTTCTGTGAATCTTCTTATTTATTTTGTCAGAAGACTATAGATAAAATAAATCACAAACTAATGAGAAATTACATGTTCTTCATTTCAAAATCTCATTATGACCATATTTAACTTAGATATTTAGGCACAAATGTTTGAAGCCAAAGGTTCTACTTGCAGCTTTAAAAGTTAGCATATAGTGTTTACCTGCAAATATCCATTTGTTTGCACAAACATTATCTTGATTAGAAATCAGGAGTTTCCACTTCCCATTTGTGAAGGTTCTGAGTCACAGTTTTTGCTGCTTACCACAGAGAAATCTGGATAAGGAAGGAAAGAAAATTTCAAAATCTTGTAATCGGGTATGCGATCTTCAAATGCATCTATCTTTAAAGTCAACAAAGCCATACCAATTTACATCAGCTCCAACTGCAGATCAATGTTGTTTCTGGTTTTCTGTCTCTAGGTGTCATTTCATTTAATCTCTACTCTGACCAATTCTGACCTTTTATTTGTGGCAGTATTTAGAAATCCTATCTGTGTAAGAAATTGTACAGGTGCTAACTAAGGGATACCTTCCCTCTATCCTCCGCCATTCCTATAGCACGTATATAATAACTCTCCCTCAAAGACTATTGTTATCTCTAATGCAAATATTAAAATGATTTTCTAGAAGTGAAAATTTTTCCCGGTTTCTTTAATCTATGAATACAGATTAACAAAAATATAAACTCTATAATGCTATGGATTTTGCTAAGAATTGGGAAGAAAATAGAGCACATCAACAGAACTGAAAAAGGAAAGAAAGAGAGAAAAAGAAAAAAAAACTGTGGGTGCGTGAATAAAGAGATGAGTTCTTTCTAAACCTTTGGGAGTTTTTCAGCTTATGGTTTTCTTAGTGATATCCTTTAATTCCAGCAAAAGAGTGACTCAGTGCTACATCATCAATGACTAATCAGCTGTGACATGCAATCTTTATTCATATTTATAAGTCCTAGCCGGCGTTTTAGGTCAGCTTCACTTCACATGAAAAAAATATCAGAGAACAGCATCCAGTTCAGGGACTATTGCTGAAAGTTAGTATGACTAACATTGCTTCCTTGCTTTATTGTATGTTATTGTTTTCTTTTTCATCCCAGCTAACAGACTGTCCGCCAGAAGTTGAACAATATCATCTGTCACTTCAAAGTGCTCTTATGTACGACTTACCTTACCCTGGCAGAAAGAGGTGAGAGATGATCTGAGACAAACGTAATGGCTAACCAACTCCGTGTAGTCATTTTTAAAGTCTCCAAGAACAGCGTATAGAGGCTGACCTCGCTCTGTGACCTAAATTGATCTCACTAGCTAAATGGGGTCAAGCCTGGGCACTCCTGGGAAGGTAGAAATGCCTCTTACAGCACAGCTGAAGCTTTTCATTGCTCCTCCAAAGCACTGTGCAGGCAACTCAAACTGCCTGGAGGCAATGCTTAATGAGATCCTTTATTCTGAAGAAAAATCCTTCCTCCAAAGGTAATCACCCTAGGCTGTACCTATTCATCCTAAACTACTCTGAAAGAAAGAGAGGAGTGCCTCCCTCTGTCCCTCCTAAAAATTCCTTCAGCATTTTAACCAGATTTGGTTTTATTTCAAGAGAGGATCACATGGATGAGGGATGGATAATTCTATCAGGGCTCATCCTGTCTGCTCAGAGAAGCTGGTAACAGAGCTGGAGCTGGGCAGAAAAAATCTGTTCACATTTCCTCAGCCTTAGGACAGGGAAAAAGTAAGCTTCCATAAATTTGACTGAACGGTGACAGCCAGAAAAAAAATATACCAGGTCTCAATCGAAGTCTAGGACAAAATAAAGTCCTGGAGATGTATTTATCTATTAATTTGAAATCAAAGAAGAACACTGCTTTCATAGAATCATAGAATGGCTTGTCTTGGAAGGAACTTCAAACATCATCTAGTTTCAATCCTCCTTACATTGACAGGGTTGCCAATCACTAAATCAGGCATCAGCTCAGGCTGCCCAGGGTCCATCCAACCTGGCCTTGAACACTTCTAGGACTGGGACACACACAGCTTCTCTGGGCTTCTTCACCTGTGCTGGTGCCTCATTGCCTCTCATTGAAAAACTTCCCCCAACATCTAATCTGAATCTCCCCTCCTTTAGTTTAAAACCATTTCCCTTGTGCTACCACTATCTACTCATGTAAAAGTTGATTTCCCTCCTGTCTATGATCTCCATTTTAATATTGGAAGGCCAATTTTATTTTTTTTAGGATTCTTGGACAAAGTAAGAACTCTGATCAGTGTGCCCTATTTCCTTGTTTAACAGGATAGAGAATTCTTTAGGGGATAAGAATGAAGCATTCCTGAGGAGTTACTGCCTTGCTGCCCTTCAAAAGTTATATTTTTAACAGTGTTGCTCTACTGAATTCTCAGAAGAGGCCAATGCATTTCAGTGGCTTGCATGATGACAGAAAATGCTCCTCTGTGTGGCTGCACAAACACCAGCTGACATCCACTTCTGCACACCAACAGATGCAGGATGAATACTGTCTACTGCTGACTGACTTACACAGAACTATCAGATGACTTGCACATATTGGCGAAGAATTATAAAAACTTTAGGAACAGAATGACAACTAGAGCCAAAAACGATTAATAAAAAATGCTCTATGGGAAAATAATCATTCTCTATTATAAGAGAATTATAATAAATATCAGATTGATCTTTCTTGCTCCTAAGCTGCAAAAGAATGCTCAGTCTTTGGAAAATGTGCTACAGTGCTAATTTGAACTTTGCAGATTTCTTTGTATCAGCAGCCTGGGAAAAGCTGTGCATGGTTTGTATACATGCACATGAACTTGTACACACACATATACACACATATTTCAGCCATTTTATTTTCTGCATACTTGATTAACTTTTCTTGGGAGGGATTTATTATTCTTTCTCCATTTTCACTGTCCATGAGGAAATGATTCTAAGTATTTTCTGCAAGCTCTTCCTTCCAAATCAGTTAACATTTATTCAGATATTTAAGAGAAATTTGCTTTGTGAATGATTTGATTCATAAATAGTTAGTATGTGATTTTAATTAATGTAGCCACTAAACAACTCATCATGCTCCACATCATTTTGTTTACCTTAGGCAGGGGGACAAATATCCTTTCTTTGTTTAACTCTAAGATAGATGAATCAGAGAATGTTGATCGTTTGCCCAAGGTCAGAAAGATACAGGTACAGCAGGAAAGTAGGTCCAAGGAACTTACCTCCATGTGGGTAGACTAATCGGTCAACTATATTGCCCCTCTGATAGCCTGAAAAAGTACATCCCAATAAACCGTTAGGAAATAAAAATAGTCCTAACTTGCACATATTCAGAATTCCCATCAAACTTGTAGAAAGATTTTCTAATATTTTTCAATGATGTCTATAAATCAAGATGTCATCTAGACAAATGATGACACATGCATCCACCAAATGGTGAGAAACTGTCATTCGTTAATGCCATATAGACAGACGGTACATTTGTCAGTCCAGAACAGTGAGACTAAGAGTCATCTATTCCTTCAGCTCATAGCAATGACACTTTGTTCCGCTGCTCTTTTGTACAGTTTCATTTTTAACTTCTATCCCCACCTAATAATGCTGGCAGTGTTGCTCTAACTTTGTGAAACATTGTAATCAATTCAAACCAAAAATTTGAAAAGTGTTAAAACATTTCAGTGTAGTTAATGAGATATGGTACAAAGCAGTGATTATTTCTGCATTATTGCAAGGAGGCGGCACTTCTATTACAAGGATAGTTTCCCAGCTGTCATGATGGTTTCCCCATCTATATTATCCTGAATCATGGGTTTAAATTGCGGCAGAATCTATATATAGTGAATTATTTCTTCAACTACATGAAGCTTATTCTGGTGGAGTCTTCAAAAATACCTTAAAATCAGATATTCTCATTCATCAAGTCCTTCACACATTTCACTTTTTTTTTTTTTAAAGTAAGGTCCTGATATCTACCTCACATGGTTGTCATGTTTTAGTAAATCTGTCCTGAAAATAAAACAGGGAAGAGAGTCCAGCCACAAAAATTTTAAGAGTGGACATAAACAGATACAGAAATTGTTCCAGGCATCCGTATATGGGGATTAAAAGGGGATTATAAAAAGGAGGAGAATCGACTTTTTACTCGGGCAGATAGTGATAGGACAAGGGAGAATTTTTTAAGCTAAAGGAGGAAGGGTTTAGATTGGATGTCAGGGAGAAGTTCTTCAGAGAGAGCGGTGATGTGCTAGCACAGGCTGCCCAGAAAGGCTGTGGATTCTCCGTCCCTGGAGGTGTTCAAGACCAGGCTGGATGGGGCCCTGGGCAACCTGGTCTAGTAGCAGATCTGGAGGTTGCTGGCCGTGGGGGGTTGGATCTAGATGGTATTTGAGGTTCCTTTCTAACCCAAGCCATTCTATGATTTTATTATACAATCAGTTTCACGGGTCAATAATCAGATTGCCTATCACAGAGCTAAAAATGCACTCAACTCCTACGACTTACAAATTCCAAAGAAAGCCACTGAAGACATGTATGCTCTGGACTTGTTTCTTGAAACTGAAAAAAGTAGCCATGAGGTGAAACAGCCACACCTGGTACTCTGGCTTAGAAAAGCATGTGCTCTTCTCACTTAACCAAATATGTATCTGGAGACTGTTAGTTCATAAAGGACAATGTAAATCAGTCATCTGCCCTACAGTAGCTGTCTGCTTCATCAGTAAAGTAAAAATACTAATGTTGTAGGACAAATACAAGGCTATAACCTCTTCAGACAGTGTGGGAGGTAAGATATTAACACCTCTGAGGCAGCTCCATCTCATCAATACCAGAATGAGTAAGCAGAGAACCCCACCCCAAGGAGATATTCTACTCTTCACTAACAACAATTCTTCTTTGTTTATTTTCAGGAATTACACTATACTCCCTCATGGGACCATTTTGACAGAAGACCTTTACTTGCTGCTCCCTTGCATCTTTCTTTAAGTTTATCTCCTATTGCTTCTGTCAGAGCTGGTGACAAAATCTTGATGGAGGGAGAGAAGAGACACCAAATTTGCTTTGTCTCAGAATAGTCTCTCTGCTGCAGCAGTTTATCTTTTGCTTTGTGAGGCATCAGGACCAATATACAACGGCTACAATATTGAAGAAGCAAATACTGAGCAACAGAAGTTAATCTTTTCAGCCATAAATTTCCTCATCTTGTTCATTATGGAAAAATCCTCATACTTTAATGATTTTCCAGACTGTTATGACACTGTCACCTTGTGGCTGTTGACTCTGTTGAAGTAGCAACAGCATAAAACTGTTGCTAACATAGAGAAGATCCAAATTGTAAAGTATTGAATTAAAAGATATGATGTTTTCACTTAAAGTACTCTGTAGCACTTAAAGTCTCCCTCAAAGTGTAACTTGATTTGCAACGTGTGTAGAGTGATGTAAATCTGCAGTAGCTCCATTGCCCTCATTAAAGCTATATCATAATATAGATGAGGAACAGAGTAACACGACTACTTCTCCTACATTATAGTGTGCATGAATTCCGATCCACTTTATAAATTATGAATGGAATGGGAATTCTGTTTTTTATTAATACATATTTTACCACAAGTGCTGATTAGGAGGAGACTTTTTCTATAATTCCTTTCCTTTTTAAATTGTAATGCAAACAGCTTCTCAGAACCATTGCTCCAGGTTCAGAAAGTGATTATTAAAGAGGCACTCTAAATTTCCCCTCAGGTTCATTGGGAACTAAAATGGGTAAGACGTGCAAAGACAGTAGTGAAACAAGCCAAGGAAGGAATGGATCAGAATGGGCAACTAATGCTCATTTGTAGTGCTTCAGTAATTTTGTTTTTCACTTTTTAGATTTTTGCTTTATTTTAATTCAAAGAGAAATACTGAGTTACTCTTTGATAAGGAATTTTTGCAAAAGTGTCCTCATGGTTCAGTCAAGCCCGTTGTTTCAGGGAAGGATACAAGATGAAGAAAATAAGTAATAAATAAAATAAGATAAAGACAAAACATAAGAGCTGTGACTGTGTGGACAGACAGTGAAGAGATGTGTGTGTAGAGGCAGGTGAATGAAAATATTGATCGTGGTCTGGAGGCATAAAAATTATCCCAAACAGAGTGGTTATCACTCTACCTTAAGAGGACTAAGTCTGCTGTACTACAAAGGAATGCTATTATCATAGCCATGAATACCTAAAGCAATTAGAGTGTCAAAGTTGGTGGATATGATATGTCTCAAACTGTCTAAATTGTTTCAAAATATTTGTGTATCACTATAACTTTTTAAGCAGTGTCTTTATGATACCCTCTATGCTTGTCTGAAAACACATAAGCAGTTAAAGGCAGCTTTTTTTTTTTTCTAATCAAAGGTGTAGCTGCTGCTGAAAAATATAAATAAATCTGTGATGACCAGTAATTCCATATTTACTGGCTATTAGAAAATGCATTATCCATTTCTATCTGTTTTCGCTTAGGGTCTAGGAATACAGTACTCACAGAAGCAAAACAAAATAATAATTAAAAAAAAAAGCAAACTGTTAATTCTCTCCAGCGATAAGACTAATTTATTTTCTGAGTATTTTTAATTGAATATCCTTAAACTTTCTTCAGTTTCCAGGACAGTTTCCTTCCTTCCTTCTCACAAACTGCATTCTCTCTGCCTTCTGAACATGTATTTTTTCCCAAAGCTAAGCTGATCAGAGACATTTCTGTGATGATTGGTTCCGATTATATCATATTCATCCTTCTGACTTCCCAGTACATCATTCTTAATTGTCATCAGTACTCTGACATATTTTTATAACTTAGAAGCTTTTAGATCCCAAAGGGAAATAGAGGTCCCATTTAAGCTTCTGACTGTACTGAGTTTGAGTGTATGGTAGCCCCACACGGCCAATAATTACACAATCAAATTGGAGTCAGCTACTCTGCGAGGTAGCACGTTCTTAGCTGTGTGCCAACAAACCTAGCCATGCAGCTACAAATTCATTGCTTTCAGTAGCCAAAAGGTATGAGATAATGCCCACTGAGGTGTGTCATTTATTTTCACAGTTTTTGTTATTACAATATATATATGTACTAAGTGTACAGTTTAATTGCAGGCAGCTAGATGGAATGTTACTGCAGCCAATGAGAAGCTGGAGAAAGAGAAGATGTGCACAAGCAAAGTTTTGCTTTTCCACAGTTTCTTTTTCTCTTCTACAATCACCTGATCAATAAGGATCATCCCATGTACTCCTGACAGGGATTTCATGTTGTCGATACAGTTCATGACAATCTGTCATCACTTACAGTCAGAAAATAAATGCAGATGCACAGGAAATAAAACAGGTGGTGAAGTGCTTGCTCCTTCAGCCACATCCAATTGCCACATTTCCTCTTTTTTGTTTGTTTGTTTGTTTGTTTGTTTGTTGTTGGTTTGTCTACTGGCCAGAAATATCCATTAAATTTTCCATTAAACAAATATGAAGTTAAATAAGTTTGAATAAACTCTAGGATAATGGATTAACAGATTTTTTGTGTACACATAGTAAATCTGATATTCCTTCTTACAAAAATATTACAAGCATGTGTTTAAGTCCATTTCTCGGAAGCATCAGACATACTGCAGAGGGATTCATTTAATTAAATTTAAATGCGGATGTCTGCACCTGAACTAGTCACCCTAGACTCCCTTTAAATTCAATAGAGAGAAATGAGAGTTTCCAGTGGGCAATTCATCTCATCCTAAAGTACATGTCTGAAATAGATCAAATGAATTGCACATAAAAGTGCTTATTCTCTCCATCAACTATAAAAGAATACTAAGAAACTAGCCCTGCTGCAGATGTCTACATTGCAGATATCTAGAGTGTGATTGATTTTATACTCTTTTATATGTTTAAAGAGTGGGTGAATATAATGCTGTTATAAGAGGTAGATTTTAGAGATTAATCCAGTCAATCAAATGAAATTGTGTATTTTTTTAGGAGGAGAAAAAAAATCACTCCACTAAACTTAGGTAAGATGATTAGACAACATACCCTGGGATGAGTTTTCAGTCAGATTCCAAAGCAATCCATCAAGTTAGTGTCAACATCATCTTCTGCTTCAAACTGGTGCTTATTATGGGGTTTACTTTTTCTTACAGCCCAACTCAACAGTTTTGGCACAAGGCACGGACTTGAAACATGAGTTATCCACCTCTGGGCAAGGGACCTGATATTGCACAAAAGAAATACAGAATTCATTCAAGGGCATCCAACAGTGTAACGAGATAATTACTCTGTCAATACCAACAGGTAAAGGTGGGGAAAACATAAACAAAACATGTCCTCACATTAAATTCATTTTTATTTCCAGAACTGTGTTGAAAGTACTTAACCTAGCATCATACTAATGCATGAACCAAGAAATTGATTCCCTGGAAAACTTAGATGCTTAATTTCAAACTTTGAGATGCCAGAAAATAATCACTTCTTAAGGAAGTTTAGTGGATGTCAGCAAAAATATTTGCTTCCTTTTGACAGCATTTTAACTCTACTTCAATAGCTGATTTAACTTCAATCTGCCGTTATAATATGTTTCAGCACTTTTCTGGTTTAAAGTATTGGAGTGTCAGTGCTGTGCAATTTATCCAGATTTTTTTCTAACACAAAATTAAAATACCCAGCAATTATGTAAGTGTACCATTTTCTGAAGTTCCTTTAAAAAATGCAAGAGAAATGCATGATTACCCATGTTGGTGGCATGTAAAGTAAGATTAATAAGGGTAAAGAAAAAACTATTAGTGGCATAATTGGCAACAGAAAATCTTCCATTTTTATTGGTAAATGTTTGATGTGTTTTATAAATCAAAACACTTCTAATCAAAATTGCTGCTCCACATATTTTTGGACGAACTGAAGAATGTAAAATTTGATTAATTCACCTCTTTTTAATGTATGTGTTATTAGCTGACAATGAATGTGTTGCCAAAAAAAGAGAAATTATATTTCTCTGTCTTTTATATAAATTTGCTATATATATCCATGTCAGTCCTTAATGATGATCAATATTGCTTTAGCTTGTTACCCAGAGAAAATTTCACAAATATTCTTTAAGACTACTGCCAATCAAATCATGTTTTATAATTGCCAATACTTATTTACTTATATTCTATAGCATCATCTCATACATGTTACCATTAAAATAATTAAATGGCTTAATGACTCATTGAATTAAAGGTAACAATAACAACAACAAAAAAGGAATAAGAAAAACAAACTTACAAAATTTATTGTAATTTATTCAACAGATGCTGCCCAAGATGATTATGTGCTTAACTAGTTACAAATGGGAAGTTTTAAGAGAGTTGTAAATAGTCTAAATTGAGTTTATGATTTATTAAAATATTTTAATAATAATTAAAAAGGAAAAAAAAAGTGAAAAGAACAAGAGAAGAACATTAGAGCTTTACACAGAACAACCTTTCTTCCCTGAGTTACTCAGCCAAAACCATTCCTAAGAGAGAAAGAGCAAACAGGAAAATCTCAGGAAGAAAAAAACAATTTTTCTTCCTTTTTCTTATTATCGCTTTAATGATTTGTGAAATTAGAAAAATCAGGGCATCTGACCTAATTCATGTTGAACAGACGACGTAAATAATCTAAGAAAGTGATTATAGAAGAAGTCTAGAAGCAATCTTAATTGGACACAAAGTTAGGAATGATGAATCTCACCATTAAAGCCTTCACTCAATCTCTTTGGTTGAGTTACAACAAATCATTACTTATAAAAATCGAGTACACTTACATAAAACAGTTTCTATATAGAATTGAAATTTTTTCCTCTTCTTTTAGATGATGAGATGCCCTAAAGTCAGCAAAAAGAATCAATAGAATAAGACATGCTTTTAACCATTTGAACATATATTACTTCTGTACTGCATTTTTCTTATTACTAAGTATTATTCTTTGTCTAAATTTTCATGTGGGTCATAGCATGTTTAAAAAGCTTTGATTCCCTATTGAAATTTTCAGATAAATATTATGTATGGAGCATCTTCATGCAGAAGCAAATTGAACTGAGGTTACAACAGTAGCATGTGGTCGGTCTCTGCCCAACTGCATCCCTGAGATATTAAAGAACATCTCTCTGTTAATTTGCCCAACCCACAAAAGGGATCTCAAACCCCCAAAACTAAGCCACTCTGAAATTTCACCTCAAAAAGAAGATCGTTCTCAGAAGAATGCATGAATAGAAAACTTTCTTCTTCATCTAAGACAGATATACAGATAGAAAATCTTCAAAAGATCATACCATTTGTACTTTAAGAGATAGTAAATGAACAAGTTTCTTTTTTATGGCTGAAAACTGTTATTCATTTTATGAAAGTGATTCCTTACAAAAAAGCACAAGAGTTAATAAAATAGCAATACATGTTTCATAGGTTTTCCTTTTGTTTTGCTAGGTGAAGTTAGGAATGAGGTAGCACATAAGAAGCTTTAAAAAAGAATCTAGACACTCTTTCGCTGTTAAGTTTTTAATTTCTATGTGAAATTACTTTCCATCATGTTTTCTAAGTGAATCTAAAGAAGTTGAGTTTTAAATTCACGTGATTTATCCAAATATGTTTCCAAGTAGTTTCTCTTAATACTTTGAATTCTGCATGGAGTCTCTACTTATCTAAATAAAAGATTCTCCTTCACGAATGGTGATGTCTGGTTATAATTTTGTAATCAAAGTATTTTTATTTATATCCATATAGTGTTGTTGAACTGGTTGTTTTGTGCATATTCCTGATCAACGGCTATCTATAACATGCTTGCTCAACAGAAGATCAACATTAGAGGAGATTAATTCAGAATTTTACACTTGCAAATTCAAAGCAGGTAAAGATATACTCATTTTTAACAGCATGAGACATTTTTTAGTGTGATAGTAGAGTAAATCTTCTCTATCTTAAACAGAATTTGTCGATGAGGAAGGCATTGATCAACCCTCAAAATTCACAAATGACCTCCTGTCATTGCTGACCAAGATCTCATCACTTTCTTTAACAGGACCAAGCCTTTTATTAAGGGACTTAACACATAACCTTGACATATTTTATTCAATATAAATTTAAAATCTTTTCTTTAATATGTGTTATTAAATTAAACTTCAGAAGGCATAGTGAGCAGGGGTAGTAAAATATATATTTCCATACTGGTCTCTCATAAATGTGAATCAAGAAGCAAATTCCATCCTTGTAGCCCTAGTGACAAATGCCTGCAGCTCCTTTGCAGACACAGAAGGAGACCAATAAATGTCATCAGATACCTCAGCTGCATTTGGGACGTAGAACTTTATGTCATCCTAGGAAGGATGACATAGCAAAAATGTTTGTACCATGTTATCCCTGAACAATGGGAATTGGCATGAGCAATAAAGATGAGAAAATATATCCTGAGTATATACATAACCTGAAACTCCTTTCAAACTCACATATGAGGAGAGGCTCAAATGTGCAGATTAAGCATAGAGAGTTTAAACATGAGTGATGCTTAAATCCGTAAGGAAGACAAAAAAGACCTTGTCTTTGTGTCCAGGGAGCACTGCAGAGGGCAATAAAAAATAATAATAAAAAAATGTTGCCTTCATAAAGTAAATCATTTTTTCTATTGATCAAGAAAAGAAAATGATCATAGCATATTTCTATGTTCTTTTTTTGTTCTCTGTGCAAAAAAAAAGCAAATGTGTTATGTAACTATGTCTCAGAAGAAGGAAAACCTTGAATTAGAAAAATGCTTCTGCGATATAGAATGCATTTACTGAAACAGGCCATAACAATGATTGTCATTATTGTTATTACAATTATTATTATTACTAGCAGGAAATCACAGGTGAAAAAGCAAAAATGTCTAGCAACCCAAAGACCTGGTTTTGTAAGCTTTTATTTTATAGAAGCTGCATTTGTTAATTAACTACATAGTGGGACAAGTCATATACTATTATTAACAAAATCTGAAAGTTAAATAGAAATTCATTACCCACCCCTAGCTATCAAATTCCAGTCCCTGAGGAATACTGAAGTAGCAGCAACCATTTAAACTTTGTCTTGCTGAATCTCATTAGGAAAACAGAGCCCTTAGACTCAGTGGTAGCCTGAGGATGTTCAAATATATAGACATGTAACAATTCTCAGAGGTGTTGAATGGATTGGGATGCCCAGTTCCCATAGAAGTGATTGGAAATGAACAACCTGACTAGTCAAATCAGTTCTACTGGGATTTCCCTTGAATTTTACACAGCTACATAGATGACATGTTTCAGACAGAGCTGATAAATGAACAAGATGGTCAGATTTGTTCAGATTAACCAAGCGTATCCAACAAGACGAAACTTTATTTACTTAATTTGTTTTTTGTTCTGATACTGTCAGGAAAAATATCGTATTTTTAAAAGTGATTGTTTCCTTAAAAGTAGTTCAATAAAAATTGGGGTTAATTCCTTTAAATTGCCTTTTAATAATAATAATAATAATAATAAAAAGATTTCCCTCCATCATGGAGAAAAAGTGTTTCTAACCACTAACTCAATTGTGTGTATCTTAATATATTAAATGATTTTCCTGAATTTATATTTTAAGCTGAAAACAATTACAACACCGCTACAATGTTTTACCGTGCGTTTTCTTACACTATTGATATTTTTAAAGATCTCTTAAACTTCATTTTTAAGCAGCTTTTATCAAGAAACTGCTTAAAGATAAGGTGAATTTCTTAAAATAATGCACTCCAGATTTTAAGTCTTTCATACACACTGTATAAGCTAGGTTACTCTGAAGGACCATAATTTTTTCTGATCTCGTCTTCATTCTGAGATTTAAATGATATTCTGATATAACTGTAACCAAGTCATGTAATTCTACTAAGCCAAATGGCCTAGGAGTATGCCTGGTTCATTTCCATTTTAATTTGAATTAGACTGGCTTAATTATTCAGCTTTTGGATGATGTTCAATGATATAAAATGTTTATGGATAAAGACAATTTCCCATAGTCTACATAATATCTTGAAACATTTATGTGATCATATCATGTGATAATCATTCTTTATTTATATTATCATAATGCTCAGTACTCTAAGACTAAAATCATTCTTGGACTGTACTCTAGGACTATCCTAGCATAGTACATATCCTACAATACATGTATATATATGTATATATATACAATCCTGGTATAGTCCTAGGCATACATTTCCTCAGAAATTTATAACCTAAGCTTATAAAAAGATGCAGAAAGACATGAAGAAAACACAAATGACAGTACAGCTCAGAAGAAAGAGCCGGTATCTTAAGCTCTTCCCAAGTTTTTGGTAGTCGTCCTCGGAAAGGAGCTTTAAGAAAGTTTCAGGGACCGTAGTGCTGTGTATCTGCAGATGTTTTACTTTTGATTATTTTCACTTTCAGTGCCATGACACATTTGCAAAAAAAAAAAAGAAATCATCTAGTGCTTTAGTGCTTTCCAGATGCATCACTCCTCTGAGTAGATGAGGAAAGACTCACTGTGGCTTATGAAAATCAAATATGTATTTCTACATATTTCCATTA
This sequence comes from Aquila spilogaster, assembly GCA_024606505.1. NCBI lineage: Eukaryota > Metazoa > Chordata > Aves > Accipitriformes > Accipitridae > Aquila > Aquila spilogaster. The sequence continues at coordinate 11,715,592 of JANHGO010000037.1, read as the reverse complement.
CGTATCTCTAACGTGTATTGAAAATCTATTCGTAGACTTCTTTTAACTCATTCTCTTTCAGCCCTATATTTTAGAAAGCTCCTGAGGATATTCACAGAAATGGTAAAGCTGGAATTAAGCAAGGTGATGGAGTTAAAAGCTTTGTGACATATTTATTTTCAATCAAATAATACATTCCAATGAAATACATTTTATATCTTTTCCTGTACTTTAATAACATAATTATTAATTTTTTGTTGTTGTTGTTTAAGAATGTTAACTTGATATCAGGAAACTGCAAATTTTTTGGAACTAGACACTTAGATGTTTAATATTTTAAGAAGTTGTTTGGTCATGAGGTAATGTAATAACAACTTGATCCTTTGCAAGCTTGATCACTCCATACCAAGATGAAGATACTTGCACCATCTGCCCAGGGATGTGGTTGAGTGACCATCCCTGGAGGTGTCCAAGAAACATTTAACTGTTGTACTAAGGCACATGGTTTAGTGGGAAACACTGGTGGTAGGTGGATGTTGGACTGGATGATCTTGAACATCTTTTCCAACCTTGGTGATTATGATTCTGTGACTCTATGATTGTCTTTTATCACTTGAGAAAGAAGTGCATCACATAAAATGTAACACCCCTAGAGGAAAGCAGGAGTAAATCAGTTAAAATATTTGTCTGGAAACTGGCAGTTTATCACCTCGGCGATGATCCCTTTATATTTTAACTTCGTAGTATGAAACATAAAACAATTTCAAATGACAGGATGACAAAATACCATTTTTTCCCCTGCTGAAATCTTTAACCTCCCTGTGATTATGATTCAGATATATTTTACATTTGAGATGAACATCAAGAAATCCCAAATCTCAGCAATGAGGCATTAAAAACCTTGTGTGTATTTGGTAGCAGCAGTTTGCCACTAACACGCTGAGGATTCTCCCTCTACAAAAGAAAAAACAGCAAAAAAATTCAGAGACACAGAACAGCTTGCACCCTGTGAAGGGACACTTACCACAGAAACTGTGATTTTCAAGTCCAATCTGCTAATTGTGCTCATGGAACTTTCTGGGAGGCTATGGTGGCATGCTGCTTAGATGTACAAAACTGCTGCTGATGTCAGCAACACTGTCTCCACGTCCCCTGTGCTATCTGACTGAAGATGGGATCAGATGAATAAACTGGGACAAACGGATACAGTTCTGGTGATTCAGGGTGCTCTGCAGCTGAGTATGTGACCTAATCCCTAAAATACATCTATCTTTTTGGAAACTGTTTCTGGGGTTGAGTATCTTACACTAAAAAGTTCTTGCTCAGAATATGCTTGGGTTTTTTTCTTTTTTTTTTTTCTTTTTTTTAACATACTGTTCAGTTCCAGACAAGATTTCCAAAATCAGCAATAACTACAGTATAATCTACTATAGTTACTCATCAGAAAACAAGTTAATTTTGGAGCCTGGAGCTTTCCAGCAGTGCCCAGCACCAAGACAAGTGGCAATGGGCACAAACTGAAACATGGTGAGTTTCACGTGAGCATGAGGAAAAGCTTATTTACTTCCAAGGTGGCTTTACTTTGGAACAGGCTGTCCAAAGAGATTATGGAGTCTACTTCTCTGGAGATACTCAAAACTCCCCTGGATGCCTACTTGTGTGATCTACTACAGGGAACTTGCTTTAGCAGGGGGTTGAACAAGAGGACTTCCAGAGGTCCCTTCCAACCCCAACAATTCTGTGATTCTGCAGCGATTCTCAGTCATTTTCTACTGCCTGGCATATCTTTGACAAGCACTAAGCAGATTGAGACAGAGTATGAATCCAAATTCTATTCTGTCATTAGGTGTGGACTTTGATAAATCTGTTCTGCTTCAAGCCTCTGAATGGTACTTCCTGCTAAAATGCAAGGGCTGGCTCTAGCCCAGATGCATTCCATTAGCTATCAGTATATTCTGAATTAGTTTTCTCTGCGAATAACACATATATCTGACCAAGTACATTGATCATTTTTCTTGGCCAGTGGGCATACTTGGATGGGTCTATACATTGGCTGGGATGACAGTGATAGAACATTACCATTGTGGTCTTCATCTCGCTTTTTGCCCTTACAATTCTCTTAATTAAAATTAATGGTACCTGCAAGAAAGATAAAGAGCATAAGAATAATTTTGGAAGGAAGAAGCATGCATTAATTCATCTCTTCATGAAGGACATTATCTGGCAAAGCAGCATCTGTCTATGCACGAGCCAATATTTATTCAAATTTATATTCTGATTAATTTAGCAGCATTTAGAGCTCAGTGAATTTTTAATTGAGGTTGTAAGACCAGAAAGTTCACATGTGCAAAACAGAACTGTAAGACTCAGCCCAGATTGGGTCTTTAGAAGTTAGTAAAACTAGGATGTGAACCGTATGTAGTAGTTTCTGAGAAATACAAGTTAAGAGCCTTATTTATAACAACTCATTTAGGTGATGGGAGGACAAGCCAACATTGTGTCATTAGTCATGGTCAGGGCAGCATGACTCAGATCAACAGACTACATTAGCAATGCTATTTGAGATCTTATATACTTCAGTGCTTGCATTTTCTGCAACCTCAGTTAAGCTTACAAGGTGGGATTTATAACTACTTGTGAGCTGACAGTTAAAAATTAGTGTCTAGTCAAAAACATAAAAATTCACGTCACCTATTTTGATTCACTGGTTAATGAAGAGCTTGGCAGTGTATCTAGTATTCATAACGCTATTAATCTGGCAAGAGTGACATGAGTCCAACCTGTAGATTCCTTTAGCAGTAGTCTTTATTCAGATAAAACAGAAAAAAAAAAAAAAAAAAAAACAGCAACAACAATAGCAAAAAAACACTTACAAAGAATTTGTCAATTTGTCGGGAAAGATGTGACCATGAAAATAATTATCAGAGGACTGAATATAAACATTGAGCAAAATGAAATGAAAGTAGCTGATTCTGTTATTTTTTTCTCATTACTCTGTTAACTGGCCCTCATGCTCCTGTGTAAAAGAAAGAAATTTTGCAGAAGAGTTGTTCAGGAATTTCTTTCTTCCTGCAAATAAATTAATCAGCTCTTGGAATAAGGGCTACCTGTGTAGAAGCATGTTAATGACTGTGTTCCAGTGTTAGAATGGGAATAGACTACGTAAGTACAATGGATTGAGTACAGTAACGTCCTCATATATGACTGGGACAATGTGACAGCCCAAACTGGTAAGAAAAATACAAATGTAAAAAGAAATATCAAGAAAATCAGGTTTTTAATTTTCGTAACATGTGACCTCAGTTAAAGCTCATGTCAATTCCAGTTTAATAAATTTATGAGAATGCCAATCTTCTCAGACTGAGATCGTAATGGAAATTTCTCTTTTCTTCACTGAAACCACTACTAAATCAGAAGCAGCTGAAAACGTTTCCACCATTGAAAGAATAATTGGAATCTTGCCTGAAGTGATCAGTAGTAAAAAATTAGCTATATTTTTCTAATGATAAACTGAATAAGAGCAAGAGGTAAAAGTGCACTGCTTTTTAGATCATAGGATCATGATGAAAGCATAATATATGTTCACTGCAAGCTAGATGAGCTTATCTCAGTAACAGTGAATGTGCAGCAACCTTTGTACATTGGTGACATCTCTTTATTTTAAATATATTTTGATCTGGGAATTACAGTGCTATGAAAAATACCACTATGCAAATAGTAACATAGCTAGAGATGGGTTGAGTGAGCTTAAACTTTGTTCAATGAGCTTCTCTTTGGATAAGGTATAATCATATATATATATTTACTGGGGAGAGAAAGGGTGGCAATGTGGCCCATTCATGATGACTGAGATTCTTGTGTTACTTCTTTCCCTGAGACTTGAGTAATAAGCTGATGACACAGGTGTAGTAACAATATGATGTGTTTTTTCCCATGAAAATTCTCTACGTAAAAATCATGTTGCAACTGGGGAATGCAGATGCTGTAGGCATCTTCTCATTAAGTGTATAGAACTAAATGATTGATTCATTTGGCTACCATTTGCCCTCTTTCACATAATGTCAAACAAAAATTGGACCTCTGATGACAACTTCTGCTGAAAAATTCAGAAAATTGCATCTGTCATCATTTATATATCTTGTTATGGATTAAATCTCCTAGTTTTAGGCTCCAAATTTAAAACTTTTGGCCACTGTTCCAATTTTTTTAGTTGCTCTGAATATCAGAATAAGAGGACATCCTTCAAAGGCAGTTTGGCCAAAATGACACTGTGACATCCAGCAATATTGAGAGATGATTCATCTTTTCTCTGTTTCCTAGCCAAGCAAGGTATCCATTCATTATTTTCCCCAAATAGGATGTTCCTTTGTACTACAAGCTTTTAAAGTCCTCTTTATCTTCATTGAACTGTCAAAACAGCTGACAAAGTTTTGTCATTGAATTCCAGCAATACTGGCATTAACAAGTCCTACAAAGTTTTCTGGTGTGAACAACATTTGTACAGTACCTGAAACACAGTAGGTGATGTCTCAGCTGGCTACTCAAGGTTGTCAGCTTGTAGCCAACTACTTACAGCTGCTGCACTCTTAAATTGACAGAGAAATCAGATGTGATTACGATAGTGACTTGTTTTCCCCACTAACTATTTTCTTGCATTCCTAGAGTTAACACAAGGTGGGTACCAAAATGCACATTATGTCCAGCTTGTGTGGCATTACTCCTGCTTAAATCTCCTTGGGTTTAGACAGTGACACGCGGGGTGGAGTAGTTACAACTAAGTCGGTGGCTGTTGTTGGGCTGATAAGGGCATTCAATCTTAAGATATGTCTTTGGGAGGAAATTCGAGAAGACAGGAAGAATGGTATCATGGATTTTAAATAGCATGTACAGATGTGTACACCAGCAGCATATTATCACATATATCCCAACAGCTGATCAGGATTATCTAACGGCAAAAGATTTTGCCCAAGTGCCACTCCAGAAGGCCCTTGAATCTTCCTATCTGTCTGCATGTCTGGGAATACTTCCAAGTGAGCTTCCCAGATCTCACAGTCCTTCTTAATGAGCTCCATTTTACAGATGTGACAATTTGATCCCCTAATTAATATTTCCAAAAAGTACTTTAAAAGCATTATTTGTTTATGTAAGGCCATTCTATCCACTTGTTAAAACATGTCAACTTGTCTTTCAGATGTTGCAGAACAAATCTGAAAGGTACTCTTTCAAGAATATGAAGCTTTCTTTGCAGAAAATTGGATTTTACTGGGGGAATTGTTACAGACTGCAGAAAAAAAACAGTGGGAAAGAAATCACTTTTCAGTCATACTTCATTCTGTATACTGAGACCTTTTGCCAATATTTAAAGGTATGGTGACATTCGAGCAAGACAAACTGTACTGATTGTACCATGAGATATATTACAATTCCAGAACTTTTGTTGCTATCATTTTTCAACATGCAACAGATTCCCTGCAAAACCAATAAAGAAATTTGAATAGCTGAGATTTAATCAGCCTTTCAGCCTTTCGTATTTAAATAATCCTTCCATATGTACTATAAATTGAACCTTTTTTCCTTGTTTACAAAATATGCATTCAATCCAATAAGAGATACAAAAACAAGGCAAAATAAATGGTCTATACAATAATCTTTGAATTGAACAGAAGAAAAGATACTTCTGGAAAAAAAAAATCCGGAGTAGTACTCAGTTCTTTTGGATTTAGTTTAGCCAACAATTTTCTCCAAGTCTGCCCAAAAATCTACCACTGATTACCAGTTTAGCTTTCTCAATTTAGGGGAAAAATAGAATTATTTTTTCATTGCCTTCTGCTCAAGCCTCTGGCAGTCAAATCTACAGTCCCATCTGTTCTTTTTCCAGCTTAATCCCACTCAGATCTCTAATTTCAGGATTTGTAATTTAGAGTATGCGCAATATGTATAATCAATGCATTTACTTCATTCAATGTATTTGCATGGCAGCATACCTTCTTTCTCTTGTAAATAAACGTGCATGCACACATCAAAACTTCTCATTCTACACATACCTTTTCTTAAATGAAAAACACACTCAAGCACTGGGTTATGTTCATCCAATCGTACCTTTGGCTTGACTGAACATTACTATCGTGATGAATTTGCTGAGGAGCGGGGATGTCAGTACTGCTAACACACAGGACCTGACAACACAAGCTGGAGATTTTCAGAGCTGAGCTGGAGACAGCAAAACAAAATATCTATACATACATCTTAAAGTTGTCACTCTGCATCATGTCTCACTATTCTAATATTAAGAAGCAAAGAGAATTGCTCCATTGCTGAACATCACTGAGGAAATGAGTTTGCATGAGAAACTTTTGTTTTTGTTTTTGTTTGTTCAAACAAGTGAACTCAGAGAAAGATCAAACAGCAAGAGAATCAAAACCCTGTTGGCCTGGAAATATGTAGGATATTTCTGGGACCACAAAGAGTTTAATGCATGAAGAAAATAAAGGGCTGTGCTGTCTCAAACCAGATCCAGTAAAAAAATCCTTAATGTCTAATTTCTTTGCTTCTTCACAGAATATAGAGAAAAAAAAGTATTAAGAAATATCTCAGATAATGTATATTACCCAAATGTCCTAGCCAAAATCTAGAGAGATAGTGCTTTTATCACTAGAGCGGTTTGATGACAGCAGCTCTGATGTTCAGAATAACTCTCAAACCCGGTTAAATTTTCAGATTAGATACAGATTAAGACTAGCTTGTCAGGATATTCCTTGAACTCACAACAGCTACCAGATCTTCCTAAAACATCTCAGTGTGAAGAGAGGTTCGTGCCCACTGTTCATGCTTACTGAGGCATACACAAAGTTTTTGTCTGTCAATATCTCTTCTTACAGACTGGTGCTGATTTCTGTGGCAGTCTGCATGAAAATGAATATGTTGAGATATAAGAACTGAATTCTAAAATATTTTTTATTTTCTTTATAAATATTGTAAATTATCTTAGAAAAGAATAATAATTGGTTAAATGTCACATCTTACACAGATACTTTACTCATCTTTATTTATTTATTTATATTTAAATAAATACAAGGGTTATGAGCTCTAAGTTTACTTCCATAAAACACACAGGATAAAAAACAACAGAAGTGGTATCTCCAAATTCGGCTGAATTGTGTGACTGGAAGTATTAAACAGCTTTTACGCTGCTTTCCTACTATTCCTGCTATTCCAGTGACGTGGAACTGAGATAATTGCAAATGTCTTGATTATCCTTAGTACTTTCCTAAAATTTTTCTCGTGTCATTGAAAGTATGCTAGATTTCCCCAGATCATGCTTGGAAAAGCAGAAAATCGAACAAAGGTTGTCTGTCGTATCATGCTTTTCCCTATTATGCATATAGAATTTTCCTTTTTGGTAAATTTTGTGGGTTTTAGAAAAGGCTTCTTGATTTTGAAATATACTATTACTGGTACATTTCTGCTCTTTGAAATTCTTTTGTAGATTCTGAGGAACCACAGAGTTTCCGACCAAAGAAAAAGCTTGGGTCAAAAATACTATATGGAGACTTACACCTGTTTCTGGAGATGCACTTAGTCGATATCTCTGACAGTCAATGCAGTTCGAGGTTCAACATAGTACATATCTAGCTTTCCTGATCAGCTGAACAAGCACAACAGCATTTCAAAAGTGACAGAGAAACAGTTATTAATTTGGATCCCGATCCAAGGATTCTCATCAAGTAATACTGCCATTATATCAGTCTTGCAATGTATAGGAAAATGAGAGTTTAAAAGAGGTTTTATTAGAAATTACATTCTAATGTAGCCATAATATCTGGCCTTCCTTAAGAAATATGTGTTTGACTTCCAGCTCCTTTTCCTGAGTCACAGTGAGAGCTTGCCAATAGACAAACAAACAAAAAATCCCAAAATAAATAAAATAAGGCAAATACCAACCAACACAACAACAGAAAAACAACATATACACGCAAAAAGTCACCTGCAAACAAAAAACAAACTCCTGTAAAACGAGGAACAACAGATTTAGAGAAGAGAGAAACAACTCTCATTTTTTATTTCACAAAAATCACTCTTTCATTTTATAACACGCTAATGCTTTAGTTCCTCCTCTTTGTGAAATATTGCATGCATGCATACATTCTTATTTGGAGGGAAAACTTTTTTAGCTTCAAGAATTAACTTCTTCAAGCACAGCACAAATGAAACAGATTTTTCAGCCTTTCTTCATGCCATTTTGTCTTACTTTGATACAGGGTTTTTAAATACCTCATCTGAAAAATACTATTTAATAGTCTTGATCTATACATCTTTACACCATATTGAAAGAAAATACTTCATGAATGCCCTAACACAATGTGGACCTTCACCCGCAGATGTTTTGTCCCGTTGCTCTGGAAATCCCAAGGCTATTTGAAAGACCACGTATTTATTTTTGGACTACTTCTCACAGTAATTCTTAATTACATACAACCCAGGTAAGAAAGGAATTTAGGCTACAAGAACACTAATTTGAGTGGAATTCTCATATTCACGCATGGTTCTTTGCCATACTCCGTAGGCAACACACTCCAGACAAAAGCCTTATTGGTGGTGTATATGGGTCCAATATACTAAAAAGAATATAGTCATTCAGCAGGATTGTACTGCACTACAATCAATCTGACTTTTAATTTTCACCTTTTTACTTCATTGCCACAGTTTGAAAAGCCTTCAAGACGGTATAATTTATTAATCATGACACCACATAAGTTTCATGAAAGGCTGTTATGTATGGGAATTACATTGATTTTGAGTATATAAGATTAATTTGAAAAACCATAGTACAAATATTATTTAAATTATGGAAAGATGTTCTGAGACTGATGGAACGTATCCTTCACTCCGAGAAGATAGTGGATCTGCACCAATATCAAAGTAGTTACTCTGATTCAGAGCAACTGACCATGTGGACATCTAACAGTGCAACCTCCTGTAGGGAACCTGGTTTAGCAGGGATGTTGGACTTAGATATCCTAGAGGTCCCTTCCAACCCCTACAATTCTGTTTTTCTGTGATTCTACGAACTCAGAATTACCTGAAGGAAGGTGGGCTGTCACATGCAAATCCTGGAAGAATTCCTTTCCAAACACTTGATACAGCAAAAAAAGGTATTTCTACTTTGGAGAGTCAAATACATAAAACAACCTTGTGATTTCCTTTAATTTTTAAAATGGAAAGCATTTCTCCCTCTACCTCTAGGGAACAGACCTCCTGAGAGAGGTTTGTAAACAGTTATCTATGTACACAGACCACACAACACAATGAAGTATCTACTGTTCTTTTTTCTGCTTCCATTCTTACTTTGTTCTTGTCTACAGGCAAAATAGATTGCAAGATACAATGGAAAAGCTCAGAATTTATATTAAAAAATGTAAGCCAAGAAAAATAAAACAGTTTGTAAAATAAAAGGGGAAAAATAATCATTACAGTAAAATAAATCTCAGACTACCCACTCTTAATAGCATCTGTACACATATGAGAGCAATGGGAATGTGTGAACCACTGCCATGTTCTTCTCATGCTGCCATAATACAGCATTTTTATCAAGTGAGGGTTGGTCTTGCATCCAACAGAATTGAAGAAGACTGCATAATATGTTCACAGGTCACAGCAAGAACACTTTCATTTACCGGGAAATGAGAATAAGGCTGTGTTGTGTCTTTGACAAGAACCTGCCATTTCTTCGTAGGAGCTGGTTCTTTGCCAACATTTCCTCTAAGTGCATCTTTCTTTTGGGCTTCAGGAAGAATTGTCACTGGTCCAAAACAACATACTTAAAGTGCAATATGCCAAGTGCCCAGTAAGCCAAAACACGCATTTAGAGGACTGAATATCCACATAAACAGGGTTATTTTTTGCTAATCAGGATGCTCACTAATGGACAAGTTCATTAAAATAAACTTGGATGTTTATGCCTGGATTTTTACTTTCATCTTCCAAAATTATTGCATTTTTATTCCAGAATCGAACAGCCTAAACATCTTTTGTTTTTGTTTACTTTCTTTATAAACAGTTCTGTGGGTGGCTTGGCTGGCACGTAGATGAGCTGAAGGTTTCAACTAGCAAGAAGGCAAATACGTAAATCCTATTTGGACTGCAGAGCAGTACTGGTTGGCAAGATGAGGAATTCATTATGGTCTCAGGGCAGGAATGCATGTGAACCCAGTATCAATTTACCACAAAGTCCTGATGGGGAAAGGCAAAGCAATGCAGATCAATTTTAAATGGTGCTGCTGATGCACAAAGCTTCTCACTGCAAATACTGTACTGCATTGTACCTTATGTCACATTTAAGGGGTGGACCAGGCTGTTCAGAATCCTTTGATTTCAGTATCCTACAGCAGATTTCAGGCCAGTGGATCTCTACACCTAATCCATGCCTTATTCAGGAAAAGAATATTGCACTTATCTGATCAATTAAGGCACCAAGAGCCTTCAGCCGCACTCCTCTGATGAATTTAAGAAAACAGAACTGGGAAATCTGGAAAGATTTTCAAACCACATTCAAGTTTTACTGTTGCCATCATATTGTTCAACATGCAATTAATTCCTTGCTAAGCGCTAAAAATTTCCTTAAACTCTTATTCAGAGAAAGAGTAAGGTGGGCTGACAGCTGAAAACTCAGTTTCAGTATATAAATAATTATGTGTTCAACACAAATGTTTGTAATAAAAACATGGAAGCTATTTTTAAATGAGATGCTTAAGCAACATTCAGCCCTCCTCCACAGAAGTCAGGGATCATTGAACTCAAGGAGATAAGACTAAAATGAAGGGTTCCTTCTTGATTTCCAGTACAGAGAAAACTTAATTTGCCAGCTTCTTACGGGAAGCAGGCATCAATATACATATGAGAACTTAACTTGGGATTATGACTTTTTTTTAATACTCTGAGAAAGTGACAGCAGTCTCAAAGTATTTCCTCTGACAATAAATTGGCACCCTTGTAGCTGCAAGTTAACGACATTTTCTGTTTGCTTAGGAGCTATAAGTTCAGCAGGAGGACAGCTCAGACAGACCCTTCTCTTTTGCTAGAGCTCTCAGATGAGTTCTTGTCATGTTTAATATTGTTTTGTTAAAGTTGCACAGTTAATAGCTTATAGGAGCTGGCATTCACCCAGTTTGAAGAGAGGTTGTTTTACATTGTTGTAAGCACTTACTGAGCATAATGGTGGGATTTTTCACATTAGATGGTTTTATTGCTCTCTTTTCATTACAGCGCTGAAGTTGAGGAAAATGCTTGTATTTTAAAAAAATTAAATCTCTATAAGTTTTAGTAGTAATGTGCTTCTTTAAATTAACAGACTTTAAAATAAGTGAGGAAAACATAGAACATAGTTAATCAGAAAGGGTAAAATTCAGCAGCTGTGTATTTCCAGAGAGCTGTTTTCTGCTGTATATTGATGTTATTTTTCTATATTCTTGAATGATCACATTTACTTATTACAAACCCAGGATCGTGATCTTCTGCGTAGTAAAGCAAAAAAAAAAAAGAAGAAAGAAAAAAAATCGTAATTATCTTTTTTGTTAGAAGACAATATTGCAATTGAATTGACGTTACTGAGAATTTACTGGCTGTAAAAAGCCAGTCCTGTGTGTCCAGTTGATTTGGAGGGAAAATGTGGAACTAGAAACATTTATCGAGAACTGTGCAGACATGCTCTTTACTAAGTCACATGCTTTTTAAAGATTTTATTATTCTTATTACTCATGTGTGGTTTTATACTCTTAAGACTTTATTTTGAACCAATCATTTAACCTGCAGCAACTTGTATGGACTGAAAAGTCAAAAGACAAAGTCTGTGCAAAACTTTCAGTAATGTCATCAGACTGTTTTAAATACAGTCCATCAAACTCATACGCTGATTAGAAAATTTCTCTTTTTATTAAATTTGCTTCATCAAATGAATAGCTAGTTCTTTAATATATTTTACAATTTGTCATTCAGGTTATATCTTTAGAAACCTCGTTCAGGCTACAAATGAAGAAAAATACACATAATAAAACTCATTTATTATGGGAAGAATATGAGTGTCAAAAAGAGTTTTGAGACAGGAGAACGTGGAAGTTCCTTCTGAGAATTATCTCTACTACTTATCAGCCTTACGCTGGGATCATAAGTATGGAAATCATGGCTGCATTGCAAAAGATCCAGCCTTTACTAGAGACCTTAATCTTGAAGTATAGCTTTTGCTACAGCACTGCAAATATGCCTCGTTTGTATTCTTTGCACTGAGACATACGATTCTTTATTCATCTGCAGTGAATTTCAAAGTCAGTTGTCTTTGGATCGGGTGGTCCTGTCCCCCACTGTTCCCGTTCTCAAGGTTAAAGTTACTTGCTGACTTGAAAGTACTGATTCCACCAGGCATTATCCCTGTGTCACTCACATGAAGGAAAGACAGAAGACAGAATGCTTAATTTCTTTATGCCTAATGTTTTAAGTTGGCCTTCACTCATTTTTTTTTTCCTTAGTCATAGCTTTTATTTTGTTTGTTTGTTCAACATTTTTAACCAGTTTCAGTATCTGATGAACCACACTCATAGCTCAGCACCGTAGTTATGAACTGTAAATGCGGCAGTCTATCAGGCATTTACTGGTAATCTAAGTACTATATATACAATCCTATGGCCTGCTCTGGCTGTAGCAGTCAAAAAGAATTACAAGGCAATGAAATATATCACTCCTTTCTGACACGTTTTCTTTGGTCAAGCTCAGCTTTTCTTAATCCTCTATCTTAGTTCCCTCCAACTTCTTTTATTCTCGAGATTCTCTGAGGTGCTAAAATGCATCTCTTAACCCTTTATTTTCCCCAGAATTTCTGGATTTGACTTCTATCCTCATAACCTTTTCCAATGAGCCTTTCAAGTTACAGTCAATCTCACGTTTGCCTTTCTACGTCATGCTAGTAGGCATGAAAACCGTTATCCAGATATTGTTTAAAATATATATATATCTCTCACAGAAACATCTAGTTTCCTGCTCTGAAATGTGGTCTGTTTTTTTTTTTGAAATATCATATACAACTTAATTAATATTTTGAATATTAAATAAAACAATTCTACCTATCAGAAGACGTACCTATCACACCAGCAAATTTCTAAAAAAGATGTGCTTGGTTTCTACCAAAAGAAAAGAAAGAAAAAAAGATGTTTTGTTAGAATAAAGAAAATTCTGAACAAATCCAGCCTAAATAAAGCTGAAAGAGGAGCAAATTCTCTGACTTTTCAGAATAAAACTCTTCAAATTGCCTTACTGTTTGGGTTCCTTTCATGAGCCATTAAGCAACTATTCCCAAGATAATACAGAGTACAAAAGTAGGTAAAGTTACTTATCCTCTCAAGGAGACAGCATTAACAGTCCCTTAAAAGAGGAATAAGATGATTAGCTCAAGTAGACACTTATCTTCTCTGCACTGAAAATTAGGTGAGATGAATTATTGCCTATAGCTGCTGTGATGAATTCCTCCTAAAAATACACCAAGTCTTCTGGCTACTTCATCTGAATCACTGAATCATAGAACCAATACAGTTGGAAAAGACCAATAAGGTCACCACCATCATGTCCGCTAACCATGTAGCAGATGTACCCTTTTCTTGAACACCTCCAGAGATCATGACTCCATCACTCCCCTGGGCAGCCTGTTCCAGCACCTCATTACTCTGAGAAGAAATGTGTTCCAAAGTCCAACATGAATGTCCCCTGACACAGCTTAAGGCCATCACCTCTCATCCTGTTGCTGTTACCTGGGAGCAGAGGCTGACCCCCACCTCACCATAACCTCCTTTCAGGGAGTTGTAGAGAGCGGCGAGGTCTCTGCTGAGCCTCCTCCAGACTGAACAATCCCAGTTCCTTCAGCTGCTCCCCATAACAACTGTGCTCAAGACCCTTCACAGCTTTGTCACCTTTCTCTTGACACACTCCAGGATGTCTGTGTCTTTCTTCTACTGAGGGACTCAAAACTGAACACAGCGCTGGGCCCCACCAGTGCTGAGTACAGAGGGAAAATCCCCTCCCTGGTCCTGCTGACTTCACTATTTCTGATACAAGCCAGTGAGCCATTGGCCTTACTGCTAAAATGTATCCTTTTTATGTTTTTCACTTGTACTCATTAGGGCCACAGAAACCTTTTGGGGAGATATTGTTGCTCTCTTGTTTTGGAAGAGAATGTAAGCCAGGGTTACTGGTATGTCCTTGCTGCGTATGACCTCCTTGTAATAGTTAGGAATAGAGAGATGCTCCACAAAAACAAAGGCCTCAAGCCTTAGAGAATTTTTCTCCTCGTGTTTTGAACTATTTGTTTGGCCATATTTCCCTTTGCTAAGCATTTTCAGTTTTTACTGGCATTGTTTCCTTAAAGCAGTAACTAGCCATCAGGGTTCCCTTCCTGATATGTATGCTGTTAATACATTCATTGTCCTATATATTCTATGTCAGTTGAGATTGTCTGGCTGGTGCTAACCCTCATAAAGTGGTTGAGAAATCAGTGAGGGAGAGGGATTCTAGTCTAGATAGATAACTGAGCTCATTATACCATTTTTTTTTTCTATAGCTACCATGCACCAGTGTAATAGCTAAAGAAGCACAGTAATGTTAAACATCTGGCCTAAAGATCTACATGTGTTTCATAGAGGACTGAGACACTAGGGATATTTATAAACCTACCTGGCAAGTAAACTCTATTTAAGGAAAAAAAAAAAAAAAAAGCCAAAAAACAAAACAAAACAAAACAAAAAGCAATAGGAACAACAACTACCTTGTAGACTGTAATCTTGTAGATTACAGGGAATATAATTAAGGATTATCAGGGGTCCAAAAGTTTCTTGCTGAGAAAAAAAAAAGAACACAGTTTCATACAAAACCCTTCTGTCTAGAGTAGCTTGACACATCGTGCTATTTTCCTGTGAATTATATGCTGTCATTTAAATATAAGAATATAAACCTACTGGCTTACTACAAAGCTTTTAAAATTTTAATGCATATGAAAATCTTTGCTCTTGCTTGATAAATGGTCCCAAATTAATGTAAAATAAATCTTCGTGTAGGTAACATGCACAGAAAGAAAGGGAGAAAGGCAAAAAAAAATATTTTTTTAAAGAAAGAAAATACAGCTGTATTTTCCTTGCAGCTCCTGGAGTCCTCTGTGGTTTTAACTAGTGCCAGATAGAATGTGACAAGATAATTCTCCAAGAGAAAAAAAAAACAAGCCCATTTAAAAAAATCCTTAATGTGATATTCAAGATTTTGCTAGAAGCTATATATAGTCATAAATCAAGAAGTGTTGTCATTTTCATCATGGTTTGCTCATTAAATGACTGTAAGAAATAAGATCTAAGTTACATCTGTATTAAATTAAGTAGGGATTTGCACAAGTGGGGCAGCAATAGCTTCAAACAGCAAGAATTAGATTAAATGAATGAAATATACATACAAATGACCTCCACATGTCTTATATTCTACAAAAATTCTAATTAAATACTTTCTCTTATTGTATTTAATGAGATTTATAATCATTCTATTGAGTAAATATTCTTGTAAGTATGGAAATATTTAACTTTAATTCTCTTCCGCATGTTATAGTTTTAATATTCAGCATTATACTAATATAAAATTAATATCTCACAATCACATTATAAAACCAAACCACACTATCAGAAATATAAAGTGCTTATTCTACCCAAGATAGAACAAGTAAGTAAATGGATATAATAATAGGAGGAAACAAGAGCAATATTTGGACACCTGTGTATTCTTTCTCAGGTGCTTTAAGAAATGATGTGTAAAGTCACTCAAAATACTTTGTTTTCAGTGAAAGTTTCATCACAACTTTAAAAGTCAGCAAAATTGTCTCAGATCTTTCATCTTGGTATTTATTACGTGTCTTAGATCTTTCCAAGAAATGCAGAAATGCTCCAAGCGTTCCAGTGTACAGCCTTACCGAGATGACAATGTTTATAATATTTTTCATATATTCTTAAACCAAATCTAACTGCATCACATTCTGAAAATTGCATATATGTGTAGCACTCGCTATTGTCTATTGTCTTTTTTTTTGTTTGTTTGCTTGCTTTTGTCTTTTTCTTTTTCTTTTTTTTGACAAATACATATTCTGTATGGATAGGCAAAAACAAAACTGAATCTCACCAATGCAATAAGTCATAAGGACAACGCCACTGAAATCTGCTACTCAGTTGAGCAGTTATGTACACACAGAAAAGTGCTTACAGAGTCAATTCGTAATCGTATGCTGAAACTAAACAATTTTTCTCTGTTTTCTAAAGCCTAAGACAAGCAGCTACCTATTTAAAATCGCCGTGACTGAGAGATCATGGCATATAAAAGTACTGCAAATGATTCATGGTAAGCAGTGAATTTAAGATTTCTGGAACTAGCAAAGTAAGTTCAGCGATGTAGACTGAGAGAAAAAAAATACACCATTTGGGGAAATAGAACAGAAGCAAAGTCCTCCAAGGCGATATTTATGGAACTACAGCAAAAGAATGTAATCACTCCTCGTCTTTTCACAGTTCATTTCAGATAATTTACACACATTAGTATCAAAATACTGTAAGAAAATGTGTCTTTTCTATTCAGACAGATTAATTAATCATCCCTGAAAACAATCTTTCTCCACTTCCTATTCTTCAGAGAGCTTAAGCCAGAAGAATTAACAAATGCTATCTCATTATAAGCACCTTAACTTGATTTGATGTTCTGTTGCTATCAAGCCTGAATTGTTAAAACAATGGTGTAATTAGAAGTTTTTTATTAGTGCATACCTGAATTCTCCTTAGAAAACTTCAATTTTTACTCATTTTCCCAATATATACTCATTGTTCAGTGCTGACCTCACCATTCTTTGCCTGAGAACTGTGCAGTGCAGCATCATTTTCAGCTATTTGTGTGTACTAATTTTCCCTGAATTGTCTGAAATGTTACAAGGCTTTCTGTTTCTCCATTTTTGTTTATGTAATGCATGCACATTTTAATAAATATGCATACATATTATCCTCATACTGTTTCCTAAGAGAATATGTACACATCAAATTTTCTTTTACGTGCACGTGAGTCAATGAACTTCAGTGGTGCTCTTCCTAGTATCTGATGGTACTAGAAATAATACCAAAATTAACTCCCTTTCTCGCTCCCACACAAAGAGCTTATCCACTAATGGAATGATTAATTACAATTTCACACTACTGTTAGCCATTCCTGTCTTTGGACACTCATGGCAAAGGGGAAAATTGATTTTGTTTTTCCTCTTTCCAACATTCTTATTTCCTTTTCAGTTTTTATAAACTGAATTCAAAACAAATAAATAAATGCAGAGGAGGGGAAAGCCCCATAAGAACAAATAATTCTTACAGGGTTAAACAATTCTAAGATTTCATATTTATCTGACTTACATATGTCAAGAAAAGGCATGGTATTATCCCCTTCCTCATAATGCTTGGGAAGAGCTGCAGAAGCAGCCACATAGTCCCTCTCTGTGCAATACTTGAGGCCTGTTGAGGAAACTAAGAAAGAGGCTTATTGAATTTTAATGTTGACTAATGTTACATTTGTAGCTGGCTGCATTAGATGGGTGACTGCAAGTTGAGAGGAGAAAGGGAAAAATGGCTTCCCCCTCTTACCAATGAGTTCAAATGTTCATCCTGTCCTTTCTGTGAACCCGCTATTCATGGCAAACTCTTTTAACCTATATATAATTCATGAAGAAATCTGTACAGAATAACCTTACAGACAGATGATTGTGTGACAGAAAGCTTCGTTTCCTATGTTCGTATTATGAGTCAGACAGCCTGTGTTATTGTCAACCCAGAGAAAGGCTCGCAATATCTCAGAGAAATCAATTAAAAGTAAATCACAGCAGATGTAAATTGCCAAATTATTTTTCAGCAAGTATCGTGCAATTTATATTTAAAAACACATTAGTGATTCCTCAACTCTGCAGATTATCGATCTTTTATAGCATAGCTAGGGTTTACCATGGTTGTTTTTAGGTATCCTGTGACTGTCTTTACTGATCGTCATGGACCTATAACAGTTCAAAACCTCACAATGAGAAATGGAGGAATATTTTCTTCAGTTATATTGAAATATTTCTTTCTCTCCCTCTCTCTCTCTCTCTCTCTCTCTCTCTTTTTATGTAGAGAAATGCAGACAGGATTAAAGACATGTTGACATTAGTTATATATTATGCTTTACAAATTTGGCAACCAAATTAACCTATATTTTCTGAGTGTTGTGTTCACTTTTTACTGGAAAACACCAGTGTTATTTAATAACACAGAAGAAGAATAACACACATTTTATATCACATTCAATATAAAATACAGCTGAATTGATCCCAGCTGTAGCCCCCAGTACTACATTTCATTACCACATCCCTCATTTATTTTTCAGTCCATACGATAGTGTTCATCCCCATACAAAATTGAATTAACTGTCTTAATAAAAGGAAAGCAAAGAAGAATTATTATTACTAATAGGGCAGCTAATCATCTGAGGAGGAGGCATAAATAAATTAAAATTTAAAAAATAATGAGTTCTGCTAATGGATTTTATTCCTGTCAATTTGTAGTGTTCCAGAAAAGTCTGTAGTAAAGAAAAAACTTCTTTCCCTATGAAAATATCCTTAAGTGTGATAATAATACCCCATGAAAATCAGTTCTGAAATGAAATACAAAATGTTGCTGGCAATCAAGGCAAGCTTGCCATGTTATTTATGCATTGCAAGACATTTAAACCACTGATATTTCCATGGGAAGTTGAAGTGATGAGCAGTCACCTTATCAGTAGGTTGTAATTATCTTATATGACACAGGCTTTAGCCCCAGTCCTGGAAACTCCTACCCACAGGCATAGTTTTATTACTTTGATTCTTGTACTACTCTTAAAATCATAAGCACACTTTCCTTCTGTTTCCCTCTCTCTGCATCCTATTAGCTTTCAAATAATATATATTACACAATATCGATGTTATAATATTTTCAATAAAAATGCCTTTAATTCATTCATTTTACAATTGCTGTTTTTTAAAGGTAATTCCAAGCACAAATTTCAAACAAATTCAGGTATAGTTCATAAATAGAAGCAATATTCCTTATTTCCCCATTGGAAGATATGTTTTAGCATTTTGCTTGCAATATCAACTGCAAAGCTCATGATGGCATCAAAATTAATAGTTAATTGTCCATTTTATATGTTGATATTTAATTAATGAGCATGTAGCTTCAAGTACACATTACATTTTCAACATCTATTACTTAGACTAATTAATATCATTTTATAGGTATTTAGAGGAGTCTGTTATCAGTTGACTGAATAAGGCCCAGCTTTGCAGTCTTCAATACATGCACGTTAAGATCATGGCTATAAACTCACAAACTGAACTACACAAATAATAATCACAAGAGCTGGAAGCATATGCAGAAGTTTCTGCAGGAAATCATCTTCAGAAATGTTAAAAATGTGAGAGTAATGGAAAGAAACCAGCTGTCAGAGCAAGACCAATAACCATTTCTGTGCATAAAGTGCTCCAACAAGATCAGGCTCATTTCATTTTTGAGAATGCATTACAGTTCATGAAGATGGTGAAATATGGACAAGGGAAGGAAATGCCTTCACTTGTGGCATATATTATCTAATAGAAAAAAAAACCTTAACGTCCTCTTCGAGTTAATTTTCATGAAGGAGGCTTAGTGCAACCATCACATTTTTCTAGGCCACCACTAACAGATCAGGAACATACTTGGTGTTAAACCCTCCCATATAATTGCGGCAGCTTCTTTCCCAAGTCCCTCTGAGACCATTCACAGAGAGATTTTACTAATACTTATATATATGCCAGTGACGTTCAATGAAGGCACATGTACACTTTGGAGAAAATAAGTCATAAGCCATTAGTCAAAAGGCTTAGAATAAAGGATGATTCTCAGATTTTAGTATTAAAAAAACCCAATATGATAGTCATCTATTTTTACTTGTTGCATTATCCAAGGTACTGAATTTCCCATAATGGTTCCCATATTGTGTGGATTAGTTAAATACAATTTAGTTTAATCTGCTAGAGAAATGGATATAATAATAGCTGCATACACTAAGAATAAAAAGAGACTTCATAAGAATTACCGTAATAGACCTACTAAAGACTGTATTTAATATTTGGATGATGATGGTGAAAAAAGGAATTGATATTCTCTTTTAAGAAAACCTCACCAGCCTGATTATGGTATCTTAAGAAAGAATACACTTGTTTTGTTTTGTTTTGTTTTGTTTTGTTTTTTAATGTATTTGAATAACTAGACCAGATTGTGTTTTTGTTGCTGTTTTTTGTTGTTGTTGTTGTTTGTTTGCTTGTTTTTGAGAGAAGAGTAATTCTAAAAGGTGTTTAACTACCTGTAGTGTAAGTTGTTCCATTAGAAATGTTTTGTCAAAAAAGGGCAGAAAGAGAAATAACAAAACAGAGCTGAAGGTCATTTTCATCTTTTCTCATGAAATGCACTTAACTACAATGAAAATAGTAGTAGTACAAAGAAAGCTCTACCAAAAATTAATTCCTTTCAAAAATGTATATTTTTAAAAGGGATATAACCAGAATTTAAACTCAAGCTGTAAAGTAACATTAAGCATACTATAAACAGGTTACTTGAACAACATTCTTTGTATTGTATTATCTGAAGCTGCTTTAAAAAGGATTAGCAGCTCCTCATATCTTGCAAGCTGCAGAATCAATTGAGTCACTTAGGAAGAAGAGGTATTTCCATATCCTAGCTTTAAACTAGAGTTCAGATTCCACTTTGCTGAGTACATTAAAAATGTACAGACAGATAGCTAAGCAGATAACAGCAGGTGAACTTCTGGCCCCATTACAGTCAATGGGAGGTCTGTCATGATATCAAAGGCGCCAGGATTTCACCCTCTAACTCTTCTTTCTCATCCCTCAGAAAAGCAC
>JANHGO010000037.1:11648392-11694512 GCA_024606505.1 Aquila spilogaster | reverse complement strand
CTGAACTCAAAACATAGCACCGTACCAGCTACTAGGAAGACAGTTAACTCTATCCCAGCTGAAACTAGGACAGGCATATACCCCACCAGTTGACCAGGATCTTTTCGTGATGAAAGATTGCCCAAGCCCCACTCCAAAAGCCTCTGCATCTTCTTCTCTTGCCCTGCACAGCTGGGAGCAATTAACAGGTGAGATTCAGAACTTCCCTGATCCTACAGTCCTTCTTAGTGAGCTCCATTTTAGAGGTGAGGCAATCTGATCCCATAATTGCTTTTTCCAACAAGTATTTTAAAATTTTAACACTATTTATATGAAAGGCTATTCCATCCATTGGTTAAAAGATGTCAACTTGTCTTTCAAATGCTGTAGAGGAAGTCTGAAAAGTACTCTTTCAGGAATACCAAGATTTCTTTGCAAAAGTCGATTAGGTAGAATTGCTACAGACTATGGAAAAAAGCGGTGGGAAAAAAATCACTTTTCAGTGGCACTTTAGTCTATCTACTGAGGCCTTTTGCCAATATTTAAAGGTATGGTGACATTCAAACACAACAGACTGTACTGATTATACCATGAGTTATATTGCAATTCCAACACTTTTGTTGCTATCATTTTTCAACATGCAACAGATTCCTTGCAAAACAAATAATAGAATTTGAATAGCTGAAATTTAATCTTCCTTTCAGTCTTTCATATTTAAATAATCCTTCCATATGTGCTATAAGTTGAACCATTTTTCCTTGTTTATAAAGTATACATTCGATCCAATAAGAGATTCTAAAATAAAGCAAAATAAATGATCTCTACAACAATCTTTAACCTGAACACCTGACATGGAAAGAATAGACAGTTCCAGAAAAATCCTCAATAGAGTACCCATTCTTTTAGATTTATATTAGCCCATCACACTTAAGTTAGTGATGTATTTTTCAGGACGGATGGTAAAATGTCAGTGCAGCAGCATCACAACATTTGCTATTATTATTGTAGTACATGCTAGTATTTTTTGTTTATCATTGAGAAGAAGCATTTTGACTTCACCTTTCTGCTTCTTTCCCAACACAGTAAGATATTGGCCATATTCAAGTGTTTACAAATTAACAGCAGATATTTCATAGCAAAAGAAAGGAAAGGGCAATCACCTAGGTGAAGTGGAAGGTCTGGGAGAAGATTTAATTGCAAAATAGGGTGAGGGAAAGGAAAAAACATTACTTTATTATACTGTTAATAGTAGTAGAACTATTCAGACTGACATACATAAAAAAAATTTGCAGTTCTGGATTCAAACATACATATTTGCTGCAGTGTATTCAGGGCATTACATGTGCTATCTGAGAAATAGAACTGGAATGATTCTCACATATTGTGAGAAAAGGTTCTCCCCCGTGTACTATTGTCTTTGTAAAACCACGCATGGCTACATGGTCTGAAGTTCAAGATGCCCTGATGCACCCTAAAAAATCCTTACCTTACTCTCATTATCTTGTGACCAAGTCTGCCAACCATTTTCTCCAAGTCATACCATCTGCCCAAAATCTACCACTGATCACCAGTTTAGCTTTCTCAATTTAGGGGAAAAATAGAATTATTTTTCATTGCCTTCTGCCCAAGCCTCTGGCAGTCACTTCAACAGTCCCATCTGTTCTTTTTCCAGCTTAATCCCACCCAGATCTCTGATTTCAGGATTTGCAATTTAAAGGGAGGATATGTGATATGCATAATCAATGCATTTACTCCATTCAATATACTTGCGCAGCAGCTCACCTTCTTTCTCTCTTTCTCATATATGCACACACATGCATATGCACACATAAATACTTTTCATTCTAAACATACCTTTTCTTAAATGAAAAAAACACTTTGCTGAGATATGTTCAGCCAATCATACCTTTGGCTTGACTGAGTATTGCTATCGTGATGAATTTGCTTAAAAGCAGGGAAGTCAGAGCTGTTAAATCACCAGGCCTGACAACACATGCTGTAGATTTTCAGAGCTGGGCTGGAGGCAGCAAAATAAAATGTCTATACATATGTCTTGAAATTGTCATCTTGCATCATGTCTCATTGTTCTACTATTAAGAAGCAAAGACAGTTACTCCATCACTGAGGAAATGGAGTTTGCATCAGAAGCTGTATTTTCTTGCTTTTCACAAATGAGAATTCAGAGGAAGAACAAGCAAATAAAAAATAAAAAACAAGTTGGCCTGAAAATTTTGTAGGATGTTTCTGGGACCACAGCAGAGTTTAGTACCTACAGAAGATAAAGTCCTGTACTGTTCCAAACTAGATCCATTAAGCAGAATCCTGAAAGTCTAATTTATTTGCTTTTTCACATCATAGAGAGAAAAAACAGTAAAGAATATGGCATATAAAATACATATCACCAAAATCTCTGGGCCAAAATCTAGGGTGATGGTGCTTATATCACTATAAGCCTCTACAGCGGTGTGAGGATACCAGGCTCATAATAACTCCGAATAACTCTGAAACCTGGTAAAGCTTTCAGTTTAGGTATAGTTTAAGATTAGGTCTTTAGGCTATTCCTTGGACTCACCAGCCACCAATACTTCATAATACAGCTCAACAGGAAGAGACATTTTCTGTTTGTACCTACTGGGGAATATACCACACAAACAGTGTTAGTCTGTCAATATCTCTCCTTACACACTGGTCACTGCTGCCTTCTGTGGCAGTCTGCGTGAAAATGCCAAGACATAAGAACTGACTTCTAAAAATATCTGAAACATTTTAAAAAAAAATCTTAAAAACAAAGAGAAAACTATGATCGAGAGAATGTCACTCCTTATATGGACACTTTACAAGCATTGGGTTTTGAAAAAATAAAAGGGTCTCACATGATTCTGACCTCTAAGTTTACTTCTGCATATGTGGAATAAAAAATGCATACAGTTCTACATATGCATAATAAACACCCCCATAAGTGGTACCTCTAAATTCAGCCAGTGATGTGGGATACAGAGTAAACTGTAGATGCCCTGACAGTCCTTAATGATTTCACAAAATTTTACTCATGTGTTTGGAAGGATGCTAGATTCCCCCAAGATATGCTTGGAAAGCAGAAAATTGAAATACTACCTGTTGAATCAGGTGCCTTTTCCTGTTATGTATGTAGGATTTTCCTTTTTAGTACATTCTGTGGTCTTTTAGAAAAGACTTTTTTGAGTTTGAAATACATTATCGCCGGTGCATTTCTGCTCTTTGAAATTCTTCAAAGTAGGTATACTCTGAGAAGCAACAAAGTTTCACATCACAGACAAAGCCTGGATCACAAATAACATATGGAGACATTACTTGCACCTGTTCCTGGAGATGCACTGGCTCCTCCTCTTGAGATCAAGTCCATTTAAGGCATAATACATGTCTAGGTCTTCTGAATAGTTGAACACTTACAAGAGCATTTCCAAGGCAACACTAGCTCAGAAACAAACTGTTGCTATTTTGGATCATGATCCAAGTATTCCTATCAAATAGTATTTGCATCAAATATTGTGGCTTTGGATCAGTGTTTCAGGACATAAGAACATTAAAGTTTAGAACAGTTTAATTTTTCTTATAAATTGCATATTAATGTAGCCATAACTTCTGGCCTTACTTGAGAAATCTGTGTTCAATTTCCAGTTCTTCTTTGACTTGCTGTGAGAAGGTGCCAAAAAAAAGACACAAAAATAAATAAACAAAAAAACCTACAAACAAAAAACAAAGGCCTGTAAAACCAGGACAACTTACACTGTTCTAATATGTAAAGCCTTTAAGGATTTACAGGGAAGAGCGATTTAGAGAAGTGAGGGAACGCTCTCATTTTTTATTTAATAAAAATTACTCCTACATTTTACAACTTGCTAATGTACTATCTACTTTAATTTCTCTTCCTTGTGGAAGATTATCTGCATACACAGATTTTTATATAGTCACAAACCCCCTGCTCTCTTCAAGAATTTACTTCTTAAACCACAACAGAAAATAAACACCTTCTTCAACAAAATATGGACCTTCACCTACAGACCTTTTCTTACACTGGAACTTCACCAACAGACCTTTTCTTACATTGCTCTGGAAATCCCATGGCTGTTCGATAGAGCATGTATTTCCTTTGGGATTACATCTTACAGTAATTCTTATTTCCATGCAACCCAGACATGATAATAAATTTAGGCACCAAGAAACCCGCACTTGAGTAGAATTGGCATATTAATGTATGGTTCTTCTCTATATTCAGTAGTCTTCTGAGCGTCACTTCAGAAAAAGGTCTTATTGTTGGTGGACATGTCCAGTTCCCTAAAAGATCATATTTATTCAGCAGAATTGTGCTGCACTACAGTTAGTCTGATCTTTATTTTCACCTTTTTACTTCATTGCCACAGTTGAAAAAAGCCTTCAAGAAGGTATAAATTAATCTGACACCACCTACATTACATGAAAAGCTATTGTGTGTGAGAATTATATCCCTTTTAAGTACATAAGATAAACCAGGAAAAACTGTAGTGCAAAGTGTATTTAAATTAAAGCAAGCTGCCTTCAGGCTGATGGAACATATCCTTCACTGGGAGAAGATGGTGGATCTGCACCAAACCCAAAAGAGTTAGCCTGATTCAGAGCAATTGGGAATTATCCCAGGAAAATGGACTGGCACAGGCAAGGGCTGGAAGAATTCTTTTCAAGACATTTGCAAGAGCACTAAGAGTTGGAGGGTCAAAAATAAAAAAGCTTTGTGATTCACATTCACAAAGCTAAATGGAAAACATTTCTCCCTCTGCCTCTAGGGCACAGGAGGATCTCCTGACAGAGGTTTGTAAACAGTACCAATGTACACAGACCATGCAATACCATGAAGTATCTGCTGTTCTTTTTTCTGCTTCCCTTCTCACTTTGTTCTTGTCTAGAGGCAAAATTCATTGCATGATACAGTGAGAAAGCTCTGAAATTTTATTAAAAACTAAGACAAGAACAAGAAAAGAGCATGAAAAATAAAAGGGTGAAAATAGCCATTGCAGTAGAATAAATCCCAGACTACTTATTCTTACTAGCATCTGCACATGTATGGGGGCAATAGGAACGTGAGGACCACCACCACGTTCCTGTCACACTGCCATAATCAAGCAGTTTTATCAAGTGAGGGTCAGTCTTGCAACCAACAAAATTGAAGAAGAGTGCGTAATATGTTTACAGGTCACAGCAAGAACACTTTCATTTACCAGGAAATGAGAATAGAGCTGTGCTGTGTCTTTGACAAGAAATTGCCATTTCTTTGTAGGAGTTGGTCCTTTGCCAATGTTTCCTCTAAGTGCATCTTTCTTTTGGGCTGCGGGAGGAATTGTCACTGGTCCAAAACAACATACTTAAAGTGTAATATGCCAAGTGCCTCAAGTGGCCCAGTAAGCCAAAACATGCTTTTAGAGGACTGGCTATTCACATAAGGTTATTTTTGCTAATCAGGAGGCTCACTAATGGACTAGTTCATTAAAATAATGCCTGGTTTTGTACTTTCATCTTCCAAAATTACTACATTTCTATTCCAGAATCAAATAGCCTAAACATCTTTTGTTTTTGTTTGCTTTCTTCGTAAACAATTCTGTGGGCAGCTCAGCTGGCATGTAGATGAGCTAAAGGTTTAGACTAGCACCAAGGCAAATATGGAAATCCTGTTTGGACTGCGGAAAAGTACTGTCTGGCACAGCATGGCATTAATTAGGGGCTCAGGGCTGCAATGTACATGGACCTGGTTTAAAATCACTGCCAAGTCCTGGTGGGGAAAGGCAAAATGGCCTAGACCAAGTTTAAATGCTGCTGCTGACACACAAAGCTTCTCACTGGAAGTGGTTGAATTTACTGTATCTTGTTGTCTCATTTAAGGGTCAGACCAAGCTGTTCTGTGGGTTCAGTATCCTTCAGCTTAGGTACCCTTCAGCAGGTTTCAACCCAGTGAATTTCAGCACGTAACCCATGCCCTGTTCAGGAAAGGGAAATTGGGTTTATCTATCTGAACCACTTAGGTGGCAAGGGGCTTCAGCAACATTCTGATGATGATCTTAAAAGAACTGGGGATCTGCAAAAATTTTCAAACCTCGGGTTCAGTTTTCATCATTGCTGTCATACTGGTCAACATTCAATTCACTGCTGAAGTGCTGAAAATTTCCACAAACTCTTATTCAGGGGAAACTCTCAGCTAGGTGGCTTCACAGCTGACAAGATCTCAGTTTCAGCATTGATCCAAGTAACTGCATGAACATAATGAATGTTTATAATAAAAACAGGGAAGCTATTTTTAAGCTACATCCAATCCTCCTCAGGTCCTCATCAGGGAGCACTGAACTCAAAGAGATAAGACTTAGCTCAAGCAGATCCTTCTTAGTACCAGTACAGGGAATACTTAGGTGTGGCACGTTCTTCCAGAAAACAGACATCAAAATACATGTGAGAACTTAACTTGGGATTATCAAGTTTTTTAATACTCTAAGAAAGTGACAGCAGTCTCAAAGTATTTCCTCTGACAATAAATTGGCACGCTCAGAGCTGCAAGTTAATGACATTTTCTGTTTGTTTAGGCACTATAAGTTCAACAGGAGGACAATGCAGACAGACCCTTCTCTTTTGCTAGTGCTCTCAGATGAGTTCTTGTCATGTTTAATATTGTTCTGTTAAAGCTGCACAGTTAATAGCTTATAGGAGCTGGCACTCACCCAGTTTGAAGAGATATTGGTTTACATTTTTGTGAACACTTATTGAGCATAATAGCAGGACTTCTTTTTTTGGTCAGCTGTTTTTGTTGCTGTCTTTTCATTACAGCACCTGAGGAAAATGCTTGTATTTCATAAAAAAACAGTAATTCAAAAAGATCTGTATCAGTTTTAGGAGTATTGTGTTTAAATTAACATACTCTAAAATAAGTGAAGAAAACAGAGTTCAACAGAAAAGGTAACGTTCAGGAACTGTGCCTTTCCAGACAGCTGTTTTCTGCTGTGTACTGCTGCTATTTCTGTGTGTTGTTGAATGATCAAATTTACTTACTGCAAATCCAGAACCTCAATGTTCCACATGGTTAAAAAACCCCACAAGAGCAACAACAAAAATGACAACAACAAAACCAGAATATCTATCACTTTGCTTATTCTTTTTTAGATCATAGCATTTCAATTGAATAGACAGCACTGAGATCTAGGCATGGCTGTGAAAAGCCAGTCCTTTGTGTCCAGTCACTTTTGGAGGGGAATAGAAAAAAAAAGAAAGAGGAGCTAGAAACATTTATCAAGAATAGTCCAGACATGTGCTCTTGGCAAAGTTATGCACGTTTTAAAGGTTGCTGTTTGCTTTATTACTCATTCATGTTTTGGTACTCTTATAACTTCACTTTGAAACAGTCATCCAGCCTGCAACTACTACGTAGACTGCAAAGACAAAATATGAAATCTGTGCAAAACTTTTAAAAATATTGTCAGACTGTTTTAGCTACAGTCCATCAATTCCAACTCTGATTAGAAAATTTTACTTATTTTTAAACTGCTTCATCAAATGCATAACCAGTTCTTTAATATATTTAAAATTTTGCCATTTGGTTTAAATCTTCTTTAGAAATCATATTCTGGCTACAAATGAAGAAAAAAGTATACGTAATAAAATTCACTTATTATAGGGAGAAAGCATGGATGTCAACAAGAGATGTAAAACAGGAGAACATGGAAGTTCCTTCTGAGAATTACCCATACTATCTATCCATCTTATAGTGGGATCATAAGTATGGAAATCAGAGCCACTGTGTAATGCTCAGCTACATGGATATATTGCAAAAGATGCAGCCTTTGCTATATTCCTTAACCTGAAAACATAGCCTTTGCTACAGCACTGGAAATGGGCCTTTTTCACATTCATTGCACTGAGGCATATGATTCTTTATTCATCTGCAGTGAATTTCATTGTCCATTGTCTTTGAATCTGTTGGTCCTATCCCCCATTGTTCTGCTTTCTGACCATTAAGAAACTTGCTGGTTTGAAGGTATTACTCCCACCAGACACCATCCCCCGTGTCACTCACATAAAATAAAGACAGAAGCCAGAATGTGTCATTTCCTTATTCTTAATTTTTTTAGCTAGTCCTCCCCTGCTTTTTTTTTTTTTTTTTTTTTTTGTCATAGCTTTTGTCTTGTTTGTTCCTTATTTTAACCAGTTTCATAATCCGATGAGCCAGTCATTTGTGTCATGGCTCAGCATTGTAAGCATAAACTTTTAATGTGGCACTGTCAGACATTTACTGTTAATCTAAGCACTATATATACTATCCCGTGGCCTTCTCCAGCTGTAGCGGTCACAAAGAATTACAAGGCAGTGAAGCATAGCACTCCTTTCCAATACTGGTTGTCTTTGGTCAAGCTAAGCTTTTCCAAATCCCCTGGCATTATATCCCTTCAAATAGTTTCTGAAATTTCTTTTTAACTTCTCACAGTTCTCTGAGGTGCTGCGATACTCCTCCTTCTCTTAACCCTTGCTTCCCCCCAGTTTGTGGTTCTGCCTTCTATCCTCAAAACCTATCCCAGCTCCTTGGAAGTCAATAAGCTTTTTAAGTCACATTGAATCTCATTTGTCTGCTTTTCTGCACCATGGTATCATAACTGTTAGCCAGATATTTCCAAAACACCCATTGCTTTCATAAACACTTTCCAGATTACTGCTCTGACATACCAAGCAAAAATGTGGGATGTTTTATTATCATTTAGAAATTAATCAGTATTTTGAATATAGAATAAAACATATTAGCTATCACAAAAGGGGAATAACAGTTTCAAATCTGAAAAAGTATGTGCCAGCCTTCATGCTTAAAAGCAACAAACTTCCTACCAGAAGAGTGAAAAGAACAGAGGTAGAAAAATATTCCCACCAATGCTAGGGTAAATAAAACTGAAAGAGGAGCAAGGTCCCTGATGTGGTTTGCAGAGGAAAGCTCTCCAGATAACCTTACTTAAATTAACTATCTGCGTTCCTTATGTGAGCCCTTGAGGAACTATTCCCAACCTAATACATGGGTCCAAAACTAGGACTTATGCTCTCAAGGAAACAGACTCACCATTCCCTAACACTAACAGACTTAGATTATTATCTTTTCTGTGGCAAAAACTAGGTGAGATGAATTACTGCCTATAAATGCTGTGAAGAATTCCTCCTAAGAGTGCGTCAACCCTTGTGGCTTCCTCATCTGCTAGAAAGTTGTCTTTTATGCGTTCCTCACTGTATTCATTAGGGCCACAGCCACATTTTTAGGAGATATCATTGCTCTCTAGCTTTGAAAGAGAAGCTAAGCCAGGTATGCCCTCACTTGTAGAATTAAGAGCAGAGGGATGCTTCATGAAAGCCAGTCTATAGACCACAAGCATTGGTGGGGGTGGTTCTCCTTGAATGTTAGACCGCTTGTTTGACATTTCCTTTTGTTAACTCCATTCCACTTTTACTGGCATCGCTTCTGTAAAGTGGTAAATAACGAGCCATCAGGGTTCTCTTCCTGAAATTCTTGTTGTCAATACTTTCATTGCTCTATATATTCAGTATCTGTTGCAGTCGTCTAGATGGTGCTAACCCTCATGAAGCTGTTGTGAAATCAGTGAGGGGGAAGGATTCTGGTCTAGCTACATCACTGAGCTCTTTCTTGCTAGCATTTTTACCTATAGCTGGCACGCACCGGTGTAATAGCTACAGAAGCACAGTAATGTTAAACATCTTGCCTCAAGATCTATGTGTGTTTCAGAGATGACTGAGACACTGGGGATATTTATAAACCTACCTGGCAAGTAAACTCTATTTAAAAAACCAAGAACAACAACTACTCTTGTAGATTAGAGAGAATATAATTAAAGAGTCTCAGGGGTCCGACAAGTTTCTTGCTGAGAAAAAAGAACACAATGTCTTGCCAAACCCTTTTGCCTAGAGTAGCTTGACACATCGTGCTATTTTCCTGTGAATTATATGTTGTCATTTAAATGTAAGAGCATAAACCTACTGACTTACTACAAAGCTTTTAAAATCTTAATTCACATGAAAAACTTTGCTCTTGCTTCATAAATGGTCCAATTAATGTAAAATAAATCTTGGTGTATGCACCATGAACCGAAAAAAAATGCAGAAAGACAGAAAAAAAAGAAAACACAGCTGTATTTTCCTTGCAGCTCCTGGAGTCCTCTGTGCTTTTAGCTAATGCCAGATAGAATATGACAAGATAATTCTCCAAGAAAAAAGCAAACCCCATCAAAAAATGTTTAATGTGAAATTTAAAATTTTGCTAGAAGCTATGCTTGATAATAAATCAATAAATGTTGGCATTTTCATCATAGTTTGCACACTAAATGACTGTAAAAAGTAAGGGCTAAGTTACATCTGAATTAAATTAAGTAGAGATTTTGCACAAGTGATGCAGCAATAGCTTGAAACACCAATAATTAGGTTAAATGAATTAAATATACATAAAAATGATCTCCGCATGCCTTACATTCTACAAAAATTTTAAAAAATTACATCCACTTATTATATTTAATAAGATATATAATCATTCTACTGAGCAAATATTCTTATAAGTATAGAAATATTTAACTTTAATTCTATTCCCCAGTGTTATACTTCAAATATTCAGTATCATGCTAATATGAAATTAATACCTCACAACCACATTATAAAACTGAATACATTATCAGAAATATAAAATGCTTATTGTACCAAGAAAAGAAAAAAAATATTTAGGAAGAACAGCTGGGTGCCTGTTTGTTCTTTTTCAGATACTTTGAGGAATGACATATAGAGTTGGTCAAAATTTTTAGTTTTCACTGAACAGGTTCATCACAGCTTTGCCAGTCAGTAAAATCACCTCAAAGTATTTCAGCTAAATGTTTATAATGAGCTTTAGTATTTTCACAAAAAAACCTCCTTCAGATCTGCTTAAAGCTTTCAGATGAACAACATTTCAGAAATGGCAAAGTTTAGATTATTTATCTATTATTTGCAGTTTGTTAAATCATTCTGGAAAAAAAAAATTCTTGTCTTTTTATACATTCTTGAACCAATCTAATTTCAGCATATTCTGAAATCTGGGTTTTTTTGACAAATAAGCCTTCTGTATAGATAGACAAAGACAGAGTCACATCAGTACAATAAGTCATAAGGACAACTCCTCTGAAGTCTGCTATCAAGGTGAGCGGTTAAGTACACACAAAAAGTGCTTACAGAGTCAATCCATAATCGTATGCTGAAGCAAAACAATATTTCTCTGGTTTTTGAAACCTGAGACAAGCAACTAGCTATTTAAAATTGCCATGACTGAGAGATCATGGTATATAAGAGTGTTGTAAATGGTTCTGAATAAGCAATGAATTTAAGATTTCTGGAATTAGCAAAGTAAGTTTAGCAATGTAGACTGACAGGAAGAAACACAATTTAGAGAGAGTACAGAGGCAGAGTCCTCAAAGGTGATATTTAGAAAACTACAGGAAAAGAATACAATCACTCTTTGTCTTTTCACAGTTCATTTCAGATACATTTACGTGCATTAGTAGCAAAATATTGTAAGAAAATGATGTGTCTATTCTCTTCAAAAAGCATAATTAATCATCCTTGAAAACTACCTTTTTCACTTCTTTTCTTCAGAGAGCTTAAGCCAGAAGAATTAACAAATACTACCTTGTTATAAGCACCTTAACATCATTTTATTTTACAGTTTTAACCAAGATTGCATTCTTAAAACAACTGTTTCATTAGGAAGTTTGTATTTATTTGTATTTGCATCCTCATTAGAAGCCTAACATTTTTATTCCTTTTCTCGATATAATGGCATTGTCCAGTAGTAAAACCAGCGCTATTTGCCTGGGAACTGTATTGTGCAGCATCATCTTCAGCAGGTTTGGGCTGTACTCATTTACCTTAACTTGTCTGGAAGGTTACAATTCTTTCTGCTTCTCGGTCTTTGCTTACATAATACATGCACAATGTAATAAATATGAGTACATAATGCGTTCATAGAAACAGTTTTCTGAGAGAATATTTACACACCAAACTTTCCTTTATACTCGTATGACTCAATGAACTATAGTGGTGTTTCTCCTGATGTCTGATGGCACTGGAAATAAAACCAGAATTAACTCCCTTTTTCACTCCCACACAGACTGCTTATCCACTAACTGAATGATTAATTACCATTTCACACTACTGTTAGCCATTCGTGTCTGTGGACATTCTTCGGAGCAATTGATATTTTTTTTTTTTTCTCTTTTCAACATTCTCATTTCCTTTCTAGCTTCTGAAACAAAACACAACAAAACAAAACAAAAAATTTACGATGGATAAAAAAGCAAAAAAAAAGGAAGAAAAAAACCCTCACAGGGTTAAATGATTCTCACAGGGTTAAACAAGAATTCTAAGTTTTTTATTTACCTGACTTACATAAGTCAAGCAAAGGTGTTATCCACTTCCTCGCAGTGCTTGGGAAGAGCTGCAGCGACAGCCTCGTGGTTCCTGTCTGTGCAATATTTGAGACCTGTTGGGGAAACTAAGAAGAGGCTTATTGAATTTTAATGTTGAACTAATGTTACATTTGTAGCAGCTTGCATTAGATGGGTGACTGCAAATTGAGAGGAGAAAGTAAAAAATGGCTTCCCCCTTTCACCAATGAGTTCAAATGTTCATCCTGTCCTTTCTGTGAACCCACTATTTATGGCAAACTCTTTTAACCTATATATAATTCATGAAGGAATTCGTACAGAATAACATTACAGATAGATGATTCTGTGACAGATTTTTAGACTCAAGAAAGCTTCAGGTTTCCTATGTTCATGTTACTGGATGTAGAAAGCCTATGTTACAGTCAATCCAAAGTAAGCCTCACAATATCTCAAAGAAATCAAGTATAGGTAAAACACAACACATGTGAATTGCCAAATTATTCTGCATTAAGTAGCCTGCAGTTTCTATGTAAAAACACATAACCCTCAGCCAACTCTTTGCAGATTCTTCATCTTTTCATAGTATAGCTGGTGTTTACTGTGGTTGTTCTAGGGTACACTGTGATTGCCTTTACTGAACAACACGGTACTAAAGGAGTTCAAAAACTCACAGGAAAAAATTTGTGAACTATTTTCTTCAGTTACATTTCAATATTTTAATTCTCTTCTTTTTTTGAGAAATATGGAAGAGATTAAAGATACCTGTTCACCTTAATTAAATATTGGGCTTTACAGAATGTGGCAACAAAATGCACCTACATTTTCTGTGTTCCATTTATGTCCACTGTATACTAGCCAATACCTTACTTATTAACATATGAATAATAATGCATGTTTCATAGCACATCTAATATGAAATACAGCTGAATTGATCCCAGATGTCGCCCCAGTACTGTTTCATTACCACATCCCTCATCTATTTTTCAGCCTGTATGATAGTGCTCATACCCATACAAAATTGAATTAACTGTCTTAATAAAGGGAAAGCAAAGAAGAATTATTATTACTAATAGTGCAGCTAATCATCTGAGGAGGAGGTATTCTCAGTGTAAATAAATTAAAACTTAAAAAATAATGAGTTCTGCTAATGGATTTTATCCCTGTCAATTAATAGTATTCTAGAAAAATCTGTAATAAAGAAAAAATATCTTTACCTATGTGCTATATAAATATCCCTATGTAGTATAGTAATACCCCAGGGCAACAAGTTCTGAAACCAAATACAAAATGTTGCTGGTAATCAAGGCAAACTTACCATTTTATTTATGCATTGCAGAACTTTTAAATCACACATATCTCCATAAGAAATTGAAGTGATGACCATCCACCTTGTCAGCAGGTCATAATTACCTTACATGACACAGGTTTTAGTCCTATTTCTGGAAATTCCTACCCAAAGGCGTAATTTTATTACTTCGATGCTTTTACTACCATTAAAATCATATGCATATTGTTTTTCTCTCTCTCTCTTTCACTCTCTGTGTCTTATTAGCTATCAAATAATAAATATTACACCATATGTTACCTGATGTCTATGGTTATAATCCTTTCAATAAAAATACATGTAATTTATTAATTTTACAGTTGCTATTTTTTGGAAAGTAATTCCATACACAAATTAAATAGACAAAGTTCATAAACAGCAGTAATGTTCCTTGTTTCCCTGTTGGAAGATATGTTTTAGCATTTTGTTTGCAATATCAGCTGCAAAGCTCATAATGGCAAAGAAATTAATAGTTCATTGCCCGTTTTATATGTTGATATTTAATTAAAGAGTGTATAGCTTCAAGTGAACATTATATTTTCTACATGTATTACTCATATTAATGGATATCACTTGATAGGCATCCAGAGGAGTCATTTTATGAGGATTATCAGCTAAATAAATAAAGACTCAGCTTTTCAGCCTGCATGGCATGCGCGTTAAGATAGTGCAGTAAGTTCATGAATGGAAATACACAAATAGTAATCACCAGAGCTGGAACCATCCACAGAAGTTTCTCTAGTAAGCCAACTTCCAAAAAGCTAGAAAGGAAGTTGTGAGCGTAATGGAAAGAAAGCTGTTGTCAGAGCAAGGCCAAAAAGTATTTGTGTGCATCAAGTGCTCAACCAAGCTCAGAGTCATTGCATTTTTGAGAACACATTAAAGAGTATGAAGATGGTGAAATATGAACAACAGAAAGAAATGCATTCACTTGTAGCCCATATTATCTAACACAAACCCAAAAGCCAGTAAAGTCCTCCTTTTAGTTAACCTTCATGAAGGAGGCTTAGCACACCCATCACATTTAACTGGGTCTGCCTTTGCTGATATATCAGGAACATACCTGATGTTTGATACTAACACCTTCCCATATAATTTCATCGCTTTCTTCCCCTCAAGTAATTCTTGGAGGTGTTCACAAAGCTATTTTATTAATACTTATATATCTGCCAGTGATGCCTAATGGAAGGACAAATGCACATTTTAGAGAAAACAAACCTACACCTTTTTCATAAGTCAGAAGGCATAGAATAAATGAAGATTCATAGATTTTAGTCCTAAACCCAAATGTGATAGCCATCTATTCTTATTTGTTGTATGATCCGTGGCACTGAATTTCCTATAATGATTCCTGCATTGTGTGGATGAGCTAAATACAATTTAGTTTAATGTGCTAGAGAAATGAATATAATAATAGCTGCGTACACTAGGAATAGAAAAAGACTTCATGAGCATTACCATAATGGACCTACTAAATACTGTATTTAATATTTGGAAGATGATGAAAAAAGGAATTGATAGGCTTTTTAGAACAAACTTTGTCAGCTTGATTATGGCATCTTAAGAAAGAACAGTCTTGCTATTTTGTTTTTTAAATGCATATGAATAACTAGATCATAAGTATACCAAATTCTATTGCTAGGTGAAAAAGCAGACTTTTTTTTGTTTGTGTAGAAATTTAAAAGCACTATAGGAATGTGGGTTTTTGAGAGAGGAGCTAATCTAAAAGCTGATTTTCATTTGTTGTTTAACCAGCTGAGGTATAAGTTGTTTTCTTTTGTTAAAAATATTCCATCAAAAAAAAGCTGAAAAAAATTAACAAAACACAGCTGAAGGTCATTTTCATCTTTTTTCAAGAAAAATGTTAAATAGAATGAATATCTTATATAAGAAACTTTTATTTTGTCAAAAACTAATTCCTCTCAAAAATAATTTCTTCTTTTTTAAAGGTTATAAACTGTATTTAAAATCAAGCTGTAAAGAAACATTAAGCACACTACAAACAGGTTACTTGAATAATATATTGTTCTTTTATTGCCTTATTTGAAGCTGCTTTAAAAAGGATTAGCAGCTCCTCACATCTTACAGGCTGCAGAATCAATTGAGTCACTTAGGAAGAAGAGGTATTTCCATAGCCCAGCTTTAAACTAGTGTTCAGATTCCACTTTCCTGAGTACATTAAAAATGTACAGACAGATAGCTAAGCAGATAACAGCAGGTGAACTTCTGGCCCCATTACAGTCGATGGGAGGTCTGTCATGATATCAAAGGCGCCAGGATTTCACCCTCTAACTCTTCTTTCTCATCCCTCAGAAAAGCACTTTCACCCACCAAACTTAATGACAAAGCAACTAAAAGTTTTGAACAATTTTGAAGTCCACACTGCAAACTTAAATTTCACATTTGTTTGAGAGGCATTGGCAGCTTTCAAAGTGTGGATTATCAGTCAGCCTCCTGCAGTTGACAAAGCAAATCAGAGCAAGTAAATTTGAATGTGTGAATAAAATGCATGTTAAAAAAATGTAGTAACAACTAGTAAGATGCCAAGAAAATTTCTGTATTTAAATTAGACATCTGTGCCCTATTTTTAAATATTCATCATTGTAAGTGATTCAGCATGTTCCCCACTCCTGTCAGAGTGCACATATTTTAAAAACCTTAACACCTTCATTACCATATGAATCCATTACTAGAAAATATTCTACCCTTAAACCTATTCACATCTACAGATTTCATCATGAGCTTAACAGAGTCATGATGTTTCATGAGGCTGGTAGCTTTGGCCAGTATTTCATGATGAAAACAGAAACCGCAAAGAAAGCTTGTTTTTCAGAGCTTGTGTAAGAAAATAAAAACTGCTATTAAAATGAAATATAAGAAATTACATTGTTCAAACACATGATCAAGTAGGGGTTACAGATTGCCTGTTCTTATCCATATATTCCTGATTCATAGCCGCTGCCTAAGATGGGAGCACAATTACCCTGGATTGGACAAAAATAGAAAATCATTCCTGAATAAGGCATAAAACCCAAAAAGCTTGCACAGTATCCTGAAAACACAGAGATGGGAAGAGAAAAAATGTGACCTGTTTATTTCAGAGGCACTTAGATAGAGGCATACTTAGAATAAATGGATAGGTGAATAAAACTCTGGATGACATTCATTGTCCTGTTTTATGTGAGAGGTTACATGAGGTGATCATAATGGCTCTTTCTGGCCTTGCAATCCATTAATTTATGTGTTATCTGAAATGAAGGGTGGAAAAATGAGTGTATTACAATAAGTTTGATGAATATCCCAACCCAAAAGCTAACCCAAAGTTGACACATGTTACACGTTATAACAAAGTGCAAGATCCAAATGCTTGTGGGTTAATTAAACTGTCTGTCAAAGAATGATGAAATGATTTGGGATAGGGGAGAAATTGCATCCAGTACATCCAAAGTTCATGAAAAGCCAATAAAGCAGGGAACTAAACTTGATTTAAAAAAACTTTCTGGTTAGACTTGGTGCATAGAAAAGGGCACAATCTCAAGATATACCTCTGCCTGAAAATGAAGTAGTGAGTGAATTGGTAAGAACTCCACTTGTTTTCATGAAGCCACAATAGCAGAAAATATCTGTTGTCAACAAGCTGGCTGCAAGATTGTAAACAAGGGAACATATTGGGGAAATATGGGAGGATGTACCTGCCAAAGAAAGATCAGCAAACACAGATACTTTATGAATGTGTCACAAGTCTAGCAAAGAATCTGCACATTCTTTTGGTAATACCCTTTATATATATCACACACTAATAGGTCCGAAACATCACCTTCTGGTAAATTAGCAAGTTATCATGATAATTGTCACCATCTAGGACTGACAAAATTCTGCATTGAATCTCAAGGAGTGGTAGACAAAGAAACCAGGAAACATCTATCCATTGAGTTAGCTTAATTTTTGGTCTGAAAGACTTGGAGGAGAAAGTGAAATGAAAGGATTAAGACAAGAGACAGCCATACTTTAATAGACAGATTTCAATACAAAACTTTCATTAAAGACCAAAACCAGTGAATATATGGATTTGCTTTTTGTTGATTGGAAGAAAGTGATCAGTGTTTTCTTTGTCTGCATTTTGGGAAAAATACCCACTGAATGTTTGTATTCAGCCTCCCCTTCTTAGATTCACTTAGCTGTTCCAGAAATAGCTAATGTTTATCTCCCTGAAGATCCATAGAGTTTGCTTAAATCACTGAGGATAGGCAATTAAAGAGGCTAATTTTACTGCTGAAAACAATAATTAGGCTTTTTCTTCTTTCTTTGCTTTCTGTTTCTAGTTTTGGTCCTTTCATTGTTTAACCAGAGGTGAAAGTCAGAGCAGCCAGGCTGTGAATCACAGGAAACCATTTTAAAGTCTACCTAAAACGGTTTATTCTTTTTTATCAGCTTCTTGATTTGAATAGAGGCCATATGATTTCCATATCTCATCATTAAAGTCTCATAATTTATATAGGAAAAAAAATGAAACCATGGCAAGGTTCTCAACAATTTGACAATGAACGTGATTAACTTTGGTCAGTATGTGAAATACTTAAGAAAATGGTGCCAGCAGCAGGGCAGGGAAAGATAAAGTGTTCTATGAGTTATAGCTTTAGTACTTAACATGTGTATATCATGAGCCACAGACCAGACATGTTGAATAAAAACATTTTTTAACACCAGCTAAAAGACACCATTGCTCTACAAATAAGTCTGCCCTGAAATAATACTTGCTGTCTACAAATATACATTTTTAAACTATATGTTTCCTCATCCGGCATAGTTCATATTCAACCTTATAGCACAAAGTTTTTCTCTTTGGAGCATTATCCTCCAGGATAGTCCTGAAGTTTAGAAACAGATATATGGAAATCACACCAGGTTATACAGATTAATTTCAATCTATTGATGTTAATAGAAGCTTAAACATGCCTAAATGTAAGCATCTAAATTTAAGTGTCTAATCTGAAGCATAAACCCATCAGGGATGTATCTAGGGGGTGCAAATTTAGGAAACCAGAATATCTTTCTAGAGAGCTAGAAATGTGGCATAATGCCAGATCATATGGTATTATAATCTATTTTTGTTGGTTTTGTACTTAAAGGCCTCCCCATCAGAACTAGAACTCTGTTGGTCTAGTCTATAAAACCGAATAAAGACTCGTGATAGTGTATGACCTCAAAAGAGTTTATGAGTAATAGGAATGATGTGTGTATCTCCCTAGTTTCATCTCTTCTTTTCTTATAGTGTGCGTTTTAGTTATTTATTGATGTTAGAGACTGCTAGTTCAGTATTTCTTTTCCATGTATCTCTATACAGCTGTTAGAAGACTCAAATAAACCAGTTAGTCAACAACCAAACTCAGTGTGAACTGAGCATGTTTACGGACGAAAGTCTGTAATTTTTTACCAGTCTAGGAATTAATTTGGGCCAATGATGAAAATGGATTGAAACAAGAATAAGATTTCACTGCACCTCACAGTGAGAAGAGTTTAGTCTGCTAGTTTAAAAAGTTTCTGATGGAAGATCGTGTGAAAGACTGATACTGAGTAACAGTCTAAGCTAATTCTCCCCACACTACAAATCTCAAATATACTATTTCTAGATTCACTCCATTATTTGTTTGTTTTTCTGATATTCTACTTCCCATTTAGCAACTCTATATAAATCTTAGGATAATCTTTCCAATCAAGTAAAAAGACTATAATTTGTATTGGTTACAGAGGAAAACTTTGGCTGGACTGACTGAGATGCATATGATGGAGAACAAATACTTTTCAAACACTCATTACTTTACAAACACTCATTGTTTCAGATTCATAAAGAATGGATATGTTTTGTGGTAAAGTAGACTTTCAAAGACACTGGGAGAAAAGGGAAAATTTTATCTTTCGTCAAGCTGATCTCATCTTTCTTCCTCAGAATTACAGAAATGTATGCATTTAAACTTGCCTATACTGAAATGCTGTCTGCGAGCAGTTTCCACCTCTGAATGTTCCTCCTTTTCTCACTTTGCAAACACTTAGCGTTTTACATCCCAAACACTTCAGCTTTTAAATTTGTCACTAATGTTCATCTACAGCACAGGCACAGTCTCAATGCCCATTGGACAGGCTGGATCCAAGCTCCTAGAATGTCAAAAGATGATGGGCTCAAGCATGACAGCCAGCCCTTGTTAATTGGCTCTTGAACCCCCGGTTTCCTTCTTGCTTCTAATGCTTCAGCAGTCTCACGTTGCATTTATATCTGTTTATGTGACAGGCCACCAGGCACAAGAAGTTTAGTGGACCTCCAAAGTGCAGTGGAAAGGTTTTTAAGCAGTTACATCTTGAAACTGATTTACAAATAACTCCCCAAGTCATGTGACCACATGATTAAAGTCACTCTTTGAGAATGAAGCTTAAAGAAACATATTTTTTTTCTGAGCTGGGGAAGGGTCATAGTTCAGAGTCACACTACCAGGCACACTTTGTTGAAACAGTGAGATTACAAACCTCGCTGTGAAAGTCTCTGATTCTCTTTGCTCCCAGTAAAAACACTGATCAAATACATAAAGCCTCATTTTAGACAAGGCTTCAAAAATTTAGAAAACATTCAATGGACAATATAAGAAGGGACTATCACAGCAGCCTTCCTTAGCTCACCCATGGAGAACTTGCAACCGAGTCGTCCCTTTTCTTATTCTTAATGCCAAAATATCAGTTACACTCACAGCATTCACACAGCTTTAAACATCTTGGCACAATAGGGTATTCTGTTATTTTCTTCCATTATAGATTAAATCATCTTTACAACAAAACAGTGTAAACTTGCAGTATCCATGCTCAGCTTTGTCATGCTTGCATTAATTTAGAAGGTGAAAACACAGCTAAGAAGTAGACAGACAATATTGGGGAATACCCACGGGTATTGTGTTTAGACTTAGTCTTGCCCATAATGTTTAATGCTGGTTTCAAGACCCTTTCCCTTTTTTCCTCCATTCCTTTTTCCCGAGATGACAAAGGAAGTTCAGGTGGACATATACGAATGCACTGCGCTCCATCTGTCTTCTTTTAATTAAATCAGGAGCTGTGGAGCAGGGGCAGAGCAGCATGCTCCAGCCTGCAGCCTGAGAAACAAAAGAAGTGACTTGTACAGTATGGAGGGAGACTAATGGGTGAAAGCATTCCTGCATGTAGCAATCTGTGCTCCCTACAATGTTACTCATCATTCTGTCTAACTTCAATAATATTCTTAGCATGAAATGTCTAAGATTAATGAGGCATTTATTCTCCGATAAGAAGCTATGACAAAGAATACATTTTCCATCAACATTTTTGCAGTTAAATTAATACTACCAACTTTTTGCAAATATGGGATTCAACAGTGGTTTATAACAGATGATGTGAAGCTAGTCCATCTAGCAGGTTTACATCTTGGGGGGGTTCAGCATTCATTTTCTCTGTTTATGAGCAGATAATGCTGCTAGTCAGCACACCCTTGAGTCTCAAATTGCTGTCATAGGCATCTAGTGCTTGAAAGTGTTAGAGGTGGGACACAGGGCTAGGTAGATCTATGGCCTGACCAAGTATAGTTGGGGTTTTTTTAATATTAAATGGGTAAAGGTCCTCTAACATTTGTCATCTTTCTCTTGCTATGTGGTTGATCTTGAACAGAACTGCCTAAGGCCACTTCCCCTGTCTTTCTGTCCTGGAGCTAGCAAAAAAATCCTCTAAAGGTAGTCCTCTACAGTCAGAGCTCAAGTACTGATAGGGCCACTTTTGGCCTAGCTCTTTTCTTTGCAAGTTGTAAAGTATCATAAGCAGAGCTGTATGTTTAAAATAAGGGTAAGTGACTGTGTCTTCCAAAGCAAATGACCCATATAGCCTCTTGGCTACACTTTTTTTGTAGACTCACTTTTTCACAGGCTTTTTCAGAAGCAGTTGGTAACTAAGACATGTATTGGTCAGAACTTTACAACAGAATATATCCTTCTCAGTTGACCAATTAAAAGGATCAAACATGAAGGAGTCAGCCTCTGAATTGGTTCTGCCACCTTTCACAAAATTCAGCCACTTCTGATTTGGTCGTCCTGGTGAATGGCTGGTACAAAATCCTCAAGTCTCCTTGCTACATACAACGGATGTCCTGTGGAAATCTCAGAAATATTGACTTCATTGACTCTGCCCCATTGAGCCTAATCAAGAACCAAGACAGTAGTAAATACAAAAGCAATTTACTCCATGAACAGTGGAACTGATTATGTGCCATGAGTCGTGTCCACCCACCAGCACAGCACCACTAGCTCCTGACCACCTTAGCTACTCAAAACCTTGTGATCTGCCCCACGTTATCAGCTTCTTAAAGGGAAAACGGGACTTACTTCTAAGACACCCATTTCCCTATTAAAAGCTCGTGACTGCCTTTTCTCTCAAATTGTCTGATTACTTTATAGAATTAAGCTAAACAAGGAATGATTGGTTTTACCTCAGGGTTTGCTTGAAGCTGCTGCTTCTTTCTTAGTCTTGTAAAAATGCCTTCATGTTAGGAAGCTTCTCTACTTTTTAGCTTTGTCAGACGGTCCAATAAAATATATTTCCCCTGTGCCCCCCATCAAATGTATTTCTGTTTACAGGATTGCCTGATTTTAAGTACAACTGGTTTTACTTTTTTTTCTTTTGGATATCCCTGATAATACATTTTCTTCATTTTACTCTAGTAGGTAGAGAAGTTATCCCCATAAGACATGGAAGATTGCAAGTAATAGCAATAGGAAAAAGTAGTAGAGGGCCAGACAAACAAATCACTCTTTTTTTCTTGACTGAAACAGACAAGTGTTTCCAAGAGACAGTAGAGAAATATCTGTGGCAAAGCAGTGTAAAGTACATCTACAGACACATATTTATTCTGTATGAGCTGAAGACACTGAATATATCATTCTCCTATAATATTTGTAGGCATGTTAGTTTTGTGCCATGATATATAATAATCTGCCTTTCACAGGAATTACATTTTGAATTGTTTTAGGGTCAGCAGCTTATCTCTTATTCGTACTTTGCTGGGTTTTGTTGTATCAAACACTCTCACTTTCAGGAACATACCCATAGTGAAAACGGTAACATCATTTTTCTCCAGCACAAACTAGCAATGTCATAGAAAGGCAATGAACTTCTCAATCTAGGTTTAGAGAATTAAGTTTTATTTAACCTAAGGCAAACTTCATTATAGCAATTCATTGTGTTAATTCTCAACATGAAAAATGTCCCTTGGGCCAACAAATTTTTAGAGTTGTTGTTTAACGGTGTATTTCAATACCTTTTCTTAAAATGTCAATTCTAACTAACTGCAGCTACCAGAAATTCTGAACTTTCTTCTACTGTGCATCCAGCTCTCTTTCATCAAATATACCTTTCCTTTAGTGTCCCCTACATAAGCTTAATTAAAAATACATTTGGAGTCATTTTACTTGTCAGATTAAAATATTTAATAAATTTTAAAATGCTACTTCATGAGCTATATAGGCAAAGGTAAAGCTTCAAATAAAGTGAAATTAAGTATAGTCTCAGAAAAAAAATTGAAACCACATGCAACTACCATACTACTGCATAACAAGAACCATATTTTTTATGTCTGTCTCATTTGTTATGTCAGACATGCCTTAGAGAACTTAAACATTTAGTCATTTTCTCCAAGTTGTACTCTTTGATAGTTTTAGGTGCTATCAGAAGCCAAAAATTATGTTTCTTTTCATATTAATTTTGGAAGCTGATAGTTTTATTAATCAAGATGTCTCCTATTTTTGAGTGAAGATCTAGTTAATATAAATTGTGCATCTTTCTGTTAATGTACACATATATATATGGATGGCGGATTGAAGCAGAGACATACTTGAC
This sequence comes from Aquila spilogaster, assembly GCA_024606505.1. Classification (NCBI taxonomy): domain Eukaryota; kingdom Metazoa; phylum Chordata; class Aves; order Accipitriformes; family Accipitridae; genus Aquila; species Aquila spilogaster. The sequence goes on along the minus strand of JANHGO010000037.1, from coordinate 11,670,869 downwards.
TATGATCACACAGGTGAGCTGTGAAAGACACAAAAACTGGTTTCATTCACCTTCATTCCCAGGATACAACCACAGGACTAGCACTCCATCTTCAACCGATGTTTGATACAGCCTTCTCTGATTGTTAGATTCAGGTCCTAATCCATCTCCTGATGCAATAGGAAATTAACTAATTTTAGAAAAAGAATGAAACCCAATTTTTTTTGCTTAATATTTTGCATTATCATCAACAATTCTGACAGAATCAATAATGTGCATTTCCAATTTATGGTGTAGATGCACCAGCGATTACTATTGGCATATCCCTGAGGAAAACTTGTCTTTACAAAAAAAAATGCAAGAACAAAGACACTTGCAAAGCTTGAATATCTAAAGCACATTTAAAGGAAGAAATGAGCTATAAGCAATGTCTTTGCTTTCCCTGTGGAATTTCCAAGTACTTGCATTTGATGGGGCGAAATCAAGTGAGACTGTTTCAGCTATAAAAACAAACATTTACAGATTGACATTTACACAGTCACCAATTTATAAAAAGCTACTCTCATTGTGATTTGTCATGTCTCACTCATCCCACTCATCCCTGTAAAACAGAGAACTCTGCTGAAGGGGATCAAAGGTTCACTTCAAGGTGAAAGTACCTTTTGCAGAGACAGTAAAATTAAACTATCCAGAAGAAGAAATTATTACATTTACCAAAATACTTGTGAATGATAATTTTTCTCTAGAAGGCTGAAAAAAGGCTGGAAGTAACAAAGCAGAAATCTATTTTGAAGAGAGATCTTTAATAGATAAATAATCTATCAAATGAAACAATGCTTTCTCTTGGTCTCTCAGTTGCTTCTCTATCTGTTATATTGGTTTCATGTGGACAAACAATTCAGAGCTAAAAGGGCACCTTATGTCTTTTCCCACATGCAGACATATAGAAGCAGAAGAGTGGATGTGGCAGTAATCATGGGAAATGACTGGTCAGCAGAAAATCACACAAGAGTGTTTAGTAACATTATAAGACAGCTCATTAACAGAGGACAAAGCAGGACGGGTGCTGTTGCAAATGTATGAATACAAGGTCGCCTTTTGGGTGCAACCAAGAGCACATAACGAGATACTGTACCTGCTGTCTTTTGAAGGAAAGACAGCACGCACAATCTTGAGTTTCCATTTAGGTGTAGTGGTCTGGAGTCTAGTGCCATACAAAGTCCAAATTCTTTTACTTATCACAAAAAGATAAAGTTTATTCTGCAGTCTAGTCAAATGACATATAACGTGCTTAGATACCAGAAGACCAATTGCATACATTTCTAATGGTTGAATTTACTGGTAATTTGTCACTGAGTTTCATTTAATGCACAATATTCTAAGTAAGACAGGAATTTAAATTCCAATGTAGCAGAACACAGTGTATTTGAATACATATTTTTAGTGAATGAGTTGCAGCTTATTGGAAACCTATGTCTTCCCCTGCTAATACAGCTCAATCTAAGATATCTGGTTGATAGACTTTTCAAGGCCTGACCTTGTGAATGAGGCACGGCAGAGTGGGATCAAGCCAAAAAAAAAGTGGTTTGAAATTCTAGAAGCCACAATTTGCAAAGACATTACTGACTTCAGAGAATGTGAAATAGATTAAAAGACTAAACAAGAATGAAAACTACTGTAGTGAAAAGCATATTTCAGGTTTAAATGTTGTTTTACCTTTCATTCTATCTTTATTTTTAATATAAAATCTGTTCTGATGCCATTGTTGCAAACATCACTCATCCCTTCAGCCTTTCTGTCTCACCATTAGACACTTTTCCACTTATTTAGGAGCAGCTTTCATAACAGAGCTGGAGAAAAAGCTCAGATTAAGTTGCACTACTCAGGACACAGCCTGAGCAAGCAAACATGCCAAACGGCAAGTGGCAGCACAAATCATGTACATGGAATCATGTCACTATTGGCTCGTCGCAGCTTTTGATTACTTTCACCAACCTGGGTTCATACCAGCAGTTCTGAAATCAAAGGGATTAATAAGCTTTGCCAGATACCTGAAACTTTTTAATATATTAATTATATATTTTCTTTTTCTTCTTTTTGTAGCATTTATTGATTTTCCCTACTCGACTTTCTTCTCCCTGGCAGATGCTGGAAATAATGATATTAAAATTGATCTGGTATATTCAAGGCAGACATTAGCCATGAAATCCAGTTTTTAATGGAAGGTATATACAATACTAACCACATGGATCTTAGTCCGTGTCAGTCTCACATTCTGAATGAGATTCGAGAGAGATGATGAAGCACAGAGCTAGGTACACAAGAGTGCAGTGCTGGCTCTTATGTTAATGGACTCAAAGACTCCAAGTCACAAAAGAATCAATAAGAATAAGGCACCTTAAAAATATATATTCAAAGCTGTGCTTGAGCCAAAAAGTTTTCTGATTAATAAGAGAGGGGCAGCCAAGTATACGAAAAGGAAAAGACTTTCCTTGCCCTCTATCACCTTAAAAATGAACAACATATATTCCCATAACATACAGTAATTGGTGCCTTTCCGGATCTTGGGTTTCTCAATTCTCATAGTAGCAGAGAGAGAGTGAGTGTCTGTCTCACAGATATCTTAGAAAGCCAGGCAAGCTTATGGGGCAAAGTAGAAAAGGAGTTTTGCTCCAGTGATCTCTACTATGTCCTTCCATTCAATACTAAATAAGTGTCAGGCAATTAGAAATGGAACAGCGGATGCGTAAATGATACTGCCTTCCCAATAAATTGCTAATACCTGGATAGTGCTGCATGACTGGAAACATACTGTTACAATAACTGCAGTACCAATTTTTACTTCTGAATAATAGAGAATATGAAGAACAATGTAGCGTTGGAGCCATGAAACAAACAATCTACCACATGATTCTTTTCCTGTCTGATTTCTTATTTTCTTCCTTCCAGAATTGAGACATATTACATCTAAGCTTTGCAAGAGTAACACGCATTTTCTTGCTCCTTGGCAGAAGTGTGCTGTGGTGTGCATGGTGGTCTCTGGACAATGTTTAATGACTGCCAAACTGTGACATAAAGTTCATGCTTGTTCTTGTAGGATAAAAATCAACCTCATTTGTAGGAAGCACCTGAAGTTCATTATTTGGGAATAGCTAGAAACACGTAAAATAATTAAATGGGGATTTTTTTTAATGTATTGACACATACAGCTTTTATTAGAACAATTTGGTCAGAAAAAGGGGACATCCACAAGGCACATATCCACACTTATTTGCATTATTTATTTCACTCGGTTCATGTACCATCTTTTACCATCTGTCACATGGAAGATAGCTTTCAAAGAAATTCTGGAATACTAATGGAATTCCCTCAGCATCACCATCCAGCACAGGTGGCATTTTTAGCTCTAAAACTAATTAAAATGCATGTTTTAAAGAAGCTCAGTGTTTAACTCAGGCGGATAGGATACACAAGACATCTCTTGAGTGTTTCAGAGGTCACAGCATGAGCCTGATTTGGCAAACTTCATCTAAAATAACCCAGTACTTAAGGGAGTTTTACAAAGAAATACATAACGTGTTGATTTCATACTTAGTAGCAAATTCTAAAGCAGCTGTAACTATACAGTGGATTCAGCTGCATTTTGTAAAATGGTAAATGAAGGTAAAGAACAAGCAGCTTCACTTTCTCCTACCTACTAATACTGCTACAATGAAAATGCAAGAGGAGTACTCACACTCTTACCACAAATTAGCAACCGGTGTCATATTGTGCGTTTATCTGCACTGGTTTGCAGTTTGGTGCCCAGTCTTCTGCAATTAATGGCTATATTTTGCTAGAATAAGTACCATGAAGAAGGAGGAGAAGGAAGTAATGAACAAAAGACAAATATAGGAATCAGTCATGCAGGACAACTCTCATGTCATTCTCCCATAAAATACATTGGGTGCCGTTGCAGTCTTGCCCTCCAGGAAGAGAAAGTGAAGCCCTGACAGATACCGAGCCCCTTAAGAGTGCTCAGGAACAAAAGGCTGGGCATCCTCAGTTTTGAAAACCTTGACTAGATGCCACCTGCTGCTGCAGTCACAGCCCTTCTTCCCTGCTCAAACAGCAAGAAATTCAGAATAGGAAAACAACTCTTGCATCAGCAGCACGTCACCAAGTTATTCACGCTATTATTATAGTGAGGAGATCCTTTCTAGTGGGTGTAAACTGGGATTTATGAGCAAAATATGTTGCTTTTAACTAAATGAGAAACAGCTGTACAGTAATTCTGGTTCTGTGTGTGCTGTTTAAAGTACCCTTAAATAAAGATGCTTAAAAGATTTACTTTTGTGTTGTTTTTCCCTGAGCTGGTGTCATTGTGAGAATATTTTGTATGATTTTAAGGACAAGCAAAGTGATTAAAAAGCTCTTTCAATTTTTCTTTTTATTGGTGGTATTTTAACTGATTCTTTGAAGAGGTATGAAACTGGGCCCAGTAGGTGTTGGGAAGGTTTATTATAACCTGACAGAAATCTGTCTAATCCTGGGGCTTTACTAGCTCTAAGGGAATTGTCTTACTTATTTCCATTAAATTATTAACTGATTGTAATGTAACTTTTGAGCATATGACAGCCTTGGAAATAATAATGATAACAATAAAAAATGGAAGCAAAGGTCTAACAGCTTTTGTCTTATACTGGATCTGTGGATATCTTCAAAGAGCACCCTGGAGTGCTCTATGGCATCCTTTACAATCAGTGATGGGAATGTTATTGTTATCCTGTTGAGCAGATACAGGCAGGGAGATTCTACTCAGTATTTATTCCACTGCATTAATCTGAAAGCTCCCATACAGTTTTCCCAGAGTGAGGACTGATTATTATGCAGAAATTAAACCATAATTTATTTAGTTAGGAGATAGAGGCTGAAATCTAATGATAGGCATTCAATTCCTATTTCTTTCACAGGAATTCTGGCTAAATGAAGGTCACTACACCCGACATATTTGTCTAGACTTTCTTTATGATCAGTAGGGATCTATTCAATAGTGTCAATGAAGCCTTGGGAGCGATTCGTCTCGTGCTGAAACAGACACTTATTTATACCTGCTTAGATGAATTATGCCCTGTGCTCCATTAATCCTATTGACTATATCTCCTTTGCTCATAATGGAAGTGCAGAAAATTATCCCTGATTTAGACTCCCACCTGTAAGTAAGGTAAATCTCACCTTAAATAAATAATTCAAGTCCCAGTTCAGTCAGGTATCAAGGTGTACTTCACCTTTAGGGAATTTCACTGATTCCATTTTGCTCCAGAAAGGAAGAGAAACCTGTGCTTAGGTTGGACTATATGCTTAATATTCACCGTGGTCTACCTCTGAAGTGAAATCTTCCTGTACTAGAGACTGCAACAACATTTAGCACAAAGGAGGCTGATGTCATTTGCCAGTCTGAATGTCACTGCAATACAAATGATTTGTCTTGCTTATACTGGAAAAGAAAACAGGCCCATGTAAAGCAGTGAGGGATGGAGGACAAGATGTGACTTGAAAACAGCAAGCAATGGCCAGAAAAAAATGAGGAAAATATTTACTATTGATGTATTTTAAAGTCTCTCCTGTGCTGGAGAGGGGGAGTGACATTTTACAGGAACACTGTGCTGATGAATGAAGCTCAGTCTGTGAGCTAAGTTTCCTTGCAGCAAGAGAAACATGTTATGTATTATTATATTACACTGCAATAAAAGGGTGTGGTAATATAACTATATTACAGATATAAATATAAATATAACAGAAAAAGTGTAAAAAGGCTAAGCAAAAACACTAGAAGAAATATGTGATGGAACAAAGGAGTATGAAACCAGACACAAATATAGAGAAATTCATCACACTATAAAAAGAACCATGAGGCATTTAAACAAGGTAAGAAAAAGCATCAATTGTGTACGTAACGAAGGGTGAAAGAATACATTACAAGCCAAACAATATCCTTGGAAGGAGGACAGAAAATCTGTAAGAAGTTTAGAATGGTCCTCATAAATCTGGAAATCTAATATCAGATGAGAAGGACAAGGTACAGTGAATTGAGTGTGGGAGCCGGACAGAATATTAGGAGGAGAAAAACAAGGAAGAGTATCTGGAAAGGATGATATTAGACTGGAAAAGCTGTTGTCTTTTAATTAAAGTTCCAAAACGTATCTACATAAACTCTGTAAGCAGATAGAAGCAAAAAGAGATGATTCAGAGTTTTCAGGAAGTCTGTATTCATTTCTGTCCTAAACCCCAGCCAGCAATGCTGAAGAATATGAACAATGCTAAACACTCTGCACAGTGAATCAGGTGTGTAAAATATTACTGAATATGCATCATAGAGAAGCAAGGAGTCAGTTCATTTCCTGTTAAGGGACATGAATGAAACAATCCTCAGCTACAGAGGTAGAGTAAATAAGAGCAAATAAGAAGTGAGAGCTTGAGATAAAGCACAAAGAACCGGAGAACACAGCAAGTTCTCTAGCAATCTCTAGGGATCAGAATCCCTGTCTTCTATCTGGAACTTCTTGCAGATTCAAATCTTGGGGTGCAATCGTGGATAATACCTGTAAAATTAAAAGCCTCATTTCTGTTACCAGAAAAAAAAAAAAAAAGCAAAAAATAAAAAAAAAAAAGAAGAAAAAAAAAGGCTTTCTAACCTCTTAAAACTATTTTAAACACAGAAGGCTTTTTTTAGGAATTGAAATGTGTTTGTTCATCTATCAGTGTTTGCAGCAAGTAAACATGATGTCAATTAGCCTTGCTAATGTGAAATCATTACCAGTTCCTGGGCAGGAGAAAGAGTTCATCAGCTCAAACATACATTGTGTGTGTTGCAATATAACCTACTATTGGGTAAGAACAATCTGGGATGTTTAACTAATTAGTATTTGGAATCTTCCACACCTAGGGTTTGAAGCCTTTGGTAGTAATTTGCTAGTGGGGCACCAACTAGCCCCATAGATGAGTTAAGAGAGAGTTGTACTAGGACCTGAACAAATGTAGAATTAAAAATGTGCAGAAAAGTTTAAAATTGAATGCTGTTAAACCCACATTTTTCCAATGAACCTCAGCATAACTGCTAGGGGAAAAAAAAATCAGCTTTTTAATATTGGAAAATCCACTCTACCTCTAATGAAACATTAGTGCAGTCTTTGATGGCTGCTGTCTGAAGTTAATCCATGGACCAAAAGGGAAGTTGGGGCACATAATGAAAAAAATTCTAGTTTCTGATCCATATGCAGTAAATGCAGACTCTAAGGCCATGGAAAACATAGATGGGTTTCAAACTGTCCTTTTGATGCTTTACAACAACAACAAAAATAAACAAGAAAACCCCATTCTAATTAATATAAGCCTACCATTTCAGAGATAGCATGTTAAAATTAGTAACCGGTTATAAAATGCCAGAGGCGCATACTGGCTGATGTCATTATGTTTAATGGAAAGGAATACGATAGTGGACTACAAAATCATAAGTGGGCTGGAGTGAGTGAAGGTGTTGACTCTCACTGTCTCGTGAGGTGCAGTCACCCGAGACCAGCATGAGCCAAATTTACAGCAAACAGGAGTTGGTTCTTCACACAGATGAGGGACTTGTGGAATTCCTCATCATAGGATGCTGTGCATGCAAAAATTGTTAGGGATTGCAGGGGAGGAGCAATAAATACTCAAAAAAAAAGATCTACTATGGTTACCAAATATACAAACTACAGTGGGCTCAGGTCACTCGCTAAGGAGAAAACAATCAGAGGCTGATGAGTGCTCAGAAGTATTATGTATAGCCTACTTTTCCCTAGACATCTATTATAGCCACTGTTGAAGTCAAGTGACTGGGCTAGACATACCTGATGAAGCATTAACTCAGTTCTTACATTCTTATTGTATTCCTTTTTCTGCAGTCCTGGATCTATAATTTCCGGACATTCAGAGAATGTTACCTTAAAGTCAGACCTGGGGCTGCTACACTTAAAGCCCTGAATGAAGTCCTGCCAACTGTTCCGTTTTGTTTCATCTACCCAACCTGCCTTCAAACAGTTACCATCCCTAGAGCAGTTATAGCAAAACTGATAATGAAGCAACTTCTGTGCTGCCAAATGTAAAATGAAATCAGTGTTGATTTACATTAATATACCAGGCTGTAAACCTATAAACTACCATGGTTCAGACACTGTTTCACCTACTGATCAGCCAGTCTTTTCATTGACACAGAGCAGATATCCAGGTCAGTAACTTCTTAAACCACTGGATATAATAATTACGTATGTTTGAGTCAACACTAAAAGAGTGCAATATTTATAATTAAAAAGTAAAGTTTCAATTCTCTTTTGTATATCATTGTATATTCTTACTGACAGGATTTCTATGAAGCAATGTATCCTTCCTGGATAGACTTTTTTTTATGCTGGGCAGACATGTTGATAGAACAATGATGTTGGTGGTAGATGTATGATCGCCAGTCACCAGTTTCTTCTTAGTTAAGCCTTGAGATCAGTGTGCTCCCTCATGAGAAAACCCTGCGTGGCTGCCTGATTTCAACACTGTTGCTCATGCTCCTTATCCTGAAGTGTGGCCTTTCTCTGCCTTGTATGATCATCCCATCTTCCAGTTCTCATGCCTCCAGCAGTTCTTTCAGCTTGTTCTTTAGAGAAAATCCCTCACATTTTGCCTAACTTCCTCTGGGAACTTCCATAATATTCAAGTGTTGTTCCTGTTTCTTCCCCCGCCCCCAAAACTCACCATCTGCAAGTTACTCTTAAGAAACAGCTCTGTCTGGATGGCACACCTGTCTCAGTATTACTATCTAGTCCCTTTTGATTCCAAACACCCATGATACCACTCACTGAACCGTTCAAGCTGAGCATGATTGAAATAACTCCTTAGCTCCAGACACGTCACTATTATCCCTTTTCAATGATGTGGACACAACTGCCATTCTGCAATCACTTGAACTTCTAACATGGTTTTTCACTTTTGATTTCTTAAACCAAACTGTCCCTAATTTTCTCACATTCCTTCTGCATGCAATACTAATCTTTACCCACCTATCCACACAGCCAAAGCTCTGGTCCTGCTTGCTGAGCATCATGCTTACCGAGTACACAACAAAAGTAGCCTTGCTCTGCTATGAAATGCTGCTGTGTATAGCAATTCCCTACCCTTTGATCATGCACTGCTGTTTACAGTTTGCTTGTGACTCCTCTTCACTACCAAATTTATGTTATTTGTTTTGTGTTCATAACCTAATCCCACTTTATCTCTCCTTCAGAAACAAGAGATTGTCTCCTGCTTCTAATCAGCTACTGATAATACCCTCCATCACCCACTTGATTCGTTCTCAAGCAGTTACTTTCATGTTGTTCACGCTTGGAAGAAACACTCCAAAGGAACATCATTGCTTTCCTTCAAGTCCCTTCTCCAAATCTGTCTTTTGACATTATGCTTATAAAAATACTTTGTGTAAATAAGCTGTAATCATTCAAAGATTGTTGCTTATCGGTATTGTTTATTTCCTTTTCTTCCTATGCTGTTGTTTATCTTCTTGCTGTTTGTTGTCTCCTGTGTACGCTACTTGTGTTTTTATGCAGCATACTTTTGGCTGGTGTTTGTAGAGCACTTCATAAATTGAGGTCAGTCTTCTAGTTTCTGGGTCCTACTGTAATATGAACATAATTGCAGTAATAATAACAACCTAAGGTTCCTTCACAATTTTTATAGTTTTGCTTTCTAATGTATGCACAGATCTGTACTATCTAACTGCTCCATTTTTATAGCAGTTGAGTGACTAGAATGTGGCATATGCTTTTCTTCACAACACTGTTGTTATTATGACTAATATACAGTAAACTGAAGCATAAAGAGATGAGGGATAACATTCAGAGCATCTGTTTTCCAACCTAGGACAGTACTTATGTGGAATGTAAGCATCGAGGTTTAAGGAGAGCGATTTCATCAATCAACATTGCAGGACATAAAGTTCTGTCAGCATATTTGTTTTGGACCACAAAAATCTATAGATGCCCACACACTCACATCCTAGGCTGAAGAACTAGGTGCTAAGCACCGCCATGACCCAGAATTCATTGAGAGAGACTTTAAGTACCTTAAGTACATTAAGTGTACTTCCATCCCTGGAGTTGCCCAATCTGTTTGCTGTACTTGTACTTTCATTAATGCAAACCAATAATGCTTTGAAAAGCAGATAATGCAATGACTGTATTTGTTTCCACACCACAACACTGGCCAAGGAGGAGCTGTTGTGTTGGACAAGACCTGTAGCACTGCATAAGAATCCAGGAGCTATCATCTCATCATAAGGATGCACAAACCTAAATACCCTACTTCCCAGAAGTACACTCCTGAGCTATTGAGGTAGTTCAGAGAAACAAAAGATGAAGAGAGGCTTGCAGGTGGGCAGCCCTACATCTGGGAGCACAAAATCCTGGGGATAGGAAAATAACTCTATCTCCAAATCGAGAAAGCACCATTCTTCTTGGACGGGAAGAAGGAACGCTTAAAATACACTCACCAAACTATGACCTCTATTTGAATGAACTCAGGAAAAAATGTGATATGTAGACACAAATTTGAAGGTTTATTAACTTCTAAGAATCATGAACTAAAGTCTTTGTCTCATTTTATATTCCTTTTCCCCTCAAGTTTCACTGTGATGCCTCTGAAGTGAAAAGCTGTATTTCTGTAAACAATATTGGGGTTGTGGCTGTTATCATTTCACACAAGACCCCTCTTGCAGAAAGAGCTTTGGAGAACATTGGACTATTTTTTTAAGCACCTTTGACAGTCTGCTGTGCTGAGTCGAAAGATTTCAAGGTACATTAACTTTAACAAAAGAGTGTCCGTGCCATAAGCCCCCATTTCGTTTCAAAATAACGATAACTGTTTTAAAAACATATATATAACTTAACCCAACTCCTTTATTTATTATTATTATTTATTTAGAAGGTCCCTCAAGCAAATCCAGATAGAGGCTGATAGGATGGGATTTGCAGGAACAGGGAGAGTTTCAATTTTGCTTTGAATTCAACATAATTGAGACTGTGGCATTTGAAAATGTGCAGTCTGCAGATTAGATCATGTAGTTTCCCACCCATTACTGACTCTCCTCCTCACAGTGCACGATGTGCTCTGCCTCATACACACATTCTATTTCATTCTGCAGATAATCAAGGGCAAACTTTAGAACCTCAGGAAAAGGCTTTTTCACAGCACACGAATTGCATCTTTAGTCTTTGCATGCCAGAGGATTCTTCAATTTGTTCCATGGAGACCTGTTTTCTATGTTATTCTGGCATTCTTCTAAGTATGTTTTCTCCTTTGGAAGAAGAAATTTCTATTGCTGTGCTCTGAGTCCATTACTCTGTTAACTCTGCAAAATAGTTAAGCTGGGTATGCTTAAAAACAGAAGAAAAAAATCAATATTTTGTGATCTTTCACTAAATTGATCTGGTTTTATTTATTAGTATTAATAACTTCTTACCTCTTTAAACTTTACTGAAACACAAGTTTTGTTCCCCCTTGCTCTGAATTTCATACAAATTTATGACTTTGTGTACTGTTATTGACTTCCTGGGGCTTCACATATGTGCGGTAGTTAAGCTTCAGTAGTCTGCTGTTATATCACAACAGTTTTCAGCTTTTTAAATTGAACAAGTGTACTTGAGTCTATGTCCAGAAGGTTCCAAGAAGAAGGACTTGAAAATTATGACATTTTAGAAGAATAAAAAAAAAATCTCGTATGAACTCTTTTCTCTAGCATTTTTCTATCTTCAGTCTCTCTTTGCTCCATATCATTGGATCATAAGACATCATTCCAATTTTCCTGGAAATTGAGCAGACACTTACAGCGATGTAAAGTGAGTGTAAAATTCCCCCAAATCAAAATAGCAGTTTTATACTCATTTTGCCTGGTTGAGCAAATATGATCACAGTTGTCTGATAGCCCACACAACCGCCCAGCATTCCTGCTCACATCAGCATCACTCTCTACCTTATGATGAGCATGGAGTTTAAGTAGCTTGTGGCTATATCTATATCATAAACAAAACATGCAAGTGCTTATTTTCTGGTCCTGAGGCCAAATGGCTAGGTCTGTATACATTCAAACTTTCTAAAACAAAGTGGATATATCCAAACCACTTACTGAGAATTATCCTTTGGCTGTGCTAACTCCTGAACCATGCCTGGAAATTTTGGGGAAGGTGCTAGTTGGCCAGACACCATACTAAAAATTTAACACTAGAGAGAACCAGATCCAAAGCTCTGGGATGTTTTCTGGTATTTTTAACTAGTAAACTGAGTTTCGGTACTGCTAACTCTGTTACTAAGATCATCTTTTTTTCATCAAAAAAGGACCTCTACTAAGCCTCAGCTACTTGTCAGTCTTTGGTTTCTTACCTTACCTTTCACTATTTTGATCTTCTTTACAGTTGCTGTGGTCTCTTGGTCTTTTGTTTGTGTCTTTTGCCTTGTAGCACCACGACATTTCCTGATTTAATTTCTGCTGTGGCCTGATTGATCAGAAAAGCCCAGTGTTACATACACCATGTGTTTAGTTAGTGGGTTATCTTAGGATATTCCCCTCAGGCTTTAAAAGTGCTTTTTTTAAGCTGTTCTACAAGCAAAAATGTTTCCTTCCATGATCTATTTTATTTGTGCAGTTTAGTCCTCTCCCTAAATATTGACCCATGAATTGTCTTCTCTTGTCCATTTGAGGTTTTCTGTGTACATTTCTCTATTAAAAAAATGAACAGAAACAGCAATAACCAACTAATGTCTCCTAAATCACAAATTCTGAATTTGTTTCACCCTATCGGAAATGAATCACAAAAGAGTTAAATAGCAAAATAAGGTGAAATATTTGATGACTGTGCTGGGATTATTTGTAACCTAAATTGATTCTCCACCAGCTGTCTCTTGCCAGAAAGACACCCACGAATATTCACAGAGAAGAGTTCTCCTGCAGAGGTGGTACTTTGCAATACTAGCCTTGTAAATATGGACGAAAACCTAGCATTTATATACTTTATTTTTTTCCCTATGGCCCTCTTAACTCACAAACTCTAATGCAAACTATATTCTTTGTTCATATTAAAGCTCATATCTTCATAAACAGATGCTCAGAAGCTCACATATTCTAGTGGCTTACATTTACTTTAAGGTTTATTTAAACTGCCTAGTTCAAAAAAATGTACATAACCATGTTCAAAGCAGGTTAGCAAAGTTAGCCATATAGCTTTGGTGTATGACTACACACAGGTGTATGACTAAATCTTCTCGAGACACAGCTCTAAAACCAAGATGTGGAATTTAATTGCAGTAGGTCAGATAAGGCTTGGGACTAAAATGGAAAAATATCCTCCACCTAGATTCAAATTTGCTGACACAGTGACAGCAAACCTTTGTCAGGTCACATACTATTACATCCCAATTCAATTTCCTCTTTTTTTCCCCTTTTTTTTACACTTCCCTAAAGTCTCTTAATGCCTCTTCTTAAATAGTTAGATGACAACTGTCATCCAGCAGCAACGATGGCAGCAGGTCCTACATTTGTAATGGAAACTTTTATTTATGTGCCCTTGACAATAGCAATGGATGTCATTTCTATCATAAGTACCACAGGCTGTAAACATATCATATGAATCATATGTGCCATTATTGCTGTAAACAGAAACTAAAATCCAAAACTAATGCCAGTGAGTCAGAACTGGGCAATGAATGCTTGCTCAGAACCATGAACCCGATTTTTTTTCAGGGATCTTTTCTCTAAATAACAACCTGATGTACAAAGTGCTGATTTTGGGGGTGTTCAAAGAACAGATCCACATCTGAAGGCTGGTGGTTCAGACTTGTCTCTAATTAAGAAGTGTCCTGAAGTGAACAAAGGGCCACACAGTAGGAAATATATGCTTGCAGACACCAATTCACACCTGTTAATGATTAGTTTGCAGACACTACCAGATGTGCTATTTATCTGATGATCAGAGTAATTGAAATGAATTGCTCTGAATCAGTAATGTGAAATTGTCCCAGTTAAGTAGATGTGCTGTTTCTCCTCTGTTTTCTTATGGAAGAGATGGAGCTGATCATTTTCTTTAACACTGTCCTTTACTCTTTACGTAGTGCTCCCACAAAGAGTATGAGCTACATGCCATACCTTCCTCCAAAACCCACACCCAGTCAGTATAGCTGTACAGAAAGTTTTTTAAGTCTGACCATAGATAAGAGTTCACAAAGGCATTGGTTAGTGGTAAAAACAGGTCACAATTTTTATGACATATCTAAAAATCTGCAGTTCAATGCTTACAAGGTCAAAAAGAGAAACCCTACACATGGAGGGTTGCAAACTTTTAGAACTCACTGCCAAAGGAATGCAGTGGTAGTAGACAGTATCAGCATACCCCCCAAACATGAACAAGTGAAGAAACAACTTCATGTGAGTACAAAGGGAGAGTACAAAGGGAACGGATGCAGAGAGCAGCCAGGTTGATGCGCTTTCCCTCCTTTTGCCACTGTTGGAGGCAGGAGCACAGCACAGATCTGACCCAGAAGGGTTTCTCTGTTTCCATGTTGTTTTCTTAGCATGGCATGTTATCAAGCTTACTTCCTTTCTACAAGACCTAAAACCAGCTATAGTATCTAAACCTATTTGACTACTGAGACACAGTCTGTGAAAGGACAAATAAACAAATAAGAGGAAGGCCATTTTGACTTTTCTGTTGCCTACACCTACAAGACAGACCAATCACAAATTCAGCATGCGTTTCATGCTGTAAAGTCCATAAGTAGAAAGGAGGATCAGATAGGCTGAAGTGTATGTATTATCTAGGCAAACATAAAAAGGATGTCATTAAACATAGTATAGACACAGTGGCATGGGTTTAAATTCTTTGCTGTAATACAAGGTTTATTTTTATACATTGCTCCAGGTCTGGTGATGCCTTTGATTTAGACTGTCATAATTTTTCTAGCTTTTTGCAATTTGATATTTTTCCTATTATCCAGGTAATCTTTCACAGTTTGTTTGTGGCAGATTTAGGTTTCTTTACATCTCCAGCACAGCCTAAAGAGTACTGGTCCTGGTTTGCCAAGAAAAAAAAAAAAAAAAACACAGAAAATCTAATCGGAGAGATCAGAGAACTGACACTAAGAATGGACCAGAAACAGAGGCATTAAAAGCCTTTCAAACTATGGTTTCCTGTAGATTTACTCAGGGACTTTGTGCACATTGCAAGTTCTAGCTGCAGTCTTGATAGTAATAACTTCTAGTTCAGTTTTCTGCAACCTCTTGCCAGAAATACTTGTCTGGTTCTATTTCTAGAGTTACAACCCCACGTCTGCAATTGAATTTCCCTCAGGCTCGTGACCCCATGTCTTACATGAGGTCACAACACTTCATTTGGGAGGGTCACTGTTCCTATCTGAACAAGAACAAAGAAAGTTTGCTCTCAATTTTGGTGTATTTTTCCCCAGAATACTGCACCTCCAGCACTATTTATGTTACTTAATGATCTCCGTTGTACTACTGGGAAGCTGAAGCTCATGTGACCTGTTTAAGCTGTTATGCAGCAAGAGTGTAAGAGTTGGAAGAAGAGCAGAAATCTTGTAGCTCCCTGTGCAGTGTGCTGTCCACTGGACCATGAGCAGTGTTTGGCAGATATAACTAACAGTGTTCAGCTTTCTGTTGGTGAAGGCTTATTAAAAATTCTAATGATTTGTGGTTTTGTCCCAGGTTATTTATCTTATTTTTTTCTCTCTCTCTCTGAATGCTGGAAGGAGGTAGCCAGCATCATTACACCCCAGACAATTGAGTTGATTGCTTTTTTCATAACAGTATTTGAGAACAGAGTTGTGCAATTTTTAGTAGGCGACAGAATAGACAGAAGAAAAAGCGAGTACTTTAAATAGAATTACTACAATGCTGCTTGCAAAATGTTCTTCATTAACCCTTAATAAACAGCTCATGCTCAGCTATTGGCATAAATTTATTCAAGTTAGCAGTTTTCCATCCCTAGGCTTTGCCACATGGATACTCCTGTCCTCCCCCATTCTGTGTTTCCCTTTCTTAACTAGACTATGGTGAGTTGTTCCTTGAGCTGTGCCTGTTTCTTATTTCTCACTGATGCCTTTCTTTTTGCCTTCACTCACAAGTACATTCTTTGTTTTCTATACATTTCCTTCTCTTTCTTCTCCCATTTTTCTTTTTGTAGCATATGCCATTTAGCCTATTCACAGGAGTATTAAAACTATTGATAAGCCTTAAAAAGATATGTTTTTAAAACAGTCCACTGTCTTTTGCTGAGGTAGGATAGATACTCCAGTATTCCTCACAAACTTGCTTTCTAAATCCACCAGTTATACAGCTTCCACAACCATCTTAGTTCACCCACTGCCTAATTAGTGTTGCCTTCAAAGAAATTTTCTTAATGTCAGATTTAATCTCCCGTGTTGCCACTGAAATCCATCACTTCCTACTATCTCAGCAGGCAATAGAAACTACATAAATATATTTGTAAACAAAACAACCTAGGAACCTCTCTCGGTCCCCAGGACCAATGGGTGCTGCATGGATTACACCCACATGGCCAGAACTCTCTTACTTACCAAAATGAACTCCTCCAAATAAGCCGTTGGAAATGGTCCACGGTTCACGCACACAACCAAACTGTGTCCACAATGACACAGGGACGTGAGGTGGGCCCCAGTCAAAACTATGCCACGCACCAGGCTAAAAACCGAACGCTGTGGATTGCCAAGTGCCGGTGCTCAGCCTGCGTCCTGGTCCTGTTTAGTTTACCTGTAGAGGTGTGCCAGGAAAGAGCGTGTTCTTGGGGAGCCGCGAGAGCAGACCTGCTCCGGGAAGGAGGCAGAGCTGGGAGCTGAGGACTACCACAGCAGAGGCAGCATCGTCGCTGCCTGGGCACGGTCTCGCAGCGTCTGAGCAAGGCTGGAATCGTGACAGCGACAGGATCCAGGGCCAGGGCCCATGCCAGGGCATAGGAGCAGGAGCAATAGGAAGCCTGCAGACACAGCTAGCTCTGAATCAAAATTACCCGAGCACATAAGTAAGTGTGGTGCAGGGAATTCACGCCTTTTACTTCTTGCCCCAGGTATGGGAAGTGACAGAAGCGTGAAGACCACAAAGTGGTAGATGTTGCACTGTTTCCTGTGTGCATATTTATTTGGTATTTTGTTGCCCTACATCCTGACCGGCCAGACTTGTTGTGGTTTCAGTAAGTTACCTGTTATTCTCGCCAAAGCACACATCCTCTATTCGTACTGCTTCTTAACTGAAAGCAGGGCTCCGCTGACTCCTTTAGGGGAGTCACTGTTCACTTCCCCATGAAAAAAAAATCTCACATGGCTGTCTAGGGATTTTAACCAATCTGCAGTGTGTGACAATGACACTTTCTCTTCCTTTACCAACAATTTTCCCCAGACTTTCAAATCACTGCCAATATTTCAAGAAGCATATAAACACAAATAATAATAAACCCTGCATATAATTTCCTGCTTGAGTTTCATCCACCTTCTTGGGCTGGAATCAAACCTTCTATGGACATCTTCTTGCTTTGAAAGTCTGTTCATATTTATTTTCCACTCCTACGCAACACTTGTTGTATGTCTTTGTGAAGTTTCCCTAGTTTATAACCCACCCCCCACCCCACCCCCTTCAAACCCTTAACATCTTTCTTCTGTGCCTGGTAATTTTCCATTCTCCAAATACTAGTTCCCTACAAAAAGTTAAAAGATAATTGGTTGTCTTTTCCTTCAAAAATCTCAGTACTATAATTACTGTCCAGTAAGTGTAACTTAACTTGTCACTAAGCTCAATCTTTTGCCATTGTATCAAGTTCATCAGAAAAAGATAAGATGCTATAAGCAGACTGTGTGCTCAGTCTGGAAGAAGCTTCAAAAATGTCACAATTTTATTAGTTCATCTCATGACTAGAATTTGTAATTCATCAGAAAATTTCTTAAATATTCACCAGAGAGTGGGTAACTTCGTACTATTTTAGTAATTCATTAGTGTTACGGACTTCCATTGCAGTTCATCCTAGAAATCACCCAAATCGGCTCAGTACCGAAGCTGGCTCCAAGGCTCAGACACCCTGACCTTCTCTTCCACTTACGAGAAGGGCAGAGATCAGGCCCTGTGTCCTACATTATTCTCTCAGGACTCCTCATTACTTTGTGTTATACTCATTACTGTCATTACTGGCTATTTTCCCACTCTCTAGCTACTTAAAATTACCTCTAAATAACCCTTCTTTCAAAATATGCCAAATCCAAGTGCATGAAAATATAAGAGTGATTTAAAATCATGATTTTTTGACTAGAAGCATGGGAGGCCATGTATGACAAGAGATGGTACAATTGAAATCAAGCTCTGTTTAGATTACTTCTCTTCCGATCTAAATGCAATGTATTCGTATGTGCTTGTTTTGGGGTTGTGTGGCGGGGTTTTGGTAGCGGGGGAGAGGCCGCAGGGCCGGCTCCTGTGAGAAGCTGCCGGAAAGTTCCCCGGCTCCAAGCCGGACCCGCCGCTGGCCCAGGCCGAGCCCGTCAGCGATGGTGGTAGCGCCTCTGGGAGAACAGAGTTAAGAAGGGGAACCTGCGGTGAGTAGGGGATTGGAGTGTGAGAGGAACCCCTCTGCGGGTACCGAGGTCAGTGAGGGAGGAGGGCAGGAGGTTGATGCCCCCGCAGCCCGCGGTGATGGCAGGCTGTCCCCCCCCAGCCCACGGAGGGGAGCGGGGGAGCAGATGCCCACCTGCAGCCCGGGGAGAGAGGAGCCCACGCCGGAGCAGGGGGATGGATGCTCCCCAAGATGGCCGGGACTCCGTGGGGAAGCCCGCGCTGGAGCAGTCCGTGCCTGAAGGACTGCAGCCCGTGGGAGGGACCCACGTTGGAGCAGGGGAGGAGTGAGGAGTCCTCCCCCTGAGGAGGAAGGAGCGGCAGAGACAACGTGTGAGGAACTGACCCCAACCCCCATTCCCCGTCCCCCTGTGCTGCTAAGGCAGGGAGGAGGTAGAAGAGTTGTCAGTGAATTTGAGCCCAAGAAGAAGGGAGGGGTGGGGAGTCAGTGAGTTTTTTTATTTCTTCTTATTTCTTACTATCCTACTCTGTTATTCATTGGCAATAAATTAAATTAATTTACCCAGGTGGAGTGTGTTTTGCCCATGATGTTAATTGGTGAGTGATCTCTCCCTGTCCTTTTCTCGACCCATGAACTTTTCATCGTATTTTCTACCCCGTCTTGTTGATGGAGGGGAAAGTGATAGAGAGGCTTGGTGGGCACCTGACAGCCAGCCAAGGTCAACTCACAACAGTATTATAACAATATTATATCACTTTCACACTGTTAGAATGTTCAATGACTTGGTTGTTCATCACTGTGTGAACAACTTGTAAACTCAGTTGTATACACTATATACTGTTACATGCTTTTTTGGGTTTTGGTTTTTTTTTAATAACAGACTCATCTGACTGATGTGAGAGATTCAGAGGTTCCAGTCTGCATTTATGAAAATACTTGTTGAAGTTCAAACTCCATATTAAAAGCAACCATGACCACGTGGATTGGTAGGCACTGTAATTATGTGATTCTCCTTCTGAGGGGCTATAGAACACTGGGGCATGGGTGTGCCACCTAATGAAAGAGGAAAATCAGGAATAATCAACAGCTGAATAACCTTGTCCTTTGAGTAGAAGAGGGAACCAGGAAAATTTGTTGGAGAAAAACTGAGCCAGTGTGGACACGTGATCAAAAGTCAGTCTGACTATGGTTATGGCTGCAGTGACTGAGAGAAGAAAAACAATAAAATAGTAGAAATGGGATATTTTGTTTAGGTTGTTTGTGGTGGGGTTTTTTTTGTTGTTGTTTTTATTTTTAAATAAGAAGATTTTTACATCCTTTTTTACACTTTTTCATTATCCTAACCTTGACCTACTAAAGTGGTCGTGAAGGAATACTTTCTAAAAGTGAGATTTACTCCATTAAATAAATAAACAAATAACAGATTTTTTGAATTCCATATTAGATTACTGTTTTGTCTACATGGTCTTTTAAAACTACTTGGAAATTTCACTTTTTGCATGCCATCTGTTTAAGTGTTGCATCTTGTGGGAAGCTGTCCATGTTGCCTGTCATTTCATGTCTAGTCACAGTTATAAGGGGCTAGGTTTTACTGCTAATCACTCAATAAAAAAATGCCCTGTTGGAATATTTCTTCCTCTGACAGTGAAATAGAGAAACAGTTTCAGTTCATACAGCAAATCTCCATCTTTTCTCCCTATAAGTATTTTTTAAAAAATCAGGATGACTGCTCACATGGCACAGTGGAAGAATTTCATTATGGAAAAATCTGGGGTAGTTTTCTTTTTTAGGGTTAGATTCCTGGCTGGTATAAGTCAAGACAGTTTTATTTAAGTTTCAAGCCACCTAATAATAATAGACTGTTCATAAATCACTAGTGTGGTTTTCCCTCCTGTCTTCCTAATTAAAAGCATTTATGTGATCAGAACAAGGGGGACAAACACACATAGAGTTAAATGGCATAAATGTAACATAAAAGATTGTCACCAGCCCTAAAAAACCCCAATGGGGTATTGCTTTTGGAATGAGAAAGAGTGCATAATTTTTTACATCATACCAGCCATTTCACATTTCAGTGGTTTTAATCTTAACATGAGAAGAGTTTAAATTGTTATTCTTCCAAGAAAGACAATTTTAGAATACCATATTGTTATGCAATGCATCCTCTGTAATGTTTGTCTGTCGGTTGTACTGTTGTCTATGTATCTGAACTATAAAACCTATTATGCCAAATAATATTCATTGTATTGCTACACAAGTCTATTGTACTATGCCACCTTTTCTTGGAGTCTGCAGAACACCCATTAGCTTAGGTTATTTACTAATGCCATTAGGCACCCTTTCTTTGGGCTAACAGATTTGCTGCTTTCAGGTTTGAGAGGTTTAAGTCTCTTCTGTAATGTGTCAGTTTAAAAAATGGTGTAATGCACTGAGATTTATAAAGTTACATGGTAAGCATTTACAAATGTTCTTAAGCTTGAACTGAGGTAGCTGAAGCTTGAGCTCCTGCAAAGTGAAGGACAGCTTCTGCAGCCACTGCTCCTTGTGGAGTGGCTTCTATTGATGCAAGGCAGCTTTCTTACCCTGTGGGCTGTGACACCCCAGGGTCACAGAAAGGGTCAAAAATAGATTGGAAGGGTAAAAAGAGGAAAACATAAGTCTTTGTGTTTTAAATGCTTAATTATAAAATTGACTTGGAAATGCAGTTAAAATAAAAAAATATTACAAACAAATCATGTTGATTTATAACTGTGAGCAACCGAGTTCCTCAGGGAAGGGTAATGAGAAGTGACTGCAGATGTTTAGTTAGCAGAGCTAACTGCTTTCAAATGCCTACACAACTTAGTTCCTTGAGGAGGGAGAGTGAGCTTTTTAGTCTGCCAGTAGTAGTTACAGCCAGTTTTTTCTTCTGTCTTTCTGAAAGGACTAAGGAACTGTTGGATGTTCCTGTTCCTTGACTAGTGGTTGCATGCCTGGAGGGAGAGGTTTACAGGAAGTTCAAAAGGAGATAGTACTTCCATTATTTGAAATGCACTGATGCAAAATAATCTAATCTATTCAAGTAAAATGAACAGTTACTTCTCTGCAAGAGTAAAGGTTGTGGAATCTGTCTTTTTGTATAGACATAAATACATGCTTCTGAGCACTTGCACATATATGTGTGTATCATAGTGAACATAGCTACAAATCCTTCTGTATTGTATTGGGATTTCTTTGTGATGATGAGACGTAAGAGAATATCCAGAGTAAAGTGGCCTCAGCAACATTAATTCTACTTTGCTGACACGTCAATGCAATATATAGTCTTTCCTTAAATAATGCCATATTATGCTTTCTTCCCTTCACAGGATGTTCTCATTTCAGAACTTTTACTTAGCACCTTTTATCCTTCCCTTCAGGGAAAGCCACAGGCTTTTGTGTTGCCTCAAAGGTTCCAGTAGGCTATCTAAGTCCTCATTTGAACATACAAGTGTTTCTTGCTATGGTAACCAAGCCAAAACTTAATCAAAGAGTCTGTGGGTTCCCACTTCAACACTGGAAACCTTGGTACCAATTCATCAGTGTGTTTATGTTAGCCTCCTGTATATTATAAATCAAGGCAGAAAGCTACAGTATTTGAGTTTGAATTATTGGTTAATGGCACGTTGTCGTGGTTTAAACCCAGCTGGCAACTAAGCCCCACGCAGCCGTGCTCTCACTCCCACCCAGTGGGATGAGGGAGAGAATCGGAAAAGTGAGAAAACTCGTGGGCTGAGATAAAGACAGTTTTATCAGAAAGCAAAAGCCGCACAAGCAAGCAAAGCAAAACCAGGAATTCATTCACCACTTCCCATGGGCAGGCAGGTGTTCAGCCATCTCCAGGAAAGCAG
>JANHGO010000037.1:11578379-11648292 GCA_024606505.1 Aquila spilogaster | reverse complement strand
ACAGCCAGCATGGCTTCACCAAGGGCAGATCTTGCCTGACCAATCTGGTGGCCTTCTATGATGGAGTGACAGCATCGATGGACAGGGGAAGGGCAATAGATGTCATCTACTTGGACTTCCGCAAAGCCTTTGACGTGGGCCCTCACCATACCCTTCTCTCTAAATTGGAGAGGTATGGATTTGAAGGAGGGACTGTTCAATGGATTAAGAACTGTTTGGCTGGCCACAGTCAAAGGGTTGTGATCAATGGTTCTATGTCTGGGTGGAGGCCAGTCACAAGTGGTGTCCCCCAAGGGCCAGTCTTGGGACTGGTGCTCTTCAGTATCTTCATCAACGACATAGATGATAGAATCAAGTGCACCCTCAGCAAATTTGTGGATGACACCAAGCTGAGAGGTGCAGTCAGTACATTGGAGGGAACAGAAGTCATCCAGAGGGACCTGGACAGGCTGCAGAAGTGGGCCCATGTGACCCTAATGAGGTTCAACAAGGCCAAGAGCACTTGGGCCAGGGCAATCCCAGGTATTCATACAGACTGGGGGAAGAACATCTGGAGAGCAGCCCTGCAGAGAAGTATTTGGGGGTCCTGGTGGACAAGAAGCTGGACATGAGCCAACAGTGTGCGCTTGCAGCCCAGAGGGCCAACTATATCCTGGGATGCATTAAAAAAGGGGTGGTCAGCAGGGAGAGGGAAGTGATTGTCCCCTCTACTCAGCTTCTGTGAGGTCCCATCTGGAGTACTGTGTCCAGGCCTGGGGCTCCCAGCACAAGAAAGATGCAGACCACTTGAAATGGGTCCAGAGGAGGGCCACTAAGATGATCAGAGGGCTGGAGCATCTCTCCTATGAAGAAAGGATGAGGGAACTGAGCTTGTTTAGCTTGCAGAAGAGAAGGTTATGGGGAGAACTCATTGTGGCCTTCCAGTACTTGAAGGGAGCGTATAAACAGGAGGGGGAATAACTGCATGAGTTGATAGTGATAGGACGAGGGGGAATGGTTTTAAACTAAGACAGAGGAGATTTAGGTTAGATGTTAGGAGGAAGTTTTTCACTCAGAGGGTGGTGATGCACTGGACCAGATTGCCCAGAGAGGTTGTGGATGCCCCATTCCTGGAGGCATTCAAGGCAAGGCTGGATGTGGCTCTGGGCAGTCTGGTCTAGTGGTTGGCGACCCTGGCCACAGCGGGGGGGGGTTGAAACTAGATGATATTTGAGGTCCTTTTCGACCCAGGCCATTCTATGATTCTATGATTCTGTGATTCTATGGTTTCATCCTCTTTCATCCACTCAGCATATCTCAAAACAGTTATTATCACTAGGGCAGTTACAGAAAAACTGATAATGAAGCCACTTATGAACTGAAAAGGATAAAATTAAATCAATGTTAATTTACATTAATATACTAGACTATAAACCTGTAAACTGCCATGGCTCAGACAGTTTCACCTATGGATCAACCAGTCTTTCCATGGGTACTGGGCAGATATCCATGTCAGTAAACTCTTAAATAAGTGGATGTAGTAATTATGTATGTTTGAATCAACAACCAACAGTGCAACATGTAAATTTAAATTAAAAAGAAAATGAACTAAAATTTTGGTTTAGCTTTATATTCTATAGTATATTCTTACTGGCAGAATTTCTATGAAGCTGTTAAGAAAGCTTTTCAATAAAACATCCTTCCTGACTGCAGACAAAATGTTGATAGAATAATATTGGTAGAGTTACTAGAAGTGCAACTACCAGTCACCAAGTTCCTCCTCTCCAAGCCCTGGGATCAGTGCTCCCCCTTGTGAGGATCTCCACGTGGCTGCCTGATTTCAACCCATTGCTTATGTTCCCGTGTTCTGGTTTCCTTAGGCCTCCAGCAGTTTAGAGAAAAAAAAATCCCTTGTCTCTTGTGTTCTTATGAGAACTTCCATAATACTCTTTCGTTTTCCTCCTTGTTTCTTTTTTCCTTCCTAAGACCTCATCATCTGCAAGATGGCCTCAAGATACATCTCTATTTAAATGGCTCACCTGTCCCAGCATTATTAGCTAGTCCCTTTGGATACCAAACACCAGTGATATCAATCATTGAACCATTAAAGCCGAGGATGATTGAAATCCTTATCCCCAACCACATCACTACTACCCATTTTTAATGTTATGGACATAACTGCCATTCTTCCAATCATTTAAACTTCAAAGACATATTTCACATTTGATTTAATAAATGCAAACTATTTCCTATTTTCTTGCATTCTTCCTAAATTCATTATTAACCATTACCTGCCCATCCACACAGTCAAAGCTTCTTGCTGAGCACTCTGCTTACTGAGCATAAAACAAACACAGCCTCGCATTGCTATGAAATGCTACCGTGTACAGTGTTTCCCTACCATTTGGTCACGTGCTGCTCTGTTAACAGTTTGTTTATGACTCCTTTTCACTGTCAAATTCATGCTATTTGCTTTGTGCTCATAACCTAATCCCCATTTATCTCTCCTTCAGAAACCAGAGATTTTCTGTTGCTTCTAATCATCTGCTATAATATCCTTTATCATCCACTTGATTCTTTCTCAAGCAGTTACTTTCACTGTGTTCATTCTTGGATGAAACATTCTAAAATAACATCACTATTTTCCTTCAAGTTCTTTCTCCATATTTGCCTTTTAGCATTATATTTATTAAAATGCTTTCTGTAAATAACTGCAATAATAATTAGATTTTTGCATATAACAAAATGCAATATAATATATATAATATTATAACTCCCTTTTCTTTTTATACTGTTAATTTTCTTGTTTTCTGAGTATACTACATGTGTTTTTATGCAGCATACTTTTGACTGGTGTTTGTAGATCACTTCACACATTGAGTTCAGTCTTCTAGTTTCTGGGTCTTACTGCAATATGAACATAACTGAAAGAATAATAACTACATGCAGGTTTCTTACAACTTTTACACTTTTACTTCTTAATATATGCACTAACCATACTGTCTGTTCAATTTTCATAGCAATTGAGTAAGCGTAATGTGGTATATGCTTCTCCTCTCAACAATGTTGTTATCACCACCAATGTAATGTAAACTGAAGCATGAAGACATGAAGGATTAAATTCAAATGACCTGTTTTCGAGCCTAACATAGTATTTAGGTGGAATGTAAATCCTAATCATAGTATCATAGACTTATAGATTTTCTTGGGTTGGAAGGACCCAGAAGGATCATGGAGTCTAACTCCTGACTCAACGCAAGACGAAACAAAAGAAAATAAACCCTATGTGTGAGAGCATTGTCCAAATGCTTCTTGAACTCCAGCAGCTTGGTGCTGCGACCACTGCTCTGGGGAGCCTGTTCTAGTGCCTGATCACCCTCTGGTGAAGATCCTTTCCCTAACAGCCAGTCTGACCTTTCCCTAGTGCAGTTCCCAGGCATTCCCTTGCATCCTGTCTCTGCTCACAATGAAGTGACTGCACTGAGGTTGTACCTCAGCCTTCTTTGACATGAACAAACAAAAAAAAATCCACCCATCTGCTTCTCTATAGCTTGTTTGGACACTCTCTAATAGTTTTATGCCCTTCTTATACTGTGCTGCCCACAACTGCATATAGCAGTCAAGGTGAGGCTGCACCAGACCAGAGTAGAGTGAGAAAAGTCTAAGGAAAGCAATTTCACCAATCAACATTGCAGGACAATACTCAAACGTTCTGTGAATACCTTTGTCTTGGACCACACAAATCTACACATGTTCATGCCCTCACTTCCTAGGTTAAAGAACTAGATGCTAAGCACCACCATGACCAAGAGAGATACCTTATTACTTCAGAGAGATTCCACAAATATACTTCCATCCCTGGAGTGGCCCAGTCTGTCTGATGTACTCCTGCTTTCATGAATGTAAAGCAAGTGCACTTTGGAAAGCAAACCATGCAATTACCTTATTTGTTTCTTCTCCACAACAGTGGCCTAGAGGAATGGGCAAGACCTGCAGCACTGTGTAATAATCCAGAAGCTATCACCTCATCACGAGGGCATTCAAACCTAAATATTCTGCTTCCCAGAAGCACACTCCTGAGCAGTTAGTTCAAGGAAAGAGAGAATGAACAGAAGTTTGCATGAGGGCAGTCCTGAATCTGGGCACACAGACCCTGGGATTAGGAAAATATCTCCAAATCGAGAAGGAACCATTTGTCTTGGATTGCAAGAAGGAACCCTTAAGATGAACTTATCAGACTGTGACCTCTATTTGAATGAACTCAGGAAAAAAATGTAATATGCAGACTCAATTCTGAAGATTTATTAACTTCCAAGAACCATGAACTGAAATCTTTGTTTCATTTTATATTCCTTTTTTCCCTCAGGATTCACTGTGATCCTTCTGCAGTGAAAAACTGTATTTCGGTAAACAATACTGGGGTTGTGGTTGTTAACATTTCACAGAAGACCCCTCCTGCAGAAAGAGCTTTGGAGAATATTGGGCTATTTTTTTAAGCCCCTTTGACAGTCTACTGTGCTGAGTCAAAAGATTTCAAGGTACATTAACTTTAACAAAAGAGAGTCCATGCCATAAGCACCCATTTCATTTCAAAATAACAATAGCTGATTTTAAAATATATATATAACTTACCCCAGCTCTTTTATTTATTATTGTTATTATTTATTTAGATGACCCCTCAAGCAAATCCAGACAGAGGCTGTTAGGATGGGATTTGCAGGAACAGGAAGAGTTTCAATTTTGCTTTGAATTCAACATAATTGAGACTGTGGCATTTGAAAATGTGCAGTCTGCAGATTAGATCATGTAGTTTCACACCCATTACTGCCTCTCCTCCTCGCAGTGTACAATGTGCTTTGCCTCATACACACACTCTATTTCGTTCTAGAGATAATCAAGGGCAAAATTTAGAACCTAGGGAAAAGGTTTTTTCCCAGCATGTGAATTGCATCTTTAGTCTTTGCATGCCAGAAGATTCTTCAATTTGCTCCACGGAGATCAGTTTTCTGCATTATTTTGGCATTCTTCTAAGTATGCCTTCTCCTTTGCAGGAAGAAGAAATTTCTATTATTATGCTCTCAATCCATTATTCTGCTAACTCTGCAATGTAGTTAAGCTGAGTAAGGTTAAAAATGTGAAAAATATCTTTTTTTTTTTTTTTAATGTTTCACTGAATTAATGAGTTTTGATTTATCAGCATTCGAATCATAGAATCACCACGGTTGGAAAAGACCTCCAAGATCATCCAGTCCAACTGTGCACCCATCACCAATATTTCTCCACTAAACCGTGTCCCCCAGTACCACATCTAAACATTTCTTGAACATCTCCAGGGACAGTGACTCCACCACCTCCCTGGGCAGCCTGTTCCAGTGCCTGATCACTTTTTGGAAAACAATATTGTATTATATTATACTATATTAATAGAAGAATGCCATATTCTACTAATAATGTCTTGCCCCTGTAAACTTTACTGAAACACGTTGTCTTAACCCTTTCTCTGAATTTCATAAAATTTTATGACTCTGTGTACTGTTATTAACTTTCTGGGGCTTTGTATACTTGCCATACTGAAGCTTCAGTAGTCTGCTATCATATCACAATTTTCAACTTTTTAAAGTGAACATTTGTACTTGAGTATCTGTCCAGAATATAAGGACTTCAAGTTCACAACATATTAGGAGAAAAAAAAACAACACTCAAATGAAATTTATTCCCTAGCACAGGAGCGTCCAACTTTTTGGCTTGCCTGGGCCACAATGAGTGAATAGGAACTGTGTTTGACCATATACACAAAATTCGCTCCGAAAGTAATGCCTCCTATTTATTTCCACGGAAACTACAACTGATACAAAAAGCACAAAAACAGTATTTGATAGAGCAAAATCTCAACTACAAAACACTATTTTGCAACATGGTCACCACTATTAGTTATGCACTTTCGCTAGTGATAAACAAGAACTGTATGCTGCGCTCATAAAAATCTGCACCAGAGGAGGTGATCCACTGTCCCTGTTGTCACTGCTGAAATGCACCACCCACCACCTCACTGTGCTCACAGCCACTGTCTGGCATCTATAAGTGTTCAGCAAACATCAGTGAATGTCTGTGGGTGTCATTTTTTTCAAACATAAGAATTTAGTTCCACACTTTTGCTTCATCTGTACTTCCATGTCAGATGCCATTCTGTTTGACATCCCCTCTACTACCATCTCCATCTACTACCAACGGGATATTGGTGGGAAGGTTCAGTCTCTACTGCCATACCACCATCATCTGCTTCTGATACCATGGGCTAATATAATAAAACAGGAGGCATTACTTTTGGAACAGCCCTCATAAAATATATACTATAGTTCACTTATGTAAGTAACAAAACTTATTTTAATCTTTAAACAAAAAAGAAGAGAGCAACAAAAACACAGAACTAGTGGGATATGTGGCCTTGCTCTTGTGAAACTAATGCATCAGTATCTGGTTTGATACCAGTAGCTGCAATTCTTAGTGAGTCTTCAAAGAGTTCATCAGAGATTTTTGATGAAATTTTACTCTTCTTGTTCTTCATCCTTGAAAATAATTGGTCACAAGTGTGCGTACTGACAAAAACTGATGACAAGAATAAGGTGTGGTTGAGAAGAGAGGAGTGTTTTTCTCTGGTAAGATAGGGCTTATAAAAGTAATGAGATGTGCTGAGATTTTTGAATTGAATGTCTGATTGCAACTCTGTACATTCCGTTTGAAAATTCCAGGTAATCTATTTATGTCAAGTGAAAATGGAGTTGCAATATACCCAAAAAATGATGATTTTTTTGGCAATCTTGAAACCTGTTCTACAAATTCCTTTATCAAAACAGAAAGCACGGATGCATATTTTTTGCCGTTCGCAGGACTATGTTCAGCCAATGAACCAAAACGCATACAATTATTTGCTATGACTTGAGCTGGCACTGCACTGCTTGCCCTGGTTGTAGCTCAGACAGCGCAAATAGCGCATCAATGTTTGGCTGTTGCTGAGTGGTGGGTGCACTCCCAGGGCTGGGCAGGGTTGCTTGGTGGAGCAGAGCAGCAGTGGCAGCAGGGGTGGGGGGCACATGGTGTGGGACAGGCACCGGGCCACATTGCAGGCTGTGCTGAGCTGCATGAAGCCTGCAGGTAGCAGGTCGGACATACCTGCTCTAGAGATCCTCTATCGTCAGCCTTTATTTGCTCCATTTCATCAGATCATATGATAACGTTCTCATTTTTTTCCTGAAAATTGAGCATATACTTACAGCAGTGCAATGTGAATGTTAAAAGCCTCCAAATTAGAATAGTAGTTTTATACTCCTTTTGCATAACTGAGCAAATAGCTCATCCGAAAGCTGTCCGATAGCCCACACAACAGCACAGCATTCCTGCTCATAGCAGTAGCACTGCTTGCCTTATGATGAGCAAGGAATTTAAGTTGCTTGTGGCTACATGTGTATCTTAAACAACATATGGATGTGCTTGCTTCTTGGCCTTGTGGACTAATAGGCTAGGTTTGTTTACATTCATAATCTCAAATTCTGTAAAAGAAATTGGCTATATCCAAATCACTTAATGAGAATTATCCTTTGGCTGTGTTAACTCCCAAACCATGCCTGAGAATTTGAGGGAAGGTGGTAGCAAGAACACGACACAAAGCTCTGGGAGGTTTTGCAGTCATGCTAATGAGTAAGTCGTATTTTGCAACTTCTAACTCTTCTAGAAAGATAATCTTTTTCCCCATCCAAAATGGACCTTTATTAAACCTCAGGTACTCAGTCTTTCTTACCTTCCACTGCTAGGGACTTTATTGTTGCTGACGACTTTTTGTCTTCTAGTTTTGTTTCATTCCTTATAGCTTTCTGACTTTATTTCTGTTTTCCTAATTTATCAGAATAGCTGTGTTAAATACATAATGTATTTAGCTGGTGGGTTCTTAATGGATTTTCCTCTCAGGCTTTATTAGTACTTTGCTTAACCTGATCAACATGCAAAAATGCTTCCTCCCATCATCACTTTTATTTGTGCAGTTTAGTCTTCTCCCTAAATGTTGATCCATGAACTGCCTTTACTTGTCCATTCGAGGTTTTCTGTATGCATTTCTATAGTCAAAAGAAATCGAAACAGCCATAGTCAATTAACACCTCTTTAATTCCAAACTTGCATTACCCTGTCAGAAATGAATCACAAAAGAGTTAAATAGCAAAATAAGATGAAATCTTTGCTGATCATGCTGGGATTATTTGTAAACTAAATTGAGTCTCCACCAGCTGTCTATTGCCAGAATGACACCAATATTCACAGAGAAGAGCTCTCTCACAGAAGTGATACTTTCCAATACTAACCTTGTGAGAAAGAATGAAAATCTAACATTTATATATATATTTTCCCCCTAAACCCCTATAAAAGCATATATTCTAATAGCAACTAAGTTCTTAGTTCATATTAAAGCTCACATCCTTATAAGTAGAAGCTCAGAACTTCCCAGATTCTAACGACTTACATTAACTTTACAATTTATTTAAACTGCTTAATTCTGAAGAATCAATATACAAACATAACATTTTCAAAGCAAGTTAGCAAATTCAGCCACAGAGCTTCCAATGGAAGTTGTATGACTAAAACATCTTGAGGCATAGCTCTAAAGTCAAGGCAGGGAATTTGATTGCAGTAGGGTAGGTAAGTGTTGGGTCCAAAAGGAAAGAAATCTAGATTCAAGCTCACTAACACAGCGACAGCAAACTTTTGGCAGGCCACATACCATTACATCCTTACTGTTTTCTTATTTGTGCCCCTGGTACTTTATAGACTTCACTGAAATCTCTTAATGCCTCTTCACCTTAAATACCTAAATGACAACTACCATCCAGCAGAAACATCCAGCACCAGTTCCTACATTTGTAAATGAAACTTACTCATGTGCCTGTAACAATATCTTAACTTTCCATCATAAGTACCACAGGTTGTAAGCATTCACATTAATCATATTTGTCATTATTTCCATAAATGGAAGATAAAATCCAAAACTAATGTCAGTGAGTCTGAACCAGGTAATGAATTCTTGTTCAGAACCATTAAACCAATTCTGAAAAATAATTTTTTTCAGAGATTTTCCTTTTAAATATCAACCTGCTGATTTTTAGGGTGTTCAAAGAATGGATCCACATCTAAAGGCTTGTGGTTCAGACTTGTCTCTAATTAAGAAGTGTCCTGAAGTGAACAAAGGGCCACACAGCAGGAAATATATGCTTGCAGACACCAATTCACACCTGTTAAATGATTAGTTTGCAGACACTACCAGATGTGCTATTTATCTGTTGATCAGAGTAATTGAAATGAATTGCTCTGAATCAGTCAGACGAAATTGTTCCAGTTAAGTAGATGTTCTGTTTCTCCTGTTTTCTTATGGAAGGCATGGAGCCGATCTTTTTCTTTTGCATCCTCCTCTACCCTTGATATAATACTCCCAAAGAGAATTACATTCTTCTGAGGAAAAAAAAAAAAAAGTGAAAACATTCAGTATAGCTGTATAGAATATGTTTTAGGTCTGATCAGTTCACAAAGGCATTGGTTTGTGATAGGAACAGGCCACAATTTTCTTCACATATCGAAAAATCTACTGTTAGATACCTTCAAGGTAAAAATGTGAAACTCTATCAGTGGAGGACTGTAAACATTTAGAACTCACTGCCAAAGGAATACAGGGGTAGCAAGCAGTATCAGCACTCACACAAATTGATTAAGCAAGTGATAAAAACTTCACAGGAGTAGAAAGAGAGATTAAAAAGAAAATAGTTGGATACGGAGGCACACCACTGATCTGAACCAAGTGGTCTCTTCTGTTTCCATGCTGCTATCTTGGCATGGCATGTTATCAGCTTTATTTCCTTTCCAAGCAACCTAAAATGAGATACAGGATCAAAACCTCTGTAAGTAATGACCTGTGATCAAAGGACAACAAAGCAAATAGGAGGAAGAGCCCTTTGGACTTTTCTGTTGCCTGTGGCTACAAGACAGACCATCACATAACCAGCATGCATCTCCTCTTGTAAAGATTTTAGTAAGGATGACCAGGTAGGCTGAACTGTCTGTATTATCCAGGCAAACATAAAAAGGATGCCCTTAAACATAGCTTAG
This sequence comes from Aquila spilogaster, assembly GCA_024606505.1. Taxonomy (NCBI): domain Eukaryota; kingdom Metazoa; phylum Chordata; class Aves; order Accipitriformes; family Accipitridae; genus Aquila; species Aquila spilogaster. The sequence goes on along the minus strand of JANHGO010000037.1, from coordinate 11,638,170 downwards.
ACACAATATCATTGACTTAAATTCTTTCTAAGGATTATTTTTAGTGCAAGTTTTATTTTATTTCTCCAGATCTATGTTTTTGATTTAGACTGTGGCAATTTTTTTTTTTATTTTTATTTTTGCAATTATTTTACTTTTTTACTTTTTTAAATTATTTTTGCTTTTTGCAATTGGATATTTTCCCTTCTGTTCAGATAATTCATAGTTTGTCTGTGTCAGGTTTAACAGATGCTTTAGATGACAGAATCATGGAATGGTTTGGATTGGAAGGGACCTTTAAGATCATCTAATTCCAGTCCCCCTGCTGCAGGAAGGGACACCTTCTAGACCAGGTTGCTCACAGCCCCATCCAGCCTGGCCTGGAATGCTTCCAGGGAGGGGACATCCACAGCTTTGCTAGGCAACCTGTTTCAGTGTCTCACCACCTCCACAGTAAAGAATTTAAATCTAAATCTACCTTCTTCCAGTTTAAAGGCATTTCCCTTCATCCTATCACTACCTGCCCTTATAAAAAGTCCCTTGCAGCTTTCCCGTAGGCTCCCTTCAGATACTGGAAGGCAGCTAGAAGGCCTGCCAGAGCCTTCTCATCTCCAGGCTGAAGAGCCCCAGTTCTTCAGCACAGCCTGAAGTGAAATAAATTCTGGTCCTGGACTACCAAGAAAAAAAAAAGGAAAAAAAGAAATCTTATTGGAGAGATTAAGAATGGACCAGAAACAGAGGAAATAGAAGGCTTTCAAACTATGGTTTCCTGTAGATTTTCTCAGGTACTCTGTGTACATTGAAAGTTCTAGCCGCAGTCTTGATGGTAATAACTTCTAGTTCAGTTTCCCACAACCTCTCACCAGAAATACTTTTCTCATTCTATTTCTAGACTTACAACCCCACGTCTGCGATTGAATTTCCCTCAGGCTCATGACCCCATGTCTTACATGAGGTCACAACACTTCATCTGGGAGGGTCACTGTTCCCATCTGAACTAGAACAAGAAAAAGTTTGCTCTCAATTTCAGTGTATTTTATCCCAGAATACTGCACCACCAGCACTATTTATGTGTTACTTAATGATCTCCATTGTACTAGCGGGAAGCTGAAGCTCATGTGACTTGTTTAAGCTCTTATGCAGCAAGAGTGTCAGAGCTGGAAGAGGAGCAGAAATCTCCTAGCTCCCTGCACAGTGTGCTGTCCACTGGACCATGAGCAATAGTTGGCAGATATAACTAACAGCATTCAGCTTTTTGCTGGTGAAGGCTTATTAAAAATTCTAATGATTTGTGGTTTTGTCCCAGGTTATTTATCTTATTTTCCCTCTCTCTCGGTGAATGCTGGAAGGAGGTAGTCAGCATCATTACACCCCAGACAATTGAGTTGATTGCTTTTTTCATAACAGTATTTGAGAACAGAGTTGTGCAATTTTCAGTAGGCAACAGAACAGAAGAAAAAGCGAGTGTTCTAAATAGAATTACTACAGTGCTGCTTCCAAAATGTTCTTCATTAACCCTTAATAAACAGCCCATGCCCTGCTATTGGCATAACTGTATCCATTTAAGTTAGCAGCTTTCCATCCCTAGGCTTTGCCACCCAGGCCATTTCTGCCATTCCTCATTCTGTTTCTTTCTTGTTAATAGGACTGTGAGAAGATGTTCCCTGAGCTGTGCATGCATCTCTTTTCACTCTGGCACGTTGTTTTCACACATAAGTTCATTTTTCCTTTTCTATGTACTTCTTTTCTCTCTCTTTTTTTTTTTTGCCCCACTTTACTTTTTGTAGTATATTTCACCAGTGTATTCATAGGTTTATGAAAACTGCTGATTAGAAGAAGAACTAAAAACGTATAATTTGAAAAAGGCCACTGTCTTTCGTTAAGTTTAGAGATTCCAGTATTCCTTAATGGTGTTTGAACAAATTTTCTTTCTAAACTCACCAGTGATACTGTTTCCACAACAAGCTTAATCAATTCACCCATTGTCTTCTTAGAGTTGCCCTCAAAAATACAAGGGCTGCTCCACAAGCAACACATCCTATTTTATTACATTGCCTCACGATGTCAGGGCTCACTTTAGTGCCTCAGTGTCCTGGTATTCATTGTTCATTTTCCCATGGAAGAAAACATCTCTTTTTACAGTCTAAGTATTTTTAGTGATCTATGATATATCACAATGAAAACTTCCCTTCCTCTACCAATGCTTTTTTCCCAGATTTTGAAATCATTGCCATTTTTTTTTCCAAAAAGCATGCAAACGCAAATAAATTCCTGCTTGAGATTCATCAGCCTTCCTGAGATGGAATAACAGCTTCTATGGATGTATTCCTGCTTTGAAAGTCTGTTCATATTTATTTTCCTCCTACACAACACTTGTTTTATGTCTTTGAGAAGTGTCCCTGTTCTTAGGCCCCCTCTTGAAACCATTAGCATCTTTATTCACTGCCTGATAATTTTCTATTCTACAAATGATAGTCTCCTGCAAAAAGTTAAGAGCGAACTGTTTCTCCTTCCCTCGAAAACCATTAGCAGTACGATTTTTGTCCAGTCAGTGTCACATAATCTATGATTAAGTGCAATCTTCCACCATTTTACCACATACATGAAAAAAAGATGCTGTAAGTAAAGTGTGTATTCAGTCTTGAAGAAACTTTAAAAATGTCATCATTTTATTAGTTTATAGCATTGGACAGAATTTGTAATTTGACCCTATACATTTTTTTTTTTAATATTCACTGTACCGTGGGTGATTTGGTACTATTTTGGTAACTCTTTAGTGTCACAGATTTGCATCACAGTTCATCCTAAAAATCACCCAAATGAGCTCAGTGCTGAAGCTGCCTCTGAGGCTGAGAAAACCTGACCTCCTTCACTTATAAGAAGGGCAGAGATCAGGCCCTGTGTCCTACATTATTCTCAGAGGACTCCTCATTACTTTGTGTTATACTCATTACTGTCATTACTGGCTATTCTGCCACACTAGCTACCTAAAATTATCTCTAAATAACACCTCATTCAAAATATCCTAAATCCAAGTGCTTAAAAATGTGAGTGATTTAAAATTATGACTTATTTAACTGGAGGCATGTGAGACCATATATGCTACAGTCTAAATCAAGCTCTGATTTGATTAATGCTCTTCCAGTCTAAATACGTTGCATTCACATATGCTATACACATATTGTTAGCTTATGTGATACACCTCATTGGCACATCCAGGAAGGAGTTCACAGGGGCAATGGCAGGAGAGGAAGCCCAAACACTATGCCTCTTTGTTACTCTCAGGCCTATCAGAGGAGCCATCAGCTCATCCAAGGCCCATTTCCACAAGCCCAGAGGAGCAGATAGACACACAATGGCAAGTGGGAACCCAAATTACAGATTCCCCAGAAATGACCACACACTGGGCCCCTGCAAGGGCTGCTCTAGTAGAGGCATCAGCTCCGGTGTCCATGGGTAAAGCCCACCACTATGAGTCATCAGGAGCAGTTTTCCAGACCACCTGTCAGACTAAGGGATTTGTTGTCTAGAGGTGGGATGTATTATGAGGTGCAGGGACAAGAAGTTATGAATTATACAGAATTTATTACGGGATCTTTAAGGAAGGAAGCAAAGGTGGGATAAGGGAGGAATTTTAGGAGGAATAGAGTGGGAAAATAAAGGAGTAAGGATATAAAAGGGTCTCATGACATGTAAATTCTTTGCTGCTCAGCATGCGAAGCCATGTTGTGTATCTAATCTGTGCAGTCTGTATTGTCTTCATATTAAATTCCTTTCAAATATATTCCTGGGTGAGGAATCCCTGTTCTGTTTGCATGTGTGTATGGCGGTCTGAGTGAAACAACTGAAATTAGATCAGGAGTCAGACAGCCCAGGTATCCCTGATATCAGCAAATGGAGCTAGCACAAGTGTGCGAGCACCAGCAAAGATCAACCTGGACTAGACAGTGAGTAAGAGACGTGACCTTGGAGGCAGGGAGGTATGTGGACATTTAAGGACAGGCTTTGAGTATGAGATTGCCTGAGTGTCTCTAGAGGCAATAGCACAGGGGTGTCAGCAATGGGGACCTGAGAAGTCCTGTTTATCTGTGCATGTGTGTGGTCTATACTAGAGAGGCTGCAGGCTTGGTGGTCATGTGCTTGGGCACAAGCACCTGGGGAGCCTGGGATTCAGGAGCAGCTACTGGACATACAAAGTGTCTGAGTCCAGCTACTGACGGGTTCCATCTTACAAGTCATACTTGTGTATATATGTATGTATGTGTATATATCTTCACACAGATAAACGTACATAGTGGATTTCTATTCTACACAGCCAGAAGGGGAAGACGGATGAGGCTGTTGGTGTTGTCTGCGTTTGTGTGGATGCTCTGAGTGTCTGTCTCTGACCTATGTGGCCAGCCATACATGTATGTATTTATATATATTCATATATGTCTATATTTGTATATGTACATAGGTCACTCTGAAAGTAATGCCTCCTATTTATTTTGATGTCATATACAGAAGATACAAAGAGCGCAAGAACAGTATTTGCTCACACACACACATATACGTTATGTATATTTTGGCAGTCTGATCTTCTGGAAGGTATCGCTGCCCATGACAATGTGTTGGAACTAGACAATCCCTCAGGTCCCTTCCAAAACAAAGCATTCTATGATTCCATTCTATGATTTCATACACATTCGTACTTTTCTCTATGCAGGAATGTGACATTTGGAAAGGCAAACAGCTCATACAAAAGCAATTGTCACTGGAAAGAACTAATGATGCTTTTACTGAGTGATGTCTGTATGTCATATTAGGTAATGTTGAGGGGTTGATGGTTCGGACCATGACTAGGTCCAGTGACCATGGACCGTGACCACTGTTAAGCTCATAACTTCTTGTATGAACCATTATGTTTGAGTTTAGTTAGAGGTAATAACAAAAAGAGTTGAACAAGGAAGGAAGCATGATTGCTTCCTTTCCTTTTACACCAATTTAGGCTTCCTTTAACTCACAAAATTGTGCTTTTTGCTGTCTTTTTTTTAACCACAAGAGCTGGAGTATACGCATATTTTAATGCAGACTGAGCTTCTCCCATAATCTCATAACTCCAGGAGGATTTAACATAATTCTCAGTGATTATTTCCATTGCCTGTCTTTGCAGGTAGTCATTGATTTCTTGAGCTTCAGCAGAGTGAAATTGAGGTCTAGCCTACACTAGTAAAAGGTTTACTGGAATAGATATATCTCTCAGTACAGCTAATGCCAGCAAGCACACACCGTGGATGCAGTTCTATTGTAGGGGAGAAAAGTAAAAGGATTTCATCCAGCTTTTTTTCTTGGGAACTATAACTAGGTTTTTTTGCTAGCATTGAGGTATTATTCAAAATTTCACCCCTAAATGATAACAGTAAGTTTTATTCATAAGTCTAGCTTGTTTTTTCTTAGTCTCTCCATTTTCCCATATGGATCTGGTAAACAGCAAGAGCTGACAAGTTGCTTTTAAATCTTCAGAAAGAAAAGCAGCGGTGTTCTTTACATCCAGTCAGAGAAGACATGCAGAAATATGATTTAGCCTTGGCCTGAGTGTGGACGGCTTTCTCCAAAAGCATACCACCAGGAAATCCTGGACTTTGAAGAGAAATTCACGGCTTATGTACCTTGGGAAGTTGGGCAGAATACTCAGGTGTCTTTTCTTTCTCATTGTCTGAGGCAGCACTGTGACAGGTAATATGATGAGGGCATAGTGGTTAATGAGAAGACTATCTACATCTCAAGACTGCATCTGAGCAGCTGCACCCCTTGGAGAAGGGCATCCTGTTGTCTAACACGAGGGCCATCAGCACAATGCTGTGACCTCTCCATCTCTACGTTTCTACACATAAAGAGGCCAGAGGGTGAGGACTTCACAACCTCAGAAAGTCTGACATGCTTTATTAGCATATGGAGAAGTGTAAATTTAAAATGCAGTAATTACTTCTGCCCACCTCCTTGTGTGAACATTGTCACTGTGATGAAGACAGGAACTGTAGCTAAGCAGAGTAGTTCACGATCACGGAATCACAGAACTGTGGGAGTTGGAAGGGACTTCTGGAGATCCTCAAGTCCAGCTCCTGCCAAAGTGGGTTCCATAGCTACAGCAGGTTGCACAGGTAGACTCACAGTCAGGTCTTGAATATCTCCAGAAAAGAATATCTCCACAACCTCTCTGGGCAGCCTATTCCAGTGCTCTGTAATTCTGACAGTGAAGAAGTTCTTCCTTGTGTTTGTATGGAACTTCCTGTGTTTCTGCCCATTACCCTTTGCTCTATTTCTGCATGCCACCGAAAAGAGTCCGCTCTCATCTACTTGATTCCCGCCCGCACTTTGGAAATTTATTAATAGTGATGAGATCCCCTCTCAGCCTTCTATTCTCCAGTCTGAAGGGTTCTAGCTCTCAGCCTTTTCTCATACAGGAGACGTACAAATAATCAACTTTTGTTTGGTTACTGATGTGAACTTCTGCATGCATTTGCCTGTGATAGCTTCTGGCTTATTCTGGACAAAAATAGTTGATACAGGTAAGCCTGGTCCTAATGTTATGTATAATTTATTCTACTATGGCTTGAATAAATTACTGTTATACCAACTAGGAAAAGTGAAAATGGCAAACACACAAGGGCTGTTGTTGCATACGCATTCACATTGAAACTGTCTTCAGAAATAATTAAAAATGCCAAACAACGACCACTTTGGGAGAATTATTAAGAGTACTGTGTGAATGAAATGCCTCCTCTTTGTCTGAGCTGTTTGATCTTTCTGTAGCACAAAGCAGAGATACAACAGTATAGTTAATGATCTGGGTCTACACAAAATCTCAGGCTTATAGCTCACAAAGTTGGTTTGGAAGAAAAAGTGAGCAAAGCATACTAGAGGTGTTGACGTTGCTTCTGGAAGTAGTATGTACCTGAGATAGTTTTTAATCCTCTTACTTTAGAATTACTGGCAGGACAACTATGACCACAGAGCACACAGAATTGGTTCACTGTACTTGCACTTATTTTGTGGGGCAAGTTCAATACCTTTATGATCACAACTACTGCTAATAGATCTGCATAAGCTACGTGATATCTCTGCTACAGTATGCACAAAGCCCTGGCATTAATCAGCATCATAGATGACCTCCAAGAGGATGCCATTTAGGTAACCTAGTACTGCAGTACTAAAGTGTTTTATTTTGTTTTGAGTGCTGTTTCCTGGTGGACAACAGGTTGGCCATGAGCCAGCAGTGTGCCCTGGTGGCCAAGATGGCCAAAGGTATCCTGGGGTGCATTAAAAAGAGCATGGCCAGCAGGCCAAGGGAGGTGATCCTCCCCCTCTACTCTGCCCTGGTGAGGCCTCACCTGGAGTACTGTGTCCAGTTAAGGGCTTCCCAGTACAAAAAAAGACAGGGATCTCCTTGAAAGAGTCCAGTGGAGGGCCACAAAGATGATAGAGGACCTGGAACACCTCCCTTATGAGGAAAGGCTGAGTGACCTGGGTCTGTTCAGCCTTGAAAAAAGAAGACTCAGAAGGGATCTGATCCCTGTCTATAAATATCTAAGGTGTGGGAGGCAAAGGGACGAGGCCAGACTCTTTTCAGGAGTGTGTGGCGATAGGATAAGGGGAAACGAACACAAACTGTAGCACAGGATGTTCCGCACAAACGTACATAAGAACTTCACAGTGCAGGTGACGGAGCACTGGATCAGGTTGCCCAGAGAGGTAGTGGAGCCTCCTCCTCTGGAGACATTCAAGACATGTCTGGACACCAACCTGTGCAACCTGGGCTAGGGAGCCTGCTTTGGCAGGGGGGTTGGACTGGATGATCTCTGGAGGTCCCTTCCAACCCCTATAATTCTGTTATTCTGTGATTCTGTTTCTTTAGTCCTTGGGGTTTTGTCAGATACTTTTTCCATGGAAAAGGTAAATACGTATGTCTGCTGTTTAAAGAATCAGAACTTTTGTAAACCTTCCAAACTGAAAAATGACATGAAGAAAAGGCCTACTTCTGTATCATCTATTTCTTTTTTTTTTTTTTAATGAGCATGTTGTAAGATCTATATACACTTGCCACCACATTTCCCAGTTGTTTAACTAATGACAAACACAAAGTACATATAAAGCATAAACTGAAAGCTATGTATGACGGGTAAATACATAAAATATACTGTTTTTTTTAGATCACTTACTGTGATTTTTTAAACCAATACTTCTGCACGGACCTAATTTGGAAAATTCACTGCATTATGCTATACTCATTAGGTTTACTTTTTCATAAAAGATAGAAACAAGGTTTCATAGCACTACATCTATTAAGTGTTTAATGAAAAATCAATAGAAACTGGGTACATTATTCTAAGAATTGCTTATAGAAATTCTACCCAAGGGACATTTGCGAGAAGCAGGCTTAGTGCCTTAATTCCCACAAAGTATGTAACTCCAGTCTATTTCTTCTTGCTTGTTATTCATTGTAATACCTATAAAAAACTTAGTAAAGTGTACTTATAAAAATTTAGTAAAGTTTTATAAGCTTTACAATGAATACAAAGGGGAAGAAACTATTGACTGATGGGCTGTTAACAGCAGCATACTCTTGCGCATACAGTAAAGATAGACCAAGAAAGAGCAACGATAGCAGGCTGGAAAGAAGTGGCATTTTTCAGCACACACACTAAGCTGCATTATGTTTTTTTTTATAGTACTGTAATTTGCTGAATATATGGAGTTGATTTTCCTCTTCTTTGTACTATAATAAACCAAAAGTTTACTTAACTAAGTGCAGGATGAAGGTATTACATCCATTTCACTTATTGTGTGTGAAAAGAGGAAACTATTCCTTTATGTATGCATGCATTTTGTGAAATCATAGTGATTTTTACAAAAATAGAAGCAATAAAACTTGCAATCTATAGAAGCAATAGGTCTGCAATTAAAGTCATGCAAACTTTAAACGAAACAAATTAAATTGTAGTGCCCAAAATCATACGGGAGCAAATTAGCCTTTGTTCTTATGAACAGATACGTAACAAGGATATTTTGCCTTGCCCTGTTAAAATTTCTTTGCAGTTTGTTAGCAGTAGACAAATTTTTAGATGCTGTGGTGGTTTCATTCTGATGGGCAGCTACACTCCACCACACTGCCCTTTCACTCCCCCTCCTCAAAGGAAGAGTGGGAGAAAACTTGACAAAAAGAAGGCTCAAGGATTGAGATAAGAATAGGTAGATTATGCACCAATTACTTTCATGGGCAAAGCAGCCTCAGTGTAGAGAGACTGATTTAATTTATTACCTATTACCAACAGACTAGAGCAGTGAGAACTAAAAGAAAATTAAAAACACCTTTCCCCCATCTACTCTCTTCTACCTCTTCTACAGATACTTTGCTTCTGAGGAGTCATTGATTAATAGCAAGAAATATTGATTACTCTTTCCTGTTCTGTTAATCTTTGTCCAGTGTTTCCGATGTAAAAAGTATTCTTCTATTGCTCTCATACACACTTCTTGAGAACACTGCTCTTTTAAGCTTCAAACTAAGTTTGTGTGCTCAAGAAAGCAAAATAGTTGCTGAGGGGAATATAAACGTAATCTTCAATTCATGCTGTCAATCAGTTTATTATATTTCAGATTTTCTCTGGGCAGTAGAAATAGAACGAGTACTGTAAGAATAAATACAAATGTTGGAGACTAAAATTTCATCCAGAAATACATAAAGAGCATTAACTTTGAATGGCAAAAAGCAGTTATGCCAAGAAAAAAGGGCTACATGGATACAAGGTTGAGAATTACTTTGCAACCTCCTTGAAACATGGTTTTCCTTTTGCTAGAGCCACCGCAACCAAAAAATGTGTCAAGTTTAACATAAAGCAATAATTCTCAAAACGTCATGACTCAGTGAGAGCTAGCAGCTCCCTGAGGACCAGGAATCAGAAGCAACAGGGACATCCATGGTGTCAAGGCAGGTCCAGGATCTGTCCCACCACCCTACCTGAGAGTTAGGCAGGCAGAGGCACCAGGGCAGTGCCCGCCCTGAGCATCAAGCCCTGGAGATGTTGGAGCAGGTGCAGAGGAGGGCTGTGAAGATTGCCAGAGGGCTAGAGCACCTTTCCTATGAAGGAAGGTTGAGGGAGCTGGGCTTGTTTAGCTTGGAGAAGACAAAGTTTCAGGGAGACCTTCTTGCAACCTGACAGTACTTAAAAGGAGTCTATGAGCAGGAGGGAGACTGACTTCTTACACAGTCTGATAGTGATAGGACAAGGATGATGGCTTTAAACTAAATGAATAGAGGCTTAGGTTAGATTTTAGTTGGAAATTCTAAATTCTTTGCCCAGAGGGTGGTGAAGCACTGGCACAGGCTGCCCAGAGAAGTTGTGGATAACCCCTCCCTGGAGGCATTCAAGTCCAGGTTGGATGGGGCCCTAGGCAACCTGATCTGGTGGGTGGCAGCTATACCCATTGTAGGGGGTTGGAACTAAATGATCTTTAGGGTCCCTTCCTATCTAAACCATCTTATGATTCTACAATCAACCATACCCCAGAAGACAAGGACAGTTTTACATACCATTCAGTGAAGTATCCCACTGGCAAATGGTAATCACTGTGGAAGTGATGCTACCGTTGTGAAAAGCTTTAGAGAAGATCCCATGAAATACCTCCATAATGACAACCATGTCTAAGGAGGACTTTTCAATACACCACCTGCAATAGCCACTCATATACTATGTCTCATTGTGCATTGTGGTCTGTTTAAAAGGTACATGAGTCAGCAGTACCTGAGCTGGCATTGAATACTGAAAGTAATCAAGCCTGAGGAGTGTTGAGCTTATCCAGGGTAAGAAACTGGATACATTTTTCTCATTATGAGTTTCCTAGTTTGCTAGTCATCCAGTTCCTAGACCTGAGATAATTTATTCAGTTCTGGTTCTCCACTGCAGTATGATATATCATTTGTTTGTTTAGTTTCAAGTGTGTGAGAAGGTGTTTTTTTACACTAAAAGTTTAGAAGGTAAGAAAGTCTGCAGCGTATGGGCTGCCATCCGGTGGGTGGCATACATCACTTTCTTCCATCATTCAGAACAGCAAAAGGGCATTTTAATGAATTTGCATGTTTCAAGGATTCTGCACCATTGTCACTGGAAAAAATATATATATCTCCTCTGTGGGGTCCATTCAAGTTTCATGATAAATTGCTGGTCATAAATTCAGAGTTGTTCAGGCTCTCTCCTGATTTTATTTTTGCTGAGAACTCTAAAGGAATTTTGCTCTACCAAGTAATTCAAATTTAAAACATAATAGAAGCATAAGCTCTTATCCAGCAGCAGCCATATCTGCCTGCATTAAAATATCTAACGCTATTTGCTCAATCTCCAATTTACATTTATCTACTCAAACACAAGAAAGGTCTGCAGGCTAAAAAAGAGAAAAGCATTCTACAGCTCCGACATGCAGAGCACACAGACAGAATGGAGTCTTTCTCCTGTAATGCTCTGCATTTGTCTGCTAATGATTCTGACAAAACCAAATATAACCCAACCCAGGACCTTAAAAGCTGATTTGAATAAATTTAAAGCAGGCATGGGGTGGATGCTTATAATTATTCATAGCTCCATTAGACATTGCTTAGCCTCTCTGTTCCATTTTTAGAAGAAATAAGATTCCAACTAGATATTTTGCCAGGAGTTCTAGCATTTAAGAAGGTTATTTATGCTAACCGCAGTCACTGTTTCAAGAGTACTTCAAAGTACTGACATGTCTGTAAAGTCTCATGCCACACATTCCTGTAGTATCTCTGCAGCAAAGAAAACTGACAGTGTCCTGGGCTGCATAAAGAGGAGTGCCATCAGCAGATCACAGGAGATGATCCCTCCCCTCTACGTCTGGAGTACTGTGTCCAGTTCTGGGCTCCCCAGTACAAAAGAGACATGGCCATACTAGAGAGAGTCCAACACAGGGCCACAAAAATGATGAAGGGACTGGAGTACCTCTTCTGTGTGGAGAGACTGAGTGAGCTGGGACTGTTCAGTCTGGAAAGAGCAGGCTCAGGAGGGATCTTACTAATGTACATAAATACCTGAGGAGAGGGTGCAAAGTGGTTTGAGCGAGGCTCTTTGCAGTGATGCACAGTTACAGGTTGAGAAGCCATGGGCACAAATTGGAGCACAAAAAGTTCTGTCTAAGCAGAGATATTGTTCTCACAGTAAGTCAATTTTTCACCCCAATAAGGCTGCAGAGCTCAACATATATTCACATATGAGCTGAGCATTCTGAATTCAGATTTAGAGCAGATGTATTTCTAAGTGACAGCATAGATATACAGTATGTTTTGGCTTTTCATTAGGTCCACAGAGAATAAAACAGGAATTAAATCCAACACTGCTAGATTGCTATTCAGTGCCACAACTGTAGGACTATTTTTCACGTAACTTCTCTCCCCAAATCCTCCAGAAGCAGTTACACTCTGATTCCAGAGTCATTACAATTATATGCTTTTTCTGTCCTTCTGACACACTGTGAAAGCATACTCTTCTTTTTCTGAATAGTCTTTGGAAATAAGTTTTTCAGTTGTTTATTTTGATTAATTGGTTAATTGGCATTAGATCAAATTAGTTCCTGATGTAAGCATAGAGTCCTTTTATTAGGAGGTTTTGAAAGATTGCAGTTGGTAAGTCCCAGTTTGCAATGTAGGGGTTAAAATCATTTCATTCCTATGAGATATTCAGAGTATCTCATTACAATTCAGTGGGAAGATGACCTTTGGTTTAAGGCTAAAAATCTGCTTTACTGTCTGATTGGGTTTTATATAAAGTTCCACATATTTCTAGTTAAACCACAATTTGTAATGCTATGGCAAATTATCATTCAATTAGACTTAACTCTCACTGAAATACCCATACATAGGAGATACTGGAGATTCATGAAGGAGTCTGCATAGGGTAGGGATCATGTTCTCTTTATAAACACAGATGGACATTTCATTGCAAATCAATAAAATAAAAATGATGTCAAAACAAATATTTTAATACAGTTAATTTCCAAAATCTCCAGCTAGAAGCATATCCTTGTCACACAGCCAGGTTCTGTCACCTTTATGAACACACAGCACTGCCTTGGCAAAGCATAAGTTTTTGCTTAGTTGCCCAATTAGGAGCGCTTAATGAAAGGATAGCACTCAGGCTAAGCTTTCCATGCATTTTAGAGGCCTTGGGTCATGATCCCTTGAGATAACCATTGAATCATAGAATCACCTAGATTGGAAAAGACCTTCAGGTTCATCAACCTGACTTCCTGATTCTCATCACTGAACGATTTTCCTTGGAGCCACATTCACAGATTTCTGAAATACCTCTGGGGGTTGGGATACTTCCCTGTACTGGCCATATCAGTGCTTAATGACCTCTTCTGTAAAGAAATTCTTCCTGATATTCAATACAAACCTCCTTTGGAGAAAATTGAGATTGTTTCCTCATGTCCTATCACTTCTCACCCAAAAAACAAAACAGACACTCTCCTCACATCAACATCCCTTGAGGTAGTAGAGAGCAACAAGACCTCCTCTCAGCCTCATTTTCTCCAAACTAAATAACCCCAGTTCCCTCAGTCACACCTCATAAGTCGTATTTTCCATCCCTTTCACCAGTTTTGTTTCTTTTCTCTGCACACACTCAAGTAACTCAATGTCGCTATGCTACGTAGTGAGGAGCCCAAAACTAAAGACAACATTCAAAACGCAATCTCACAATCCCTGTGTGCAAGGGGACAATCACTTTCTCAGTCCTGTTGGCCACACTATTTCTGATTCAGACCAGTCTTCCCCAAGTCCGTATCACTGCATGGGGTTGTTACGACCCAGGTGCACTTATCTTTGTTGAGTGTCATGAGACAGGCCTTGACCCATTGATCAAGCCTATGCAGGTGCCTCTGCGGTTTTCCCACCCTCAAGCAGATCAACAGTTCTGCATACCTCGTATTGTCTGCCAATTTACTGAGGGTACGCTCAATCCCTCCATCCAAATATCTAATAAAAATATCAAACAAAACTGGCCCAAAGGCCCTAGGGAACACAAACTGGATTGATCTCCAATCACCAAGACTGTTTGAGCCTGACCATCCAGCCTTTCCATCCTCACCAAGTGAGCCATACTCCTATTCAAGGCACAAGCAGCTAGTTTCTCCAAGACAATACTGTAGGAATCTGGCAAACACTCTATTAAAATCCAGATAAAACAATATTCGCAGACTGTCTCTCATCTATTAAGCAGGTAATCAAGGAGGAGATTAAGTTAGGATGTGCTTTCACAAATCTATGCAGGATGCTTCTGGTCTCTTGATTGTCCCATATGTGTCATGTGATGATATTCAAGATAATCTGCTTTAACACCTTACCTCGATACCACAGAATTCAGATATTTACTTCATAGTGATCACCTTTGACTTCGATGTTTGTACAGTTAATGCTAAAAGCATAGCAATGCCTTTTTTTTTCCTATGAAAATTCACTAGTAAAATATAAATATAACTAGACATCAATAACTAACAATCTCATGGTAATTAACCTCAATAATTTCTATTTCATTTCAGTTATTTTGGAGAGATATTTAGTCTGTTTCTCTCTGGATGCTACCACTTCTGCTTTCTTTATTGTTTCATTATGTTCCGATGCATGTGTGTAGTCCTTGGAGACAATTTTAGCTTTATCATTTTAGAAATAAGAGCATATTTAATAATATTAAACTTCTAGAAACAGCTTGTCAGCTTTAGCTGAATCAGAAGCATTACAGGACACAATAAAATTACGTTGTTAAATTCCAGCTTTTAGGTCCATCATTAGAAGACATTATCTGCTTAAAACTAGTTTCTTTTATCAATGAAAGGTTAATAATGTGAGCTAGCTTAGAATTGTATGAAAAGCAGCAAAGAGGGATTAGGTAGGCCATTTTATCTGTCTGATGTGCTATTGACTTCAGTTGATATTCTCTCTGGGATGCATGCAACAAGCTATTTTGTTGAAAATTAGGTCAGGTTCTAAATTTTTACTTGTCTTCCTTGAAGACATGGCATTCCTATCTTCTAGCTGCAATTATTGTTTTCTAAGGAAAGTAAATGCCATTTACCGCTGCAAAGGATTTCATTTAGAAATAATTCCTGAAATGTCTAGCTCTGAGATTTTTAAACATAGTTTAATGGAAATCATGGCACTGGAAGTCAAAGAAGAATGAAGATGGAGTTCTATTTTCCAACTCTGGAAAATACGTCATCAGTAATTTTGAGGAGAAAAATATAATGCTACAAACTGGTTTTATTTATAAAGAATATTAATAGGAATTATTTTCTTTTGTTGGACAAGGTGGCAATATTTATTGAATGTCCTGAAGTCTTTGCATGTAAGAAATTCCAAGTATCAATAATGTAATAGTCAGCAAAGTAAACAAACTACACTTGGTAGCCATGGAAATCTTTTCTTTTGCCTCCACCCCTCGTGAAAAACCCACCCAGATGCTGTGCAAGTTTAGTTCACTTTAATTCCCTTTATTAGTAAATAGATTGATTTATCAATCAGTGAAGAAGTATCATGCCCAGATTTCTATGCAAATTTTAGTACACTTTCAACCACATTATTTAGATAATAGAGTTAAAGATCTAAGGAGGATGCTTAGTTTGTAGGAAATAATCATGCTTCATATTGTATTTACAATATTAACCATCTGAGTTTATGGTTATACTGAACAGAATAAAACAATGCCTTTTGTGCTCCTGTACTTTTGCAGGTTATCTTGTAAAGCAACTACATAAAGATCATTTCTGAACTGTAAGAAATTACTATCATTTTAGTAAAATACAGAAACTAAGTTTTGAAGCTTGACACACAGAATATTCCAAGCTGGAATAGCATTCATTTTTACAAATAGTCTGTGACAGTCTCTTTGTTCAATTCAGTTAAGCCAACAAAGGTTTCAACTCTCCATCACCCTAGCTGGAACATATTCCAGTCAGCACCCTATATGTTGTATTCCCTCATTATTCATCTTCTCATAGTTTTCAGCAGATCTTTTTGTGAAAAAAAAAAATAATAAAACTAAAACAAACTGCTGTTGGCATAAATGTAAGGTGAAAAAATGATGAGTATGGCAAGGAAATCTAATTTTTTATTAACATTCACAGTGCAGCATCACTACCAATATACCCAGGCCCAAAGGACCAGAACTAAATTTTTTACAGGCACTGCTTATGTTTGTTATAATCCTACCCTGAAGTCTCAGAATAGGATCAGATTCCCTTTAATACCAATGCACACACACACACACACACACACACAAAACAGCAAACAAACAAACAAAAAACCCCAACATCTTTATGTTAACGAACTGTTGTTTTACCAGTTATATCTCAAGTTCATTACAGATAATCTAAAAATCTTGCTGAGTTTTCCTACCAGCCATGGATTGGAAAAACACTTAGGATTTATTTTGTTTCAGTCGTGATTTATCAGTTACTATTAAAATAAAACATCTATTTACAAGAAATAACATGCTAAGCAGACAGGATAAGATGGAGGATACATTGGAGTACCTAATAACAACGAGTAAATAAATAAACCCAAACCCTGTGTGATTTATTAAGTGTTAAAGAACTGTGTTCAAGATGATACAAAAAATTCTGCTGAGAACTGTCCTGTTTGATTTGGATAGTGTAACAGCTATCTTACTACAATCATAATGTGAACATAGGGGCCTGGAAATTATGGGTTCAAGCTGATTCTACCTATCAGCTAGCAAGTCCTATTCCCAGAATAAAGGTAACATTTGTGTAAGCGGTGGCACAAATTCTCAAAGTACAGCCTGGAGGCCTCTACTTTAGGAATATACACAGCAGAATCTAGAATAGCAAATTAATGGTAAAAATAGTAAATTAAAATGATGATGGAATAAGATGCTTATGGGCATCTACCTAAAGTACTGGGGTATCTTGAAAGCTACTACTTTCTCTATTGCAATTAAAATAGAAAAAAACTCTACAGGCTCTAAATTTGTACAAAGCACTCCATTGTACTGTGCATAAAAAACAATTTTGCAGAGTTGGCTTTTTCTGGTAAATTTTCCAAACTACTCTTTCTCCTTGGCATTATTATTATTAAAGCTTTTTGTTCCTGACAACTGTATTTCTTTAATCATAGCTTTCAGAACATCAGCTTTTCAAGAAAAAAAAAGTAAAAAGAAGGTTCAGTCTATTTTAAATGTTCACATCTGGATGCACATGTCATACCACAATATGCTGTTTTGAAGTGCATGACAATTTCAGCACAAACATACATATTGTGTTTGTCTCAAAGCTACCCAAACTAGCAGTCACCCATCCATCCATATACCCTACTTTTTATAGGGCAGGGACTCTCTTACACATAATTATCTACAAGCTATTCTGTATAAATTTGACTCCCACGGATAAGTAGTGTCTAGTATGTCACCTGAAAATGGTGCTTAGACTATGGGAGAAGGTGGGTGGAAAAAGTGAATCTGTTGCTGTGATAATCAATTGCATGAACTGTCTTAGCACTCAGAGGAACACCTACATTTTTGGAAATAATCTTTTCTGCCTAAATCTTTTATTTGCATCCCTCAGGAAACATAGGAGACAGCATCCTTTGTGAGATTTGAGGAGCAGTGATTGACTGCGATATTTGTAGGGCTCATCCATCCTAGATACCTCTCCAGGGAGGAATCCTATCTTCCTTTCCCCTAGTCAGATTATTTTGAGTTAGAGCTCCTGGGGATTTTTTATTTTTGTGGAAGGGAGTTTCTATTCAAGTGTATAAAATTAGGAGGATGCAGTGCTAAAGTGATGTCTTGTTGGTGCCTCTTCTTTGACGTGCTAAGTGTACTTGGATCTTGAAGCAAGATACCATACCATCATTTCCAGTTATTACAACATTTGTAGTGCCATTTAGGATAAAACACCATGATTTTAGCAAACATTACATAAATTAATGTATGTAAAGATATGCTTGGCAGACTATTTGTAAACCTCACTACTGGCAACTGTACCTCTGAGTTAAGTGGTTTGAAGCATGGCAGTGAACACATAGGTAACACAGATATTTTCAGTGTCAGCTCATCTGTTCTGGGACATACATCATGCCTTCAGGAAGAGGCATCAAGTCACACATTAAACAAATTCCTTCAGTCTTTGCTATGAATAAAACTCTTTGCAAACTGATCAGAAATGCCTTTAAAAATTGTTGCCTGTCCCCTTTTCTTATACTAAACGTCCATGGGAACACCTTGCTAATATTTGTTCCTACTCTAGTTTTGTGTTGTTTCTTGTATGTTATAGAATGATAGAATGATAGAATCACCAAGGTTGGAAAAGACCACCAAGATCATCCAGTCCAACCATCCACCTATCAGCAATATTTCCCATTAAACCATGTCCCTCAGTACAACATCTAAATGTTTCTTGAACACCTCCACGGACAGTGACTCCACCACCTCCCTGAGCAGCCCATTCCAGCTCCTGACCACTCTTTCAGTGAATAAGTTTTTCCTAATGTCCAACCTGAATCTCTCCTGGCACAATTTGAAGCTGTTCCCTCTAGTCCTATTGTTACACGGGAGAAGAAGCTGACACCCACCTCTCCACAACCTCCCTTCAGGTAGTTGTAGAGAGTAATAAGGTCTCCCCTCACCCTCCTCTACTCCAGACTGAGAAATCCCAGTTCCCTCAGCTGCTCCTCATAAGACTTGTGCTCCAGACCCCTCATGAGCTTCGTTGTCCTTCTCTGAACACACTCCAGGGCCTCAGTGTCTTTCTTGTAATGAGGGGCTCGAAACTGAACACAGTACTCAAGATGCGACCTCACCAGGGCTGAGTACAGAGGGATGTTCACTTCCCTGTTCCTGCTGGCAACACTATTTCTGATACAAGCCAGGATGCCATTGGCCTTCTTGGCCACCTGGGCACAATGCTGGCTCATGTTCAGCTGATCATCAACCAATTCCCTCAGGTTCATTTCTTTTACACAATGTTCCAGCCACTCTGCCCCAATCCTGTAGCATTGCCTGGAGTTGTTGTGGACAAAGTGCAGGACCTGGCACTTGCTCTTGTTGAACTTCATCCCATTGGCCTCAGACCACTATCCAGTCTGTCCAGATCCCTCTGTCGGGCCTTCCTACCCCCAGGCAGATCGACACTTCCTACCAGCTTGGTGTCATCTGCAAACTCACTGAAGGTGCACTCAATGCCCTCATCCAGATCATCAATAAAGATACTGAACAGAACAGGTCCCCATACTGACTGCTGGGGAACACCACTTGTGACCAGTTGATGACTGGATTTAACTCCATTTATCACCACTCTCTGGGTCCATCCCTCCAGCCACTTCTTTACCCAGCAAGGACTGTACCTGTCCAAGCCATGGGAATACGGTGGGAGAGAGTAAAAGGCTTAAGTAAAGTCTAGGTAGACTACATCAACAGCCTTTCCCTCATTCACCAGGCGGATCAGTCGAACATAGAAGGAGATCAGGTTGATCAACTAGGACCTGACTTTCATGATTTCATTCCAGCTGTGCCTGATTCCCCAGCTGTCCTGCACATGCCGTGTGATCTTCCTCAAAATGATCTGCTCTATAACCCGCTCCATGTCGAAAATAACGTTCTTAAATATCCAAAGCAAAATGAAGCTGTAATCTTCTCAGTACATTTTTTTTTTTTTTTTGGGGGGGGGGAGGATTTTCCAGAAATCCACCTAGTTTCTATTGCACCTTCTTAACTTTAGCTACATCCAAATTAATTATTTGGAAAGGGGAGGTAAATATTAAGCTAGATGCAAAGACATGAATCTTTGCTCCTAATTGTTTTGTGTTTTTCTAAGAGAACAGCATCTACTGTACTGCACAAGGAGCATGAGGATTAGATGTTCCTGGACTAATTTTTGTGTATGAAGGATATTTATGTTTTCAGATGAAAGCTTACAATACTATTTAACTTCTAAATACTGTAAACTAAAAATAAAGGAATGTCTGCTGGTTTACAGCATCACCCTTTTGTTTTCAAATCCAGGTAGGTGCTGAAGAAACCCCCTGACTTTTTTAATGATGATGTCTGATACAAATGGGCTTCCTTATGACCTTTTGATATACTGTAAGCTTCACGTAACTTTTTTTTTGGCATTGCGTATTATTTATGGCACATGGCATAGTATTTTACAAAAAATCGAGATGTACATAAACTCTTGTCACTATCAAAAGTGAATATATTACAAAATAATTAGATGTGTGACACAGGATAACATGAAACAGTACATGAAACAATATAATGAGGTGACCTGAAAGTTCGCTAGTTGTACCACTGTTTTCAAGAACAGGCCCCATAAATTAAATCTTCAGCAGGTCAAGGCTGCTCCAGTCTGTTCCCTTTCTTGTGAAATGAATGGTTTGAAAGGGGACTATTCCCATTCTTACCCTGACATTCACTATTTCAGTGCTTAAAATCCACAACAATGACAGATGATTTCTAAGAAGTATTACAGAGATAATGATTCTTCCCACAGTGAGACATCATCATGTTAAACTCTTTAGTGCTACTGTGATGAAGTGAGTATAATATCCTGCATAGTCCATGACCTTATCTCTCTTCAGTTTTCTAGTGGTAGAGAACTGATGTATTTTTAATCATATATTTTAAATCTGATTTCTAAACATTTTTGTTCTCCATTTC
Organism: Aquila spilogaster; assembly: GCA_024606505.1. Lineage (NCBI taxonomy): Eukaryota > Metazoa > Chordata > Aves > Accipitriformes > Accipitridae > Aquila > Aquila spilogaster. The sequence goes on along the minus strand of JANHGO010000037.1, from coordinate 11,617,471 downwards.
ACAGTGTCAGGGAGCCAGCTCCCACTTCAGCATGGCACAGTATATCCCTTTAAAGTCAGTAAAAGATTTAAACTGCAAAACTCAAGCCCAGATCTAGCTTTCAAAACAGCTCAGATTCCACACACAGTTGGAAAAGATCATTAAACGTCTGAGAAAACAAATTCGCAGCTGGATTCAGGTTCTCATCCAAACAATCACCTTCTCTTTCCTCATTCACCCAAAGTCAATGCACATTTCTCTTCATTACTGTCTCTGTAACAGCACACTGGACTGAAGTTCTTTTCATATTCCACTATGCATACAGTCCACCTAAGTTTACTATGTCTTCAAATCTCATGAAATCACTGGCATTTTCATTCTACAATCTAAGCCACTACAAACATCTTAAATAACACTGGATCTATGGCACATTCGCTCTAACCTTATTCCATTTATCAGAGAAGTTTGACAAATTAAAGATATGAAGCAATTGTGTAAATATGGTTTTCTACTTGTTTTGCACCATTCTTATGGTATTTGTACCCTGCTACTAAGCAGAGCATGTTATTCTAATATGTTTATGAGAGTGCTTTGTAGTTCCAGTTCTGAGTTATTTCTTGGTTTCTCCACTGACCTGTTTCAGGAAGTCATTTAAACTCTTCTGTCTATTGGTATTATACATGGAACAATTTTCACCATGTTTTTGTGCAGCGTCTAGCACAATACTTCTCCAGGTTCTATTGTAGTCCAAATAATAAATTATTAACTTGTTACATCCTTGAAATACGTTCTGCATAGTTTGTTTTACATTTTCATGCAAAACTATTGATGGTATGGGTATGGTTATTGGTCACTTTCCTCCAAAATGTTCTGTGACTGAATCTCATCTATTTAAAAAGAAATAATGTGTATATGTGTATATATCATCCACAGTTTTAGGTTTTCTTGTCTTCTGTTTCCATATGAATGTCATTAACACAGAGATGCAAAAGAGATCTAACAGTAGGAGGGATAGTGTTTTTTTGTTGTTCTTATACACAACTTCCATTAGTGGTAATAGGTATTATATGTCTGAACTGAGAGAGCAGATATAACCTTATTTGAAGGAAATGACATGTAAGCTTACCTATGGCATGAAAGCAAAGAGCTAGAGCATGTTTTATTATGGATTATATCTCTGATTGATGTCATGCATACAACAGAACTCGATATTTAAGGAGAATTTCATTTCATACTCACAAGAATGAACTAATATAGCACAGCCTGTAAGACTGTGGAGCTTACATTAATTGGGAAAATTCAGATTTGAATATTTTTTCCCACTGTGAGAAATTTACTATTGTTTTATCTTACGCCTACTAATAAAGAGAAGCTTCAAAACGCTGTTTTTAATATTAGTCTCTCAGCAAAAGTAGAAAGCAAAGAAACAAGGTGAAGCAGGCATTTTTTCTTTATCTCTCACCATCAAGAATATGGGTGTTTTTTCTTTTTAAGGAGTGCAGGGGTTTTCTTTTTATTTTCCTTTATTTTTTTTTTCTGTTCAGTGAGTAAAATTTCAAGTCATCTTTCTTCCAACTTGCATATTATGTGGCAATTGCTTAAAGCAAACAAGAAGCTCTTTTTTAGCTCAGGACACTGATCTCAAGTAGAAGTTGTCAGATTTAATAAAGTAGAATGGTCCTAGGAAGGAAATTTTCTGTTTCTGTTCCCAGTGGTGCATCTGTTTGTAGCATGTACTTTCTCCAGCAAATGCCAGTTTGCCTACAGTACTTGCAATGAACTTTAATTGTGTGCTTTAGAAGAAAGTCTTAATTTTGATGTGTCTCCCTTCAGGTAGCAATGAATCGACTCACATAATCACACCTCCCTGTAGCAGATAAAAATAACCACCTTGATTTTCCCTCCTTCCTCACTTTTTAGAAAATGGTTGTATTTTTATGAGTTCAGACTCACAGTGAGCAGGGATCTATAAGCTTTGGAACCTAAGATGGTCCTGCAATAACAGCTATTTCAAAACCATTACAGTAATTAATCACAGAAGGAGCTACTGGAAAAAAAATCCTATAATTTTGAACACATAATTGAATTTTTATTGCTTTTAAACTGAAGTGTTAGACCTTGAGAAAATCCGCTCAGTGGGAAAAAAAAACCTTCCTCTGCCTCTCCTTCCTTCTGTGCTTTAGACAAAGCTTGGCAGAGCTCACAAACTAAGTGGGAGCTGATTTAATAGTTCTTTATTTCAGTCTACTTCCTAATGAAGAAGAAAAGGTCACTTTAAAATGATTTACTTAAATAAGTGTACTGATCCACTGGAAGTGGGCTGGGATAGGAAGTGAAGACTCTCACTTACAATGCTGGTACTGGCACCTTGCAGAGGAAATCCATATACAAATAGGACACAAGTATTCTTCAGCCACCAGTTGCGCTAACCATCCTTCCCAGGCAGCTAAGGATGAATACTGGGAAGGTGTGTATGAATGTCAGCAGCCAAATTTGACCTTATTCAAGAGGCAATTAAGAAATTATACTTCACACCTTTTTTTTTCCAAATGAAAAAAATATTTAGACTTCCTACATCTGAAATTTATTAAATAAACACAAATATGTGACAAAACTTATTCTCTTCTGTCCACTTGGAGAAAAGAGGAAGAAAGATGCAACAGGAATGAAAGTAATACAGGATTTGTGAACCTTTTTCTCCTGTCTTCTGCCCACCCTCAAAATGTTCTTTGAAGTGTATAAATCTTTAATTCTTATACTGATCAGTAACATCTAGTAACGATAACTAATAGTTAATATAAGTTTCAGGAAGCAGTTAAGTGTCAAAAGAGCTGAAAATGAGTACGGAGTCCAAGTGACTATATAGTGAAACCTGTTTTTATAGTTTGAATCTGTGTAATGTTTTCTTTCTTATGGAAATCTGCAGGGCACTTAAATTTGCCTGTTAAATATGAAAAGTAAGAAGTGGAATTTAAGCAGCCAGAGTAACTTATTCTCATTAGCTCTGATAAGATCTTAACAGGAGAAATACATCTCTTTTCCCCCATTTTTTTCTTATATAACAACATGATAAAGAGACAGTGAAGAGAGAGTGAAAGGACTGAGGATAAGGAGCTATGCTAAAATGTGTAGGATAAGAACACACTTAAACACATAGTGTTGTGCTAAAATACATAGCTAGGAATAAAGATGTGATCACTTTGTCCATATTTTTGTTCACAATTAAAACAAAATGAAATGTAAAAAATTGTTAGAAATTTTAAATTTTCAGGTAATCTCTAGGTTATGAGCATTACCAAATGTACATTGTTCAAGAAGTTGGGTGTCTGCAAAAAGACTATATATATCTTACTCAATTTTCTAGATGCCGAACATGGCAAACTTTTCATAGAGTATCATATGAGAACTGCCTAGATTTTGGACTTCTTTTACTTCTGAAACATAAAGATCCAAGACTTTGTGATAAAACTTTGTAACTCAAACCAAATTAATTTAATGAACTAGAAACATTTTATTTTGAACATTTATGTTAAGAAAAAAAGTCCTTTAAATCTGAAATTTGAAATCTTGTAACTGGAAAAAAATGTCAGTAACGACCTTTAAAGTTTTCATTCCCTATTATCTTTCCTCCTTGTTCCCCCTTTTTCTGTTCTCCAATCAGAGAGTTATTAAATAGCGTATTAATGAGAGTCCTACTTTTATTTTCCCACGTTACAATAACATTAGACTGTATTAATTGTGCTTAATGAGAATGTTGCCCACTTTTCCTTTCGAGCTATGGAAATAGTGCTCACGGATGTATAATTGTAACCTTTTGAGGACAAATAACTTGTAAAAAGATTGATATATCTTAATAAAATACTTGCATTTTAAAAATGATCCCAACACTACTCAATTTCTGGGCAGCAATTTCACCACCATGTTAAAATCCTTTCAGCCTGTGATACATAACATCTTTCCTTTTCTCTGACTATATTCCATCATTTCCATGTTAGATGGCAGAGGTGGTCCTCATTTTAAAGAATAATAAAAAATCATATGAAATCTTTAGTACTGCAGAAAGAGACCCACAAGAGCTACATACTTAGTGTGAGTTGTTTATGTACTATTAGATTAGCGTTCAGTTCTTTTTCATATGATAATTCAAAATACTTCTTTAAAACTCTAAATCTCTCTGTGGATGGAATCTTAGCCAGACTGGAGACTGTTCAATACACAGACTTTTTGTTGTTGTTGTTCTTTTTGTGTGTGTGTTTTTTGGTTGTTTTTTTTTTTTTGCGTGTTTGTTTGGTTGTTGTTGTTGTTGTTTTCCCACTCTGATGGCTGTCACTTATTTGAGAATCCATCTACTTGATTTGTTTTCTGTTAACAAAACTAACATCTTCTCAGTGGTATTCTTTTTGTTCGATGCCTTTTCTTCTTCTGATGTTGAAATTTTTTTTATTTCACTGGAAGTGACAGTGACTTTAGAGAATTCAGATCTTATGCTCATAAAACTTGTAATTTTTTTTTTTCAATCAGAGTAATACCATATTCATATTTGTATTCTAAATTTGTAATATTAACCACAACATTCAAACATTTCCGGCATGAAATGAAATTTCCAGAGTCTATCTTGCTGATAGCACTGAGTTTTTAGCAAAGATATGAGTAAATCTCCCCTCAATGCTTTCTTCAAAAATGAACCTGAAGTGCCTTCTTCTCCAGGTCAAAGGTATTGAGGGTATTTCACTCATGTTGTATTCCTTGTATGTTTGTATTTTTGCTGCTTTTAGACCTTAGCTAGGACTGTGTTAGTTTACAGATTACTCTCCTGCACTGTTGAGAGCTGGTGGATAAATACCATGCTGGCTGTTGTCACACACAAGAAGAAGCCATGAGGTGGTTAATATATTAATATAATTCATAAAAAGATAGATTTAGCATTTATCTCCCACTCTTTCTATTTTGCTCCTATGGTCTGGGCTAGAGAAGAGTCCTGTATCCTCCACATCTGCATATTTCTGACTTGTGTAATATGCATAAACCACATTTAAGATGATTAGGTAGTAATCAAGCTATAATATTAATAATTACATATAATTCGAATGTTTAATGAACTATCAACTATTAATAAACTTTAAGCTTCTTAAGAAAGCGGTTTTGACTTAAGACCTAGATACACCAATCCATGTATTTCTTCTACAACTAATTTTCATTAAATCATTCTATTAACTCCAATGATTTATATGTATACAGAAGACCAAAGACTTCATAGCTCAACAAATATGACCTTAATGTTATAATGTTACTAGTAAACATCCCAGGCTTCATACTGACATTAGAGTGCAGAGTCTCAGGGTCTTTCTGGACTTAATTATACAGGCTGAGATGAATTTAGCTTCTTTTAACCGTGATAACACTTCTGTCAAGTGCTTCTGGTCATTTCTGGTCAAGAGACTGTTGCCTAAATTTGTTTTATCTTTAATTTAGTTCTGTGCTACTGTGCAATGTGACACATACTACTCAAAAAAAAAAAAAAAAACAACAAACCCAAGAAGGTATTATGCATTAACATACAGAAAAGTAGAGGTATCAAATGACATTAGAAATCCCAGAATATGATAGTAAATCATGACACTCAATTAGACTTTAGATTCTTCTGCCCTCCTATCATGAGTGAATGTTGTTAAGTCATAAGTGGAAAAAAAAAAAAAAAAGTTATTGCTTTGAAAAAATAAGTGCATGAATTTCTATGGTAATTTTTTTTTTAGGAAGGAAATAGTAATAAGGCAAATCCTATTGGGAACATCAGAAAAAAAAGTTGTTTGAGGTTATGGGACATATGAAAGAAAAAATATAAAACTGAAAAACACTCCCTGTTAATATCTGAGTTTTATAATTGCATTCATTAATTTACTCACTTATTATGTTCACGTTTGTGGACAGATGCTGCCAAAGAAAACAGCAAATGACTATTAGCCCAGGAATCTAAAATAGTGCTCACAGAATTCTCAGGTACCAAGAAAAGGCTCTTCCTTACATCATACAGCAGTACAGACCAGTATTTAACCCACCTCTAACAGGTCTTATGTCTAACTCTGGAGCATAATGCAGTTGTGAGTTTGGCAGAGAGAAATGGAAAGGAGTTGGAAATGGAAAGTTAAAGAGCCATTTTCTCAGAGTTCCTCCATTTTTTTTGCAGGACAAACTCTGCGGCATCTGCTTTTTACCTACCGAGCACAAATGAAACACAGTGCTTTGGAAAATGTGTCATAGAATACATAAAGAGTAAACTTGCATACATATTTAGAAAAATAGATTAAAAGAAACTTCAAGCATTTAACTAGGGCTATCATCAACTGTTCTACTCAGTATCAACTGTTTCACCCTTTCAATGAAGACATCGCAATCAAACCAATTAAAAGAAAAAATTCTTTCTTTCCTTTGCCATAGGCAAAATAATACTATTATTCAAAGAAATTGCATGTATAGTAAAATTTAAAAAACATGTATGTCAAAATATTTCTTATTACTATTATTACTATTTTTTTTTAATATAGTTATATTGAAAGAAAAAAAAAGCAAACTCTTTCACTCTCAAGGCTGGGTTATGTCTCTTGTATATGCATTTAAGGATTTATATGGCATCAAGTCCACATTCCTTGATTCAACAACTGTCTTGGGGAGCTCTGAAAAAAATAACCATATTAGAAACAAAGGTTGTAACACTGGTTGCATTTTTTCTCAGGATGTTTAACCGTACATCTCACAGATATAAACATTCACCATATGAAACCTCAATTAGCAATCATTTCCAAAATATAAAAAGGTGCCTATTATAATGGCATAGTGAGAATGTGTGGTATACGTTCATTTAAAGTGCTGTTAATTCAATTGCTTTATCTGATCCAAAGTCACTTAGTTTATATTAAATTAGCCATCTGTTTGGCTTTCACCTTGGAATGTCTGCCAGATGCTGAGTTTGTTTATAGACAATCCATTTGCAGACACAGCCTTAACAACAGGCTTGCTTGTTGGGGACTAACCCTGATGGAGGAGTTTACCTGGAAAGACAGAACTGTGCACTCTAAGCAACAATTGTTTGTTCAGAAGGGATAAAAATGTATTGAGTACTTTGTGTCCAGTACACTATTACACAAATTATGTCCTCTTATTAATTTCTGTAATCTCCATGATGAAGAGGCTGAAGTAGTTCCACAAAGCTGTATCATTCTATATAGTGCCCATTTATACATTTTATGGTTTTCTTTTTAATTAAGGTCTGGCACTAAAATTAATACAGCATTTTGTTATCTACTGGGCATGGAAGCTTTTTACTAAGTCTCCAGACAGTCTTTAAAAATCTATTAAAAATCTGTAAGTCATTCTACAGCTGTTACACATGGGAAAAATATTTCTTTTAGGGATTGGTCAGTTTTCTTTCTCTCCCCTTCAAAATAGCACTTGTCCATCACAGAAAAAAATACAAAGCTGCTCAAGAAGATTCCAGAATTAGACAGGACTTAATCAAAGTGCTTTGATTGGATTTGTTCATCAACTATTCAGGAGCGATTCCCCATGGAATAGCAAATCATTGTTACTGGTCCAAATAAACAGGGTGGTATGTAATCAGTGAGCAAAATTCAGAAGTGATTTATGCTCACCTGGGGAGATTTTTGATTAAATAATGGTCTCAGTCTAACTTTTAGTTGTCAAAGATCCCCATCAGATACTGGCATTGCTAGTACTAGACATAGTGCTAGGTACTAATGACTACTCTCAACAGCAAAAATAAGAAATTAACTTTTTTTTTTAAAGGTTATTTAAATAATAAAAAAACATTTATTTCTTTATTCTTAGAGAGATGAATTAAGCATCTATACACATATCAAATGAAAAACTTTCAGAAGACATATAAACACCCTTACTTAATGGTTAAGATAATTGCTAAATAACAGGAGTTAGAAGATTTTTCTACCTTAGGAGAATTTTATACAGCCTCTCTAAAAAGTAGATGGTTTATCAGTGCATCTTAATACTTATGTATTTCAAAAACTTTTTATTCATACTTGAATTTTGCAAACTACTGCTTCCTAACCTTATGCATCAATGGTCTTTATGTAAACTAAATCAATATATGAATATATCAGAATGAGCCACTCAGGTCACTAAGACTGAGTGAAGAGAAGGTACACTGCTAGATACTAAATAGAAGATTATCAAGAACAACCTGACAATGAAAAAATGTATCTTTGAAGGAGATAGTTTACATCCAAGTAAGCATCCAGGTTAGCATCCAAGTTTACACTGGCCATGGCACAATTTGTTTTTAAGCAATTTTTAAGTAATAATCTGGTTTTGTGTTGAATTTAATTTTGAATATCACAATACTTCAAAAGAACAAACAAAATGATTATTACATACATATCCCTCAGTAGATTCCCCGTCTAAACTTCATTTTAAAACATCTCTGGTAAAGAGTAATTTACCATACATATTTCCATTAACCTACGTTATTTATGAGAAAGAAAAAGGGTGTCAGTTTCTAAGCTGATATAAATGTGTCCTTTGGGTCTTTATCCATTGACTGTCAACTTCATGAGCAGAAAGAAACAATGACAGGTCAAAAAGAATTGGTGACATGAACAGATCAAACAACAAGGACAATGGTTTTACCACCGGAATACTTAATGAAACTGGGTTGGAAAAGATTACAAGGTCGGAAAACAGAAAATACTATTTGTTAAGAGGTAAACAAAGAAAGCCTTAAGCAAGAGATACAATATTTTAAGGAGGAAATGAAATCTGGAAATACTAGAAATAAAACTAGAATGAATTGGAAAAGTTTTCAATTGAGGGTCAAAAGAAAGTCAGCCCTAAGTTCTAATAAGAATATGAGGTAGTGCTTACAAAGGTTTCTTCTGGCTGAAATGTTTCACACTACTGCTTGTTTTGAAATTTCAAACATGTCAAATAAATGAAATTTCAAAATTTTGTATTAGATGGAAATTCAATTTCCCAACCAGCTCTAATGAAGATTGTATTATTGATAATCATGATAGAACATACGGGCTTAGGAAGCAGAAAATAGAATCGTGCAATTGTTAAATTATTATTATTATTATTATTATCATGTAATGTTAAATTGTTATTATTATTATCACGTAAGTGTTATATTATTGTTATTATTATTATTATAAGAGATCAATAAGATCATCCAGTTCAACCAACAACCTGTCTCCCCATGCCCACTAACCACGTCTCTCAGTGCCATATCTCCACATCTGAACATCTCCAGGGATGGTGACTCCACCACCTCCCCAGGTAGCCTGTTTAAATACCTCCCCACTCTTTCTGAGAAATTGTTTTTCATAATAAATTTCAGTTTAGCTGCCAAAATACCAATTGTCTATTGAACTACTTGAAATTTTAATTTTGTTGCAAGTTTTTACTGGGACTCTTCTTTCTTTTTCTCAGAAAAAAACTGTAAAATTCTATTAATTTTAGAAGAAGAATAAGATGATAATAAGATAATGTACTGTCAAAAGGATCTGAACAATGTGTGCACCCCCCGAGTCCACTCTCAGTAAATTTGTAGATGACACAGAGTTGGGTGGAAGTGCTGATTTTCTTAAGGATAGGAGTTCTCTGCAGAGGGATCTGCACAGGCAACATTCATGGGCTGAGTCCAATTGCATGACATTCAAAAACAGTGAACACCAGGCCCAGGTCATAACAACCCCTTGGAGTTGTTTAGGTTTGAGGAAGAGTGGATGGGAAGCTGCCTGGTAGAAAAGGACCTGGGAGTGTGGGTCAACAGCTGGCTGAACATGAGCCATCAATGTGCTCAGGTGGCCAAGAAGGCCAGGAATCCTGGCCTACGTCAGAACTAGTGTAGTCAGCAGGACTAGAGAATTGGTCTTTTGTACGCAGTACTGATGAAGTTGCACCTCAGATACTGTGTTCAGTTTTGGGCCCCTCTTTGCATGCAGGACATTTTGTTGCTTGAGTACATGCTCTAGAAGATAAGAGCACTGAAGCTGGTGAAAGGACAAGAATACAAGAGTTATACAGAATGGCTGGGGGACTTGAGAAAATGAGGCTGAGGGGAGACCTCATCACTCCTGGCAACAACCAGAAGGGAGTTGCAGCAATGAGATGTTGGTCTTTTCTCAGGTGGCAAGTATAAGGACCCGAGTCAAAAGTATCAGATTGTGCCAGCAGAGATGTAGCAGTCAGGAAGAATTTCTTCACAGAGGGAGTGGTTAGGCACTGGAATAAACTGCCCAGGGAAGTCATGGTGTTGCTATCCCTGAAGGTATTTGAGAGACAGATAGGTGTGGTGCTTAGGAATATGGTTTGGTGACAGACTTCATGACAGACTTCATGATTTACAGGTCTTTTCCATCCTAAATTCTATGATTCTCTGAATAATCTGGAAAACACAAACATTTGCTGCTAGTTCTTGAGTAAGATAAAATAGGAACAAAAACGAATCTCAGATCTTCTATTTAAGAAGATTGCTCCAATGCTCAGGATATTAAGCATTATAAAGAAATTATTTTCTAACCTATAAAACACATCACATCTATTTCTAGTACCAAACAAGAGAAAAAAAAAAAAAAAGAGTGCTGTTTTAATAGCAGAACACAGTCATAAGGATGTTTCAGGGTGATGCGTGAGTGTATGTCAGCTACACATAGTCACTCACTTATTCCTCCCCTTCTGATAGGATGGGAGAGAGAATTGGAAAAAAAAAAAAAAAGTAGAACTCTTGGATTGAGAGAAAAGCTATTTACTAAGACAGAAAAGGAATGGAAAAGGAAAATAATAGGAATGATAATAATCTAATTTAGATTTACACAACAAGTGATGCACAACGCAATTTCTCACCACTCAGTGACCAGTGCCCAGTGAGTCCCCAAGCAGTGGCTGCCCCTCCAGCCAACTCCTCATAGTTTTTCAAGTTTTTTTTTCACAGGTTGTCATATGACCTGGAATATTCCTTTGGCCAGTTCAAGTCATCTGTCTTGGTTCTCTCCCCTCTCAGCTACTTGTGCCCCCTCAACCCCCAGCTAGTCCTAGGGATAAGATGTGAGTCATCGGGAAAGGTGACTACAAATCCAGTAACTGCAAATCTGATGAGAATCCCATCAAAGTCTGTGAACGGTTCTTCAGACAAAAGTTTAACAAAATCTTATTTATATAGTCAGAAACTCCATCATTTCTGGTGAAGTAAGAGTGAAATAGATAACAGATAAAAACAATTCATGAACACAATATATAATGAAATAATAAAAATATAAATGAGTATGATACAGTCTTATGGGAATGTGTAGGTATGTCAGGGTTACGACACTAGCCTTAACCTTCAAAATCCTGACTTAGTTTGACCAATCTCTTTTCTCCATCAAATACTGGATTAAAACTCCCTTCTTTATGAGCTTTCCTACTCTGATCTTCTCAGCAACTTTATATTGCTTGAAAAGAGTTATCTAGCTTAAATCTATTTATCTATAAAAACAAAAATTTTTCAGTTGTAATATTTTTCACTGCATATACACTCATGTCTGTAGGGTATCTGACACATATGGCATTCTATAAATGCATTAATTTAGTTTGAATTGAATTAAATCCACCCACAATTTGATATTGCAGGTTGAAGTGTTGGCTTCTGTTACTGTAAATGTAGTTGTGTTTTCAGAGAAATATCATGCACATATAGCTTCTTTCCACAATGTATTTCTTCATAAGCCAACAGGCAGGAAAAAAAGAAAAAAAAAAAGAGTAAAGGGAAATGCAAAGAAAAAGCAAGCAGGAAAATAGAGTAGAAAGCAAGCAAAGATAAGAGTGCATAAAATACTGATAGGAAAAAGAATGGCTGGTGAGGAAAGAGGTCAGAGAAAAAAGTGAGATGGTAAAGAGAGGACCAAACAGATGAAAAATGGATAAAGAACAAGAGATACATAAATTGAAAATAGGGAAATCAGCAGCTAAATCAACCCAGGATTCATAGAAGCAAAGCAGAAAACAATCTGAAAAAAAACTGCAACAGTGAGACAGCATGGTTAAATCTCTGGGTGGAGGTGTGCATATTTCAGTATTGTTTTTCTGGCTACGACTGCCCACGGGTTGAAAAGTACACCTCTCCCTGCCTGACTTACAGAAGTGCTCTGTTTGTCTCCTATGCTGGTGATGCTATTGGTATGTCACTCCTCTGTGTGCCTAAATATTGACTACTCTTTCAGCCTTGTAAGAACTTCTGTGGATCTCTGCAAGTGATGAAGGTTCTAGCAAAAGCATACTGAGGACTCTAGTAATGAACAATAGAGCTTGTAAGGGCCCACTTATGTAAAGTATAGGGCCAAAATTTTGACACAGAATAACCTTCACTTAGCTGTCACCTCATTTTGAAGGTGCTTAATATCCTGAGCATCTGCTGATTGCCATTTGTTTTTTCATGCAGCTGCATTTTGCTTCTCAGCTTGCCCAAGCTGAGCTACTGAATTATAGAATTACTGAGCTACAAGCATTAGCTGTTGAAGACCTTACAATAGACAGAATTCAGAAACTGAACCTTAACTTGTTTATTGCACCTGATGGGTCCAATCTGCTAGTTAACTGTTCGGAAATCACACCCAGCAAACTGGAGAAATTTGTTGCACTAAACACTGTTATATTTGTCTCCAAATTCATTAGAAACAGAAGGTTTCTGCTCAGAATTTTTTATATAATTACACCTGTAGACAGAACATAAATAAAAAGTTGGAAACCTGGATTTAATATCTTTCCCAGTGTGTCCACGTTTGAGTCTGTCTCCCAGCAGCTCAAAGACTGCCCTGAATTCAAGGCTAACTGTGACACAGGTCACAGCCCAGCTATCCTGACACAACTGCTGCCATGTTGGAGCCAAGCAGTGAAGATGATGAGCTGGGTAATTTTAGCATGTAGCTAGGAATAGAAGATAATAGGTTTCAACCCTTCTTTCAATCCCATCCAAAGAATGAATTACCTCTCCTATGAGGACAGGTTAAGAGAGGCGAGGATGTTCAGCCTTGAGAAGAGAAGGCTCCAGGGAGACCTGAGGGTGGCCTTTTGGTTTCTAAAGGCAAACTGTAAGAAAGAAGGGGACAGACTATTCAGTAGGATCTGTTGTGATAGGAGAAGAAGAAGTGGTTTCAAACTAAAGGAGGGGAGATTTAGATTGGATATAAGGAAAAAGTTTATTGCAATAAGGGTGGTAAAGCATTGGGCAAGTTGTCCAGCGAGGTGGTAGATGCCCCATCCCTGGAGACATTCCAGATCAGGTTGGACAGGGCACTGAGCATCTGATGGAGGAGCAGTACGTGTCCCTGTTCATTGCAGGAGGGTTGATCTAGATGACCTTGAAGGGTACCTTCCAACTCATATGATTCTATGATTCTTCTTCGTGTCCTATTTCTATGTGTTTTAATGGTGATGTCATTAAATGTAAAATGCATAAATAGTATTATGAACAGCGTCAGTACTCACACTTCAGTCACCTTTCGAAAACATCTTAACCACCAGACCAGGAGGGAAGAGTGAACTCCAGTTGCTGCTATTAAGACTATGCGGATTAATATCTAGTTTGAATTTTCTGTATGAGAAAGAAGACACTGTAGTGTCTTAGTTTTTAGCATTTCTAGTTTATTTGATCAAATGATAGTGCAATACACTGGATATGAAATGTCTTTTGTTACAAGGGCACAAAGAGATGCAGTACAGGGAGACACATCCTGCACAACATACCCTTGCCACTCCCATAGAAGCAAATGGGAGTGTCAGACTAAGAATCAGGCGGAATTGAGCCTGAGGGAAATGCTTTATTTGAGAAAACTGTAATAATTGCTGACAAAATGGAGTATGAGTGTGTTTTATTGCTGTCTATTTAAAACATTAGATTAAAAGTAAGGCAATTTCTTAATGCCTTAGGACTAGTGCCTAGGAATAGTGTATTTAGAAATGTATATAGAATAAAAAGTTGATGTTGACTAAAACACATTGCCATCTGTTTCTTTGTTTCGTTCCACTAGAGATTAATTGAGTTGATCAGAGTTAACAGATACTCTCAATGAAATTACATAGTGTGTTGATGAGGATTTCAAGTCAGCTACTGATTAACTTGTTAGAATGCCCAGGTGAGGTGATAATTGTTCTAGAAATCTGAATACAGAATTTTAAAACCCATTTACTGCATGTTGTTGACAGCTGTGCTGACTTAAGGATTTTATTTTTTGTGTAATTATCGAACAAACTTTAAAGAATTATGTCTTAAGTATGCATGTATCATATGGGCTATATGTTTGTTTATGTGTGTTTAGTTGTGTGTGTGTATATAAGCACATAAATATTCACATACATGTGAAAGTCCTACACATTCCTACTGCTGGACTTTCGCATGTGTCTGAACTGCAAATTTTTCAAACTACTACACCAAGTGAGGTCTTCATTATTTAAAAAAATGCCTAATTCCCTAAATGAGCTCCTTCAATCTCACCTATTTATATTTTGATCACTTCAGTATATTTAAAAAATATTGCCTTGAGTTTCTTTTAAAGAAGGGTTTAGTTCCCAAGTAATTAACCTTGATGCATATCTGAATGAGTAGATGTTATGAAACAATGGAAATAGCAGAATTAAATGGAAGTTAGATAAGAGGAAGTTACTGTGCAGTCAGAGTACAACCACAGGCTCTCTGTCGTCAGTCAAAATGATGTGAGTTTATCCCTTGCATACCATCATCAATGTCAATGTTAATGTTTCTAAATGGGTTGTAATTATGCCAACTCCACTGAATTCATCAGAGTGGAAGGCTACAGCCACATTCAAATGCAAGTTTGAAGGGGAACGTTTGGAATATGTTACTTCTCCTTTTAAAATTAATTTTATATCTAAAAAAAAAGATTAAAACTCGCATTCAAACAGTTAGATAATTATAGGTGAAACCGTGTAGTACACTGTGGTAGCATAAATCATTCTCAGTCACTCATGTCTGAGTCAAATAAAGCTATACAGGTAATATGCATCTCAGGAAAGAAAGCAAATTCCAGTTCTAAAGCATGACCATGAAAAAGGTACCCAATGCTTTGTTCATTATTTTATTGAACTCACAGTAATTCTGCTTCAAAATTCGGCTTTATGTTCCATATAATAAAATTATATACACCTGAGCCTTGACATATCAGTATCCTAAGTATTTTTAAATCTCCGGAGGAAAATCTTATGTGAACTTAAAAACAATTTCTGCAACACTGGTCCTGATGAAGAACACCTAATCATACAACAGGCAAAAAATTGTTTCCCCTAATAACAATGTCTCATTATTATATTTAACCCCATCAGCACTTATGCTAAAATATTGAATAAAAAATACATTCCACTGTTTAGGACTTTGTTTTTATTCTTTCTTCTTCATCATTTTTTTTTTTTTAATCCCCAATACTTCAAGTCAAGCTGTGAGGAAAATCTCTTACGCCTACTATGCAATTTTATCTTAATCCAGTTGAGTGGGAATCTAGCAAATGAAAAATGATCCAAAACCCACTACGAAACAAAATATTTAGACAAAATTTGGACAGACCAAAATTCTTAGTACACAGAAAACCAAAAGAAGTCTTATGTCCTCATTTAGTTGAAGAGTAAATGCAAAGATTGTCAATAAATCCTCCTTTTTAAATATTCTCATTGATTTTATTATTGCTTTTAAAATTGACCATGAAGCAATTTCTGTACATTTATGAAGAAAATTTAAGCCAGTCTTATAGATTGTCTTATACACATAAGATCTATTAAAATCTATAAGCTTAAGTTGATGGTCTCAGTTCTACCATCTAAAATGCAACATTGTCTGAGTGAAGTCCAATCCAATTCAAAATATCTTTTTATGGTTGGAATCCTATCTCTATCATTACCCTCTGGGCTGAAGATATATATATATATATTTCTGTTTCTATAAAGATTCTCTCCCAAATTTCATCTCTCTGGCTCTGAAACTCAGAATAAAATTACATTTATTGTAAGTTGACCTGTTTCAGTTTTCAATGTCTCGCTGCACTTTCTGGCAACCAAGTATTTTTTTAGGAGGGGTTGTTTGTATTACTTGTTATTCTGAAATAAAATGTTGGTTATTGAGCAAAAATATATGTAAAATTTTAAAATAGACTATGTAAAGTTAAGCCAACTTAAAAAACAGTGTGTGAAAACAGACATTTTATTTCTTGGTTTGCTACAGGGAAATGAATGGAGTGCCTGGTTTTTTATTTTATTTTAATTAAAGGTGAGCTCAAAGAAAAGAGATAGATAGTTGTTATGGGCATTATTAGCTTGGCTTGAAAGGAGTGAATATAAAAAATAGATAAGGTATTGATAATAAATATGAATATTAATATACTGACATAATAATTCTTTTTTTTTTTTCCCCACAGAGTCACAGAATGGTTGGTGTTGGAAGGGAACTCCAGAGGTCATCTGATCCAACCTCTGCTCAGGTAGGACGGTTCAGGATCATGTCTAGGCAGCCTTTGAAGATCTCCAAGGAGGAGATTTCACAACCTTTGTGGTCAACCTGCACCAATGCTCCAACACCCCTACTGTAAAAAAATGCTTCCTTATGTTCAGGCTGAGCCTCTTTTTTTTCCAGTTTGTGTCTGTTGCCTCTTGTGCTGGCACTGGGCAGGAAAAAGCCTGGCTCTGGATTCTCTGCATCTTCCCTTCTGCTATTTCATGTTGATGAAATCCCCCTGAGACTCCTCCATGATAAACAGTTCCAGCTCTGTCACTATGTCCTCACAGAAGAGGTGCTCCAATCCATTCACCATCTTTATGGCTCCCTATTGGACTCTTTAGTATGTCCAGGTCTCTCTTAAACTGAGGAGCCCAGAACTGGATACAGTACTTCTGGCATGACCTCTCCAGTGCTGAGTAGAGGGCACCTCCTTTGACCTGCTGGCAACAGGATACCATTCACATTCCTTATACCAAGGGCGCATTGCTGACTTATATCCAACTTGATGTCCACCAGGACCCCCAGGTCATTTTCTGCCAAGCTGCTTTCCAGCCACGTACCCCCAGCATATACTGGTGCCTGGTTCCTCCTTGTGCACAAGACTTTACACTTCTCTTTGTTGAACTTGATAAGATTCTTGTCACTCCACTTCTCCAGTCTATTGAAGTCTCTCTGGAAAGCAGCTTGGTCTGTTGTATTAGGCGTGCATCGGGGCATCGGGTTGTGACGTGACAGGACCCTCCCCTGTGGTGTGATGTAGGCTGATGCTGTTATAGGGGGTGTAGATGAAGTAGGTAGATTATATAAGCAGATGACACATTCCAATAAACGCCATTTGTAGCATCGTCCATGCTGGTACTAGTGCTGCTACGGTCCTAGCGTGGTATATTCGCTAGCCCCCAGGCGACCGCGTTCCGGTGTGGGGCACAGAGTGTGGTTGCAAGCAGCAACATTGGTCCTTTGAGAAGTCAGCCACTCCCCCTGTGAACTTGCTGAGGGTGCACTCTACTCCATTGTTCAGCTCATTAATGAAGATGTTAAGCTGGTCTGGATCCAGTTTTGATCTGCTAGATAGTTCTTGGCCTCCAGCTAGAGTTTGCATCAATGATCAGCAGGCTGTTCAGCCAGTTTTCTATCCACCTCACTGCCCATCCAGACAGTACATCAACAACTTGTCCATGAGGATCTTACAGGAAACAGTGTCAAAGACCTTACTGAAGTCCACGTAGACAACATCTGATTATATCAGGTTGTTAATAGGGCAGGTTTTGATTCGCAGGTAGGTGAGGTTTGGGGCTCTTTTATTGCATTGCATTTCCTGACACCATTTCTCCAAGCCGATTTGTATCTGTTGAAAGTGGATACACGTCTATAAGCAGGTGTTACTTTCAGGTAATAGTGGCAGCTGGCAGTCTGAGCCTAGATTCACTTTTCAGCATCATGTCATATTTTCATCATCTACTGTAAATGATAGAACACTCTAAGGCAAAGATACCATGAAAGAGTTGATGTTTTTTCTCAGTGTTTCATAATATTTATGAACAGTTATCAATAAAGATCTTAATCAAAACCTGTATCTTTTCCTCTTTCTTAGTGTTAGTATTCGTCAACAAGTTGAACAGACACAAAGTCTAAAAAGTGTTCTTTTTCAGACTAAACTGTAAAGTATTTGGTTGACACCAAAAGTGATCCGTATTGTTACTGTTGATCCTAATGATACCAAAATGGGGTTTACACAAGAAGTCATTTGAAAGGTACCTGCTCCGTAGTCCAAGGAACTGGTCTCTAGTCCAAGTAATCCTCAAATAAAGGCCAACACTGATTTAAGGATATGTTAATTAGGACTTTGCCCAGTTGGGTCATGAAAATTTTCAGGAATAGAGATTTCACAAACTCTCTGTGCAATCTGTCAAGCACTAAATTTTCTGCAGAATGGAAATGTATACCGCTGAATTCAAGAACAGATAGCTGGACTGATATAACAAAAATTCTCTTCAGAAAATATGTGCCAAATGTATAAACTCTGTCACAGTTTGAAGGCTAGAAAGCTAGATCCGAGAAAAAGGGAAATGTTACTAGATCATATTCAGGACTCTGGACTGAACTGTGAAATTAAGATAGCTCAGCCTTGTTCCTGGGCAAGATGGATAGTTTTGAAGGAATCTTAGTGGTTATGGTGGCTCAGTTTCTGTAAACCAATCTCACTTGAGAAAAATGTTAGCATTTTTAAGTCACATTGGTAATCTGCATACTAGTTCTGGCTGGGGTGTTATCTAAGAAATCCATACAGACCTGTGCTTTGCACTTGTAAATAGAATGGTGTTGAACTTGCACTGATGTTTCGGCTATTGCTGAATGGTGTTGATATAGCATCAAGGCTGACTCTCCAGCTCTCTCCACTGGATAGGCCAATAGGCTAGGAGCAGGCAAGAGATGGAACGGGGACATTGCCAGGACACCTTACTTAAACTCACCAAAGGGATATCCCATACCATTTGTTATCATGCTCAGTACTAAAAGCTGATGGGGGACTCCTGTGAAAGCATTTGTCTTCCTTAACAATCACTAAACATATTGAGGCCTTGCATCCCAAGACGTGTCCTGCTGTTGGAAGGTAGACAATAATATTTCTTTCCTTTTTCTTCTGTGTTTTTTTTTTTTTTCCCTGCCATTAAACTACTTTCTCAAACTTGCAAGGTTTGTTTTTTTTTTCCCCCCATCTCATTTTCTTCCGTCCTCCATCCTACTGAAGAAGGGGAGTGAAAGAGCAGCTGTGTGGTACTTAGTTGCCTATCAGTGTTAAACCACAGCAGTGTGATACTCTGAGCTTCCCCCAAAGCAAAAACCATTAAAGATCATTTGAAAATAAATAAGTCATATCAAAAGGGGAATTTTTCAGACATCGAATGAGCTATTTGCACTAAAAATGTTCAAAATTGGCAGTTATGCCTTGCTTATTTATGAGAGACTTGTGCCTTCTTTTCTCGATTGTTGTAAGGCAAAATGGTAAAATGATGACATTTACAAACTAATTCCTGGTCTTTAATTTCATTGATAAAGTGTAAATTTTGTACGGGGCATATTGAGATAAGAAGTAATGAAAGTATTTCCCTCTTACTCATTCAGACCTCCCTGCTAATACATCTCATTGGAAGAGGATGGTTATTAAGATTTTCTTACACTGTCAAATAATACAAAGATTCTGCTTTGGCAAAGAACAGTTTGCACAAGAAATTGCATGAGGAATACATCCATAAAAGCAAATACAAAACTTCCTTTTCTGTGGTGGGGTTACCACACGGACGCCAGGGTTCAGTCAAGGAGTCAGAGAGAAAGAAGCTTTATTTTTATTATGAACAGGGTCCCTTCTTCTACCCTTGTGCTCACAGACAGCACTTAACAACTCATTAGTTAACTATTCTGCTAAACAACAGCAAATGCTCTATGACAAAACATTGCCGACTGCAAGGCGCCCAATCATCTTTCACCACATCCTTTGTATCTTCTCCTGCTCATCTCTCCCAGGGCCTTGTGTTGTTTTCACCAGCTACGGAAGTGCTGAGCCCCAAGGGAGTATTCCCACACTTTTCAGTGCATTTAAGTAGATGGCAGTATCGTTCCTGATAGCATTTCTCAGGGTGAAATCTCTGATCCCTAAGACTGTGGCTTACAACAGAAGCCATGTAAACTCTACAATTCTGGAACTGTAACTCATTCTGGAAGCCAGTCAGTGTTCTGCTGAAATCCCTCTGCCTTTCAGTTAACATCCAGTATCATTGCCTTGCTCTTCTGGAATAGCAAGTGGAAGGAAGACAGCTTGTCAAAAATCTTAGCTAAGGAAACCAGATGTACAAGGAAGTGTTAGACACAGAGGTGTTCAACAAGGGATGACTATCTATCAAGAACACTTGAACTTCTTGAAGGTCAAAAAGGCTCTAGAGTGCTTTTCCACAGAGAGCAATCTGAGTTTGGTATGCAGCAGCAGTTGATGATGATTAGATTCATTTCATCACATAGCATGCCCAAACATCAGAATTTAACACATGCACACAGAATATGTTTATTTTGATTCACTGAGGGTGTCCTTTTTTTGTAACAGTGCTGGCAGTTATTTTGTTATCAATGTTCCTGAATGATCAATGATCTCAAAAAGTTTTGAGTCAGATGACATTCTCACTTCCTTCATTCTCTGACAAGACTGGTGATCTTTTTCAGCATGTCTGTTTATTGTAGTTTAACCTGGCAAGCAGCTCAGCATCACAGTCTTTCACTCCTCCTACCCCTGGTGGGAGAGGGGAGAGAGTAGGAGCAAAAAGTAGAACTTGTAGGTTGAGATGAAAATTATTTACTAAAACAAAAAGGAAGAGAGAAATAATAGTAATGATAACAACACATGTACATTTATATGTCTGTGAAACAAGTGATGCAAAATGCAGCTGCTCACCAGCAATGCAATGCCCAGCCAGTCCCCAAGCAGCAACTACCCCCCTCAGCCAACTTCCCTTCACTTTATATTTTTTTTCAGGTGTTGTCATAAGGTATGGAATATGCTTTTGGCTAATTTTGATGAGCTGTCCCTGTTCTTTACCCTCCCAGCTCCTTGTACACCCCCAGCCTCCTCACTGGCAGAGCAGCACAAGAATCTCAAAAAGTAAAGCATCCTTGGCTCTGTACAAAAAAAAAACAGCGACAACAATTTGAGGAGGAAAGTTAATGTACTAATTATAGTAGTAGAAATACGAATTAATTGGGATTGAAGCTAATAAACCAATTAAATGAGAGAGAGAGAGAGAGTGTCCAAAACTGAAGGCCTTACTCTAAAGCTGAAGGTGAGATGGCTAGGGAGCATACGCTGCTGTGACTAAAAAAGAGGCAGTCTCAGGACTTGCAAGCAGTTTTATCTTTCCCTCTGAATTGAAAATGGGAATGTAAAGTCCTCTGGGGTATGTAGCTCTTCTTCTCTTCTGAGAATCAGGTACCCGGAAAATCAGCAGTCCACGAAACTGGAACATTAACTCTTAAACTCCCAGTGCTTTAGATGATGTTATGATGTGGAATACTGGTAACAAAAATCGTAAAATGGTGACAGTGTTTGACTACATTCACGGTGAAAAAAATGTCTCTATATTTCATTAGAATTTTCTAATTTTCAAGTTATGATCATTGCCTCTTGTCCTTCTGGTGTGCTTTTGAGAAGTGTCTGAATCCATCTCACCTGTAACAATTCATTACGTGTTGGAAGCAGCAGTAAAGCCTCCTCTAAGCTTTGAAGCATGGTGAACAAACCCATCTCTGTGAATCTTTTCTCATTCATGCACTTACTGCTTCACCTCCCTAATCTGTTTGGTGGTGGCCCTGCTGGACATACCCCAGTATTCCAATGCCTCTCCTGTACTAGTAGACCAAAAATGGACATGATACTCCAGGTACTTCACAAGTGCCAAAAAGAAAGGAAAATCACTTCCCTCAAGATGCTGGTTTGCCCAAAGTCCCAGTACAAAATTAACCATCACTGTTGCAAGGCCACATTTCTGACTCATGTTTAGTTTGTTACCCACCAAAAGCCAACATATTTTACAATAAAATTGCTTTCCTGTACAATTGGCACCCTGAACTGCTGTGGGTGTGTAATGACATCAAAGATTTCAGATTTTACAATTTTGTGGACTTGTGTCAGAACAGATTTTCCAGGTTTAGTTGAAACATCACTTTGGTACAACCATGCAGACAGATGCTTCACTCTCAAATGTTCACAGAGCTTATATAGCTCATATAGCTCATAGAGTCAGTATTATTAATTAAAAAAAAGAAAAAGAAAAAGAAAAGCTGGATCTGAGATTTATCAGATATTTTGACAAGGTTCATAAATCCAGTCTGGATACAACATTAACTCTATTGGCTGTTTAACAGCTGCATTTTGTTCTATGAATATATGTTTTTTTTAAATGCGGAGTTACAATATTAGCACTTCTTTCAATTATTAATAAAAGCCTCTACTGCTTCATGACAATAGTTATATAATTAATTAAATAAATAAAACATACAGAAAAAAAAAACACAAGAATCATGATGAAGAATACCAGTGAACAGCGTTATTCCAAAAGCAACAATGTTCACTGTAAAACTGACAGATGCTAACTTACACACAACTAACAAACCAGAATCAATCTTAATGAGCCTATCTAGTTCCGGACTTACAGTGCAAACTGACTTCTACATTCCTTAGGTACTGTCCCTCACCTACCATCTTCTTCCACACAAGGAAGAGGGTACATCTCAGTCCAGAAATTTCAAGTCAGCCTAGTGCAAAACAAATGCTTTATGATGGAGGGGAATAGTAATTCTAAAGTACTTTCCACTGTAAGTAGGAGGACACTGCATATTCTCTTTACTAAAAGGGTGAAGAGACCTGTATATGCATACAATTATATTAGCTGCCTCAGAACTTCATCTCAACATTCAAATACCTTTTCATGAGAAAAGAGTATTGAAGGTATTCCCTTCTCAGATGCCACTTCTTCAAAACAACAGCCAAACTCGTAAACTTCCATTCCTAACACAACGCTATTATAGAGATGTAAGTCCTGACATGGCTGAAGTAGGACATGCCTCATTCTCTTCATCCTCTAGCATCATATTCATATTTGTCAACCATATCCTGGGTTGCATCAAGAGAAGTGTGGTCAGAAGATCGAGGGAGGTGATTCTGCCCTTCTACTCTGCTCTCATGAGAACCCACCTGAAATACTGGATCCACTTCTGGGACCCCCAACGCAAGAGGGACATGGAGCTATTCTAGCAGATCAAGAGGAGGGCCATGAAGATGATCAGAGGGCTGGAGTGCCTCTCCTGTGAGGACAGGCTGAGAGAGTTGGATCTCTCCAGCCTGGAGAGGAAAAGGCTGTGGAGGGACCTCATAGGGCCTTCCAGTACCTGAAGGGGCCTACAGAAAAGCTGGGGAGGGGCTTTTTATAAGGGCATGTGGAGACAGGATGAAGGGAAATGGCTTTAAACTGGAAGAAGGTAGATTTAGACTAGATATTAGGAAGAAAATCTTTACTGTGAGGGTGGTGAGACACTGCAACAGGTTGCCCAGCGAGGTTGTGGATGCCCCCTCCCTGGAGGCATTCAAGGCCAGGCTGGATGGGGCTATGAGCAACCTTGTCTAGAGGAAGATGTCCCTGCCTATAGCAGGGGACACTGGAACTAAATTATCTTAAAGGTCCCTTCCAACCCAAACCATTCTATGATTCTGTGATTGTGAAATGAGGATGGGGCAACCAGGAAGGCAACAAATCATATTTTATCTAGTACAACACTTCACCTCTTGCCTGAGAAGTGAGCTGCATATCACCAGCTGGGGTTGACAAGTTCAGTAGATAGGACTCTGAATTTAGAGTTGGAGCAGCTTGATTTAAATCTGTTGGCTCATGGCTTCAAAACACAAATGAGTTACTGCAGAGTAACATGCTACTGCATATCAGCAGCTTCGCAGTAGCTGACTACGTGTATCTAGTTCACAGCAAATGTGAGATCATTTAAAATATCCTAGATCTTCATGGCTCAGAACTCTACAGGATGATGCTGATTCTAACTTTGTGGTTAGCATATTTACCTGAAAAGCACAGATGCAGTTGCTAATTCTCTCTCCTATCTACTTTTGAGCAGAAATATATTCCTGGATCAGAGAAATGAACTCATCTCCAAAAAAAAGTTCAGTTAACCTTGGAATAAGACATATACTTAGGATATGTCAATGAAAGACTCTCAAAGAAATACACATATGTGCACTTACCCCAGATTTTGGAGTTCTTATATCAGAGACAAAGAAATAGTAAGTCAGAAGAACCGAAGGAGAATTTCATCATCATTTTCTCTTATTAGCAGAAGTCAATTTCATATCAGTGCTGTGATAATGGCTCACTTACACAAGGCTTTTAGTTGACTACATTCACTTTTCCTTTAGCTTGCTTTTCAAGAACATTAACACCAGGAGAAATATAGCACTCAGGTCTATAAACAGAGGTAAGAAAAAATCTCAAGGAGTTATCGTGGTTTCCTTGAGTATTCTTAAAGGATTAGTATTGTGCAAACATTTAATGGGTTCACTGCAGAACAGAACTGATCCAAGGTTACATTCTGACACCATTGTTATTGGTTCCAGCAAATTATTGGATACTGAGGAAAGAATAGTAATTTGCAACAATTTATTTCTTATTGATGTTTTAAATTGTGTGTAACTCCTGCACTGAGAGAGCAATACACAAGGTAAGGAGGCACTAATTATTCCATTGCAGTCTTTTGAACAAAAATACCTTTTTTTCACTGCAGAAGAAAGGAGAAGAAAAAAAAAAAAAAGAGTGGTTTTCTTTTGAGAGGATCTTTGTAACATTAGTATAAACACATGAATGGAAGAATAAAAGGAGTGGATGAAAATGTTTATTCCTGCTTCTGAGTGTAAATACAAAAGAACACCAAAGAGCACTTGTTTCTGTTATGCTATTTTTCTTATATATTAGCCAGAGTGTAGGCAGAATGCATTATATTTTTAAATTTCACTGAATTAGTGGTCAGATAAAAGTTTATAGGTTACAAAAGGGCAGGTCCTTGTACGTGTTGTCATGGTAAGTATCTGCTACAGACATGAATAAATGTGTCAAGCCTCCTTCAGATAACAGAGAGTAGTCTTATGATTGCAGGCTCAGGTGTTCATGGGGTACTTTAAAAATTACAGAGTCTTTTGGAAGGGCAAAACAGTTGGGTGGAGGCAGTCCAAGAGACCCTAGAGGGGGACCAACTTTTTACACAGTCTACTAGTGATAGGACAAGGGAAAGTGACTTGAAACTAAAAGAGAAGAAAATTAGGCTAGATGTTAGGATGACATTTTTTACACAGAGGGTGATGAGGCACTGGAACAGGTAGCCCAGAGAAGCTGTGGGTGCCCCATCCCTGGAGGTCATAAAGTCATAGAATGGTTTGGGTTGGAAGGGACCTTTAAGATCGTCTAATTCCAACTCCCCTGCTACAGGCAGGGACACCTCCCTCTAGACAAGGTTGCTCACAGCCCCATCCAGACTGGACTTGAATGCTTCCAGGAAGGGGGCATTCACAACCTTGCTGGGCTGCCTGTTGCAGTGTCTCACCACCCTCACAGTAAAGAATTTCTTCCTAATATCTAGTCTAAGTTTACCATTTTCCAGTTTAAAGCCATCTCCCCTTGTCCTATTGCTACATGCCCTTATAAAATGTCCCTCCTAGATTTTCCCATAGGCCCCCTTCAGGTATTGGAAGACCTCTATATAGTTCCCCCAGAGCCTTCTGTTCTCCAGGCTGAAGAGCCCCAGCTCTGTCAGCCTGTCCTCATAGGGGAGGTGCTCCAGTCCTCTGATCATCTTCATGGCCCTCCTCTGGACCTGCCCCAACAGCTTGATGTCCTTCTCATGTTGGGGTCCTCAGAAGTGGATGCAGTACTCCAAGTGGGGTCTCACAAGAGCATAGTAGAGGGGCAGAATCACCTCCCTCGATCTTCTGACTACACTTCTCTTGATGCAACTCAGGATTTGGTTGGCCTTCTGGGCTTCAAGCACACACTGCCAGCTCATGTTGAGTCTTCATCAACTGATGCTCCCAAATCCTTCTCCTCAGGGCTGTTCTCAAGCCGTTCTGCACCCAACCTGTATCTGTGCTTGAGATTGCCCCAACCCATGCACAGGACCTTCCACTTGGCCTTGCTGAACTTCATGAGGTTGGCATAGGCCTACCTCTCAAGCTCGTCCAGGTCCCTCTGGATAGCATCCCTTCCCTCTAGCATGTCAACTGCACCACTCAACTTGGTGTTCAAGACAGTCTAATCTGGTGGGGACACCCAGCCTGTGACAACGGGTTGGAACTAGATGAACTTCAAGGTCCCTCCCAACCCAAAACATTCCATAATTCTAAGATTCTATGATCTCAAGTGTTCAAAGCCTGCTTCTTACTGTAAACAATAGATATGCTAATACTCTTCAGATAATCTACTGGATCTGTTACTCAAAATCAAGGAGGATGAGGACATTGAAGGTGACTTTGACAGCAGTGACCATGAGGTTGCTGAGTTTAAAATCCTGAGAGAAACTGCAAGTCAAGTAATTTAATTTTATGAACTTCGGAACCCAATCTTAGCTTGCTGAGGGATCTGCATGTCAGAAATCCATGAAAAACTGCTCTGAAAGGCAGAGGAGCCAGAACAGCCAGTTGATCTTCAAGGGCAGCCTCCTCTGAACACAAAAATGGCCCAACTTTATGTGCAAGAAGTTGAAAAGGTACAACAGAAGGCTGGTGTTGAGAAAAGAAGGCTCAGGGGGGACCTTACCAATGCATATAATTAATAGCACCCTGGTGGTGGTGGAGTGCTGTAGGCTGACCTATGTGAGAAGGGTCCAGCAGCTGCCCCATGTGAGATCAGAGCCAGTTCCAGCCACCTTTGAAAGGTCTGTGTGCCACAGCTGAGCCAATGAATAACATTGGCAGTAGTCCTGTGAGAGCAAATTTAGGGAAAAAACTACTGCACAACAGCATCTGTGAGAGAAGAGTGAGAAACCGTGAGAGAAACAGCCCTGCAGCCATCAAGGTCAGTGTAGAAAGAGGGTAGATGTTTCAGGTGCGAAGCAAAAGTTCCCTGCTATGGGGAGGTCCATGGTGGAGTAGGCTATCCCTCTGCAGTCCATGGGTACCACACAGAGCAAATGTCCATGTGCAGCCATGGAGGAGCCCACAGTGCACAGTCCATGGAGAGCCCTCGAAGGAGCAGGCCCCGAGCTGGAGCTACTGCCAATGAACACATGCTGCAGCAGTCTGCTCCTGAAGGATGGGCCCTATGGTACAGAGCCATGTTGGAGCATTGCTTGAAGAATTATGGCCTGTGAGAAGCCCTCATAGAATCAGTTCAGAAAGGCTGGCATCCCCTGGGAGGGACCCCATGTGGAGCAGGGACAGAGAGCAACTATGGAGGAATGGGAGAGTCAGAGCACCATGGGCTGACCGCAGCCCTCACTTATTGTTTCATTGTGTCTTGGGGGCAAGATGTAGAAGGGAGTGGATGGGAGGAAGGTGGTTTTAACTGGTCTTTAGTTTATCAATGCTCTACTTGGTCACTAATAGGCAATAAAGTATTTTAATCTCTTCATGCTGACTCTGTTTTGCCCATGACAGTAGTTGGTGAATTATGTCCCTGTCATTATCACTATCTTTGATCCTTTTTACAACATATTTTCTCCCCCTATTCTTTTGAAGAGAGGAAATGAGAGAGCTGCGTGGTAGAGCATAGCTGCCCATGAGTATGAAACCATCACAATACCTGAAGGTGGGGTGCAGAAACACCCCATGCAGAAAGGCAGAGACAGGCCAGGGCAACACTGTTCAGTGCCCAGACAAGAGGCACTGAGAACAAACTGGAGCACATTAAGTTCTGTCTAAACATCAAGAAGCACTTTTTTACTATGAGGTTGATGGAGCACACGTTTCCCACAGAGGTTGTGGACTCTCCTCCTTGGAGACCCTCAAAAGCTACCTGGACATGGTCCTGGGCAACCTGCTGGAAGTGACTTGGCTTGAGCAGGGAGTTGGACCAGATGAACCCAGAGCTCCTTCCCAACCTCAGTCATTCTGTGATTCTGTGAACAGGAAACTTTGGACTGACCTCAAATGTGGGGATAAAAAACAAAAAGGTGGTTTTGTGGTTTAACTTGGAAGGCAGCTAAGCACCATACAATCATATGCTCACTCCCCTGGCCCCAGTGAGATGGAGGAGAGAATTGGAAAAAAAGCCCCAATAAAAAAAACAAAGTAGAAATCATAGAGTGAGGCAAAAAACTATTTACTAAGACAGAAAAATAAGAGGAAAAAATAATAGCAATGATAATTTTATATATATATATATATATATATATATATACAAAAAGTAATGAACAACACAATTGCTCACCATCCACCAACCAATGCCCAGCCAGTACCCAAGAATCACAGGATTGTAGAATCATAGAGTGGCTTGCGTTGGAAGGGACCTCAAGGATGATCAAGTTCCAACCCCCTACCACAAGCAGGGCTGCCAGCAGCTGCCCAGCCAGACAACTCGCCACCATTTTTCAAGATTTTTTTTTCACAGTGTCATATGGAATATCCCTTTAGCCAGTTTAGGTCAGCTGGTTCTGTCCCCTACCAATGACTTATGTCCTCTCAGCCCTGCTTCACTGGCAGGACAGTAGAAGAAACTGAGAAACTGAAATGGCCTTAGCTCTGTGCAGCACTACTTAGCAATAACTAAACATTGGTGTATAATCAAGAGTGTTTTTCTCCTAAAACCAAAACATAGCATCATCCCAGACACTATGAAGGAAACATTCAACTCTGTCCTATCTGAAACCAGGACTGGGAAAAAGGAAAATGTTGCCCAGGTGATGTGTAGAAAAATTGTTATACCATGAGGAGGTGTTTTTATAGAAGATTAAGTCTGGCTGGAATTGAATCTAGAGAGGAATTTCAAGAACATTTAAAAGAACCTCTGTAATTACATCAAGAGCAAAATAAGGAGAGTGTAAGAGCAGTGATCCTCACTGCTCAGTGGAGCTGGGAACCTAGAAAGTGACAGAGGCTGTGGATAAAGTCAAGATGCTGAATGTCTTTCTTGCTCATTACTTGTACTAGTAAGATCTACCTTCTGGTTTGTCAAGTCCAAAATCTTCTGACAGAAATGTAAGCAGAGGAAGTATATACACTTTGTAGAGTAAAGAAAATCTCTTCAAGAAATGCAAAACTAAGTTGGAATGAACACACCAACTAGACAGTTTTGACTCAATGCACCAAATAGTGTACAAGCCACCACATTTACTGTACAGCTGCAATGGAACTGTATTACTACAGACCTGATAAGCTGAGGGCTTCAGAAAAAAGTATTTATTACATATGACTATGCAAAATGAATTTGCTCAGTCTCCAAGAAATCTTGAGTAAACTTTGGAAAACTTATCTTACTATCTTTCTGTAGAAAGATGGGATTCATTTGGCCAAACAGAGATGCCTAAATATATTTGAGATACCTTAAAGTGTCTGAAATATTTATATTGGGTTGGAAGGTATGATGCTACACTTAAAATTAACCTGTGCCTTTCTGAAGGTCATACTAAGTACTTGAGGATCTCTAAAATTGCACAAAATATCATTTAAATGGTTCAGACAAATGAATCTTTTGTCTTTCAAGCCAAAATACGTAGGTTCAGATCTGCCAGATTCATATTCCCATAGAAAGAATATCACAATGCTATCTTTCTGGTTTCCTTAAACTGTAACTGAAGACTCACAGTAGGAACATTACTGTCAATAAGTGCTACTAATATAAAAATAAGGAAAAGCTTAGGAAAAACTTTAGCCCTAAGGGTGTTTCTCAACAAGTCAACTAGCTGCCAATTTTAGAAGAATTCTTCAATACACATTTGTGTTATCTCTTCAGGCATAGCTATTTTGTTTAGGAATACTCACTACCTTTTTTACTTTACAAATCCAAAAGTAATCCACTTGAAAATGTGAATGTTATACTTTTGAGGTCTTATATGGCTAGTTTCAAACTGTAACGTGCTTATATTGTGCTGTTGCAAGCATTCTGAGCTACACATGAAAAACTAGGCTCTGCATTATGTGAATGCTCTCATGCTATATTTGAAAACGAGACATCTGTGGAAGAATTATAGGCTTTTTTGATGCTGGAATTTTAAGCTCTTGTTTCCAGGGCTTCAAAAAATGTGTTTCAGCACCTGGATGTGAGATATCTTTTGAAATAGAGGAAGGATCTTGTTACTTGCCAGGCTTAATTTAAGAATCTGGGGACATCATTAAAGGAAAATCTGTTTTCTTGTTCATCTGTGCACCAACTTTCAGTAATTTTCATCAAAAACACCAGCCAGTTTTTGTAAGCACTTATTTCCCAAGACTCAAAAATATTTCTGATCTTTGGACCCTGCTTTAAGAGCTCTCTATATCTACCAATCTATATCTTTCCACTTCTCTCTGAAGGCTTACTTGTTTCTGATATCAAAGATTTAGTGGTAATGAATCTCAAGAAAAATCACATCAAGCCAGTTCATGATGTCTTATCTTTTGTGAGAGCGACCAATGAAATAATCCTTCTGCCTCCAGATACACTGGAAATAATCCTAGTCAAGTCAATTTGGAAGCAGCTAATGTTAAAAACTCATTTATTCTTCAAACTTTCCATGTTCACAGGTTTAGTAGCATCAAAAGCTGTAGGTAAACACTAGAGATCTTGCTTTCAACAGGGAAATAGTAGACAGAAGTTCACTCTGTTCTTTTTGTCCTTTCCCCCAAAGAGCCTCCAAGGAAGGATCAGAACTGGAGTTTATTTTCTTTACTTCCACCATCTCAATTTTTTCTTATGCAGCATAATCCTGTCCCAATTGAACTTGCCTTATCCTTCATCCCTGGGGTGCATACTCACACCATTGCTCCCAGATTATCATTAACTTGATCAGATACAGTTCATCTGGATAATGTACCTTAGATGATATTGCTTTCAGAGTACTTAAAATATTTTGTGAGCTAGTGAGAATGTTAAAACAAAACAGAAGCCACAATGGAGAATGTTCCAGTGTAAAATATATTTTAAAGCAGATTCTTTTTTCATCAGTATCAGAGAAAGCTACTGCAAACTGCAGTAGTAAAAATACCAAAACATCCGTGCAAGCTTGTTTTCACTCAAAATTGATGGAAAACATACACTGTGATGCTCATTTAGTAGAATCATAATCATTTATTTAAGTTATAACAGGAAACGATTTGAATATGTCTAAGGGCATTATTATTTGATTCCTGATGGAAGGGAAATGCACACTTGTCTTTTGATTCTATACTCTACCCTGCTCCTCCTCATACAGGGGAAAAAAAGTTACAAAATTCACAGCATTTGCTTTTGATACATAAAACTTGGACTTGATTTACAAAAGTCTATGACTGTGCATTCAGAAGTATTTTTTGAATATAGTCAACTAACTCACCTTAAGATTAGTACATTTCAGTAAAGCTTAAAAATTGTTGTCTCAGCAAAGTTTAGGTGGAATTGTTTTGTAGAGATCCTGTAGAAGTTAGATATTTGATTCAAACTTAAAAATCAGCAACAAGGTCTCCAGTGAAAATGCCATTGTTGGAGCATGGTAGGGTACACACGTAGAATTCTAAATATATTCTTAATACTAAGCTCATATTTAAGCAGTTTTTGGAAGTAAGATTTTCTATGTGTAATTAACCATTCTGCCAGCATTCTTGTGTTGGGCTTATTGCTGTGAATATGTTTCAACATTTTTTTTAAATATCTGAGGAATTCCAACTAAAAAATGTGGTTTATAGAAATAGCGTCTAAGCCATGGTTATTCACCAGTAGGTAAAAATTAATACAGGAGATGTAAGCAATGTGAAGTAACTCTGGAATATTGATATTGTTTTTAAACTGTATATTGAAATTTGAAACAAAACTGAACAAAGCAACATCATCATCAATGGCAAACACAGTTATATCATCAGAACGTAGGGTTAAAGAAATGTCTTTCTTCAGGCAAAAGGATCGTGAGTTCAGTCACTAAGAAAATATAAAATGGCTATCTGTTGATGGAGCTTGTGGAATTACTTAACAAACAAACAAACAAACAAAACAAATAAGGTTGCTATTCTTCCTGAAACATAAATGTTATGACTAGGAAATACTATTTGAAATATTATGGGTGGGAACCAGCATGAATGTATTGCTGTAATAGTATGTATACATGGAGATAATAATACAAAACACATATTAGACAAAAATTAGTTGTATATTTGGTACTGTGGAGATGGAAATTAGAAATGATGTATTTTCCTTTCGGTTTAGCCCCACTGACATTCAACAAATCATTTCAGCTCACTACTCTTCTATTTCTCAATTTATAAAATAGAAATAATTGAATCATGGAACCACTAAGGTTTGAGGGGATCTTAGAGATTATCCAATCCTAACTCACTGCCATGGGCAATGTTGCCACTCACTGGATCAGGCTGCTGAGGATCCATCCAACCTGGCCTTCAACACCTTTTGGAATGGGACATCCACAACTTCTCTGGGCAACGTGTTCCAGTGCCTCACCACCCTAAATGCTGATATTTATCTTCCTTGATAAATCATTTATGCTTGAATAGAAGAAAAGTTCTTCATATTAGTTACAGGATATTTATTATTATGTTTCATAAGTTAAAGTTTTCCTTCTTAACACAACTAGATGGATTCCAACCTATGGATTCCAGTTCTGATCAACTACTTGCAAACACATCAGCTAATATGTTGCATCTCCTGCAACATGAATGTACGTTTATGCCTCCCAAGCCCCAGTCATCCTCAGAAAGGCATGCACACATCACCAAGAAGACCAATACCTAAAGGATTGTAAAGTACATCCATGCTGCATGTTTCAGCAATATGAAGAGTTACCCAGGGTAAACAGGAAGAACTGTTCTTGAGGTAATGACTGTTCAGTTTTGCTCTAACTGAGCTGAAATTCATCTTCATCTCATCAGACTAATGTATTCTGTGCTAAGAGCACAGTAATTCTGTGGAACAAAAAAGAAACAATAACAACAAAACAACCTCTTCCAGGTCAAACCACAGTACAGTCTGACAGATCAATCTGCCAAACTGTGACTACTCTTTTTGAGTTCCATGGATATCTCTTCTGAATTTTTCCATCTTCTGGGTCATTCTACTCTTTACAGCTGAGATGAGGAATAAACGAGTTTACACTATAATTCAAACCTAGCATCCCCATTTCAAGCACTGATCAACTTTTTCCAGATGGAATCACCTGAAATATTTAAGCATGTACAATAGAAGAAGTGTAGTGCCATTTGGCATTTCCACATTCCATAGAAAGTCCTTCTGCAAACTCACACAGCAGCACTGGCCAGTTGCTGGTGGCTACAAAGATTTAGGATGTATCCAGGACCTCTAGGTTATTCATAAAATAAGGATTGTAATGTACAAATGTATCTATTATTCAAACAGAATATCAAGATTCTTTCCCTGTCACGTCACTATCAAAAATAAAAAGAAAGGACGCAATGCCAACAAATTCTTCAAGTAAAACTGTACTATATATAGCAAAGAACACAAGTTTTGTCAGCCTTCGGCAGATCTAACCTGTGTGACCAGCATTTTCACATGGCAGATGATAAAATCTGTAATTTCCATGATGTTGACAGTCCTACAAGATAATTATTCTGCACCAGTCTTCTCATCTTGTATGTATTCTACACATATACATACATGCTTACAACTTTCTCCCTCAAACAGCTATAAACTTTCTAATGACTGTGTAGAAGTATCAGGTTTGCCAATCTTTATTTTTCTTAATCTTCTAGTTATCAAGTCATATGGCTTTTGTTTAAGGTTTGCCAAGATTTCTTCAGACCAAATCTTTTGTGTGAATTACCTGCAGGAGTAAGATAAGCAAGATATATCTTTTTATTGATGCAGGAAAGTTTGAAAATATATTCCTGACATAAAGCAGTACTGATCGGTTAACAAAAAAGAATTAGAAAAGTCATTAATACAACTAATGGTCTTTAATTACATAATGGAATGCCTGTTACATGATTCTTTAAGTGTCTTAGCATTTCCATGCATTATTGATAATCAATTAGGTACAGACGAAAGAATGGGAGAAGTATTTGCAGCAAACAATTTATTTGATAAATTTAGGCTCTTTTTCTGCATTTGAATTGCCTGTAAGCAGGCTTTGACTCTTACAAATGCCATTGTTTCTCCAAGTTATTCAGTGAACATTTTAAACAAGGGTCTTCCCACCTACGTTCTGATTACAGATTATTTTGCTTTCTAAGTATGATTTATCTTTTGAGTCTAGTGTCATATTCTGTTCCTTTACTGAATGAATATTAAACTCAAATTCTTCCTGATTCGTCCTTCTTCTTTGGGCTGGATTCATTCAGCTTAGTCCAGCCACAGCTATATTTGTCCTCCCAGTTTCATTATCCAAAGCAGAACAAAAAAAACAGAATATGTTATCGTCATATGAAACAGACAAAACATGCTTGTCCAACAGATGGAATTTTTTATTTGAGTCTAATCAGCAGCTTTGCCTTTTACTATTCATTTTCCTATTGCCTGTCATTCAGCCCTCTATTAAGTTTTTAATTGCTCAGTTTAGTTACATACTTAACAAACAGGAATGTTTCAATGATTTACAGTATCATGTATCCAATTTGTAAAAATGACTAGCTTGTCAATATTCATCTTATCATATGCTAAATATAGCATGTAAACTCATGTCAGTTAGTTGAAAGACTACAAAACTCCATTCACCTAAAAAGTAGTTGTTTATCAGTCACAATATTAACTTTAAAAACTCGCACTATTACAAAACTTAGAGGCAATATTTTTTAGGCTCTCAGAACATTATTGCAGCCAACAGCTATCAGTTCAGCAGCAGATAGTGGAATAAGGATCAGGCACCAAACACAGTCACTTTCCATCACAACTAACAGAAGCTTCTCTTCAGGATAGGCTAATGTAGTAGATCAGTAGAGTTAAGTTTTCTAAACTAGTAGATATCTTTTCCCATACAGAGCAATTAAATAGTATAACAAGTGTATGGAAACTGCTGAGTCACAGCCTGAACCACTGATTGAGCACCTGAAGAAAAGACCTGGTCAGACCTGGAAGCACAGGTGAAGACAATTCTCTCTTAGACCTCATTTAGTGGCTGACTGACACTGAGAAAGGATCTCTAGTTGAAGATCCTTCCTCACGGAGTTCTTTTCTGCAAGCCTAGATCCTCAGAGACAGGTGAGCATTCCTTTCCTTCTTTTTGTAACATCACCTCATTTGCACTCGTCCCTCTGCTATTCCAACAAGTAATAGCAGAAACATTTTGCTATCTGGTGATTTTTAGCTCTAGGCAAACATAAAAATCAAATTTTCAGGAATCAGATGTGCAGATCTCTGATCAGGTATTCATCTGCTGGTAATTGGTAAGATTTTCACATGTGGAGAAACAACCAACCAATGGCCAACAGCAAAAACAACAGAAATGAAAAAGCATACATTTCTATTTGGCTTGGAATGTATTTGTGTTATCAGAATACATAAAGCTGTATAATTACAACATCATTAATTCTTTTAACTTATCAAAAAAGCATTTATAAAATATAAATGCTTTTGAGTCCTTGCATTTATGCCCAACGTTTTCATCTAAATATATTTTTGAGCACATCTTAGCTGCTTTTCATTGTTGTAATTATTTTCTATCCTTCTTTACTTTCTTAAGTTCTTTGCATGAGAGAGACTCATACTCCTTTGGTTAATTTTATGCTGTTCTCATACTCAACCTTGACCAGAACCATTAGATGCTACTGTTAAAAATTATAATAACAGCAATATCAGCAATTGCAATGAAAGTTAGGTACATAAAATTAAGTAGAATTATATTACTTCTCTCATTCTAAGGAAGACCATGATACTATGTAACACCTTCAGCTTCTAAGATAAATTGCAAGCTCAATTATAATCAGAGTTTGCTAGAAATGTAATACTTACTTAGATGTCAGTAGTGGAAGCAACTCCGCCAAGGTTTTCGATCTGATATTCAGGATTAGCAGGGGACTTTTTAATAGAGATGACATCCTTGACACGCATCTCTTGAAGAGCTCTGTGTGTGCGTGTGTATGTGTAATTTCTTCTTTAGCAAGATGTCTTTTAGAGACCATAGAATCACTGAAATTAGGAAGATGTCTGGGGATTGTTTAGCCCAACTCCCATTTTCAAGCAAGGTCAGATGAGTAGTCCAGGGCTTCACATCCAGTTGGGTTTTGAGTATATCCAAGGATGAAGATGCTGCAGCTTCTCTGTGCTTGACTGTTTCCAGTGTTTGACCATCTGCACGGAAGAATATTTTTCTTATCTTTAAACAAAAGCTTCTGCATTTCATTTTGTGCCCATTACCTTTTGTCTATTCCTTTGCCATCACTGAGAAAAGTCTGGCTTCACCATCTTTACTCTCCTCATCAGATATTTAGACACATTGATAAGATCCCTCTCAGACTTCTCTGTTCCAGCCTTATTGCCCCAGCTCCTTCAGCCTCTACTTGCATTATCATCTGTCCCATTCCCCTAATTGTTCTTGTGATCCTGAGCTGGACTTGCTTCAGTACGTCCATGTCTCGTATGGAGAGCCCAAAACTGGATACAGAACTCAAGAAGCTGCCACACAAGTGATGAGTAGAGGGGATGGATCACCTCCCTTGACATGCTGGTAATGCTTCTCCTAGTGGGAGAAGCATTCTCCCTAAAACAGTCCATTATGCTGTTTGCTTTCCTTGTCACCTTTCTTTGTCTTTGGCCCTTTGCTGGTTCATGAGTACCTTGTTCATCAGGACCCTCAGGTCTTTTCTGTGAAGTCACTTTCCAGGTGGCAGTCCCCAGCCTGTACCAGTACATGGAATTATTCTTTCCTAGGTGCAGCACTTGGCATTTCTCCTTTATCAGACTCCCTGAAATTCTGGTTAGCATTGATGGATAATCTACATAAAGGGACAACAGAAACTCCACCAGCGTTCTTCAGTGATAGCTACATTCATTTTCAGCCCTCAGCTACAACTTGCCTGGATGACTGACAGTTCACGTCATCACATCATATGGGTAGTATCAACAGATTTCCATAGGCTGGGAAGGCTCTGAAGCATTCTGAATGGTTTTCCTTGAGTGGTACTGTCATTACAGTAACTATAGATAAAACAACCTAATACTGTTGCATTAATACAGTCCTTTTGAATGCTTTTTTTTTTTTATATATATTTCCTGAAAAGGTGTTTTTTTTTTCTGGAATAAAGTACAAATAATTCCTAGTTCTGGTAGATAAGAATGGCAGATTTAGATAGAAAATGTGAAAATGAATGAGCCTTGAAAAACACAATGTATTTTCTGTTACTCTAGCTACTCTACTTTTTTTTCAGTGTATAGTATTAATTACTAATGTATTAAAATGAGAGCAATTTTTACCTTCCTTCAGGATCTCCTGCAAACTACTTGAGATGTTTAATAAAATTCTATAAGTTATTGAAATGTCTATGAATAATATATTAAAAATATCCATGTCATCTGTTATGAAGAAGGATAAAAAAGATAATTACAAAAAAGAACTCAGGAGTCTGTATGAAAATTTGTCCTTCAGATGTTTTCAAGAACAGATCTGCTGCTAAGCAAACTCTGTAATATTCAATAAGTGTTTCGGAATTAAGCATCTTACGTTCCTTTCTCCATGAAGACAAGTGATTGCAGCAAGCACAAAAAGTAGTGTTAATCACGAGTATATATCACTGAAATTCCAGCTCTTTCCCTTCCCCCTGCATGTTGAATAAACCCATTATTGCAATCTGAAATTTCAAGTGGCAGCTAATTTAAGTGTAGCTTCACCTTATGGTTTCCAACAATTACAAACAGCTATTTAGATTTATTTGCTAGTTCACGTAGCAGAACATTTTGTTAGATTATCTTTAAACCTAAACTGAAAAGCAGTATAGGATTTTAATTAAGTAATTTCAATTCTTTGTCCATTTTGTTTTGTTCTTTCAGAGAGAGAACATAGCTTTTGTATTCTATGAGAACAACAGAAGACTTCACATTTTTTTTAAATGTTAAAATCTTAGTGCACTATTGTCAAAATATTTTTTCCTGAAAATTCTATTTTCACGTCTCTCGTTGGCAAAGATAAAATGGAGGAAGACACCCCAAGATATCCAAGACCCTAAAAATTTTACAAAATGAAACTCATTTTATCTCTCAATGGTTTATATCACAACAGAAGAGAACAAATGTCTTCGTGTCATAATCATTCAGCACAAGCATTTGAACCTATTGAAAATAAACCTTGTTTACAAATCCACTGAAGCCTGTGTACATATTCTATGAGTTGATGAAGCCATGAGAATTTAACAAAGCTGCTGCTTTATCACCTACCCGGCAGGAGCATGTTGTACCTTAAAATCTAATGGTGGGGAACTGTACTGCAACAAAGTGAGTAAGGACCTGAGCAAAATGTGACGTATATAATGTTAGCACCATTAACTTTACTTGACATCTCTTATTCAAAGCACATGTTGTTGATTGACAGAGACCTAACATGTTGATTCATGCTGCTTAATTGCTAAGTCAATGCCTAAAAAGGTTACTGCCATCCATGATTTGATTGTTGATGAGGTTCCTGACTTTGCATACATTACCAAGGTCTAGCTGGATGACTCTGTAAAACCGTTATTGGCTCACATGTCTCCTTTTGAATCTTGTCTCATCAAAATTTGAGAAGTGGCTAAAGCGCTGGTGCTACAAGGCTCTTAACTGAGTAGGCAAAGCAATGGCAGAAAGAAGTAACTGTAAGCGGACCTCAGCAAAGCTCAGACTTGAAGTAAGAAGTGTGCTGCTATTGGCAAAGAAAACTTATCATAGGGACAGTGTTACCAGCGGTTCATTCCCCGTCAGGATTCTAGCGTTTGGCCTCTGCGAGTCCGACCTGGTCCAGTCGGGGCCAC
>JANHGO010000037.1:11560569-11578279 GCA_024606505.1 Aquila spilogaster | reverse complement strand
GGATCGCACGTCCAACTGTACAAGTATTCCATCTATTAAAAAAAAACCACAAAACTTCCTTTTCAATGCATTTAAATAGATGGCAACATCCTTCCTGATAGTATCTCTCAAGGTGGAGACTCTGATCACTAAGACTATAACTAACAACAGAAGCCCTGTAAACCCTGTGCTTCTGGAACTGCAATTTTTTTTCTGGAAATCAAACAGTTTTCCCCTGAAATCCCTCTGCCTTGCAGAGAACATTGTATGGTTGCCTTGCTTTTCCTGAAGAGCAAGTGGAAGGAAGACAGCTTGTTAAAAATCTTACCTAAGGAAACCAGATGTGCAAGAAAATGTTTGTCATAGAGGTGTTCAACAAGGGATGACTTATCTACCAACAGCACCTGAACTTCTTCATGAAGGTCAAACAGACTCAGAGTGCTTTTCCATGGAGAGCCATCTGAGGTTGGTATGCAGCAGCAGTTGATGATGATTAGTTTCATTTTATCACATGGAATGGCTAAACATCAGAATTTAACACATGCACATTCATTAAGTTCATTTTGATTCACTGAGTGAGTATTTTATGTAGCAGTGCTGGCAGTTATTTTGTTATCAGTGCTTCTGAATGACCAATGATCTTAAAAAGTATTGCACTGGATGACACTTTCTTGTTTCCTACTCTCTCTGACAAGACTGGCAGTCATCTTAAACATGGCAGTAGCTGTATCTCTACACTGTTATGCACTTGAGGTAATCCAGTATTTCACTACTCAAACTCCTTAAAAAATATATGGATTTCTTCACTAGTCATTCAACTACTTCCTCTAAAAATCTTGTGTCATTTATCCCTTCACATTCTGCTATAAATCTCAGTTGGTAGATAACTTAAACCATATTTGAAATTCTTACTGATTCATTCATGGGCAGTAGAGACCATAATTTTCCTTTTTGTATGCAGCCTACTGTCTTGTCTTCTCTAAGTTCACTCTTCTATTGGGGAAGGTCTTATGCTTCATCTGCTTTGCTACACTTTTTCCTGAAAAATGTTTCAAAAACATGTGTTACCACATTCATGATATGTATTTCTCCAAGTGCGGGGCCCTTCCTAACTATAATTATACAGATTAGGAGACTCGAAGAATAATTTAAATTGAAAGGGCCCTTTTTAGTTCATATGCTCTAATCCCCAGCTCAAAGTGGGACCAATTTTGTTGTTACAGTAGGTTGCTTACAGCCTTGTACAATTAAATGTTTAATATCTCCAAGGACTCACTGGGCAAACTGTGTGTGTTTGACCACCTTCATGGTGAAAAAATGTCTCCTTGTATTTCACTGGAGTTTTCTAATTGCAGGTTGTGATCATTGTCTCTTGTCCTTCTGATGTGCACCTTTGAGAAGAGTCTGACTCCACCTTCTCTATAACTACTTGCTAGGTATTGGAGACAGCAATGAGGTCTCCCCTGAGCCTTCACTCCAGGTGGATAAACCAGTCTTCCCCAGCTTCTCCTCATTCATACATGCTGTTTTCCAGCCCCCAATCTGCTTGTTGGCCCTTCTGGACTTACTCCAGAATGGCAAGGGCTTTCTTGTACCAGGGAGGCCAAAACTAGGCACAATACTCCAGATACTTCACTGGTATCAAAGAGAGGGGAAAAAACTCTTCCCTGCTGGCTACCCCCTTGCTATTATAGCCCCCTATACAACTGGCTTTCAGTGCTGCAAGGCCACACTTCTGACTCACGTTCAGCCTGTTGTTCATCAAAACCCCCACATATTTGACTGCAAAATCCCTGTACTGCTGTGTGTATGTAATGGCATCAAAGATATCTTTGAGAAGATTTTTTTTTTAGCGTAGTAGACTTGTATGGATACAGATTTTCAAGGTTTGGTGGAAACATTGCCTTGGTCTGACTGTGCAGTCAGCTGCCTTACTTCCAAGTGCTTTTACAGTTCACAGAGTCTCACAGTATCATTAGTAAAAAAATGAAAACATAACACACTGAATTTGAGGTTTGTCAGAAATTTTGACAAGGCTCATAAATCTAGTCTTGATGCACCTTTAACTCTACTGTCTGTTTAGCAATTGTATTTTGTTTTGTGAAACTCCGTTTTTTAAATGTGAAGTTACAGTTCTACCACTTCTTTCAATTACAAAATAAAATCCACTAGTTTCACAATAATAGTATGATATTTAAATGCAAAACACAAGAATTGTATTAAAGAACACAATGAACAGCATTCTTCCGAAAGAAGCAGTGTTCATAATGAAATTCACAGACATTAGTTTACATACAGCTAACAAACCAGAACCATTCTTAACTAGCCTGTCATTGCTCTAGTCTCTTCATGAAAACTGACCTCTACGTTCTACTTATTGCATTCTCCCTCCCTTACCACCTTCTCCCACATGAGGAAGAGGTTACTTGTCAGTTGAGAAAGTGCAAGTTACTCCAATGGAATACAAACCTCTGAGATGGAGGAGAATAGGAATCGATAACCACTTTCCTTCGTGACTAGGAGGACACTGTACACCCTCTTTACTGAAAGGGTGAAGAGACCTGTATATGCACACAATTATATTAATTGCCCCAGAACTTCACCTCACCAGTCAAATACTTCTTAGGAGAAAATAGATTATTAATAGTACTCCCTTCTCAGATGCCACTTCTTCAAATCAACAACCCCTCTGCTAGACCTCTGTCCACAACATGACTGTGCCATGGAAAAGCGTGTCCTGACATGGGGTGAGGTAGGAAACACCTTCTTATTCTTTCCATCCTTCCACACCATAATTTTGCTGTGAAATGAGGACGGGGCAACTGGGAAGAAAGCAACAAATCATATCTAATCTGGCACAACACTTCATCTCTTGCCTGAGAAGTGAGCTACACATCACCAGCTGGGGGTGTCAAGTTCAGTAGATAGGATTCTCAATTTACAGGCAGAACAGCTTGATTTAAGTCTGTTGGCTCATGACTTCAAAACGCAAATGAGTTACTGCAGGGTAACATGCTACTGCATATCAGCAGCTTCACAGTAGCTGTCTGAGTGTGTGCATATAGCTCACAGCAAATGTGAGATCATTTAAGATATCTCAGATCTCCTTCACGGTTCAGAACAATACCAGGAGATGCTGTTTCTGACTCTGTGCTTAGTTAGTACTTTTACTTGGCAAGCACAGATGCAGTTGCTAATTCTTCCTCCTACCTACTCTTGAGCAGGTCCGGGTATATTCCTGGATCTGAGAAATCAACTCATCTCCAAAAATAAAGTTCGCTTAATCTTGGAAGAAGACATATACTCATAGGATATATAAACCAAGGACCCTCAGAGAAATGCACATATGTGCATTTACCCCAGATTTTGGAATTCTCATGTCACTGATAGAGAAACAGTAAGTCAGAAGAACTGCAAGAGGATTTCATCATCATTTTCTTTTATCAGCAGAGTAGTCAATTTTATATCAATGCTGTGATAATAGCTCACTTAGCTCAAGCTTTGAGTTGGTTACATTTGCTTTTCTTTTCTTTCTCTTTTGCTTGCTGTTCAGGAGCATTAACACCAGGAGAAATACAGCACTCAGGTCTATAAACAGAGGTAAGAAAAAAACCTCAAGGAGTTAGCATGGGCTTGTTGAGTATTCTTAAAGGATTAGTATTATGCGAACAATTAATGGGTTCACTACAGAACAAAACTGATCCAAGGTTACATTCTGACACCATTGTTATTGGTTCTAGCAAATTATTGGATACTGAGGAAAGAATAGTAATTTGCAACAATTTACTTCTTATTGATGTTTTAAATTGTGTGTAACTCCTGCATAGAGAGAGCAATACACAAGGTAAGGAGGCACTAATTATTCCATTGCAGTCTCTTTAACAAAAATACCTTTTCTCATTGTAGAAGAAAGGACAAAAAAAAATTAAAAGTGGCTTTCTTTTGACAGAAACTTTATAGCATTAATATAACTATGTGAACGGAAGAACTAAAAGGATCAAATAGATATGTTGATTCTTGCTCATCTGAGTATAAATACGGACTAAGACCAATCTGTACTGGCTTCATGTGCTTTATTTTTCATATGTACCAGCTAATGAGTAGGCAGAATGGGTTACACTTTTCAGTTTCACCAGACTAGGGGTGAGAAAAAAGTTTATGTGTTAGAAAGGGCAGGCCAAGGCAACCTGTCATGGTAAGTGTCTGCTACAGATGGATGAAGAAGCGTACAAAGCCTTCTTTAGACAACTGGGAGTAGCCTCATGATTGCAGGCTCTGGTATTCATGGGGAACCTTAAACACACCATTGTCTTCTGGAACGGTGACGTAGCTGGCTGGAAGCAGTCCTGGAGACCCCTGGAGCGTGTCAAAGACTGTTTCTTGCTGCAGGTGATAGGTGTGCTAATGTTCATCAGATAATCTGCTGGATCTGTTACTCACAAACAAGGAAGATGTGAAAATAGAAGGTGACTTTGGCAGCAGTGAAGGTGAGATTGTAGACTTTAACATCCTGCGAGAAACTGCAAGCCAAATAATTGAAATACATGAAATCCAGGATCCCGTCTGGGTTTGCTGAGGGATCTGCTTGGCAGGATTCCATGAAAAACTGCTCTGGAGAGCAAAGGAGCCAGGACGGCCTGGTGATCTTCAAGGACAGTCTCCTCCCAGCACAAAACCAGTTTATCCTGATGTGCAGGAAGTTACACAAGTGCAGCAGAAGTCTGTCTGGATAAACAGGGAACTCCGAACTGACCTCGAATGCAAAAAAAAAAAAAAAAAAAAAAAGGTAAATAAAAAGTGGGGACGGGGGAATGCACAGAAGGTGGAAGCAGAGGAAGGCTGCCCAGAAGAAGTACAGAGGGATTGCTCAAGCACGCAGGGATGGAGTTAGAAAAGCTAAAGCTCAGCTGGAAATGAATCTAGAGAGAGATTCCAAGAGCATGAAAAAGAGCTTCTATAATTATATCACCAGCAAAATAAAACTAAGGAGTGTATGAGCACAGTGGTCCTCACTGCTCGGTGGAGCAGGGGACCTAGTGAGTGGAAAAGGCTGTGGATAAAGTCAAGGTACTGAAAGTCCTTCTTGCTTCAGTTATTACTGGTAAGATCTGTCTTCTGGTCTCTCAGGTCCAAAATCTCCAGACA
The DNA here is from genome assembly GCA_024606505.1 of Aquila spilogaster. Classification (NCBI taxonomy): domain Eukaryota; kingdom Metazoa; phylum Chordata; class Aves; order Accipitriformes; family Accipitridae; genus Aquila; species Aquila spilogaster. The sequence goes on along the minus strand of JANHGO010000037.1, from coordinate 11,573,155 downwards.
GAAATACAAGCATATGCAGTATATAACTCCAGTACAGTGAGGCAAATCCCTTCAAGAGATGCAAAACCAACTGGGCATGAACATGCCAGCTGGGCAGTTTACACACAATGCATCGAATACTATATGATCCACCAGATTTACAGCATGGCTGCAAAGGAACTGCATCACCACAGACCTGATAAGCTCAGTGCTTCAGAAAAACATTTGTTGCATATGACTATGCAAAATGAATTTGTTCAGCCTACCAAAAATCTTAAATAAACTTTGGCAAACTTACCTTTCTATCTTTCAGTAGAAGGATGGGATTAATTTGCCCAAATACAGACATCTAATACCATTTGAGATGCATTAAGCTGTCCAAAATATCTACACTGGGTTGGCAGATATGACACCACTTTAGATAAACCTATGTCCTTTCAAAGGTCAGACTGAATACTGGAGGGACTCTAAAATTACACTAGATATTATTTAAGCAGTTTAGGTAAATGAATCCAGCCTTTTGTACCTAGCTTTCAAGCCAAAAGACATGGGCTCAGCTCTGCCAGCTTCACATTACTGTAGCAGGAATATTACAATACTATCTTTCTGGTTTCCTTAAACTATAATTGAAGATACACATTAGGAACATTACTGTCAATAAGTTCTACTAAGATAAAAATAAAAAACATTCGGAAAAAACTTTAGCCCTAAGGGTCTTTCTCACCAAGTCAACCAGCTGCCAATTTTGAAAGAATTCTTCAATATGCATTTTTGCTATCTCTTCAAGCATAGCTAGTTTCTTTAGGAATACTTGCCACCTTATCTACTTTCCAAGTCCAAAAGTAATCCACTTGAAAATGCGGATGTTATACCTTTGAGGTCTTATGTGACTAGTTCCAAGTTGTAACATGCTTACATTGTGCCTTTGCAAGCACTCTGAGCTACACATGAAAAACTAGGCTCTGCATTAGACGAATGCTCCCGTGCTATATTTGAGAATGAGACATCTGTGGAGGAATTACAGGCTTTTTTTTGATGCTGAATTTTTAAGCTCTTGTTTCCAGGGCTTTAAAAAATGTGTTTCAGCACCTGGATGTGAGATATCTTTTGAAATCCAGGAAGGATCTTGTTACCTGCTAGGCTTAATTTAAGAATCTGGGGACATCATTAAGGGAAAATCTGTTTTCTTGTTCATCTGTGCACCAACTTTCAGTAATTTCATCAAAAGCAGCTGCCACTTTTTATGAGCACTTATTTCCCAAGCCTGCAAAACATTTCTGATCTTTGGCCCCTGCTTTGAGAGGACTCTATCTACCAATCTATATCTTTCCACTCCTTTCTGAAGGCTTACTTGTTTTCTGGTATCAAAGATTTGGCGGTAATGAAACTCAGGAAAAATCAGATCATGCCAGTTCAGGATGTCTTGTCTTTTATGAGAGTAAACAGTGAAAGAATGCTTATGCCTCCAGCTACATTGAAAATAAACCCAATCAAGTCCATTTGGAAAGAGCTGATGTTAAATACCTCTCTTATTCTTCAAGCTTTCCATGCTCAAAGGGTTAATGGCACCAAAAGCTGTAGGTAGCTGCTAAACATCTTGCTTTCAACAGGGAAATAGGAAAAATAAAGGCTACTACTCTGTTCTCTGCATTCTACCACCCCCGCCCTGAGTTTGACTGTCACCCAGGTTCGGAATTAGAGTTCGTCCTTTACTTGCAGCATCTTTGACTTTCTTATCCAGCATAATCTTGTCCAAATGAGACTTGCCTTATCCTGCACCCCTGGGGTGGGTACTCACACCAGAATATTGTTAACTTGTTCAGATACAGTTTATCTGGATAATGTACACAAGATGACATTGCTCTCAGAGGACTTAAAAATATTTAGCAAGCTAGCAAGAATGTTAAAGAAAAAAACCAGAAACCACAATGGAGATGGTTCCACTATAAAACATGTTTTAAGGCAGATTCTTTTTTTCACCTGGATCAGAAAAACCTACTGTGAAGTGCATTAGTGAAAATACAGAAGCATCCATGTAAGCTTGCTTTCACTTGCAATACATGGAAAACATATATTACTGTGATTGTTTAGTAAAGTCATAACTATTTACTTAAGTGAAAGAAGGAAACATTTTTAATGTCTAAGAGAACCATGAGCAGATTCCTGATGGTAGGAAATGCACACTTGTCTTTTACTCTTCCCTGCCCCTCCACATCTAGGAAAAAAAAAAAAAAAAAAAAAGGTCCATGATTGTACTTTCAGAAGTACTTTTTGAATAGGACCAACTAACTCACTTTATGATCAATACTTTTCAATAAAATTTAAAAATTTTTGTATTAGCAAAGTTTAGGCTGGAGGGTTTCTTTTCAGATGGACTGTAGGAGTTAGATATTTGATTCACATTTAAAAATCAGCAACAAGGTCTCCTGTGAAAATGCCACTGTTAGAGCCAAATAATGACAAATGTGTCAACACAGACACATGTAAGGGTACAGCCAAGGGGATCTAAGCATGTTCATAATACTAAGAACATATTTAAGCACTTTTCTGAAATACAACAAAATTTTTACATGTTTTGCTTACTGCAAGGATTATAAGTTTCAGAAAATTTTGTAATATCTGAGGAATTTCCACAAAAAATGCAACTCACAGAAGTAACATCTAACTCAGGGTGATTCACTGGTGATTAAAGAATTAGACAGGAGCTGTAAACAATGCAAAGTAACTCTGGAATATTGATAGTACTTTTAAACACTGTATTGAAAGCTGAAAAAAAACCCAGCCCCACAAAACAGTTATACTAGCAGAACATAAGTTTAATGAAACCTCCTGTCTCAGCCAAAAGGATTGTGAGTTCAGTCAATTAGAAAATATAAGACATGATACACAAAAACCACAGGGTAACTGCTGAAGGAAATGATAGAATTACTTTAAAAAAAAAAAAAAAAGGAAAAAAAACCGCAAATCCTAAGCTCACCATCCTTTCTATAACATAATCATTAGGGGAACAAATACTGTTAGAAATATTATTGGTGAACATTATTGCAAAAGTGTTGCTGTAACATCATGTACATATGAAGATAGGTATACAAACTTCATGATATTAGCAAAAATTGCAGAGTTGCAATTTGGTACTGTGAAGATGGGATTTAGAAGCGATGTTTTTTCCTTTCAGCTCAGCCCCACTGACCTTCGAGAAATCATTTCAGCTCACTGGTCTCTGCTTCTCAATCTATAAAATAGAAATACTGATATTTATCTTCCTTCATAAATCACTTGAGCATAAGTAGATGAAAAGTTCTTTATAATAGTTAAACGATATTTATTATGTTTACCCATGTCTGAGTTAAAGACTTCCTTCTTAGCAGAGCTACAAGACTAAACCTTTGGATCCCAGTTCTGGACAACTGCTTGCAAACACACAGGCTGACATGTTACATCCCATGATTTAAAGCGTCTGTGCTTCTCAAGAAGCAGTCCTCCTCAGAAAAAAAGCACAGACAACACCAACAGGACCAATACCTATAGAACTGTAAAGTACATCTATGCTGCACGTTTCACCAAGATGAAGAGATACAAGGTAGCTTGGGCATGGGAAGAATTTTCCTTGAGGTAGTAACACTGTTCATTTTTGCTCTAACTGAACTGAAATTGATTTAATTCAGACTAAAATATCCTGTGCTGAGCACTCTAATTCCATGGTAAAAACTCTTCCAGCTTAAACACGGCAGAGTCTGTCAGATCAATCTGCCATACTCTGACCACCCTGCTTGACTTCCGTGGATAGCTCTTTGGAATTTTTCCTTTTTTCATGCCAATCTGCCCTTCACCTTTGAGTCGAGTACCAAAGCTTGCTATGGAAGTCACACACTAGTACGCAACCCTGGGCATCCCCAACCCAATTGCTGATCAACCTTGTACCGGATGAAATAATCTGAAACTTTTAAGAAATTTAACTTTTAACATAAAAGAAGTGTAATACTCTTTAGCATCTTTAGCCTTGTCTACATAACCGTGCAGCAGCACTGGCGAGCTACTGGTGGCTACAAAGACTTAAGGGGTAGCAAGACCCTTTAGAATAATAACAGAAAAGGATTTTAATGTATGATTTTCCTATTATATAGTTAGAATATCAAGATTGCCCCAAAAGTCACTATAAAAAATAAAAAGAGAGCTCAATATCAACAAATTCCTGAAGGAATATTGTACTCTAGATAGCAAGCAGCACAAGTTTTGTCAGCCTTTGACAGATTTAACTCGTGTGACCAGCATTTTCACATGGCAGATGCTAAAATCTGTGATTTTCATATTGGCAATCCTGCAGTTCTTCTACAGCAGTCTTCTCACCTTGTATGTATTCTGCCCATATACATATATGGTTACATTTTTTCCCCTTGAGCCACTATAAGCTTTCTAGTCATTATCTAGAAATATTTGGTTTGCCAATCTTTATTTTTCTTAATCCTCTAGTGAGGTGTGATCTAGTCATCTGGCTTTTGTTTGAGCATCCTCAAGATTTATTCAGACCAAGTCTTTTGTATGAATTACCTGCAGGAGTTAGATAAGCAAGATGTATCTTTTTCATTGGTGCAGGGAAGTTTGAAAGTATATTCCTGACATAAAGCATTACTCATCGGTTAACAATATAAGAATTAGAAAAGTCATTAATATAGTTAATGATCCTTAATTACATAATGGAATGCCTGTTACATGATTCTTTAAGTGTCTCAGCATTTCCATGCATTATTGATAGCCAATTAGGTACAGACGAAAGAGCTGGGAGAACTATTTGCAGCAAACAATTTATTTGATAAATTCAGCCTCCCTTTCTGTTTTTGAATTACCTATAAGCAGGCTTTGATTTTTACAAATGCCGTTGTTACTCCAAGTAAATCTTTTAAGCAACGGTCTCCCATCCGATGCTCTGATTGCAAACTACTTTAAGTACTAGTGCTTTCTAGGTGTGAGTTATTCTTATTTCTCTGAAACAATATTTATCTTTTCCGTCTGGTATCATAATCTGTTCCTTCTTCAGTCTGGTATCATAGTCTGTTCCTTCACTAGATGAATACTGAACTCACTGTTCCTGATTCCTCCTTCTCCTTCAAGACTGGACTCATTCAGCCAGGGCCAGACATAGAGCTTGACCTTACACTAGATTTGTCCTCCAGGTTTCTTTATCCAAAACAGCATGAAAAACAGATGGTGTTATCATCCTATTAAATAAGTAGAACACAGTTGTCCAACAGCCAGAATCCAAAGAATAGAAGTCATGGCTCTCCATCATTTGAATCCAATCAGAAGCTATACGTTTTACCATTTAGTCTCCTATTGCCTGTCATGCCCCCCTCCATTAAGTTTTTAATTGCCTAGTTTACTTACGTATTAAATACAGACATCTTTCAATGATTTACAGCATCATGCATCCAGTTCTGTAAAAACTATTTGTTTGGAGATATCAATCTCATCACATGCCAAATACGGTGTGTAGACTCACATCGGTCCTTTGAGGGACTACAGAAGTCCTGTTCATTACTCTAAAAAGTGGTTGCTTATCAGTCATATTATTAAGTTTATACAACTTGCACAACTACAAAAATTAGAGCAAATATTTTTTAGGCTTTCAGAAGTTTGTTTTAGCCAAGAGGTATTTATCAGTTCAGCTTCAGTTGATGGAATTAAGCCCAACACAATCACGTTTCACTGGGACAAACTGAACTTTCTTTTAAGGATATCCAGCTCTAGTAGACTGGGACCTAGCAAGTTCTTCCCTTCCTTTTCTGGCAGATGTGACTGCTATTCTTCCCAGCTCCCGTGCAGAGTGTCAGAGCATGTATTCCCAGTAGGCAGATACACACACTGAAGACATGGCCAGTTGGGTTTTGAATATCTCCAAGGATGATGACTCCACATCTCTGAGCAACCTGTTCCATTGTTTGATGACTTGCACAGTAAAAAAAAAAAAAAAAAGATTTTTCTTATGTTTAAACAAAGATTCTGTATTTAATTTTGTGCCCATTGCCTCCTGTCTTTTATTTAGGCACCCCTGAGAAAAGTCTGGCTCCATCTTCTTTACTCCCCTCATCAGGTATTTACACACATTGGTAAGATCCCCCTCAGACTTCTCTGTTCAGGCTTAGACCCCCAGCCCTCTCAGCCTCTCCTTGCATGTCAGATGTTTCAGTCCCTTGATCGTTTTCATGGTCCTACTTTGGACTCGCTCCAGCATGTCCATCTCCCTCTAGTGCTGGGAAGCCCCAAAACGGACACAGCACTAGATGCTGCCTCACCAAGTGCCGAGAAGAGAAGGATCACCTCCTTTGACCTGCTGGTGACGTCCCCCCTAATGCAGCCCGTTAGGCTGTTGGCCACCTTTGCCACAAGAGTACACTGCTGGCTCACAGTCAACTTGTTGTCCCCCAGGCCCCTGTGGTCTTTTCTGCAAAGCCACGTTCCAGGTTGTCGTTCCCAATCTTTCCTGGCGTATGGGATTATTCATCCACAGATGCAGGATTTGGCATTTCCCCTTTATCAAATTCCATGAAATTCCTATCAGCATTAAGGTATAATATTATACTAAAAGGATGAATGGAAACTCAGGCAGTGTCCTTCAGCAATAGCTACATCCATAATCTGTCCTCTCTGCTTGAGATGAGCTGCAGCTTGCCTGGATGTTTGATCATTCACATTGTGTGGGTGGTGTCAACAGATTTGCATAGGCTGGTTGTGCTGGGAAGGCTCTTAAGCAGTCTGGATGTTGGGTCCTTGTGGGGTCTGCTCATTCCAGTAACTTCAGAGAAATTAATCTAATACTGTTATGTTTAAAACAGTCTCTATGACTGTTTTCTGTAAAGCTCGGTTTAGGACTAAAGTATAGCTCATTCCTAATTCTGGTAGATAAAACCAGCTGATTTAAAGAGAAAATGTGCAAATGAATGAGTCTTTAAAAAAACAACATATTTTCAGTTTTGTTCTCAAGTTACACATCAGCTATTCCATTTTTTAAAAAGTGTACCACTACTAATGAATTAAAATTAGAATCATTTTTATGTTCCTGCAAGATCTCCTCCAAACTACTTGAGATGTGTGTAATAAAATTCTAAAAGTTATTGTAATATCTATGAAAAATATCTAAATAATACCCATGTCATCAACTATGAAGAAGGATGAATAAGAGAATTAAAAAAAGGACCTTAGGTATATGTATTAAAATTTGTCCTTCAGAGATTTTCAAGAGCAGATCTGCTACTAAGTAACTCTGTAATATCCAACAAGCATTTCAGAATGAAGTATCTCGTATTTCCTTCTCCATGAATGCGAGTGATTGCAGCAGGCACAAAAAAATAGTGTTAATCAGAAGTCTATATCACAGAAACTTTAGCTATCTTCCCCCCTCCCCCTGCATCTTGAATAAACCCATTACTGCAGCTTGAAATTTCAAGTGACAGCTAATTTAAGTGTAGCTTCACCTTATGGTTTCCAAAAATTACAAACTACTGTTTAGATTTATTTGCTAAGTCATGTAGCAGAACATTGTGCAAGACTGTCTGTAAACCTAGACTTTAAAAGAGAATATGGTTTTAATTGAGTGATTTTAATTCTTTGTCTGTTTTGTTTTGTTTCAGGGAGTGAACATAGCTCTGATATTCTATCAGAGCAACCAATGACTCCACTTACAAAATTCTTAAAAAGTTAAAATTTTGGTGCACCGTGATCTAAATGTTGTCTTGTGAAGACAGGGAAAATTCTGTGCTCTTGTGTCTCACAGGCAGGGACAAAAGAGAAGACACTCCAACATAGCCAAACCCTAAAAATTTTACAAAACATAACTCACCATACACTGCTACGTTTTAAAGCATGACAGAAGAGAACAAACCTGTCTCAGTGTAGTAACCATTCAGCACAGACATTTACACCTACTGAAAATAAGCCCTACTTACAAATCTGTTGAAGTCTCTGTACCCATTCTGTGAGTTGATGAGGTCATGAGAATTTGGTGAATACTGCTTTATCCCCTTTCAGGAAGGCGCATGTTGCTCTTTATAAACTAAGGGTGGGAAATAGAACTGCAACAGGGAGAGTAAGGTCCTGAGCAAACTGTGACGTATGTAATGTCAGCACCATTATCTTTACCTGACATCTCTTATTCAGTACACATGTTGTTGATTGACAGAGACCCAACATGTTGATTCATGCTATTTAATTGTTAAGTCAATGCCTAAAAAGGTTACTGCCATGCATGATGTGACTGTTGATGAGGTTCCTGACTTTGCATACATTACCAAGGTCAGGCTGGATGACTCTGTAAAACCATTATTGGTCCAGATGTCTTCTTTTGAATCTTAGCTCATCAAAATTTGAGAAATGGCTAAAGCAGTGATACTACAAGGCTTTTAATAGAGCAGACAAAGCAATAACAGAATGTGGAACTCAGCAAAGCTCAGACTTGAGGTAAGATGTGTGCTTTTAATGATAAAGAAAATTTATCCTAGGGGCAGGCTGCACAGTAATAACTATCAGACTAACTCAACATACCATTGACAGTCCCAACAAAAGGCATTCTCAAAGCTGCCTCTTTTGTCCTGCATTGTCTACAAAGCAGCACAAACTAAAACAATAGCAATCAATGAGCACAATGTATTCCAGTACCGGAATCGGGAAAAAAAATGTTGCTTAGAATAAGATGCAATGTTTTGTGTTTTTTTAATACAATCAGTGATCCTGGGAAAAACCCTCCTCTTCCCTTCTAGAAGTCTAGAAGCAATTACTAATATATAAGGCTTAAATTCAGCAATCCACTTTTTCTCTGCAAAATAACTGAGATCAGGACTAACGCAACGGTTGTACACTACACCTTGATTTACCAAATTCAGGTGAGAGAATGTAAAGTTAAGAACCCAGATACTTGGTTTGACCTGAGAATTAATAATTTTGGAAAGTGTTCATTTGATTTCAGTTGTATTTAAGAGACAGGTCAAATGAAGGATTTAGGATAAATCTTCTTGATATAATGCTGGTTCATGGAGAGATATTAGAGCTAGCGCTAAACAAGCTATCTCAGGTATCAGAAGATATATATATTCCTGTTAGGTCAAGGTCCCATCTGGGGTATATTATACTGCCTCACCACAGGTGCTTGATTGGTAGTTCTGGACCCTGGTGATATTAATTTGCATAAATCCTGCTTAATTTGCTTAAATGTTGCTTGAGGTACAGGTGTATGTAGAGTTAAGTGTTTTGTTGAACAGAGTAGATTTAAACATGTGCTTATACCATGTTGTTAATGCCCATGAAACATATTCATTAAAAAGCTTATGAACAATTAACTTTTTATTGAGTAAACAGCTGATACCATGCTACATTTGTGCACTGCACATGTATCTATCATAGTACATGTTTGGTGAGGGTTACCAGGAGAGTGTACGCTGGGAAACTAGAAGAACAATCAATATCATAAAGTTGAGTATTATTTATTGCTAAGTGTTCTTACTGTCACTGTTGCATAACCTTTTTGCTGTTTTTTCTATCCTTTCTTGCTTGCCTTTTTTTTTTCTTTTTTTCCCAAAGAAAATACAAAAAGAAAGCCAGAAAGTTAAAGAACTGCCCATGAAGCGGTGGTCTCCTGCGCTTATCCTTTTGCTCCAAGTCACTTCTGGGATCATTGCTGTCCTTCTTTCTGTAACCCTAGGTTTGACTGTGTTTACATAATTATTCTAGCTTGTGAGCTTCAAGGTCAATCCTAAGTCAGCTCAAACTTACCAAGATTTACTTGCTATGAAGCAGAAAGAGAATTTTAAAACCATGCAAGTAATATTTTGCCCTTTTGAGAGTGGTTGGCAATTCTTTTTTTCTATTGTATTTAATACTCAGAGAAGACAAATTAGTTCTATGGACTAGGCAATGTGTTCAGAAACTGTCAAAATGCCTGTGTTCCTGAAGATATTCGGCCTTCCTGTTACCTGAAGAGTATTGGCCAACTGGTATTTTTCAGTTAAATCCTTAAGGCATTAAACTGCCTAGAGACACCACTGAGAGTCTCTTGAGAATGCAGCCCCACTGCTTGTGTATACAGGGAACAGCCTAGAGCAGAAAAGTCCAGATAAACAGAGAGCAGTAGGAGGAAAAGATCCCTAAATTGCACTGCTGAATATATTTTCCTCTTCTTAAATTACAAATTCTATACATTTGCTTCAAAATACATACTAGGCAATTTCCATGCCATTTCATGCTGGAAATAGCATTCAACACATGGAACCTGTGTGTGCATGTTCACCCAAATTCATGCAAGTAAATGTGAGGAAACTAATCTGCTTCAAAATGCTTTTATATGTATTTTTTTTTTTTTTTAAGAGAATTCAGTGGAATATTTGGGGTTTCATATGAATGGCTAAAAAAAGTTCTATTCCACCCACAGTATGAACTATTTTGATACCACTGTGTGGTTTCATGGGAGGTGATCTACTGGTGTATCCTCATCTCATTTTCTATCAAAGTCCTCTAGTCTTCCTTGTAGGATATCTCACTCACGATACACTATGGCGCTCTCACAATTTTTTGTTACTATAGTTCATCGTAGGTCACCACATTCATTTTGTGGACACGGGTAATGTAGGATATTTGAATCCAGAACTACCTGCCAGGAGGCACATTCTAAGAAACAGAAGCAGCAGCGTATGAAATAACAAAATATTCTGGTGTTTTGATGGAAATCGCATATTTCACCATTTTATGCCAATTTAGCTTTCAACAAAAAAAGCAGGCATTGATCACTAAGTACCCTTCTAATCAAAAGCTTTGCTTGGCATAATCACATCATTTCTGTTATTTTCTACAAGTCCTGTCACAGTAATATATATTTGTATGCCACAGGGCGTATATAGATGATAGTAATAATCAGTAGCAATAATCATGTTTCTGATTTCATCCAGTTTCATACTTTTCAAAGCCTACTGTTACCAGCTAGTTGAAATTCTGCAGCTGTGGCTTTAGAAATCCCCCATACAGATTAAATCTCACTATAAATTGACTTTGTATATGCATATATATGCATGAGTGTTACATTAAAATAAAAACGCTATTATTCATTTTAAAAACTGATCATTAAAAATGGTCAAATTAACAGGCAAATGCGAGTGAGATATTAGTAGTGAAAATATATTATCAGTAGGTCATAATGAATAAACTTATGTGTTACCAATATACCCTCAAAATATTTCTGGCCGCCTCTTATCTTTGGCAGACTAAACTTCATGTCTCACAACCTGGACATTTCATTTCCCAAGGAGATTTAATGCTTGTGTGAAAGGTTCTGTCCTGACAGCAACCTTCAGGCACTTGCACAGACACTACCTGTGAGTTACAAAAATTTTGAGTAAAACCAGCATTATTAACCTTATATGCATCTGCTGGAAAAAAAAACCCTTTTGAATGGATTGCCCAACATATTCTGAGGGTTCTTCTTGCAACCTGAAGGTGGATATAGCTGGAAATCAAAAGGGAAATATTTACAAATCTTCCTGCAAAACCGTAAATATATTCACTGTTGCTGAATTCAAAGCGTTGTGGTCAATTTAGCCCAGCCCCCATGCTGCAGCATTATACTAGCAGTACATTTGCAGAAAACAGATGTAAAAACTTCACAGGAAGACTTGAAGGGACTGAGATGACACCTAGGGAGGTATCGCATCTTCAGTGAGATGGTTCGAACTGTAAAAGGCAAGAAGTCACGAGCTCCCCACTTTTCAGCTGAGATCCAGACCTCAGGATACTCACTGTCACAGTATATTGTCTTTAGTCTTTCTTCTTCCTTGTTTTGGGTTTCCTTTTCCTCTGTCAGAGTTCTCCTAAGTGCTTTGTTGATCCAGAGCCTTATTTTTTCTCTGCACTTCTCAGTGATTTTTTTATTCCCCATTCAGTATTCCTATGACATATCTTAACCCTTTCTCTGCTGCAAATACATATAAAGCAGGTCAGAAAAACATAAGCAGAAAAACTTCATATCTCCATATTCATGCCAGCAATGTTTGTGTGCTTAGCAGTCTCACAAAGAGAAACCATGTCATGAGACTTGTCTAGCTTATTAGATTCAAATAACATTTCTCTAATTCCATTTTTTTATGATTAATCCATCAAGGAAAAAAAAGCATAAATCAAAATTTGAGATAATAATTTCTAAGGAAGATTATAAAGAGAGATGCAGCTTAAAAATATCAGGCTGTTCAGGGACTGTTTATGTACTGAAAGAGGCTAAATTTATCAAACACACTCTTTGCCATTATTTGTTCTAATTTAATTGGGATACATAGGAATTAGTTTCTAGAGCACAAGCTGAGTCTAAGTTATGTCCTGTGCAAATTAAGCTGTAGTACCTATTTGTGTGGCTGTACAAGTCCAGAATTTTATTAACTTTCACCTTGTCTATGCTCTCCATCAGCAGTTCAAGAAATGGGATATTTATCAAATTTAGAGACCATTTGACCTTCTTCAAGTTAATACAAAATCAGATTGACCTATGGTTGCCAGCATCAAGAGCTAGTTCACTCATTAGATGACTTCTAGATAGGGATGGCCAAACGGTTTGACCTGAGATCACTGATGAGCTACATCC
>JANHGO010000037.1:11544194-11556824 GCA_024606505.1 Aquila spilogaster | reverse complement strand
CAAATCTTTTCTATGGCAGGCTCATAGTAAATCAGTCTAACCTGAGCTGACAATGATTGATTCTGAACAAAATGTCATGAACAATCAAATCCTCTGTTTTCTTCTTTTAAAACTGAATAGATTTAACCCCCTAAATCTAACTAAATTCCAAATAAGAGAAGATGGGGAGGGGTTGTTTAGTTTTTGTTTCCTCCAATTGATAATTATGAAAAAAAGAGGAGATTTAATTCACATTTTAGAAGTCTAAAGTGTGTGGCAAACAATGTGCCTGTTATTTACAGTCATTAATCATTACTATCATTGAGAGTCAGAGAAACACATATTTTAATCCACATCAGAGTGCATGTGTGGGAAGGAGACAGGAAGATTTATTAGCTCTCGGAGGCAGGTATTGTTTCTTTCATCTTGCTTGCTTAAACCCCTCCCTTAATGGAGCTGTGGTAATGATTGGAGTGTCTGAAAAATTTCGTAACACAGATGGCATCAATATGCTAACATGGCATTAGAATCATCCAATCGGCCTCCTGATATATCTTGGGTTGTTTTTTGTAGACTCACAAAAGCTGTTGGAAAGGACCCTGAACCATTAGGGGTGTTACAGGTAACCTAAAGTTCTCCCAGAAATCTGTGTTGGTCAAAATCTAACATTTGATTGAATGTGGTTGAAACAAATCCTATATTCCATTGACAAAAAATGTACAGAAAAGAACAGAAAACTCTTCTGGCCCCAAAGTTAAACGTTCCAAAGGTAGGAATTAATTTTATCAGTTAGAATGGGGTTTTTTGAGGGTTTATTTAGAAAATAATATACTTTCATTTTATCCCTTAAAGCGGACAAGTTTGTCTGGAGTGGATGCAGAACTTAAAAAAGACATGAGCAGATCTTTCTGCTTTACAATTTATGAGGAAAAAAAAATGGTGTTAAAGAAAAATAGCTTTGGCTTTTGTGCGTACTGAATAGAAAATGAAAATGATATAGTCACTGAAATGATTACCTCATTTATTTGTTTATCTAGAATATTGGATGAAAGAAAGTAAAGGAATTGAAATTAAATGAATTGTAAGCATCTTTCAAATCTATTCTTTTTCTAATATACAGAGATCAGACACTTTGGAGAGGCAATCAGCTTCGACGTGAGGTAGAGCAAACAGAAGCATCTTCCAGCTGAGACAAAAGGCTTTGCAGAGCTCATGTGTTGTGAGGAGATGTGAAAAGAATAGCTTAAATTGACTATCAGATATTTTTATACCCTTTTGGAGGAGGGGGAATCTTTCAAATTTAGTATGTGAATATCATGCTTGTGAAACTGAAACACAAGCAGAACTTGCTATAGGTGCGGTATTATTCTTTGCACAGCCCTACTAATGCAACTATCTCTGACCTGAATTAAAATAATTATTCCTATTCACATTTTTTTTTAATCAGAATTGCTAGGGGAAAGGCAGTTCTGCTTCACAGAGGATTTAATTATATCATCAGATTTTGATATTCAAAACTTAGTTTAGTTTTGATTCAGAACAAATCCCCAAAATTCTCAGTGACAGGAATAGTCCAAGGGTTCTTAATACAAAGACAATCCACTCTGAGAGACTGAACCTGAGCTGCAGTTTCTGAAAGCCCTGGGATTTCTGGATTAGAGGCAATCTCCCTGCTTGGCTGCCTCAGTGACACAAAGCTTCATAGTCTGGTCCCTTCAGTAAAACCAACCAATAGCCACGTATATGAGTTTTCAAGAAACCAGGGATGTTTAGAAGATGCCTGTCAGGCAAGCTTCTTCTGCTTGATTTCTAAAATAACAGCTATTAAATTGAACTCCCTGTGGACTTTTTTGTGTCATTCCCAAGTAAAACCTTTTTTTGCCAGAGATTTTCCAATCAGCATTAATCACACCGTTATGACTATGCCTACATTATCAATGCAGCGCAAACAAGCATGGGTCTGTCGAGTGAGGCAGCTGCTGCTGAGGACCTACGTCCACACTGTCCAGGGAGTTTCGGGGAGTTTTATTTGGACTGGCTGTAGTCTGCCTATGGACTGTGGTCTCCTTGGTCTGAAGTCCATCCCTGTTTCATTTAATCCAAAAGGAGTCTCATTTCTGATTTCCTTCGTGAGAACCAAAGTGCAGTGAATACACTCCTAATCTGAATAAAAATGCTAGGGTAAATATTCCATGTACAAAAGATTAGATCACGACTTGTAGTCTCACTTCCTCGGGATATCCTCCATGAGACAGGCTTGGCTGCTGTTCAATACTGTGCCCAATACCAACTTCCAGAATGATGCATAATACTTTAACAGGTGGCAGTGAAAGTTTTGCCTTCATCAGGAAGTTACTGTGAAGTAAATTCAAGTCTAAGTCATATGACACCATTATTCGAGCATGGATCCCCTTACAGAGTCAATTAGCAGATATTAACTAATCCAAGTTTTTTCACCTTAAATCCCAGCTACAGTGAACAAATCAGAAGCATCGGTCATGAGGAATTAAGTGGAACTTTGCATGGAGAAACTTGAATATAAGGATTTTTTTACATGAGGGGCAGTCAGGAAAAGACATAAGGTAAACAAAATGAAGTCACTCAAAGCTGACTTTGAGTTGTTCATATAGGATCTTAACATAGTTTGAAATCAAACTTCCAGTTAGTTCAGATGAGCTTTTCTACATGTTCCTGTGTAAGCAGCCTTTTTGTGGATAATTTGAGCAGGTCACTAGGATTCATGTTTTTAAAAAAAACACAAAGCAAACTAACCTGTTATTCATCAGGACTAAGTACAACCTGTTGCCAGAGAAGTCTAAAAGGTTAGCAGAATTAAAACAGATATTATAAATATGGACAGATAACAGAAGTAGCAGTATAATAGCAAAAATTAAATCAGTCAATGAACAGCAAAGTCAGCAAAAACAGCACAACACTTTCTGAACTGACAAAACTGCTTGTAAGACCAGGCTTCAGACAAACTCACCCCATCCAAGGTTTGGTAGCATTCTTCTGGAAAGCTTTTCACTGTTTCTTCTGAAATACCCGGTGCCAGTCTCTGCTGATTATGCTACAGAAAAGTAAATGAGCAGAGTCCACACATTGTATCAGTAAGAAGCACACATATATTCATGAACTTATTTTGTATTTCTCTTCAAATATCAACATAATCTTAACATTTTTTAAAAAATCTTTAGTTTATATTTCCAGAAATCTTCTTTTTTTCTCTGTCCAGTGCTGAGATCATTAACTGCCTAAAAGTATACCTATATTAGCAAAATAAATAGGCTGAGGGCTAAGGCCCATGCCACAGTACCTGACTGTTCACCCTGGCCCAATTTTGGACAGGATGAACAGGCAGACTTCCATTCAAAGTTGGGACAAGATCTGAGTTTGGCACAGATAGGACTATTCCAGCAGTGTTTGTGATGATAAGGGTATTTTATTGTGCAGTTCAAGTTGTGCTGTTTCACTAGGCTTCACAGACAGAAAATATTGCCTTGCACATTTTATTAATTAAAGATTATAGGTATCTGAATTGCACTGAACCCTTTTTTTCTTTAGCAAATCTCAGCCTTTCTTAATTTTCTCAAACATATTACTCCCAGAATTGAAAAATCCATTACTGGCATAACTCTATGTATATGAACAGTCCCTCTGTTGACACACATTGGCTTCAGTAGCTACATGTGTAATACCAAAACAGAAGCGCCTAGGCTCAGGGACTACCCCACAATTATCTATACGGTCTGATTGTAAGTACTGTTGTAAGAGGATTCTAACATAGTCTTGGCTACCTAAAACTCTGAAACAGTTTTTGGATGTGGATGAGTGAGTTTAGCCTTATGGATGTGAGTTATGGTTTATTATTACAGTCAGAGTGATCCTTGGGCCATTTTATTTATTATTACAGAAGTACCCAATGTAGTATAGTATAGACGTAGCTATACTGTCACAGAACAGTGCTAAACTGACTCACTGCAGCAATGCTTAGGATTGACTTACTCTCGAGCAGACTGGCAGTGTCTAAACTACATAGCACTTGTCCGTGGACCGTCTCTGGGCTCCAGTGGTGCCTGTGTAGCCTTAAAATATAATTATGATTTTATGTGCTTTTCAGTACAAAGTGTCAGAAATAACATGAGGCCTGTTTCAGCCCAGCAACGCAATACTTTCATTGCACAAAAGTAAAGATAACCTCTAGGACATTGCATGACAGTGGATATTTGAAGGTGCAAAGGCTGTGGGGCTAATACTGAAGGACGATGTGGGGCGGAGAGCACCAAACCTGATGCAATTTCATCCTCATTGCCTTGGAGAAGCAGTCTCTGGAGTCTGCAGTCAAAGACATCTTGGCTTCTTGGTGAGAATTAGAACAATTAAGCAACATAAATCACCAGGGGTCAGAGACTGTCTCTGCTCCCTTGCAGTCTTTTATTTAGCAGCGTGGATTCACCCAGCATGGTTCCTATGACTGAAATACGCATACATGTTTTCAAGATTAGGAAAGTAGTGATTTATTATCTTTTCACATGCAATTGCCTGTAAGATGAACAAGAACAGCTGTTCAGTAGTGTAGAGCAGGAATACACAGTAGTTTGCTGCAGGGTAGGAAAGGAAGGAATTCCATAATTTGATTTGGTAGGGGAGCTTCTATCCACAGAACACAAATGGCCAAATGCAGGTTTATTCAGGAAATCTTTGTCTCGCTGTGAAAAGTGCTATTGTCTCTTAATTACTACCACGGATAGCCAAGTGCTTAATATTACATCTGGGCTGAAAGGCAGCATCCTCCAGAATCTCGCTGAGGCATTGCCTGTGTTCTGGCAGGGATGATGCAGGACCATCCCAGAATAACAGCACCCTCTTCTGCTCAGTCGTGGGGTTCTTGGTTTTTCCACTATCCATCACTGTCAGCTCCGATTACCGCAGTTTCTTAGATCCATCAGGCTCCAGCACAGTGTAGTGCACCACAAAGTGCTATAGGAAATGAAACCATCCCTGTAAATATAGGTTTCTCTCTTTTCACTGAACAGAGCATAAAACAAGATGCAAGTTCACATGCAAGCAGGAATTATATTCATGGAAGTGCAGAAGAGAAAGGATGGAAATGATTCTTGAGTCATCTTGTGTATCCTCTTGAACATGTAAATATTTTCCTCTACTCCCTACTGCCTCTAAGTTCTTCGTATTCAGCTTCACTTCAGTTGAACAGACCATGTCTGTTGGTTGGCTGTGCTGCTACAAAAATATTGTCAGTTGGCAACATATACACACTTGCCTTGGAGAGGACCCCATTCAGGAGAATGTATTATATTCAAAATCAGTTGCAGGCATAGGTAGACCTAGAATATATTGCATTTTAAGTGAGGCTTCCAATCACTGCTACCACATTTGCAACATCAAGCATTCAACAGTCAGTACATGTGAAAATTAAAGTTGCATGCACAAATCCGTCCTCTTTTAAATGTTCTTCAGGTCTCTGAATTGCCTACAAGCAATTGCATGTGAAAAGATAATAAATCACTCCCTGCCTTTTACCTTAGGAAAAAAAAAAGTTCCTTTTAATATGATGATCAAACCTGAAGGTTTGAAATTTGCACTTGAGGTTATATATGCACAAGCAGTCTTATTGTATAGACAACACAGTGAAGTCCTCAAGACTTGTTATGTTAAGACTTGGCGGGTTCTTTTGACAGAACAGCACTGCTTCATCCTGGCTGCTCCACGTTAGAGATCACTTTCCAGATTGTGCAACTTTTAGATGAGGTATAATAAGAAGTGAGAAAGGCACAGATTTAAGAGAAGCAACTTAATGAAGAAAAGTAAAACTTGAACTTATGCTCTTGTCATTATCAGCCCAATCTCCCTTCCGTATGAACCCACAGTATTGTTTAAATGAGGAAAGAGCAGCTGGAAGGGAACCAGTTTTACATGATCCCATCTGGAGCTTCATCTTTGTGGCATACTTAAACGAGATGCTAGGTTGGTGCATGGGCAGGACTGATAGGATGCTGACGGATTTTAGCAGACAGCCTCTAGCAAGCTCTAGTGAGGAAAGCACAGATGGGGAATAGTCATTTTTGGCAGCTTACAATTCAGCCAAACCTGAATGGATTGAAGACATGAAAAGAGTAAAAGGCATCTTCCTGACCCCAGGACTGTACCTACGCCAAATCTCAAGTTCCTTTTGCAAAACACGGAAGCATTCAACTATTTGAAAACACCAAATACAAATAATTGTATTTTTTTTCAAGTTGGAAAACGTTAACCAGATTTTTATGTATGCTAAAGTTAAAGATAGATACCACTTTCCAAACAAGAAGTATGTGAAACCTTACTATTCCAGTCAAGTACCACATATTCCCATAAGCAGCTCAATGCCATCTCAGGAATTTGATGCCTTCCCAGAAATAACAAACAATTCAAAAGCTAGACCTCATATGGAGGAATCAATCTATTCTCACAATAGCTTGCAATGAGTCTTTATGAATCTCCTTTCACAATGCAAGGGCAGTGATTGCCAATGAAAAAAACTCATGTAAAAATGCAAGACTAAATGGCCAGAGAGAACAAGTATAGCTGCATATGCTGTTGAAATGAGTATCCACTGATTTTTTAAAACAGTCTTCTCTGTGAATACCAATGAAGCAAGTGAAAAGAACTTCCAGACAGGCATATTTTTCCTTTTTAATATTTTTTTAGCATCATATGAGAAACTAGAGGTCATAAATGAGCCTGCCCCTACCCTAAAAGGTTTAATACCCAAATAAACAGGAGGATAAAAAAAAGTACTATTAACTCTGTATTACAAAAGAGAAAAATGTCTAATTCTAAGAGATCCTAACAGCTACAGCTCTGGTTTAAACATAACTTTTTAGATAATCAACACTTCCAGACCAGTTCGTAAGTGATTTTTCTTTTTTTTCCCCAGAATCTGAAGTCAAATACTTGAAACCAGTTTCATGAATCCCTCATAAATATTTTAATCATGACACCATCCATTTACTCTTTAACGTTTTGCTTTTGGGCTTCTTGAGATAACAGAAATCACTTTAACTTTAAAAACAAAATGCAGAAAGCAAAACCCATTTGTATAATTACAACTCTGATCTCCCCTCCTTCTCCCAGACATAATCCCCCCTAGAAAACTCTCACTTAATGGGCCATTCCGGTAAACCCTTATAGCTCAAAGATTGCTGTGTTTAATAGAAGCCCGTAAGTGTTGGAATAGCAAAACTTGCAGCAAGATTCCCTGAAAGCTGTGCAAACTAACAAGCTTAATGGATTTTTAATGGTCCCTTTACAGACTTATGTAAGGGCAATGGAGGCAGTGGTGGTGGGAGGTTATGCTTATGCATAATATTAAAAATATTTTGAATGCTCCATAGCAGCATCAATACCCAGTAGGACTACATTCTCATGGAAGGTTACATTAAGGAGTTTCTAACTGAATAGAGCAGATATTACATTCCTTTACCATGAGTGCAACTAATGTAATGCTCCTGGAAACACCACCGCACTCCTGTTGCATTAAGCACCCCCATATGATTAGTAGATTATAACAGAAAACAATTGTGGGCATGACATCTATGTCTAATATGGTAAGAACTCCAAATCACATATTTGTATGCAAATATGATGTTGAAAGCTGTTGTGAGGTTAGTAAGAAACTATAGAATCAAAAGTTCTGAGTTCAGAAAATTAGCAGTGACTCAAAAGGCCAAGAAACTAAAAAGTAGAATGGACATCAGCTGGAGTTTGCAGTGTTATCTTTAACAGAAAAAGACTGGAAGAGAATTATGGGGGATACATAACAGTCTACAAGACCTTTATTCTGGAGAGGACATGGAAAATTTCATGCATATATGACTTCAATCTATCCTTCTCTTGTTTTCAACCTCTTTTTTGTTGCTAAAACAATGGGCTAAATGTTATTCTTATAAAAAATGATGTTAATTTAGAATATAATTATTTACTTGACTTCACTAGGTACATAGACGTAACTGATGGCCAAACATGGTCCCTTGTGATGATAAGGCCATCTAGGCTTAGGCACATTATCACATTGGCAGGCAAACAGAATAGATCCTTTCCTGGTTTGCAGCTCTAGTTTTGTGATTGTTCTAAGCAAAAGCCCTTAATCTGAACACCCACAGAATATCTGAAAAGAGGTATCTTCTGTTGCAGTACATTTTTAAAGACCTGAAATTTTGAAGCAATATTATCTTTAGTTTTCAAGGAAAAAAAATATAATTTGCAACACAGCTTTACTTCTCCCCTGCAAATGAACCATCACAAATTCAATACTCCTCATTTCTGAGAGTGTTTAGATAAGCAGGACTTAATAAGTTAAAAAAAAAATCCATTATTTTGGTTTTGGATACTCTTTTTTGTACCCTGGATTCCCCATAATCAAAGCTAGCATTAGTCCACTTTTATTTTCCCAAAAGATGCCTTCTATTACCTGGAAATATTTTCTACTTTGACTTATACTTTAATTTGCATAAAATAGGTTGTACTAACTCTGTCTACCTACCCTTTTGTAGGTTGTTTGTGTGCTGGATATGCTTCCTAAGAAGAAGGGGCATGGAGAGTGTGTTGCTCCATAGATTCAAGTGTGTTGCTCTGTAGTGTTGAAGAGGATGAAAAGTGGCTTGCTGCTTTCAATGTCTCAATTCAGTCTGATCGACCATATATAATGTAAGCCTCTACAAAACAGTGTAGTCAAATCCATCGGTCTGCTGAGAGAAAAATCCTTAACAGTGGAATTTCACACAGTTTACAGATAGCTGCAACTTAGTCTTTGTATTCCTGAACCTCAGGAAGAGAAACAATCTCCAGGCCCTTTTTTCCAACATAGTAAGTGCTTTTCATCAACTCTAACATTATCATCCTAAAGTTACAGACGGAACAAAGCCAAAGGTCCCTTCTTCATTCAACTATATTGGATTTTTTATTATTATTATTAATCCTCCTTCCTCCCATTCTAAGTGTCCTAACTACTGATACTTAAGTTACCTCATATCGTAGTAATGAGCATGAGCTAAAATCCTGTGCTTTCGGAGTGTTAAGAACAACTAGATTTTATTCTTACTGTCATAGCACCGGACGTCTGTGAGAGAAGACAGACATCTGTGTAATTATACTTTTTGTTCTCTTGAACAAAATTGCATACTCTGTTTTTTGAACATCCTTACATAGTCATGCTACCAAGTTATCTTAGTTATGTTAGGCACGCATTTCTTTTCAGTTTGCCAGTCTAGGAGGTCTCAAAGTTCAATTGACTGACTGAGTCATCTACAATACAAGTTCCTCTGTCTGAACATATCACTCTCAGCTTCCATCAGCTCAGAGCTAGTCAATCCGTCGAATTTGGAACACATCTCCTCTTAAAACAGGCAATGATTTTTGACCAGATGAATCACAGCTTAAACTCCATAGACTGTATTGACTAGATCTGCACTGACTCTAAGCGGAGTCTAAACAAACGGTTCAGATGAAGACATCTACACAATGCAGTGGGTGTTTCCCACTCCCCCTCCTCCCCCTGCCCTGTGTTCTTTCCTTGCATGGTGGTGAAATCAAGTTGTCAAGGACTCAGTTTTACTTGCCATCCATCTGCAAGTATTAAAAAACACAGAGCATCCATTTTGGATCAGACCAAAGGTCCACCTAGCCCAGAACTTTGTCTTCAGTGATCAGAACTGGATGTCAGAAAAAATAGAAGACAAGACGGCATGTGCATGTGATACATCTCCACAGTATTGAGTACTGATCCCAGAGATCAGTAATTTTCAGCTCAAAGACCTTCTAAACCAGAGGTGAAGTCTTTGAATTTAAGAATCCCGAGGAATTTATCTTCTATGAATTTGTCCAACTGTGCCTTGAATGTATGTAAACTTTTAGCATCCTGCGATAGGAATTTCTACTACATCTCTGCATTCACTTGAAGATTGCCTTGAACCTGCCACTTGCTATCTTGTTTTAATGTTCATCTCTCTCTAGCTTTGTCCTGGAGTACACAGTGAGTAACTGATCTTCTTTATGCTGTTTGCAACCGTACTGACCTCAGTCCCAGATCCCTCTCAGTCCCCTCAACTATCTCTTTTTTCCAGGCTCAAGACCAAACTTAATTATCTTCCAGCTTGCTTAGTTAGCTCTTCAATGCTTTTTAACAGCATTGCTACCATTCTATGAACTTTGTAGAGTCTTGCTGTATAATTCTACAGAGGACAAACCAGACCACAAGCCATACCTATATAGGGACATGCCATTATCTAGTGTCGGTATACATTATATTATTACCGACATTGATAACTGACATTACACAGTAACTTATATGTCATCATACATTCTCTGTTTTGTTCTCTATTCTACTCCTAATAATTCCTAGTATTCCAAATGGGTTTTGATCATTAAGGAGGGTAGAGGTGATAATTTCAAAGGAAAATCTATTATAACACCAAGATTTCATTCCTGAGTGGCAATGATCAGCTCAGAGACCCTCATTCCACATGTAAAGATTAAATTATTTTTCCCATGTGCATGACTTTTTAAATTTGTATTTATTGAACCGTGTCTGCCATATTAATGCCCAGATACTAAGTCTTGTAACGTCTTTGTACCATTTTTTTCATTTTGCTCTCAAACACATTATTTCCATCCCTCAAGGATTTACAGTCTTGGTAGTTTTACACCAGAACAGCACCTCAGTCATTGCAGAGACCTCAGAGCTATTAGTCATGTTTTCTTCAAAACTTCATCTACACAGCCACACCATCCCATCAAAAATGCATTTCCCCTTCCTGTGAAACACTTCAGGTTCTTAATACAATCCAAACTGCAGTGTGAAGAAGCTGTAAACAAGCCTATGCCATAAGCTGAAGAGAAAGCTTCAGAGCAGGCTTAAACACATCAAGCCCCATAAACCATGCTTGAGTTGAAAAACTGTATACCCCATCTCTTGGAAGAGCAAAGGTCATGATAGCTGCAAAGGAGCTAGGGTGTCCCTTGTCCTTCACTCCATGTGCCTGATCCACACTCCTCTCATGAAGAACAACCTGCCCTTGTGCCAGCTGAGGAGGGTATTTAGGAGCTCTCAAAGAGCTTAATCCTCCCTGCTGGCATATTTCCTTTTAAACTGCTTGTGTAGAAGGTGAATTTGGATTTGAGGAAGAGTTACAACTCGTGTAATAGAACAACAGACAGAGCCAGTGTTTCCCAATGGGAATGTTAAATGTGAACTGTGCAAATTCATGTTGTTATATTGAGTGTATACACAGAAGATGAAAGACTGTAAATTTTTTTTTTTTTCCTACTATTAAGTACACTCATGTTGTCAGCTCTTAAACTCATTAACTTCAGGACATTTAAGTTCTGCCAGTTTCATTCCTGATCCTACTGAGAGTTTTTTATTTCTTATAAATTAACTCATCCTCAATTGCTTTGATCCCCTGAATTCCCAGTCAGTTCATTCCCTGATGAGACCAGAGGCTGAACTTGTTTCCGCTTGAAAATGAGTGTATATGCACACATACATATACACACACAGTGTAAGTGTAACTTGTAACTTTTCCAGTTCATTATTTACCCATATATTTAGTTTTCATGTTCCCTTCAGGGAGTAAGTTCCCTAAAGTGCAAAGTTTTAATCATAAGGCTTGTGGCTTTTTGCTCAGTGCCAAAAGCACTGTTTCTAATAGCATTTTGGCTCCACTTATGTATCCAAAGGTCTACCGCTGTGGGGGAAGAAAGAAATACTGCTTTCCAATAACACTGCCCAGCGTAGCACGTATCTTTGTAAACACTGGAAAGGAGAAAGGCTGCCCAAAGCACAGCTACCCCCCGCTCCACCATGCACAGGGTGATAGAGTATAACTCTGTGCCCCTTGTTCAACTTAGAATTAATAAATGATACATTTACTTTTTGGTTGATAGCTTAGACATTTTCTGCTGCAGTTTTGTCTGTTCTTGCTTTGAAAAAAACATCTGAACTAATGATGCTGCTGGCATTCTTTCTGTCCATGCTGTGCAAACTCTCCCTCCACTTACAAACTCTCACAAAGCAGTGTAAAATATTGCAGTTCTTGTACCTTTTCAAAATCTTCGGTGCTTTGCATCTCTATATGCCATTTAGTGGGGATTCTGACTTTGAACTCTGCATGATTTTCCACGACTTTCTGTCTTTGATTTTATTTTTTTCTTTTTCTGCAGTATTTTTGATTCCCTTGCAGAACATCAGCACTGCTAGAGCCTTGTCCTTCCTCCATGGAGTCAGTGGTAGCGTATTTTTCTGGGCAAATTCCAATTGCTTTGTCAAGAGCCTGTTCTAAACTTCCCAGGTTTATCTGCGTGTGTATTTTGTTCAAAATATCATCTTGTCTCTAGTCTCTTATGAAGCTTATTTAATCTTCCCCCACCAAAATGAAGAGGCCGGTTCTTCCACTCAGATAAGCCAGAAGATGACCTCATCTTCTTTGTCCACTTTGACAACGTCACTCGTTTTATTTTCACACAAGTGTCAGTGCTTTTCTAATTTATATGGTTTCACAGTCAGTCACCTCTCCATGACTGTCGTGGTTTAACCCCAGCCAGCAACTAAGCACCACGCAGCCGCTCAATCACTCCCCCCCCACCCAGTGGGATGGG
>JANHGO010000037.1:11471690-11544094 GCA_024606505.1 Aquila spilogaster | reverse complement strand
GTGAGCAACCTTGTTTAGAGTGAGATGTCCCTGCCTGAAGCAGGGGGCTTGGAACTAGATGATCTTAAAGGTCCCTTCCAACCCAAATCATTCTATGCTTCTATGATTCTATGCTGACATGATCTACTGCAAGTTGATCATGAGCCAACAGTGTGCTCAGGCAGCCAGGAAGTCTAACTGGGACTGGGGTACATCAAGCACAGCACTGCCAGTTCAGCGAGAGAAGGGATTGTCCCTCTCTGCTCTGCACTGTTGCGGCCTCACCTCAAGTACTGTGCGCAGTTTTGGGTGCCACAGTAAAAAGAGGACATAACACTATTAGCTAGTGTGCAGAGGAGGTCTACAAAGATGTTGAAAAGAGTGGTGGGCAAGACATATGAGGAATGGTTGAAGTCCCTTGGTTTGCTCAGCCCAGAGCAGACTGAGGGGAGGCTTCATGGTGGCTGTAGCTCATCACAGGGAGTGGAGGGGCAGTGCTGAGCTCTGCTTTCTGTGACAGCAACAGGGCCGGAGGGAATGGCATGGAGCTGTGTCAGCGGAGGGTCAAGTGGGGGTTAGGGACAGGTTTTTCACCAATGGACGGTGAGCATGGAACGGGCTCCCCAGGGCAGTGGTAATGGCAGCAAGCTTACCAGGATTCTAGAAGCATCTGGACAACGCTCTCAGACATAAGGTATGAATTTTGAGTGATCCTGTGTGGAGTAAGGAGTTGGGTTTGATGATCCTCTTGGGTCCCTTCCAACTTGGAACATTCTAAGTCTATGATTCTTTGATTCTATGAATTCTCATAAGCAAAAGCCCTTCATCTGATCACTCCCAGAATATTTGAAAGCAGTATTTTTTAAAAGATCTGAAGTTATGAAGCTACATTATACTTAGTTATCAAGTAAAAAAAAGTATTTTGCAATATAACTTTTCTTCTCGCTTGCAAATGAATCATCACAAATTCCATATCACTCATTTGGAGGGTTTTCAAGTAAGCAGTACATACAAATTAAAAAACCTATGATTTCAGTATTGGAAACTTTTTTTGTATCCTAGATTTGCCATAATCTAAGCTAGTATTATTATTCTGTTCCACTTTCATTTTTCCAAATAATACTTTATATTATTTGGAGATGTTTTGTACTTCAGGTAATACTTTATATATGTTGTATTATGTTTGTCTGCTTATCCATGTTAATGTGAGCTTTGCTTGCTGGATTTCCAAGGAACATTCTTGGAGAATGTGTTACTTAGTAGATTCGGGAGCTGGAGAGGATGAAAACTAGCTGCTTTCAATGTCTCAATTCATTCTTATCATCCATATACAATGTAAGCCTTGACAAAACATCATCCATAGAGAATCACAGAATTCTAGGTGTTGGAAGGGACCTCCAGATATCATCTAGTCCAACCCCCCTGCCAAAGCAGGCTCCCTAGACCAGGTTGCACAGGTAGGCGACCAGGCAGGTCATGAATATCTCCAGACAAGGAGACTCCATGACCTCTCTGGGCAGCCTGTTCCAGTGCTCTGTCACCCTTACTGTGAAGAAGTTCCCACGCATATTTGTGCGGAACTTCCTATGCATCAGTTTCTGACCATTTCCCCTCGTTCTATCACCACACAGTGCTGAAAAGAGTTTGTCCTCGTCCCTTTGCCTCGCACACCTTAGATATTTGTAGACATAGATCAGATCCCCTCTTAGTCTTCTTTTTTCAAGGCTGAACAGACCCAGGTGTCTCAGCCTCTCCTCATAAGAGAGATGTTCCAGGCCTTTTATCATCTTTGTAGCCCTCTGCTGCACTCTTTCAAGGAGATCCCTGTCTTTTTTTGTACCGGGGAGCCCCAAACTGGACACAATACTCCAGGTGAGGCCTCACCAGGGCAGAGTAGAGGGGAAGGATCACCTCTCTCGACTTGCTGGCCATGCTCTTTTTCATGCACCCCAATCCAATCCATCCATCCATTTCCTGAGAAAAGGTTCCTTAATAGTGGAATTTCACACGTTTCTGATGTCTGCAACTTATTCTTTATATTTCTGAACCTCAGGATGCAAAATAATCACCAGGCCCTTTTTTGTAAAGTAGTTAGTGCTATTTATCAACTCTAACATTATACTGGCATAGTAAGGCTACAACTCCCTTCTTTATTCAAGTGTATTGGATTTTTTTTTATAATTACTCCTCCTTCCTCCTACTCCAAGTGTCCCTAACTGTAGGTACTCAAGTTATCTCTTATCATAGTAACAAGTATGTGCTAAAATCTTGTGCTTTCAGAATGTTAAGAAGAATTTTATTCCCACTGTCAAAGTTTTGGACGTCTGTAAGACAAGGCAGACATCTGTGTAATTATATCTTTTTGTTTTCTTGAACAAAATTGCATATTCTATTTTTGAACATCTTTACATAGTCATGTTACCAAGTTGTCATAGCTGTGTAAGGCATGCATTTCTTTGTGGTTTGCTAGTCTAGGTTGCTTCAGATTTCAACTGACTGGCTGAGTCATCTACAATATAAATTTCCCTGTTTGAACATATCACTCAGCTTCCATCAGGTCAAAACTTGTCAATCCATTGAATTTGGAACACATCTCCGTTTAAAACAGGCAGCGATTTTTGACCAGATGAATCACAACATAAACTCCATTTGCTGTATTGACTAGTTCTGCACTGACTAAAACAGAGTCTAAACAAATAGTTCAGATGATGACATCCACAGAGTATAATGGGTGAATCCCACCCCTATTTCCTTTCACTGCGCGGTAGTGAATTGAACCTGTCATCTTCATGCAGAAATTAATCCACAGAGCACCCATTTTGGGTCAGACCAAAGTCCACCTATCCCACGACTTTATCTTCAGTAGTGACCAGAAATGGATGTACTCCAACTGTGCCTTCAATGTACATTAACTTTCAGCATACCGTGAGTGGAACTTCCACTAACTCTCTGCATTTGCTTAAAGACCACCTAGAATCTGCAACTTGCTACCTTGTTTTATTGTCCAACCTCCTCCAGTTTCTTCAGTAATTGATTTTCTGTTTATTGTTAAAAACCTGTCAGACTTTCATCCCAGGTTTTTCTCAGAACCTACAACTCTTTATCAGGCAGAAGGCCAAAATCAGTCACTGTATAGCTTGCTTACACAGATGCTTTTCAGAAGCTTGCTTGTCATTCCACAAATTTGATAGATTCTTGCTATATAATTCTGCTAACAGCAAACCAGACTACCAGCAGGATCTACATAGAGACACGGCATGATCTTACATTAATGACATTGATATTTGTCATTAGAAAGTATCTCATATGTCATCATACATTCCCTACTTTGTTATCTATTTTATTCTTGATAATACATAATATTCCAGCTGTGTTTTTGTCACTTAGGAGAGTGAAGCTGACATTTTCATAGCAAAATCTGTTATAGTACCAAGATCTAACTCCTGAGTGGCAATAATCAGCTCAGAGCCCCTCATTGCATATGTAAAGATTAAATTATTTTTCCCATGTGCATGACTTTAAATTTATATTTATTGAATTTTGTCTGCCATTGTAATGCCCAAACACTAACTCTTGCAGTGTCATTGTACCTTTTTTTTTTTTTTCTTTTCATTTTGCTCCTGGGCGCATTATTTCTGTTTCACAAGGATTTACAGTCTTGGTTGTTTTACTCCAGAAGAGTGTCACAGTCATTCCCGAGACCTTAGAGACATTAGTCATGTTTTTCTTCTTCAAAACTTCATTTATACAGCCACACCATCCCAGCAAAAAACACTTTTCCCATTAAACACTTCAGGTTCTCAATACAATTAAAACAGCACTGTAAAGAAACTGGAAACAGCTTTATGCTGTGAGATGAAAGAAAGCTTCAAAGCAGGTTTAAATACATCAGGGCCCCAAAATCACACTTGAGCTCAAAACTTGTATACCCTATCTTCTGAAAGACCAAAAATCATAATAGTTGTAAGGAAAGTAGGGTGACCCTTGTCCTGTCCTTACAGCACCTGATCCACCCACATGCCATGAAGGACAATCTGCCCACGTGCCAGTTGAGGGGGGCATTCAGGAGCTCTCTACGAAATTAATACACACAGCCAATGTCTGCTTGCAAACTACTTTTGTAGTAGATGAATTTGAATTGGCAGAGGAGTTACAACCCACAGGTAACAGAGGAGTCAGAGACAATGCCTCTGAACATTAATATGGACTCTATGAATTCATGTTGGTGTGCTGAGGTATGGATTTGTTGTTTTTTTTTTTAATTTTTACTAGTAAGTACATGTCATCAACTTTTAAACTCATTACCTCCTGGACATTTAAGTTGTGCCAGTTTTATTCCTGATCCCGTTGTGAGTTTCTTATTTCTGAAAAAAATTAACTCATCCTCAATTGCTTTGATCCCTTGAATTCCCAGTCAGTTCATTCCTGATGAGACTAGAGATTTAACTTGTTTTCACTTGAAAGTGAACACACACACACATGTAAATACACATATGGTGTAAGTGTAACTTGTACTTTTTCCAATTCATTACTTACCCGTATATTTAGCTTACATGCTCCCACTGGAAGATAAGTTCCCTAAGTGCAAAGTTTAAATCATAAGATATGTGGCTTTTTGCTCAGTTCCAAAAGCACTGTTTCCAATAGCATTTTGGCTCTGCTTATGTATCTAGAAGTGTACTGCTGATATGGAAGGGGGAAAGAATGATTGCCCTCCCTAAACAATTCCTTGTATAGCACTTATTTTTTGCAAACATGAGATTGAACAACAACTGCTCAGAACAAATCTCTCCACTCCTTGCTCCACCATATTTATGTGTGCCGAGTGTCCATTCATAAAAGATGCATTTATTTTTTGTTAATAGATAAGCCATTTTCTGCTGTAGTTTTGTATATTGCTCCTTTGAAAGAAGACACATCTGAATTAATGGTGTGGCTGGCATTCTCTTTGACCACACTATGAAAACTCTCCCTGCATCTGCAAACTCTAACAAAGCAACGTGATCTACTGCAGTTCTTGCATCTTTTCAAAATCTGAAGTAATTTGCATCTCCATATACAATTTGGTGTGGATTCGGACCTTGGTCTCTAAGATTTTCTGCCTTCCATTCTTTTTTTTCCTTTTCCTGCAGTATTTTGTGTTCCCTTGCAGAACCTCAGCATGGCTAGAGTTTGTCCTCCCTGGAGTCACCATTAAAACATTTTGCTAGGCAAATTCTAATTGTTTTGTCAAGAGCCTGTTCTAAAACTTCTAGGTTTGTCTGTGTATGTCTGTGTATCTTGTTGAAAGTACCATCTTGCTTCTGGTTTCTTATCAAGTTTATCTAATCTCCCCCCTCTGCAACTAAAAGGATGTTTCTTCCATTCACATCACTCAGAATATTCTCAGCCTTTTTTGTCCATTTTGACATGTCCCTCACGTTTCATTTTCACACAGGTATTAGTGTCCTTCAGATTTCTCTAATTAGTTTCACAGACAGTAGCCTCAGCATAACTAAACTGAAAATTACTAAAAAATGTGAGTGCTTCAGAAATAAAGTTACTTTTTCTATGGTGTGTATTCACGTGACTTTTTGATACAAAAATTTGAGTTTTGTAGTGAAACAAATCTGTGTTCTCATTTCCCATTTCACCTTCATATTTCCACTGTTTCTCGTTTAGGGGTTAATTCATTTGCTCATTTTCTCCTCTCTATTTTGTTCTGGGACAGTGCTCAAGAGAGAGCACTAAAGGAATTGTGGTGCTAAGGGGAACCTCCCTCCACGTTTAATGTCCACCGAAGGGTAACACAGCTGGGGGATAGTCTGGAGTACAAGTCTTATGAGGAGTGGCTGAGAGAACTGAGATTGTTCAGACTGGAGAAGAGGAGGCTCAGGGAAGACCTCATCACTCTCAACTACCTGAAGGGAGGTTGTAGCAAGGTGCGGGTTGGCCTCTGCTCCCAGGTAACAGCAAGAGGGAATGGCTGCAATTTGCACTAGGGGAGGTTCAGGTTGGATATTAGGAAAAAAATTTACTCAGAAACATTGGTGAGGTATTGGAACAGGCTGCCCAGGGAGGTGGTGGAGTCACCATTCCCAGAGGTTTTCAAGTGAAGAGTAGATGTGACACTGAGGGACATCGTTTTGTGGGCATGGTAGTGATATCTTGGGATTGGGCTTGATGATTTTAGAGGTGCTTTCCAACCTTAACGATTCTGTGATCCTGTGATTCAAACACCTCTGAAAAGAAACCAAGACAAAATCACCATGATATTCACTCTGAGTAGACAACATGGAGGTACATCACATCGCTGTTTTTCTCCAACAACGGCATTCTTCTAACAATGCCTGAGCCAGGCTCATCCTATTCTTCCCCACACCCTTGTAATAGAACATAGCACGCACAATATTACTGCAAAAGCACTGCTCTTCTAAGCTCTGACATACCATTTTTTTCTAGTAATAAGTAGAAGTAAAGAAGTAAAAAGAGAAATAAACAGAACCCAGGAAATATAAATCAGAGCCACAAGAAAACCAAAGTGCTCCAAAGGACACACAGATTTGACCAATTTCTTCTGGAAGGTTCAAGCTCTGAATGGGAAGAACATAGACCAGCACACACAGCTGGCCTGAGACCTTGAGGTTTCTGCACAATGAAGCAATTTGCAACATGATCCCCACAGTCCAAAGCTAAGACTTGCTCTGTGACTCCCTGAGTTTTAGGCAGCACTGTGTGGAAAGACCTGACATGTAAATTTTATGTAGCTATAACTCTGCATAGTGTTTCTGGATTCTTGAATTTTCACTTGTAAAATTGGTAGTGCTGTGGTTTCAGTGCACAAAACTGACTGGAAACTCAGTTACTACCAAAAATAGCTACCTATTTGTCATGTCAATCTCCTTCCCAGAGCAATTCTAGAGCAATTCTTTTGAATGAGCTTATACAGATTTAAACTGAATTTAATATTCACCTCAACTCTAGGAGCAAAAGGAAAATGACTTTAACATTGGAAATCACTAACTTACAGAATCTTTGACTCCTTACATTTTCTGTTTTTACACTATTTTTGTGTTTGGACTAAGGTTGAACTCTTTCTAATGTAAATCATATTACTACATGGCTAAAAAAATAGGAAGAATTGAAAGGGGAATGACCAAGTCATTTGGATTACTGTTGTTTTCCCTAAGATATGTACATTTTATGGAATGTTGATTTATTTATTTTTTATCAGTCCAGCAAAGGGGAAAAAAAACATCGAGATCTCACAGTTCTGGGATAGAGAAAGCTTATCTGTGCCTCTCCAATGCTAAGCGTGGCTTGCTTAAGCAAATATCAATATTCGTATCTGAATTAGTCACACCAACTTCCTCTTATAATCGAGATCATTACTTACTGCCAAAGTAAAAGTCATTTCACCCTAAAATAGATGTTTGCATTTGATCAAATGAATTGTACCCTAAAAATATTTGTCTCTCCACTGACCACACACGACACAAACTGATTCAGACATATTCATCTATACCATATTTTAGCAATATAAAGGCACCAATATAAAAATCCAAACCCAGATCCTGATTTCTCAGATTGCCCTTCATGAAAATCCAAAATAAAAACATCACTGCATGGAGAAAATGGACTGAATTACTTTCTTTTAAGGTAAATGCGGAAAGTAAAGCAGGTTGTTAAAGAGCTCTTATCTGTTATTACATCTACTTATTTCTCAAAGCGAATATTTAAAATGACCAATCAATTAAAATGATTTTATGTTTTTAATTTCCTTCTTATACCAAATTCTAAGCTACTTCTGTCTTTCAGCTCTAAGCTCCTTCAACGTAATACATATATTCCACTTTTAGAAAATAATTCAAATTTTGAGCTGATTGTGAAGGAAGAGTCTGTTCTCCTGGGGCACTGAAAGAGATATTTCAGTGAGAACGTGTGAATCGGGAGGAATGCATGATGCAGAGTATGTATGGTGATAGCAGTTTGAATCATTTTAGGCAAAACACTTTGTCCCTTACCTGAACAATACAGCATGTAGAAAGCAAAAATATATGTGGGGTTTTATTGCATATACATTATTAAAGCTCTGAGGAAGATAAAAAAGCTATTCAAAAAGGAAAAGGGCACACTTATAGCCTT
Organism: Aquila spilogaster; assembly: GCA_024606505.1. Taxonomy (NCBI): domain Eukaryota; kingdom Metazoa; phylum Chordata; class Aves; order Accipitriformes; family Accipitridae; genus Aquila; species Aquila spilogaster. The sequence goes on along the minus strand of JANHGO010000037.1, from coordinate 11,535,991 downwards.
GTTCCATAAGCATGCTCTTCAGGCCATGGGTAGAGAACTTATTTACTATGCTGAATAAATCAATAAATTTTAGATACTGTATGGAAGGGAGTTTAAATAGACACGAATGTTGTTAAAGGCCTTCTTCAGCATCCTTAACTCCCAAGACAGTGCCCGTTCTGCAAATAATTCATGTGCAAAAAGACCCAACAAGCATTCTCTTCAGCTGTGTTGGGATATTTATACCCCTAATTCCAAGAAGTTCCCAGTTAGCTAAGCCAACAATCATTTTACAAGAGAAATATGTGTGACTACTGAGAGGTCTGGAAGCAGAACTGATGATTTGCAGTTGAGTATTGGTTGGACCACTGATGATTTGCAATTAAGTAGAAGTGCAGGTGGTCCTGCAAGCTGCTTTTTGTGTAAGCCTGCATGAATTCTTGGCCTGCTGAATGTCTCATCATGTGTGATAATTAGGTGTTTGCTAATAGAGGTTTTACTTCTTAAGGCCCTCCAAAATACACTGGATTCACAACCCATCCTGCCCCAGCTAAGGACCAGGTAAAAGAGAGTTCTGAATAGCCTGGGGGAAACCAAACACTGCTCTGTTCTGCTACATAGAAGTTTCTAGCTGATCACAGACTGTGGGCTGATCTGCTGAAGAGAAGCTCTGAGGAGAAGGACCTGGGTGTCCTGATAGTAACATGTTGGCCATGAGCAAGCAGTGTGCTGTTATGGCCAAGAAGGCCAATGGTATCCTGGGGTGCATTAGGAAGTGTTGCCAGCAGGTTGACGGAGGTGATTCTCCTCCTCTGCTCTGCACCAGTGAGGCCACATCCGGAGTGCTGTGTCCAGTACTTTTTTCAGTCTTGCCCAGTGACAGGACAACGTGTAACGGGCTCAAACTGGAGCATAGAGAGTTCCATACAAACATGGGGAATAACTTGGTTATTTTGAGGGTGACAAAGCATTGAAACAGGTTGCCCAGAGATACTGTGAAGTCGCCCTCTCTGGAGATATTGAAAACCTGCCTGGATGCTTTTCTGTGTAACCTACTCTAGGGAACCTGCTTTAGCAGGGGGATTGGACTCAATGATCTCCAAAGGCCTTCTTCCAACCCCTACAATTGTGTGATTCTGTAATGAGTTGTGCAATGTTGGGGCTGAAAGAGGTCAGCTGCTCCCTTACAGACCGGCTGGGAACACCCATAGCAAGATGTGGCCTCAAGTGTTGCCCCACGGGAGCTGAGCACAGTGGGCAGAGCTGTGTGTACAGGGGTCCATCGATCATCCTAGCTGTGGCCAGTGATGAGTCAGGGCCATCTGGGGAGCACAGACAAGAGCAAAATGAAGCAGAAGGTAAGCCAAAACAGAGCTCCTACATGTGTGGAGACTGGAGAGAGTATCCCAATGGGCTGGGTAGCCCAATTAGGGAGGCTCCAGGTGGAGGTGGTTTGGATCAGTAAAGCCCATTGATACTCTTAGGGTTCCAACAAAAAATCATACAGTTTTTTCCAGAAAAAAAAAGGGAGAACAAAGTTAAGAAGGATTATGTAGTTTAGTACTGAAGTAAACAGTTTTCAAACTTCACCTATGTTTTGGAAAAAAATCTACCACATAAAACATATTTTTGCTCTTGATCTGTCTTGTAACAGCATTAGTCAAACCAAAAATGGGCAGATACATCTTCATATTGAGATAGTAAATGGTACAAAGCCAGATAGACATGACTGAGTGCTCACCATTGAAGGAAACATTGGTTTTGACCTCTCTGAGAGCATCAGAGGACATGTGAGAGCAGAGGCAGGAGTTCAGTGCATTCCTAAAGTAAAACAGGAATATCATCTAGTGAACAATTCATTTTCTAAACACGTGCTGAATGGGTAGAGTTAAACAAGCACATTCATACTTTCTAAAACTAGAAGTATTTAACAAACTCAGTGATGTAGAAGATCAGTCTCCTCTGATTAGTCATAACATTTCAGTATAGACTAAACTTTGAGCATTAAAAAGTAATAATATTTACTGCAACAAGGCTATTCACGTGCTCATTTTTGACTCCCCCTTTTCAATCCATTCTCTTTATAGATAAATTCTGGAAATTCTTCTAAAGGAAGCAAATACCTTACTTAAATTAACTAAAATATATTGTATCTAGGAGCTCTAATTTTAAAGCTTTCAGTTCAGATAAGGCTTTCCCTTTGCTTTCAACATTAGTAGGAAATCAGAAATCTAAATGTCCTTACAACCACAAATAAACTAAGACTTTTTCTTTGGGATGTGGGACTCCCCATCTCCCAACACTGTTTCTGTATTCTTATATGATCCCACTTCCATTCAAAACAAATGAAGAAGTTCATATTTTTTTGGTTCCATAAATAAGCTGGATCTTAATCAAATACATTTCCATCAGGAATTTTTGTTGGAAGTTCTGACACATTTTCTCAAATAATTTCCAAATACGAAATTGTCTAACTTCATAGATATTTGAGTTAGTGTCACCTCAATGACACCAATGTCAACCTTATGTTACCAGAAACTAGTGGTGATTATCTGGGGCCAATTCTGGGTTCATTACCCATGAGTTCATTTCTCAAGCTTATCCAGGACCCTCTGCATGACATTCTTTCTTTCTGTTATATCAACTGTCTTGCTGAGCGTGCACACAATCCCTCTGTCTATGTCATTGGTAAAGATGTCGAAGAGCACCAGTCCCAAGATGGATCCCTATGGGATACCACTTGTCACCAGCCTCCACCTGGATACAAATCCAGTGATCAAAACCCTCTGGCTACGACCATCCAAGCAATTCCGTATCCATCAAATTGTCCATCTTTCCAATTTAGAGATATGAGTGTGATATTGGTCCATTTCACAAAGGCCTTGAGGACATTTTCATACTGGAAGTCCAGTGTAGGGCCATGAAGTTGAAGGGACCTGTGTATCTCTCCTGTGAGGAGAAGCTGAGAGAAATCAAACTGTTTAGCTCAGAGAAGAGAAGGTTCAGAGGGGATCTTCTCAATGCCTGTCAGTACTTCAAAGGAGACAGAAGTCAGGCAGTGGGAACAAGCTAAGGCAGAGAATGTTTCTTCTGAACATCAGGAAACCATTTTTCACTATATGAGTGAAAAAATCCTTGAGCAGATTGTCCAGAGATGTCCCTTCCAACCTCCACCATTCTGTGACTCTGTGACTTATACCTCATGCATGTCACTTCTTCAAGTTTTTGAAGTTGTCACCACATTTTCAGGAGAAAGATCAGGACAGAGTGAAACCAACTTCTCTGAGAAGATCTTCTTTCCTGAAGAAACTCAATTTTGTTATTGAAAAGAATAGAGGAAAAAATGCAGAAAAAAATCCTACAAAATTATTCCTACAAACATTTCCTAATATCTAATATGAAACATTTTCTGACTTCCACACTTATTAAACAAACTACTTTTTTTTTGTATTACAAACTCTGTAGACTTGAAGAACAATTGATCTCTGCAGCCTTTTCATAGTTAAAGGCAGTTCTCACATCTCTCACACAACCCCCTTCTCTTTCTCATACCTCCGTTCTCTTTCTTCAAGAATAAGCAAATCTAATTATTTAGAACTTTTCCTCAGAGATGTTTTCTAGACTCTAATCATTTCTGCAGTCTCGTTTGGATTCTCTCCAATTTATCTTCATCTTCTTGAAATGGGCATAATACCCTAGGTACAACCTCCCTTAGCACTAGATAGTGAGCAATAATTACTTGGTTGTCTTGCCATCAACATTACTGTTATTATATTACAGAAAAAACATTTGCCCTTTCTGCAATATCTTACTGTTGATGGTCTATTCATACACTTTTAGCTGTCAGATGTTTTTGTACAGTTATACTGCCCAGTCAGTTAATCTATTTTGTACGTGTAATTGATTTTTCCTTTCTAAGCATATTTCACATCAGCTTTTTGTTGAAGCTTATTTTGTTGATTTTGAACCAATTCTTTCATTGATTATTTTAAATGTGTTCCACACAGCTTAAGCTATTTTCACTCTGTCATCAGGAAATTTCTTAAGTGTACTTATTTCCATCACCTAAGTAATTAATATTTACCAAAAATATTTAGCATATGTGTTGAACTAGTGATTTAACAGGGTTTAAGCTAGACTTTGTTTCCTTGCACTGATGTCCTATATCATTTTATGCTCAAGTAGACAAATTTGTAAATGGTATTCAGTATTCCTAATACAAGTGACTAATGAGCCTTTTCTTCTAAAGCAACTACCATGGCTTCACATATAGTTAATGGAGTGGACAGATGTCTCTGAAGGCTTCTAAAAGAAAATCCAGTCAACTGAAGTTAGCTACCTGAATTAAGCAGCTTACAATGCGTATTTATGTGATTTTTTGAAAGAAAAAATATTTCATATCCCTTCCCTTAGAAAATCATGTATCTACTTATAACTGCATCTTGTTTAGGGAGAACTGAACTGATAGAAGATCAAATTACACAATAAATATATCTGGTAAGAAATTGATACAATTCAGAAAAATAGATGTTTGCAAGCAATCTTTTCAAGCAATGTTTGTTGTGTAGAACAGACTTAAGATTTTCAAGGAGGCCCATACCACAGCTGCACCATAACTAGAGTCCATCTGGTCTGCATCAAAAGAAGTGGGGCCAGCAGGGTGAGGGAGGTGATCCTGCCGTATGCTGGTGAGATTTCACCTGGAGTACTATGTCCAGATGTGGAGACCTCAGTGTAGGAGAGACATACACCTGTTGGAACGTGTCCAGAAAAGGGCCAGAAAAATGATATAAGAGATGGAACATCTCCTCTCTGAGGACAGTCTGAGTGAGCTGGAGCTGTTCAGCCTGGAGAATGAAGACTCCACTTGATAACAAGCGTGACACTGATTCACACTGGAGATGCTAGTGCTGTGGGAAGATTGCAAGCTGTGAGTAAAAGAAATACAAATCTGAGAGCTACAGTAAAATGACTTCAGTAGTTTTGAAAAGAATGAAGAAAACATATCTAACATATGCAAAATGCATCATGTATATTGAGATTAGCCTTATGTTTAGAAATGTAAAGAAAATGACAGCCATTGAATCCTAGAGTGAGGAGGAAGAAACCATCAACACCCTACTCCTCCATGGAAAGAACTCTGTGGACAGCTTGTCATACTCCTCTCCCTGGCTGAAGCTATAGACCTTAGGACTCAGAGTATCAGCAGAGAGGTAGTTTTAACAATGGACAAAAGGGCTAAATGCCAGCTAGTGTATGTATAACAACTGAAACTGTCTTCTTTTTATTGAGGCTTTTTTTCTGTAATGGTATTATAGTGTTTTTTTTTTTCCTTTTTCTGTCATAATTAAGTTAGAACTAATAATTATTTGATTAGACTTCTAAGATTTAAATTATACTACTAATAAAGTCTTGGCTTTAAATATCAACTCTTTCTTCTCCTGTCAATAAGAGTTTCAACAGAACATTAGGAATTGAAAAGTTATCCATTGATGGCTAGTGCCCAATCCATGTCCTGCCCATGTTCAATTTAATATCAAGGTTGTATAAAAGGCCAGTCCAGCTCATGCCACTGGATTTTAGTGCCTGAAATCTAGAATTCTCAGGTGGAGCCTCTGTGCTCCATTACCTAGAGCCTAAGTGTAGTTAGAGCTAGAGCACAGGCAGGGATGGATCCTCCCATGGGGATTTCATCTCTGCAGTAATTACACTGTCTGCTTTGGTACATGTGGTAAATGGAAAACTGCAATTCGTGGTCTGCCAGCCAAATTAATCTGGTTGAGATGTAGGGGCCTGGGAACACTATTTATTTTCAGTCCTGGGACAAAGCATATGCAATAGAGTATGAAATTGCCCCACATCTGCAAATCTTTAAGAGTACTGTACATGGTAAACAGATTAAAATGTAGGAGTAATAAACAACTACGAAGGAATAATAAGCAACCACTATGGAGAGATAGATGGAAAGAACAATGCCTCATACACAAGCACAAGAGCACCTAATGACACCTTCCTGGTAGAATCCTTCATTGCAAGTAAATTATTTTTCTTTTTTTATCAACTTCTATCTTTCTCTCTTTCTTTTCTTCTTTCTTCCCTTCTCTCCTTATTTCTTCCCTCCTTTTTTTCTTTCTTTTCTTTCTCTATATTTCTTTTTATTTTTTTTTTTCTTTTTGTTCTTCTTCTCTTCTTTGTTCTTTTGTTCCTTTGTCACAGTAAGAATGTTGCCAGCAGTGGATTGTTCACCAGACAAAGACACATCTACATGCTCCTTCTCCCAAGTATGGAAGCAGTAAGATTTCTCAAGTACCCAGTCTGTTTCAGTATGATTAGAACAGCAAATTTACCTATGGTATCATTTTCAGACTCATCTGCATAGGTCTGACAGACATTATTCAAAATGAATCAGCTAAAGGGAGTCATCTAGAGCAGAAAATTTCTGCCTAAGATTTTATATTTTGATAAAGGTATGTGCAGCTGAAAATCTTCTAATAGGAAGTGTCATGCTAGGACATGCAAGCACAAACAGTCCTAAATATACTACCTCAGTAATATTTAAAGAAAGATGAATATTCTCTGGACCTGAGCTATCACTGTCTATATATATCTATTTTTTTTCCTAAGGACAAATGAATGGTAATGCAAAATAATCTATGAATTCTCATCATATTACACTCAATTCATCACGGCTTAAGTATGTTCTTGTTACACTGTATAGCTGAACATGAGAAATTACCGTAGTTAACAGCAAACATGTAAGATTTAGATATCATGTGCATAATAGTTACCTAATCTTCTTCCCTTATCTTTAAAGAGAATGAACCTATCAAAGAGCAATCCATTCTATTACAAAAAAAAACTACATTGAATGTGAGGAAAATCATGTTGATGACTTTGGTTTATATACTCAATTTCCTATCAAAGGCTTTTCTGTATGTAATAACTGTAATAACAAGATTACTTTATGATTCAGGATAAATGGGATGAACTTAGGCCATGCTCCATGATGTGCTGTAGTCTTAACTCTATTGGGAGTTATCTGGAACTACTGCACACTGAATAACAACTGAAAATTTGGAGAAGGCTTTATAATGAATTATATTATTTTGCTTTTCTAAGAGATGTATAAAGTCAAATGCAGAAAACAAACAAAACAAACAAAAGCAGCAACAACAAAACACAAGCCAAAACAAAACTTTTTTTTACTAAGATTTTTAAATATATCTATTTAATAATAGCAAACAAACCCAGAAATAAAGTGATTTCTGTATTCTGACATTTTTAGCACAGACTGTTTTGAATAAAAATAGAAAATCAAGTCTTTTGTACATTCTTCATATGTGGTTATTATCTCGTAAAGTGCAGATGAGAAGGGGTCAAGAGCAGAAGCCAAGCATCACTTAAACCCTTAGTTACAGGTTGAGTTAGATTCATGTCCCTAAAGTACTACTTTCCTGATCATAGTCAGAAAGGTGCTGTATAATGGAACATGACTGAGGTCACTGCTATCCCGTTTGAGAGCAGTGTGATTGACACCAGCATTATTAGCTTTCTTTAATTACAACATTGCAGTCTCAGAGAACAAGCTCTTACCCCTAGCAAAAGAGAAATATGATTAGTTAATTTCACAGGAGAAGCTTGGCTAGAATGCAAGAGAGCATGAAGAAAGAGTACAAAAATGGTCCACATAGGGAAAAAAAGTCATACTGAGAACAAATAAGGTGTCAAATACAAGAGAGAAAAAGGAGCAGAGGTGGTTTTGAAATTACAGACATCTGTATGTCAGATGTAGTATATCCCTAGCATTTGGAAACACAAAAATCAAATTTGCCAGTGGTAGAAATCAATTACAACTCTGTCCAATCAACACAATTTGGCTTTATATATATTTGCTTTTTTTGAATGAGCAGGTAGTTCCGTGAAATAAGATCTATGTATGATATTCTCTAGTCATCCAGAAAAAATATTCCCCCTCCTAGTTCTGGCCAATGAAGCAGACTTAACCTGTGTGCTGTGGATCAGAACAGTAGGTACAATTTATTGTCCTGGACTAATGTAGTCCAGGGCTGCTCAGCACCACCTTTGGGCTGCACTACATACATGCTTCATACGCCTGATTCGTCCTTTTTCTGTTTCTTGACCATCTCTTTCACTTCCCTTATATATTCCTTTCTCACCCATGTCACTTCCAAATAGTCTTCCTCCACCTGCTCAAGTAGCTTAACTTCAAGTCAGGACACGATCAGGGACCTTATCATCTGCCTGCTGCCCCAAGGCTATTTTTCTACTACCAGGCCAATAATGAGATGAATGCCATAACAAAAAATATCTTCTGTGATCTGTAAGTATAATTAGCCCAGTTCAGCAGAACTCACATGCTTACTTGGTGCAGTACTTCTCCATGTTAGAGACTCCATGAACACAAGGGACTTCACAGCCCAGGGCAGCAGTCTGCATAGGTGGCCATTATGGTCCCCAAATCCTTAGCACAATCTTATATCTGTGTTAATTAGTTCTGCTTCACAGAGACTATGTTGCTCTCAGCCCCACAGTTAGATCAGTCAGCTCTGAGACCACCTATTGCACACAGAAGACGTGGTGTTTTTGTAGAAAAAAAAATATGTTGTTATGAAGTGCAAAATAAAGTTAAAATGTATTTCTTTAAAAAAACTGGGATACATGCAGCTGGTTTCCTACCAGCTTTGTAGGCAGGAAGAACAAAGGAAAAAATAGAAAAATTACCATTGAGTTCAGTAGCATAAATCACAAACCAAAATTGTGTTTTAAAATGTTAATAGATACACAGGAATACATAACCTACCACAGCCCTTCAAGAACTTAGTCTTTTCAGTGTTAGCTCTTGCCATGTTGAAAATTAAATGGTTGTGGATTAATTTATATCAAAGTGAGGGTCAGCCTTTTTCTCACTTAAACCTAAATCACTGTAAGAAACCAGACGTGGAATCACAACTCAAGTGAACAACTCTCTTCCCATCCCACCATTCCAATTATGTCAGTGGTGTTACTGCTACACTCTGTATTCTCAGTATGAGAAGAAGTGGCAGACTGAGCCCTAATATAGACCTGAAAAAAATGAGGAAAATGGCAATTGGTATAGAAATTGAGTTTTTTGTTGATAAGCAAAAAGAAAAAACACCGACCTTCTAAATCTGTGTAAACACAGGTGAAAGGGATTTATTATCAAGTAAGCTATCTATATGAGAGCATTTGTTCCAGATGACGTGATACAGCTGCATGTAAATGTGTTTATTGCAACTAAGCCACTAGTTACAATGAACAAACCAGAAGGTGTTCAAAAGTAAATAAATAAAAAGTCCATATGAAAGTAATAGCTAATAGCTGCCAGAAAGGGGTAGTCTGAATAAGGAGTCAAAAGAGATAGAGAGCTGCCTTTTTTAGTGGTTTTCTTGTAAGTTAAAGTATTTATAGACAGAATTTATACAATTAGTGATAGAACTAAGAGACTTAGTAGTTGCTTCTGATCTTAAAGTCTGTATTGGTGACAAGATGTTAAAGTCCTTGTTACCTGTCAGTTGTTTTATGGGGAAAGGCAGTCTCCTCAGTCACTGAGGAGAGAGAAAATCATTGACCATCAGTCCCAGAAAAAGTCAAAATTTAGGCATCAAGAGGCACATTGAAAAATAGCAAATTCTTGATTAGGAACATCTGTTTTATAGTCTGTGGTCTGCACACGCAAATGGGAACAGATTTGAGAAAAGATATGAAGATACAAATACCTGACACAAGTATGTAGTCAAATTCTGATTAATTAAAGAGAACAACAGCTAGGGAATGTGTAAGCAGAGGAGACTGAGGAAGTAAGATAGACAAATACTTTCTATGGCTGACAGGGGGTTAAACTTATTTGGAAATGCTATAGCTACAGTCATTTGTATCAGCAAATACCTTGGTTTGCATAGTTTTAGTATCCTATTCTTTGCACTAGCTATTAGGTAGGACTACTGACTAGTATGGAAAATTAGTATATTTCATTTGGTATGTATGAATGAAGGCTCCCTAACTGGCAGAGAGGATTTATTCTTATTCCATGAGGAAAAACTGTCCCAAAGCATCCCAGTTGACAGCATTTTAATTTTGCAAGTAAAAGGGAGGAAGAAATTACAGTATCTGGCTGAAGTGCTTGTATATCACCTTTGTTTAGTCCAAAGCAAATTAGGACAGCTGAATTATAAACCCCCCAGATGGAAAAAGGGGCTACAGTTATGATATTCTCTTAAATACAGCGAAGTTGCTTGGGTGCCCCACATAACATAAGTAGCTGAAGCACTTGAGTACTTAACTACTTTCAGTATGTGAAATTGGATTTAATTTGACAATGTCGTAGCTCAGCATTGTTTGCTTTGCAATTATATACATTGATTAGACTTTGAACATAGTGAGCTCTCGCCTGAAGGGGTATGACAACAAAAGCAATATTTTAGGAACTCAGAGTTGTAGGACTGTAAAGTGAAAATTTTTGCTTGAATACAATCTGAAAGCAGACTGCTTTAATAAGTTAATATTTAGCATCCTGTGGTTAGAAGATGCAAGGCTTTGTTACAACTTCTCGTCCCATAAAAGTGATGCAAATGTTATTTTTATTCTACATGCACATTAAACACATAATCCTCATTCCTGTTAAAACAACCCAGGTAGTAAACACTACCAAATGTATCTTGGGTTAATATGCACAAGATGGAAATTAAGTTACACTATAGCATACATTACAATAAAAACTAGTGAAGTGTGTAATTACTGTTACTATGCTGTATGTTACGGTATATATCGCTCAGTGTAGCCACAGCGGTAACCATCTTAGTGTCACTGTCTTAATTATAGCAGTTTTATTGTTATTATTATTGTCAGTCTTTAAGCTTTTTCTAAATCCAAAGCTGAAATCCAGCAAAGCACAGGAGCCTGTTCTTAATTTTAAGCAGGTGCATAGTCTCATCAAAGCTGGTAGTGTAACAAAACCTTTGAAAATACACTTTTTGGAATGAACAGCATTCATTGCACATTAAAAGTAACAATAGTTACAGGGGGACTAGATTTTTATTGCCGTCAATAGAAATATTATGTCAGGAAGATTCTAAACCTGAACATCTTGTTGACTTTGGGGGATTTAATTTCCACTGAACCAACCTTAACAAGTTGACTATAACCTCCATATCTCCAGCATCTTCTGAACAAGTCTGTAAGAGACATACACATGGTGTTATCAACTGGAGAATTCAAACCTGAAATCCTTTACCTGCAGCATAACTAAAAACTGCCTATATTGTTTATTTTAGCTCAAAAGTTTGCAATATCTGCTTCCCTTATCTGTTCCTGCAGAGAATCAGGTATCTGCTCACTCCCAATGTTTTTGCCAAACTGAATTCAGATCAGAGGGTCTCTGCCAACATCTCTTACTGCAGTGGAGCAATCCATACAAATATAGAGCTAGAATCAGAGATTGACATTGGTGTCTGAGACTCCTTAGAAATGTCAAAAAAAAAAAACCTTAGCATTTGCTGTACTCTAAGAATGCCAAACATCCCCAAGTCACTTAACCTAATAAGCTGGTCCTGAAAATGATATAATACATTCTGTCTGTGAATAACTCAAATCAGTGTTATTTGTAGAACTTAGTGCAACTATATAAATATCATCCTCCATTCTTCCATAGCTTAGATCAAACAGTTCTTTGGTTTGGCAAATGGATACCTTTCCCCACACCTCCCCCTGGTTTCTATATAAGTACTTTAAAAATGTAGTTTTTCTTCAAATTTTACTATAAAAGTTGTTGAAATATTCAGGCCACACATCTGTGTGTGGAAAGTCACATTCCAGAGGAGCACCCAGCCAGGATATTTGGATGTTAGTCTCCATAGTTCTGGGCAGAGCTGCCTAAATGTTAGTTTGGGTTGTTACTAGGATTGATGATGAAAAAAGCTGTATTTTCTCTGTCCTTGCCCCTCACTGGCTGCACAATTAACTAAGAACTGTACTGCCTGGAGAAAATCATTACTTTTCTCAAAACAAAAGGTACAGTGCCTTGGAGAAATGTCTTCATGTTCTCTGAATATATTTTCTGGAGGAGGGAAGATAACTTTCCTACTTGATGAATAGGTAAGGTCAAAGTCTAGCTTGGACAGACCAAGAATTCAGCAGTTCTTTTTAGTATTGGACCCCCTTTTATCCTGCTTGCCACTAGTATATCTTCTATTTACATAATCATAATATAAATATAACAATGAAGGTTAATTTATATCTTGTTAGCATTTTATATCACAAAGGTACCATTAGCCGGCTTATCCCTCTATAACTGCTGACCTTGTATAATAAGCACTGAGTATACACCACATGCCTGCAAAGTAGAACACATTTGTTATTACAAATATGGTGATATTGGTACAATGTCTGTATTAAAGCTTGCTTCATAGAGAACAAATGCTGAAAACATCAATTGCACATGCTCACTCTTTGCAAGCCTACTAGCATAGCCCAGGAAGACAAGGTGGATTATGGAAGCAGCATGGGTAGATAATTTATTTCATAATCATGTATATATTTACTGTATGAATAATATGTATTATTCAGAAAGGACAAATAATAATTCAAAAATTCAACTGACCTCAAATGAGGTCTATTTTTCTAGAAAAATCAAAATTATCTCATGACCTACTTCTAATTGAATACATATCCGTAACATCCTCAGATGTGTTGCTAAGTATAAACTCTCTAATAATTCCCCAGGGAGAGAGCAACAGTCTTTTACTGGGAGAAAGTAATGAAAACAGGCAACTAAGGGTTGTGTGAAAGTTAAGTGGCACGTATCTACAAGAAAGAATCTGTATTGTTGTAATGCACCAGGCAGCATGAGAAACAGACCAGTTCACGTAAGGAAAGAACGAGTCTGTTTTGCAGTGTCATTTAACAGTGTGAGTGGCAGCTCATTCCAAGAGGACAAGGAATCTAAAGTTCACAGGAATAATAAATGAATAAAAATCTGTTAGCTATTGAGAAAAACAAAATGTCATCCTCCACAAAGAATTTTTTAACATCCAGTGAATCAAAAGGAGAATGGCTTATTTTACAAAAAGCTCTACAAAAATATTTGGGCCCAACATTCCCAAGGCTGAGCTGTTAAAAAAGAGGGAGATATGAAAATGATTGCCAGTAGAATAACAAAGAAATTGTGCAGGTGTGGGAAGGTCCACACTTACTTAAATGTTGACTTCTCACACCAGAAATTGTGGACAAGTTTCTCATCACTGCAATCACATGTAACTTTCACTTCTGCGTATGCTGAATATTTCTGAACAGTGATGACTCAGTGAAATGGTTTCTCATTTAATTTATTTCTCAACAAGCTAACTGCATAAATGAGAAATGAGGGAGTGCTACAGCCGTTTTTAAGCACACTGTTGACAAGTATTGTATTATCTCTGAGCTAAATATCAACACTCCTGACAGATGGGAAAGTTAGGCAGATAAAATCGGAGTAGCCCAAGATTGAAAGCCCAAAGATAAGTGGGGAAACACCAGTGCTAGCAAGAAGAAAGCTGGAAAAAAAAGAAAAAGAAAACATAGGGCCTATGCCTATGCCCTAGGAGGTGTTCTTGCAGAAATAAATGACATATTTTTCTTTGAGGAGTACATTTTCTGCCTAAAAAAATGTCAACTCCAGAGAGTAATTTTGGCCAAAAAGAAGGGAATATTTTTACAGTGAAAAATATTTTACTTATATCTCTTTTTAATGAAGTGTTTCTTTTTTGAAATGCCATAGCATTTCATTTTGACATTTTTAATGAAACTTGGTAAATTTTTTCTTCTTAAGATGTCATTTTTATCAAAGAAAAGTCTGTGTTAGAAAAGGCAAAAGGAAATTTTTTCACAAAGCATTTATGCTACCAAAACACATTTTACGTAGTTTTATTTCTGAATCTTAAGAAAAATTTAATCTTTTACCCACTTTTTGAAAATTCTGGGGATCTTCAGCAACTAAAGCATTTTGTAAGCACATCAGCTGTGAGTGCTCTCTGAAATCAGGTATTAGATACAGCTGCTGTTTTTCTTCTTAAATCAATAAGTTAATGAGTAAAATACTAGTACAGGAATCAGAAAACCTGTTACAAATTTTGATGTATATATATTTATTGAATGAAATTCTTTGAGGAAGACATGATCATCTTCCCTGGAACAAGAAATGTCTCCTGATTTGAGTATTTCTTCCAAATGAGGATACAAAACTAACTTTTCCATCCTATAGAGGAAAATGTGAGCCTCTATATTCAGATCTAGTCCTACAGAGCTTTTTCAAATCTATCCTATCTTTTATTGTTTGTGGCAATCTAATTTGGTGGGTACAGTAGCAAATTTCATGAATCTGTGCACAAGTTGGTAAATACCGATATTAAATATAATTATGCTGGATTTTTGAATTCATTAATATGCAGTATTATAGCTGATTTAATGTTTCAGAGGATAACTTTTCCATGTATAGCCTAAGTTTTTGTATGCAGTGACTTGTATACACTCTGGAGCCTCACTTAAGTGAAGAGCAATATTCTCTTCCAAAAAATGGGGTTAGTAATAACCATAATCTTGACAAACCTCACCTGTAAGTGAACATGTGGTATAAATGTTCAATAACCTTATTACTCCAATCTCTTTTATAGACACCAACCCTGTCTCTGATACCATCAGACATATTTTCAGCTTCAGTAGTTTCCCTGTATTTCCAAGGCAACAGGAATTTCTGCTCAATTGTGTAGAGTTTTAAAGTTTAAAGGCTCGTCGCTCCATGGCTTTGAGATATTAGAGACTGAACAACCTCATACAGTGGAACATTTAGTAACATATTCCAGCAAGTGTAGTCTGCTCATGATTCGAGGATACATTTTGAGATGCAACATCAACAAAGCAAGGAGGCTGTAACTTCCTCCATACAGAAATCTTTAGCAATCAAATCCAAAGGAGCACATTTAAATCTCTGACCTAACACATTACGTTGTTTTTGAACATCAGTGCTGCCTCTAGTAGCAGTCAAGTGTGACACTTGTATTAAGAATTAAGAGGTTTTTTGTCAAGCCTTTCAGTAATGGCATTGTGATAATGTATCAATATATAGAAAAAACACACTCATTGAATCATATGCCCAAGAAGCATGTGAATTACTTGGACTATGTCCTGTCTGACAGAAGAATGAGAAGGTGATGCCTTCAGAAGAAGTAATTTATGTAAAACATCCTATTCAGGGGGCTTACCATAAGTATAATCAAAGACTGCAGATTATCTGACTTCTGGTGTTTATCTCTCAGTCATTAATATTAACATGTCAGTGTACTGTCACTTTGCATTTGATGCAGAAGAGCATATAAAAGGAATGGTTATAATAGAATAAAAGAGTAGTTCAGAGCAAACAATTCTACTGTCATGTTACATAATGCAGCTATAGCAAGGCTTGCGTGTTTGGTAAATAAAGTATTTGCTTTATTCAGATTGCTTTGAGGTCTCCATCTGAAGTCCACTGAAACAATGAGAAACATTTCTGCCTTTTTGCTTGTTTGCTTGTTTTGTTTGTGTGTGTGTTTTGATTGCTTGTGTTTGTTGTTATTGTTGCTTTGTTCTGTTTCGTTTTATTCACTAAGCTCCCTGTGGAGGAAAAAGGGTCATTTGATATGTATGGAAGCTCCAGGTATTGTGGATAGAGTTGATGTCTATGATGTCCATGATTTTGTCATCTACAACTGCAGACTATCATCTGAACTAGTCAAGCAGGGAGGGCTTCTTTTATAGCCAGCAGAGGTAAATGAGCATATCCAGAATCATTACAGGGCAACCTACCTCTCCAGTAGAGAATACCTCTTCTACCTATAAGGACAGATTAGAGTGACTACTTCAGATGTGGAAATCAGCTGTAGAAATGAGATATCCTAGCTATACACAAATGCCTAATGACATAATTCTTGATATCCAAACCAAAGAGTTGAGTGGTAAGATTAATTACCTTTATTAATAGACTCCTTTATTATTCTTTAAAAAAATGAAGTCTTTTTATTGGTGTTTTCATATACAAATTCTAAAAATAGGATTCTGATGTAACATTTATTGCTATATGGGGATGTATCAGAAATAAATTTTTCAGGGAAGGAATCTCCTGATGTGATCATTATTTACTTTTTCCTCACCTCAGGCAAGATGCTATGATGCCTACAGAGAAGCTGTACAGATTTATCAGATGTAATTTTCAAGATGAAATTGCAGAGGTAGCCAACTAAATAAAGATTCTTATTTGAAATGATGGCATATACAGTTGTTACAGGTTTCATACTTTCATCTAACTCACTTTTCTATCAGCATTAAAATTGAAGAGCCATCACCAAAAAAATTAATGATTTTTGGTGCGCAAATATTTAGATGTCTAGCTCACGGTAACTTGAAGTGTCCAATTTACAGGTGATAGGTAAACGTTGTTTAAGGTAAAAGGAGTTTTACCTTAAAAACTATTTACATCAGTATGAGTTCTACTGTGACATTACCATCAGCAGCTGAAGGACCTCAGTATCCTGTTTTATAAGATTCTTCAGACCTCACATGCTGAAGGCTGATGAGTTTGCATATCTTCTGAGAAGTACAGGAAGGGCAGCAGAAGTATACAATATAAGTACACCTTTAAAAGCAGCAGGGTATGACAGCAGCCGTTGCAATTTGAAGTGAAAATGACAGCAAATGAATGTGCCTAGCAGATTCTTTATGTAATGTCAATTATACTATTCCAAGTAAGAGGAATAAAATGTCCACTATAGCATGCAGGGAGATGCTTGAATCCTGTCCTACAATAGAATGATGAAAATAATATGACAGAAAGTATTATTTCCCTTGTTTGTGCTGTTTTCATTCTAAATTCAAGCACATTGAAGATTGCCTCTTATTCTCAGCTCAAAGACAGTTAACACATTTTGCATGTATGTTTTTCTGTGAGTAACATCACATAATATTTTCCAGAGAACTGTTTTAAAACCTTTCTAACCTTGAGTAGAACCACACCACACCCTCCACCCTTAAGCTGAATTTTGCTTTCCATGTAATAACTATTGTCATTAAATAATTTTCTTATCCAACAGTGAACTTCAGGTCAATATTTACTCAAATGACTGCTTTTTGACATCAGTCATGACAGAGGCAAAATTCTGTTGACTACTGAATATTTAGTCATCATGATTTTAACAGATAGATTCTTCTTTTTCAGCTCCAGCTCAGAATCTGAAAAGGAGACATAGCACTATTTCCCCCTCTTTCATTAAATAAAAAGTTACAGTTCAGTTCAAAAGTGCCATTTTAATATTTCCACCCACTCTTGTTCAGTTTGGCTGCTATAAAAGAAGGAAAAGGTGTTGTGCATTCCTAAATAGGCACTGGAGAGCAGATGGACTCTAGCTAAAAAATTCTGAGTGAGAGAAATCAAAAGTGTTTCATTTCCATGTCTGCTCTATTGGCAATGCAAACTCTGGTTCTGCTCAGATGTGCAGATTCCAAGAGGCATGGAGTGGGAGAATAGAGATCTCAGAAGTTTCTGTGAAATTTTAGAAACACAGTGAAAAATATGATGTATTGTGAAAATGTGAAGGAAAAAAAAAAGCAGAGAGTAAAATCTCAAGGGAACAATTTTGCAATTATAAATCTGATTGAACATGTGAACTTGTTGCCCGCTTCCTATCACTATACTCCTAAATTTCCAAATGCAACTGTTAAGATAATAAAATGTCCCAAGTCTAAAGTTGACATTGTATTTCACCTTTTCTAATCGGATGTTTTCCCTGGATGTTATTTCTTCCTCCACACTCACCAGCCTTCTTGCAAAATATTCTCAGTTTAGTATTTGGCAGTGGAGTGCTGAAGACTGGTATTCAATAATTATTTTTAGTAAAGACACACAGATCAGAGCTTCATTGTGCTATGCTTGTAGAGACATAAAACAGAGAGGCAATGATCAAAATAACTTATTGGGAAAGGAAACTTTGGGGTTTGTATAGAGCAGGAAATATATCACAATCATTACCTTACTCAGCAAAGAAATGCTGGGTCCGTTGCAAATGAAGATCAGTCAGAGACATTAGAACTAGCCAGAAAAAACAAATACCAAGGTACTGAATCTAATCCAGAAGGTCAGAAATTCTGTATTATCTCTGATCCTGTACCATCACCACTACATACACAAAAATCTATTTGCTTTCTTGAGCATGCTTTATTAAGGTCAAATTGCTAGTGGATAAAGAGGCAAAAATGTAACAGTTTTCCCATCCTTTCCCTAAACATTTTTCATGAATGATGAAGTTGGTCCAAATGCTATTGAGGCTATGTGTCCTGATGATTATCTTCAATCTGGTGAGTGTGTCTACCACACGTAAGCGGTTAGGGAGAAGAGAGAAGAAATTTTTAATAACTCATTAATTAATTTATAGAAAGAGTAAACTGATGTGGATGCAGTTGCTTTAACAGTGTTGTCCTGTTTGCAGCTGTGCTCTGGAAGGAGGCCATGTGAACCATCTTCATGTTACCATAAGGCCTGAAGGAACCAGTCATAAATCCTCCCTCAATTTATGTATCAAAGACGACAGCATTATCAAGCAGTGTTTTTATCAGTGACTTTGAGAAGGAAAAGCAGGCCTAACTTTGATCCCAGGAAATTAAAGCCACATGCTAGGCAATACATGTCACCTGCCTGCTCCTAGGTGCATGTTCATAGCCTGAGATAAACATTTCTCACCAAACAGCCTTTATTGTTAGATAATATAGGTTTCTCATCATAAAAATATTGCTATCAAGTATCTCATAATGCCTGTGCCATAGCAACCTGTTAGTGTGATTTACTTTGACAGGAGACAATGGATGTTTTATTGTTTGACCTCTTCTGCTCCGGCAATGTGGATTACTTTTTTTTCATACGATCTGTTTTATTTAATATTACTGCTGGTGATATTGAATCTTCACATCTTTTATTTATTTATTTTTTTGCTTACCAGCTACACTCTTACAGTAAACGGAATAATGAAAATCCAGGATTTCACAGAAAGGCACCCACTTAAACAACTCTGCACTCAGTAAAAATATCTCTCTAAACATGTGTACATTAAAAGCAGTTTAAGGGAACCTTTATTTCCTTACAGTTATGGATGTAACAAAACCGAAGTTTAATAAGAAACCTTCAAATGGCTGAAATTAAGTTTATCTCCCTTAGAAATTCACAACTACTTGCATGATGACCATTCAAACCATGGTCACCATACATGTGACCATCCTGTGGAAAGCTACCTCAAGAATACTTATCTGTTTATTTATGACACTACTATGGCAAATTTTCAAAGATAGCGGGGGAAGGGAAATAACCAACATCTTGCCACTAAACCCATAATCATAAATCACTGAAGTGTGAGCTAAAATTTAACCATATAATTACCACCCTTGATGGTTCTGGTCTGTGGGAACTGGACATAGAATTGTAAGTCATTCACTAGAAGAATACGATGTAAAGCCAGAGGAAGTAATATCAAGCCCTGTGTTCATGCCTGCATTGAAGTCATTGAAGTAAACATGTCACTAATGTTCTACTGGAACATTAGATTAATTTTGGGACTGTTAGGGACTTGAGATGTCAACAAGTCTAAGGGTCTCCACTAAGTTTATTATGTCTTCCAAAGCCTTTTGAACCTGACCCAAATTATTTGAAGCAGAGTAACATATGCAGTATTCATATGAATGTAAAAGCAAGAGTCCTAAAGCAGAGTGTGCCTCTCTGATGGCAGCAAGACCTACTTGAGCGTGAAGGAAATCTAAATGATCAGTTACACTTTGAATCAGCATTCAAAAAATATGGGCTTCCAAAACTCCTCATCAAAAATCAAGTCAATAAAAGGCAGCCTGTATTAATCACTGAGGCAAATTATTGGCTGTGCCCCAGAGACTGCAGTCTGCATCACTGCAGCCAATGTGACAAAGGAAAGTTTTAAGATGGGATATAAAGGAGAACAACAAAGTGGTTTTGTTCATTAAGCACTTCTCCCAAGTTGAAGAGGTGGCCAGGGACTGTTTCTTTGAAATCTAGCAAGTAGATAATTGTGAACAGCTATCAGAAGAGTTGACCCCTTGTTGCTGAACAACAGGTAGTAACAGTAGAGATAAGCCAAGCAGCTTCCCTACAGTATTACTTTAATACTTGTTTGAATGTTCAAAAACCTGTTTGAAAGTAATTAGAGAAAGGGAAGGAAGAAAAAAAAAAAAAAAGACAAGTGGTGGGACAGGCTCAAAATAGGAAATGAACAGGGCTATTTTGGGAGTAACATTCTGCCTTTTGCAATGTAACAGGGAGGGATTTCCCAAATGAATACTTTTTTTTTTTTTTCCAGACTGAACCTGGTGCTGCCATAGTCTAAGCCATTTGAATAAAACCTTACATATTGGTTTATCTTTTTTACTAGTAATACCATGTCTTAAATGTAAAACATGAGGCTGAAAAATAAAAACCTGAGTATTTCCTGCACAATTTTCCCACATGTATGAACTTGTCAAGTCAATATTCAGCTGCTCCTTTCTTTCTCCTGGACTTTCTGTCTCTTCCTTTCTACTGGACGTCTAGTCACATTTTTGATCATGTCTTGCATTCAATTAGAATCAATTCAGGACTGTCAGGCTTCAGAGTTTCAGCTGAGCAACAATAAAAAACCAGCGCATTAATAAATTGAAGAATTGATTCCAACGCAATAGATCAGTCTAAACCTCAGCGCTGGGATCTATTTACATACTACTATATCTCTTTGTCTTTTTCTCTTGAATCAAAAAGTTACCACTCTGCTATTATGGTAACAACCCAGAAAAAAAATTAGGCAAGAGCCCTATGAAAGTGACAAGACAGATGCTACAATTTTGTTTGCAAACAGAAAGAGTTGAACTCTGCTCCGTAGTCTCTTGTGGTGGGGAAGAAGGAGGGGGAGAAGAAGAAAGGTTGGTTTGGACTAATTAATGTATTCTCTAGTTGTGAGTCACCTGATCTCTCAGAAGATGGTTTCATAAAGCAGAAAAACAGTTTGAGCACATTGATTAAATCCCTTTATAGAAGGGAACAGATTGTCCAGGTGCAGGAGGGAAAGACGTGATACAGAGCACAGGAAGGATCCCTCTCCCCTCTTCCTTGCTCCCTGCTGTGTACTGCAGCCCTCAGACAAAGACAACAGCAATGTTTACACGGTCCTGGTCGAAACAAAACATTCCAGTGTATTTCCCAGATTTGTTTGTTTCTGACAATCAGAAAGAATTAGAATCCACTGGTTCTGACTGGAAATGCCGTGAGTGCTAGGGCTGGCCCACACAGCCTGTACCTGCCACTGCTAGAGTCAAAGCTTTGTGCAAAGAGACTACTCTGGGTGTTTGCCTGTTATATATCCACTCACTTGGGCCAAAGTGAAGCCAAGTAAGAGACAGTGTAGAGGCTGGTGCTTATTCCTTAAAAGCCCTTTTCTTTTTGGTTTGTTTGTCTGTGTGCGTGTGTGATGATACAGCATTGAGATTTTGGATATGACTTATTATCATTTTGGTTCTCCAGCACTCATGTTTCAGTGTAAGATAGAAATTAATTTGCTGCCAAATTAAAATCATTTTGAAAGCCATTTCAGGCCCCCCAATTGGCCTAACTCTTGAATATCCAAAGCCAAGTTTTCTACACAGGCAATTAGGGATATTCTTGCCTTTCTGATGAGGCATGTACATTTAAAACAGAAACCAATTCAAAATACAGTACCGTAGAAAACCTGACCAGACAGAGATATCCCTTCTATTCTGACTCATTTTAGCTTACAAGTTAGACTAAGGTGTTAGAAGTTGATAAGTAAATATATTTTATTTCTGTATTATTCCAGGGTTATTAATTATGTGTATGTGGGAAAGTCACTAAAGCTATCTTTAGCACTCTTTGAGTATATACTGAAGAAGATATGTCTTCAGCGTAAGGGTTCTGTGACATCCTCACAAATGCCTCCATTATATTTCTTATTCTCTTCACAAAAGATATAACAGAGCAGCTCCACCTTTACAGCTCAGGAAATGCATCTGGGAATAATTCCCCCTGGATTCCATCAGTGTCACTGTTGGTGTCACTCAGAGAAGGTCTTTGTGGAAAAGTGCAATTCACTTAGTCCTCGGGGGCCAGCACATGTATTTTCATTGTATTATTTGTTCCTGCTGGCTCACGGTAAAGAAGAAAACATTTTAAGTCATAAGCCTTGCTAAACTAAAACTTATGTACCAAATTCTGTTCTTAAATACATGCTTGAATGACTTTTATTGGAACCTGTAGAGCACTGGATACCAACAAGAGCAGAATTTAGCTTCATATGATATGATGGGAGTCATTTTCCTAAAGCTACGGGAAATGCTCCAAGCGCTCTCCAATTATCATCAGGACAAATCTTGCTATATAATATTTTTAAGGATGAAGATTGTAACTCAGAGATGTTTCTGAAAACCTCAGTGCATATTTTATGGATTGTTTTTAATTGTTTTGTTAAATTTGGAAGCAAAATCGCTTCAATAAGTGAATCACTGCATTATTTCTTTGAGTTGGATTACACAGATGTCCTATAAATGAAGAACCTATTCAAGAACAGAACAATCTTCTAGAAAGCTTATCTTTTTCCACCAGCCTTTATATTTTTCTTTCTCAGTAGTTAAGGAGGCATCTTTATTTATTCTGAAAGCTCCTTAGACACCTGTGAAAGCTTAGCGACGTCATTAGTTGAAGAACTGCCATGTAAACTGCTCGACAAGACCAGTCTTAGTCATGGACAGATTTGGCTACCTCCATTAAGTATCATGGTTTTCATTATAAAACATGATGGTGTTGGTGTTTTGTGGAATAAATTAGCATGTTTGCTCTGGAAACAGGATTTCTGGAACAGAGGTCTCACCTCAAGCAGGTTTTCATTCATACTGTTCATTTTGTGATCGGGTGCCCTAGAAGTAGATTACACAGCACAATACATGGCTGCTCATCATTTTTCCTGTTGAAACTAGGTCAAAATCCAACTATGAGTATGAATGTAGTGTCCTTAGAGAAAGAACGCAGCAGTCTGTGTACAGGATATACAAACAGCAGTCAGAAATCCTGATTACTTGATTTACCGGCAACTCATTTACCTATTTTAACCTGGCAGATACAGATTGAAACTAGAATCAAGGTCTTTCACTTTCTACATGTTTTCCTATGCTTTCGCCTTGAAAAGAGCAAGTTGATCTGTTAAGTGCCTATTGTTAGAAGATGATGGAGAAAAATATCTCCACCAGCCTTGGGTGGGCTGATCTCATATTTTGTCACTTGTTACATAGACATCTCTGCCTGTCTTAATGTGTTCCCTTCAAGTTCAGTCATGAGAAGCAGACATTCTCAAGGAACCAGTTATTACAAGACAAGGAGAACTTACCAGTCTTCCAGTTCATCCTGATAGTTTATCATCCTCATACTTAAAGAGCTACCAATGCTACTTGCACATTATATTTTGTTTTGAATGGTCTGGGTTTACAATGTAGTTGTCTTTGCTATGACTTTCTCTTTTCAGCTGAGAGTTCCTTAAACAACCTGATGGCACAGGGAGGACAAGCATCAGACTACTTCTCTTGTTCCTTAACTGTAGACTTCCTATAGGAAAATACAGACAATGGATCATTCACTGAAATTTACACATTAGCTGATCACATACTGTAAGCATTAAAAATGTCTGTGACATGTTAGATTATGGATGCACTGCCTTATGTCACATCAAAATTATCAGAGAACTAGTCTGTCATCTTGTAAATGACAAAAGATTTCTTTTTCAAGAAAAAAAAGAAGAGCAAAGACATTATTTCATATTCCCCCTGTCAATTTTGATCGTCTACTTAAGCACTGCCTTTTAAAAATAAAATATAATGCTGCAAGAAATGATCATTTTATGCATATTATTATCATATTTATTTTTATATTCAGCTACTCCTACAGTATAACTCAGTGTGGTAAATAGCTCATGCTAATTACTTAAAAATCCATTAAATTTTAAGTCTCATAGCAGATGCAAACACCATTTCTCATTGCATTGCCTACATAATTCATGAACATTTATTAGAATGCAGACTCAAAGCGGACATTTGGTATGTGAGCCACACTCTCCAGTTTTTTGTGTGTTACTGAAAAAATAAAATACATGCCTACAAAGCCTCAATACCAAATCCTTCTGTTCAATGGCTCTGTTGACCTAAATTGAAGACTGAGAGTTTGTAAGATCGTACAGTACAGCAACGGTAGGAGAAGTTGGATATGCGTGGGTGCACAGTTGCAGACTTAGTTCAGTTTGTCACTCCCAGAGCCAGGACTGGTATGCCTGAACAAATGGCTAGGAGGGATCTCAGGTTCAGTCCACGATGTCACACCTGTGTACGATTTTACACAGTGACATTTATGGAATCTATTTTCCTTTTGTTTCTCTTTCTCCTGCCCTACAAGTCATTGTGAATTTACAGACTTGCAGCAGAGAAAAGGATTGTCCTGATCCTCTCACTCTACCAGTCCCCAGTATCAGACCTGTGTACAGTTTTACACAGTGACATTTATGGGTTCTACCTTCCTTTTGTTTTTCTTGACCTACAAATCATTGTGAGTTCACAGTGTTGCTACAACCCAAGCTGACCAGGAAGAGCAAAGGATTGTCTTGACTCTTTCCCTCTACCCTCATTTGAATTTAGCCACTGTTCAGTTCTGGAGGATCTAGCATTCATCAACCTTGTTGGTTCCAGAGGTCTCTGTGTACACTGCGCTCTACCTGCAGAGTATCTCGGATGCTCTCAAGGATTTTAAATAGCACTAGACACATGTGCTCAGGCACTGGAATAATTTCCCTCATGCATGAAAGTTAACCATTTAAATCAAAACTAGATACTTCGGTTTCCATCTACAGTTGAAATTACAGTGGGATTCATTCAACTTATGATAGTTAATATGTCTAATCATGAAATATAGTGACCTTTGGAGGTGATTATTCTGTCTATTTATTGTAAAACAAGTTCAGAGTAGCTAATCTAAGTAACCTGCATTTATACTGCGACTGGTGGTTAAGAAGCTTAGGTATATTCATTATAGGATTTTGATAAAGTCATGTGATGTGTAAGTAGTACCCTGAGTCCTAACACAAAATGTTTTAGTGCGGTAAATAATATTTTTTCCCCACTTTTATTTAATTCAGCTTTATATTCTTCATCTTTGATTTATTTTTTAAAATTTATATATCTCTTTAAGACGTCCCAATACTAAACACTTTTGAAGGATTCTTTCACTGCAGAGATGGAAAGATTTAAGTACTTCAGGCAGTAACTTCTCCAAGTATAGGCTGTACTTTAAGAACAGATTTCTGTATTTCAGACAGTTTTTCTCGAACAAAGCTCACCGGATTTGAAGATATGGTGATTTAGTACTCATATCCACTTTTCAGATTTTAAAATCCTTTAGGTAAATGGATATATGGCATGTGAAGAACAGACTGTCATCATATTTTAGTGCTCTTTACAAGCATTTTAAAAGCTTCCATATAGGACTTCGGCTATTTCAAACTTTTATGCTTCAATTCTCTATTCAATCCTGTAATATTTATCTATCCTCTTTGATCTTGCACTTTGATACAAGTAGAAAACATTTGGGAAATTATCTGACATCTCCTGCTAGCACTTCATTTGCTTTTGTGTTTCTATTTGTATGTTTGTTTGTTTTGTTTTCCTCTCCAAAATACTTCCTTTGTTGTATTTTTGCTATCTTATTTAATATCCTTTATGTGTAATAAATATGTCAAGACTTTTCTTATCTGAAAAACACAGGATCATTTTCATTTTCAACCTCAGCTCTTTAGTTTTAGCCAAGTAGAAGATAAAAGCTTTGACAAATAGTCTTAATCCACGTAAAAGAGGAATATCACTGCTTTCTTTCTTCAGGCTTCAAGGAAACACCACAACGATCACTTTTGGGTCAGATTCTCCAGTCTTGCACATTCATCATATTGAATAGCATCTTTCACAGTCCTAATGAGCTTGGGGGTAACAGCTAAAAGGAAGCAAATACTGAAAGAGAAATTGAGATTCTGCAACTATGGTTAAGTAAAAGGAGGTTTTTTCAAACTCTACCCCAGATTACCTCCACACTGATGAGTTCTGACTTCCATGGTGATTATTCCAGTTGTGTTTTTTCCTGTATTGTTCAAAGATCTTGATGTGTACTTGAGTATTCTAACCTACAAAAGTAAATGATCTTTTTCTCACTTAGGTTTCTCATACTTGAATCGCAGTATGTGTGTATACACATACACAGATATATATATATATATATATATCCTCTGCCCAGTCTTACATGATAACAGTGCTAGGAATTATAGAATCACAGACTCATAGAACGGTTTGGGTTGGAAGGGACCTTTAAGATCATCTAGTTCCAACCCCCTGCTATAGGCAGGGACACCTCCCTCTGGACTAGGTTGCTCACAGGCCCATCCAGTCTGACATAGAATGCTTCCAGAGAGGGGGCATCCACAACCTCGGTGGGCAACATGATCCAGTGTCTCACCACCCTCACAGTGAAGAATTTCTTTCTAATACCTGGTCTAAATCTTCCCAGTTCCAGTTTAAAGCCATTTCCCGTCATCCTGTCTCCACATGCCCTTCTAAAAAGTCTCTCCCCAGCTTTCCTGTAGGCACCTTTCAGGTACTGGAAGGTCCCTAAAAGGTCTTCTTGGAGCCTTCTCTTCTCCAAGGTGACGAACCCCAGCTCTCTCAGCCTGTCTTTGTAGGGGAGGTGCTTCAGCCCTCTGATCATCTTTGTGGCCCTCCTCTAGACCTGCTCAGACAGCTCCATGTCCTTCTTGTGTTGTGGGCCCTAAACGTGGATGCAGTACTCCAGGTGGGGTCTCACAAGAGCAGAGTAGAGGGGCAGAATCACCTTTCCTGACCTGCTGGTCACACTTTTCTTGATGCAACCTAGGACATAGTTGGCCTTCTGGACTGCAAGCACACATTGGCAGCTCATGTTGAATCTTTCATCAACTAAGGCTCCTAAGTCCTTCTCCTCAGGGCTACTCCCAAGCTATTCTCTGTCCAACCTGTATCTCTGCTTGGGATTGTCCCGACCCTGGTGCAGGACCTGTCATTTCAATGACATACCACAAAAACTCTCATAATCACTCTTGTCTTTATGAAATTTTCCTTACATGTAATCATTTATATCTTCTATCAATGTTGCCTTAAAATTCATATGTATTTTCTTACAGTCTTGTTTCCATTCTTCAAAAGAATATGTATTTTAATAAAGAACATACACTGTACGTTTCTCTATGCATCATATTCCTGGAACTCATATAGATCTGTGTGTCTTAAACAAGCTGATCAAGAAAAGATTACTTCTCTGTTTTGATAATGGTTATGACCTGAAAATCTGATGAATAGATAGTTTTAGTTGTTGAATGATTTTATATTATGTAACTGATTTTTTTCAATAACTATTTAATAATTGGAAGGGTTTTGCTGTTCACCAGTCTAATGTATTATCCATCTCCAGAGAAGACAGTCACTTTAGAAGATGAACATTTTATAGTTTGGGACCAAAGACTTTATGATTGTTCTTTAGATCCAAGATTCTTGGTGAATCACAAATGAAGGCTTAGATGATGCCACAATATTTTATTAAATCTTACAAGCTATTTCAGTTTTTATTTCATTTTTCACTCCTTTCTCTCCTTTGGAGTCAAGATAACAAACCATCATATTCTCCATTTGCCTCCAGCAAATCAGAAAATGGGAGCTTTAAAAAATGATGAATCACTTCACATTCACATAATGTCCCATTTTGTAATGTTGAATCATTGACAAAGGACTAGAGCAAAATGTGTTTATGAATGCACTATAGACTGCTATGAAAATTCATTTTAAATATTTTTCATGTGGGTGATGAAAAGTAATCTGTAAGCTACATTTCCTGAAAAAAAAAAGGCCTATGTGAATCTATTTTTATTGCATTTTTGTCATAAACATTTTTCAAAGAGATTTAGTTATACGACTGCTCTGAAAGCAATGCCTCCTATTTTATTATGTCGGCCAACAATGTCAGATGTTGGTGATGTGACAGTAGCAGTTGAACTTTCCTGCCAGTATCCCATTACATGTTGTTGCTGTGCGACAGATGGCAGCAGAGGGGCAGTCCAACAGAATGGCATCTGACATGGAAGTGTATATGAAGCAAAGATGTGTCTCCATGCAGAAAAAAAACACGCACCCACTGACTTTCACTGACATTTTATCAACATTTCTGGAGAACAAACAGTGGATGTGAGCACAATGATGTGGTAGGTGGTGTGTTTCAGCAATGGTGACAGCGACAGTGAACCACCTCCACTGGTGCAGATTTTTACATGGATGGTATGCAGGATCTTCTTCATTGCTGGCAAAAATGTGTTGCTTATAGTTGCTTACAGTTGCATTGAAAGATCAGGCTTTGTAGCAGAAAATTTGTTCTATCAAATTGTGTTACTGTGCTTTTTGTTGTAGTTTTCCATGGTGTCACTGGTTTATGGGCTGGTTCGGCCCTGTTCCGTGACTAATGGGGCTGGGGACCCACAGACCCACGCCCCAAGAAAGGGGAAGGGGGAGAAGGGAGAGGGTAGGGAGATAGGCCTAAAGACAAAACAGCGGCAGCGATCTGAGGAGGGAAACTAATTTACTAAATAAGATATTAGAATGCAAAAATAACACAATATAATACAATATAATTGGAATTGAGCTAATAAATCAAATAAAGAGAGTGTCCGAAACCGAAGGCCTTACGCTAAAGCTGAAGGCGAGACGGCTGGGGAACCTCCACGGCTGAGATGAGCAGCAAAAGAGGAAGTCTCGGGACTTGCGTGCAGTCCTCTGGGGTATGGAGTTCTCTTCTGAGAGCCAGGTACCCAGAAAATTTGGCAGCCCACGGAACTGGAGCATTAACTCTTTAACTTCTAATACACTACATGATGTTATGATGTGGAATACTGATAATAAAAATCATAAAACCATGACACATGGAAATAAATAGGAGGCATTACTTTTGGAAATGTCTTCTTATTTCCACAATTTGCACATTTTCCCTTGTCCCTGTTTCAACTTATATTTCAGTAGACTTTCACCCAAGGGACTTCTTAGCAGTTTTGCTATTTGTATTTTTACTAATAATATAACTGGTAAACTAAGACAAAGTACTCTTATTTATTATTCCTTCCATTTTCAAGACTTCTTTCCCCCAAATCTTTTAACATGATTGCGACTTTACAAACGTGCAGGGAAATAATATCCAGGTACTGCATACGTGTTTGATGTCCAGTGAAGTTCTTGACCTTTATTTGCTGAGGGAATACATGAATAAAATAAAATAAGGGAGAAAATTACATTTAATTCAATGATATTCAACAATTATTTTTTTTCCACTGACTGTAGCTATTTCAGATACACTAACATCCTCCTTCCTGAGGGCTCAAAAAATCTAGAAATCTTTCTTTTTTTGTCTGAGATCATATCATATTAGATTACATATTTTTCTTTGTTTAATGTGTCAAAATAGAATGCCTTCATGTCATTCTTATCCCCCCTGTACATTGAATTGTCCTTTCTCCCATTACATTTATATTGCCCTACATGATTTACATTGCTGTCTGCATTATTACATTGTAGAGAATAGCACTGCAGAACAAGAACATATATTGCAGTATAATAAAATTATTTTCTATTCATAGAGCCACTTTTGAACAATTACAATGATAATCTTTGTGAAAATGACAGAATTTTTCTGTCTGCATTACTTGCTTTGCTATTTTGTTTTAAACTATCAGAAAAAGTTACTGTTTTGAATCTCGAAGGAGAATGCATTGGATCTCATTTTGGATTTGTCTTCTAAATTATGGCAATATTACTCTCATGTCTTACCTTTATATCTGAAAAGCAGCAGGAAATAGGATGTTTCCTCAGATTGAGAACAATTTGGGAAAGAGAACCTTCTAAAGATTAAAATTTTGTACCTTTGGTTGTAAACATTACATATAATATCCAAGCAAGTTTTTTACTTGCATATCTAGAACTGGAATATTACAGTGGAAATACTATGTTCTAAAGCAGAGTTATATCAAACATTAATCTTAGTAATCTATGGAGTATTTCTGTGTTCTTCTGTAAATCTACCTGATATGGCATTTTGTCATCGAAATAAGAGGAAATAAGATGATTTTGTGAATGACAGTTGCTTTGAAATTTTGATTTACAGAGATTTATCTCCTTATGTCTCAGAGTATGTAGGTAGTCAAATGCACATTTTGAATGAATTTCAAGTACCTTAAGTGGATCAAAACAAACAAAAACATAAGTAGTGCCACAGAATGAGATAAGTTTGGTAGATGTTACATTTACTTGCACTTTCATCACTGAAAAATATATGATGATAAACAATGACAACTCACTGGACTTCAGCTTTGGAAGGAATGTATACATCAATGAGAGTGACAAACTGAAAGGTAAATGTTGCTTATTATTTGTAGTTAACTGAGCAATTGTTGAATTCCACTGAGTATGTGTGCATATATATTTATATTTATATTATATATATATATTTATGCTGTTTATATCCAATCCAAACCATTCTATGATTCGATGATATTTGGATTAAAAAAGACTGTGCCACATGATTACACCATTTAGGGGACATATAGTATTAGGGTAATTTAAAAATGCAAAGTTTTCTCCATTAGAGTTACAAAATAGTAAACTTATTTTTTGCTAGATAGAGTGATAGAGATCTCTATCACTTCAAGTGAATACAATTTTTTGTTTTACCTATTGTTCATTTTCTATTAGCAACTGCTACTTCTGCTACACTGTAATTGGTAGCACATTTAAGATATTCAATAAATGAAACATTTTAATGTTTCATCCTTACTGTGCTACCAGTATCCATTTCTAGCTAATGCAGTATATACATTTTATGATGGGTGAACTCTACTGCGAAAATGGCAATATATAGTCTTCCAATTACAGCAATTGTTCCAATTAGGTAACTTTCAGTGAGGTATTAAGGAATACCCAGTGGTTGTGCAAAATATGACAGGAAAACAAATAATTGATGGAATGATTTGTGCACAGCCAAAACTCCAACTTGTTTGTTTTGTGAGGGGTGGGGGGTCCCGTCTGTTTCTTTTTGACATTCTATTCCCCTATCTTCATTTGGTTAGATTTTCCCTAACTTTATATATTGTTTCATAATTTGAGTACATAAAATACCCAACATTAACAAAATCTTCATCAATCTTATGAAACATTAAAGATTTGAATAATGAGGCATAGTGGACCCTCATCAAGTTTGTTGATAACACTTAAG
This sequence comes from Aquila spilogaster, assembly GCA_024606505.1. Lineage (NCBI taxonomy): Eukaryota > Metazoa > Chordata > Aves > Accipitriformes > Accipitridae > Aquila > Aquila spilogaster. The sequence continues at coordinate 11,504,559 of JANHGO010000037.1, read as the reverse complement.
TGGGAGGAATGGCACATACAACATAGAGTTGAGCTGCCGTCCAGTGGGACTTAGACAGGCTGGACAAATGAGAAATGCAAAGTCCTGCACCTGGGTGGGAACAACCCCAGGCACCAGTACATACTGGGGGCCCCACCTACCTGGAAAGCAGCTCTAAAGTAAAGGAGCTGGGGTCTTGGTGGACATCGAGCTGAACATGTACAAGCAATACACTTTTACTGATGACAAGAGTAATGGCATTCTTTGTTCCATTAGGCAGTTTCAAGGGAGATGATTCTTACCCTCTGCTAGGCACTAGTGAGGCCACACCTGGAATGCTACATCCAGTTCTCGGCTGCCCAGCACAAGAGACATGGGCAAACTTGAAAGAGTCCGATTGAGGGACAACGGAGACATTTGAAGGGACTGAAACATCTCTCCTATAAGGAGAAGTTGTGCTCACTGCCAAGACAAGAGGCCATGGGCACAAACCGGAACACAAGGGGCTGCATCTGAACATCAGGAAGCACTTCTGTGCTGTACAGGTGATAGAGAACTGGCACGGGCTGATGACAGAGATTGTGGATCTTCCTCCTTGTGGACATTCAAAAGCCATCCAGACATGGTCTGGGCAAGGAAATCTAGATCTCTCTGTCTGAGCAGGGAGGTTGGACCAGATGATCCCCAGAGGTCCCTTCCAATCTCAAATATTTTGTGATTCTGTGATGCCATTCCTAAATGATTCTCCTTTTGTTTTTCAGTATAGAAACTTCATGATGGCTAATAATTAGGATTGAGAAATAATCATAAAAAAAAAGAGTTTGGGATTTGAGTATGTGAAAGTCTTATTAGGTAACTAAAACTTAACAAAATCAGTGGGAGTATCTGCAGCTTGCACAAAAGGACTCTCTAAAAATAATGTAAAAAAAATGTTTTTTCTCTTCTTGTTACTGTTATTTGTTACTGTTCAGTCATTTAAATTCTGAATGGAGAATACCACCATTCTGCCTTGTGTACCTCTCTGTTTATTTGTAATTGATATGGGATTTAATTTTTGCTTCTGGAGTGACCCAATTCATCCCATCTTGAAACAGTTATCTAAAACAGGCAAGATGAAAACTCCCACTGTGCTGATTTTTCTTTGGTTATATGAGGCACCTAAAAAACCTTTCTCAGGTGCAGATGTCTATACTAAAGATGTCTTTAGTTAGATGACATAAATCCCACTGATAAAACTAGGTGTTATATATTCACATTCCATGAATAAGAAATATGTGTAGGTATTTTTTAAGGTCTGCAGCAAATACACTGTAGTTTTTTAGAATACCCTTTGACAATACTAAAAAAAAATCTAAGCATACAAAGAATGTATCTGTAATACTCAGACAAACCAAAGTAAGAAAAAACTATAATTCTTTAGACAATTATATAGAACATTATGGCTTTTAAAAAGCAGCAGCAGAATCTTTTTTAACACATTATGTTTCCATCTACCACTTAACATTGATTTCATTTATTTTACAAGATTGCATTTAGTCTAACTATTTATCTCTGTCAGTCAAAGCAGTCCTATTGTGGTAAGATGATGTTTATTTGTACAAGATTAACACCTGCTGATACAACTTTTTAGTATAAAATGGAAAAAAGAGACAACGTGAATAATTTTGAAAACAGTTGTGCAGATTTGTTTTGCCTTTCTTAGTGCAAATTATTCCAATTCTCAATCACCTCTTGGAAAAAAAAAAAAAAGCATTCCTGGGTTCTTTTAAACTCTTTTTTATCTTTCCTTTAGATGCAACTGTTTATTCTGTCAGTGTGTCAGAGTAGCTATACTGGAAAAAAAACTATTACTGCTGAATAGTAAGATGTTCACAGATTAATCAGAATGAGGAAACACAGAGAAGAAGGCTCGTTCCTTGGCATAAATTGTCAAAGTATCTGTAATTTTGTTGTAACTACATTGCTCTACTCCAGTAAGGGGTATTGCAGTAGAGGTTTGTGCCTCTGTATAGGTTTGCACAACCTCAGAACTCATTCTGTTTTCGAACATGCTTCACCCTAGTTTTCCTAGGTGAGTATCTGAAATAGAGTACTGACATCAGTTAGACCTGTAGGTTTCCACCAGTTCTGATAATGAGGTCACTATAAGAAGTTCTGCAGATTTGTTTCTTTGCTGGAGTCTCTGTTCACCTTCCTAGATACCTTAAGTGGTAGCACTTAAAACAAGTCTTGAAGACTTAATGGTTTAAAACAATGTTACACTGATAAAGCCAAAAATGTTTCTGCAAAATGCTAGAGGTCAATCAACATGGCATATTTCCAGCATCAAATTCCATCTAGATGCCTTTAATTAATTCATCAATCAATGGTGGGAAAATCTGGTCCTGTTACCTTGCTTCTCAGATCCTAATCAAAAGCTAATTAGCATTAAAAAGTTCAATAGACTATTATGGAATAAATACCTAGAATCATCTTGCTTGGTGTGAGGGGAAAAGGATACTGATAAAGTTATTTAGGTAACAAGTACTTTAATATTACGTACTATTTGGAAACTGTTTACTCAAGTTGAGTAAGAGAAGCATTATGGAGAAGATGTAAGCAGGGTTAACTCACTGGACCACAGAAGGAATTTTTATCAATAGTAAGGACTGAATTTGTTTTAGATCTTATGTAAAGGTTCCAGCAGATTCAAATTTCATTTGAAAACATCTGTTCTTACTGTATTTAAAAATTCCTCCTCCTTTGATTTCTTATCCTTTATCTAGAACTTTATTTCATATTCACCTCAGCAGAAGGAGAGAGTAGGTGGACTTAATATGGCTGTCTCATGAGACTGTGACTGAAGGTATTTGTATCACATATAGGTGGCAATCTTTTTTTCAGCCATGTAACTGTATGACTTTATCAAACTTCAGATCAAGATAGATTGCCTGCTGATTAAAGGTCCCTAAGGGTGGAGAGCTGCAAATCAAAAGCTCATAAAATTTTTAAAATTCTACCAAGATTAATGACAATACTCAAATCCAAATCACTCTACAGGAAGGATTAAGTCTGCTAAGTCTTATTTTGATAATTAAATACAATGGATTGTTCATAACATCTTCTAAATCTTGCTCTAGTTGGGGTAAAAATTTGGTGAGAAAAGCTATGTTTAACATATGTCACCAACAAAAGTTACAGAATCTTAGAAAATCCTAAGTTGGAATGGACCAAAATGAGCTTCAAATCCAACTGCTGACTCCACACAGGAGAACTCCAAAATCAAACTTCATGTCTGAGAGCACTGTCCAAATGCTTCTTGAACTCCAGCAGGCTTGGTTCTCAGATTTCTCATGTCCACTGGGGAGCATGTTCCAGTGCCTGAAAAACATCTCACTGAAAAACTATTTCTAAATACCCCACCTGCCCCTCTGTTCCACTCGTGAGGAGCTGCAGGCCACCATGAGTTCTTCCCTCAGTTTTTTCTTCTCTTGGCTGAACAAAGCAAGGGATCTCAGCTTCTCCTCATACATCTTCCCTTCTAGATCCTTGACCATCTTTGTAGTCCTCCTTTGGATGCTCTCTAATAGTTTTACGTCCTTCTAGTATTGTGGTGGCCAAACCTACACCCAGCACTCTAGGTAAGGCTGCACAGCGCAGAGCAGAATGGGACAATCCCTTCCCTTGAATGGCTGCCAGTGCTGGGCCCATAGGGTATTGTTGGTCCTTTGGGCTGACAGAACACACTACTGATCCATATGCAGCTCCATCCTCCAGTCTGTACATATAACACGAACTGTCCTGTCCCAAAATCCAGCACTTGCTCTTGTCAAGCTTCATAGAATTATTGGTGCTTGTCCTGCCCTATAATTTGTTAAGGTCTCTCTACCATTGAGAGAGTCAACAGCTCTTCCTAATTTAGTGATCTCTCCAGATTTAGTATGCATTTGTGTTCTATATGTGGATTATTTATAAAACTACTGAAGAGAATTGACCCTGGATACACCCTAGATACTGCCCATCTGCCTGATTGACAGATCAGGACCTTTGAGCCCAATCCATCACCCAATTGTTGACCCAGCATATCATTATGCTTTTGTCTAGCAGAATGCTGGAACACTTGTCCAGAAGTATACTGTGAGAAGCAATATAGAAGCTTTGCTGAAATCCAATGGGATTGTATCTACTAGCTTCAGTATTCCACTAAATGGGTAACGTTGTAAAAGGAGATTAGGTTACTCGAGCAGGACTTACAAATCATGAACCCATGCTGGCAATGACCAATAACTGCCATGTCTTTCAAGTGTCTTTCAGAAACTTCCAGAATACTACCCATAATTTTGCTAGCCACCAAGGTAAGATTAACAAGCCTATAATTACCAGGGCCTTATTTCTGTCCTTTCATAAAAACTGAAACAACATTTGTCAGCTTCAGGTCTCCTGGGATCTCTTCAGATTTCCAAGACCACTGAAAAATGACTGAGATGTCTCACAATTACATCAGCCAGCTCTTTAAGGACCCTAGTACCGAAGCCTACAAGATTCTAGATATGAAAAGGATACTCATGAGCTCCATCTACTGGCCCATTACTTATTACTTGCATGCAATAATATTTCAGCCACTAGTGAATATAAATGAATACAACAGCCAAAAGGTAAATAAATTATTGTGTAACAGAACTGATTTCTGATCAGATACTATAAAAACAAACAAACAAACAAAATTAAAAAGCAGAATGACAGACATTTCATCACTCCATAAATATATTTAAAGTTAAATTATTTGGAGGTTATTCTTAGTTATGTAATCACTGAGGCAGCACTGTGGGTTAATGCCATACCTCAAACAAGATGATCCTGCCACATCACAAACAGTGAATAAGTGGTCTGGTAAAATGGGAGAGGGCAGAAATCAACACAGTTATAAAAATGTAAAGTCCAGGACTAAGACAGACACCAAAGCTGGACTATATGCTGTCATTTTTTGAGCTATAAGGAACAAAGATTTCTTTCTGTTTTCTTTGCTGTTTTTGTTTGTTTGTTTGTTTTTCTTTCACATTTTGTAACAAGCAAAAAGCAAAAGTTGCACAATGCAATGCAGTACAATAAACAGAACTTGCATGTCCTGAAGTTTGCTTTCGGTACACAAATGAGATGAATGCACAAAGCTATTTCTGCTAAATGTATGTGACGTCTTTAAAAGCAGGAATTGTATCAGCCCTCTGGGGGAGAGATAGTGTACACATAATGAGAGTTGTCCCACTTTGTTCTTAATTTTCTTATATTAAATACTCATATGATGGAAACCCAAACACTGACAAATAAAAGCCTTGCCTTTCTTTCTCTGTTTATAACCAAGATAAAGGGCATAAAAGGCATGTTAAGAAATCCTTGAGAAGAGAAAACACTAAAAGAAGCAAGAAAAAAAGTGTGTGTAATGGAGAAGCTGCAGGATTGATTTGCTCCAGGAGTAAGCCCTTCATTTCTGAAAATATCTTTTGCTAACATGCAATATAAATCAGCTGTCATTTGTGCCTATAGACTCCTAAAGTAAACAAGAGCAATGAAAATGTAATACAAAAAATCAAAGTGATGAAACCAATTAAAATAAAAAAAAAAACTATTAAAAAAATGAGCCTTTAACCCCAGAAGATGAAGTTTGTGAGATCACAATATTGATTAAATGACTGGTTTTTTTTATTAATGTAAAGCAGACAAAATCCCTCAAATAAGGAGCTGATTTCTTTTTATATTCAACATAAATTTTAAATGAGATATTTGTAAATAATCTCAATTTTTCTTTTGCCATGTCTAAAACATCATTGCTTGCCTGATGAAGCTAGTCTGTGTTTTTAATTAATCATTGATTCACCGTCAGAAAGTCTGGATATTCTTTAAAAGAGAAGGGACTTCTTACATATAAACTGTACCCTGGGAACATGATTAGAAGCTGGGTTGGGAAGTTCTGTAAGTATTTAGTAACTTATAAGTTAGTGCCTCATGTCTCTTTGAGAAGCTCTCCCGTCAGCAGTACATAACTCTTCCAGTTTTAAGACCAACAACTTCTTCATACTCAATTACTCAGTGCTCATCTTTCTATGTTTCTATTAGGCCACAGATGAAAAGTTTTAATGGCTTCTTTATAAGTGCTTCATGAACACCTTTACAAATGGCTGGCAAGCTTGCTCCTGGCCTCTTAGGAAACTCCCATCCATTTTGTCTGCTTTCTCCTTCTTTTCTGTGTATCAGAGATCTGGCACATCAACAAACTACTGGATCCTTTCTGCAATCCATACTTCTTCACTTCAAAGTTCAGTACTAAATAAGAACTTATATTGTTTGGTGACCTTTTGTACAAGCGCTTCAGCAGCAATTAAATGTTCCTTTCCTTTTGCGCCATGAGAAGACCCAGACTGTCTGCTTGCTTTTCAAGTGTGGAGTAAAACAGCGCTGTTAAGAACAGCGATAGCAGACTCCTTTTTCATTAGCAGCAACAGTAAGAAAAGTCAGAGAAGGCAAAGCAGCTGCTATAGCTGATACCAATGTGCCAATATTCCAGCAGGAGTATAATTTGATTTCCAACTGTGAAGTGACACACGCAGCACATAGCTGTAATTTTGATATTAGTGCATAAATAACACTGTGTTCAAATTCAACATTCATATTTCCACTTATTGCAAAGAACAGGGAGCCAATTTCCTTCTCACAGTTTACCGTGCTGTGGTGTACAAGTCGTAAATGCCTTTAACTACTAAATAGACGTAATCAGCGACATTCAGTCCTCTTTGTAATCATTTTTGCTAGATAAGAATAGCGAATGGAAACTGCTAAACTGACCCAGTTACCTGGGTCATCCCACATCTCAGAATTCTCTCAGTGCTTTATCCTCACCAATGTGCTAATTGAAAGCGTGAACAAGAAATTATGAAAAACTTCATCTATTATTTATCATAACAGCTTCTTAGGTATTATAATTGTGAATATTGATCGAGTTGAAGTTAGGCATTTTCTTACAATGAGAAGAGCAAATTAAAGCCTTCATGATGCCTAAAAGCTGACAAAAAATAAAAATAGAAGTAGTTTCCTAAAAGTCTGATATCATGTGAAACAAGCACCTCATCATTCCAGTCAGCATACAGTCATCAGGCCACACAAAACACTGTGTAGTGATGTGAAATGCAGACCCTCATGTTTTGTTGAATCACGTGTTTCAAGAACAAATTAAATGTCAATATTGTGTTGTAAGTTTATTTTGATTGGTTTCTAAGTATTCACCCAGCTATGATGATTTTGTTTTTCTCAGTTACTGCTTTGTAGCATCTATTACTGAGTAACATATCTTATTAAGATGATAACATTAGAGTACACTAAAATGTACACAGTGTGGTACTTCACTGTGCCGCCTTCATTCTTGACCTTGTTGTCCATTCAAGAGTAGCTCATGCTAATGCAAAAGTGTAACTCACAGAGAAAATGAGATGCTCCTGTTCAAAACTAAATTCATGCCTGTATTATTACTGTGCCATCTTAATGAATAAAGTGGGCCCTGGGCATTTCTCAGGCTTTGAGAACAACTGATGTAGTCCACACTAGCTTGCATACATATAACTAAATTGCGTTTGGTCTTTTCTGAATGAGGGATAATTGGTGAAAGTCATTCTAGAGAACACACTAAAAATTAGAACTGAGCTATCAAGGGCCAGTAATTATGCTCTGCGCTGCCTCATGTAGTTTCCTAGTATAGATGTATGCTTTATGTCCCTAAGGCACAATGTGGAGTATCAAGATTTTGAAAAAGAGAGCTCACACTGTGATCCCAGAAGGCCGGAGCTGGAGGTCTGGAGCCCGTGTTTTAAATGAGATACGAATTTTTGCACATGGGCAGAACAGGCCCAACTCCTTTTACCTGACCACAGGAATCCTCTGGTCTGTAAAGTGTGAGACATGTTTCCGGAGGTTGATTTTTAGTTCAGTTTAAGTTAGCTGAGTCACATCCTGAAGCTGTCCTTTTTTGTTTTTCATCCTTCGAGTGTATTTACTATGTGTACCTAATTTTAGCATTTTGATTAAATTAAGATGGGGTAACAAGAAGGAAAAAAAAACACAATGGAATCAAAAACCTTTTGATGGAGAAGGAAACAACCATGAACTGAGGTGAGCTGAGCTGTCCATAAACAAGCTGGAAGGAGAGCCAGCACAGAAGACATAGCAGGATGGAGCACCACATCAATTCTTAACCGTAAATTGAACGTTTTCTATATTGATACAGTGCAAGGAGAGAGGCAGTACCCTCCATGCTGCTGCTGAGAGAGGGAGCATACAAAGCTAGCACTGAACACTGGTCGGGCAAGCTCGTAGTCCGTCACACACTCCTAACTTGGAAAATTACCCCTTTTTTTTTATGAAAGAAAAACCCACAGCTGCTAGAGAACAGATTTTCTGAATATGCAGTACAAGTAGATAATGCATACAAAGATAGAACAAATGTTGAAATGCCTGTTGGAAAGGATGCATTATAGCCACAAAACCAATTGAATCATCATCATGCCCTTCACAATCATATTTTTCCTTGCTCCACACACAGCATATTGGTAAATCATGAGATTATTATGCTGCAAATAACCTATTCAAAACAAAGCACACTGTATCCTGTCCTTAGCATAAATGTGATTTTTTTTTTCATAAATGCAGTATCACAGAAATACGCTGGGAGATAAACAAAGTGAGGCAGGCAGGGATTTATTTTTTCTAAAGTAGAACATCTGGAGTCAGCTGAAGAGTGTAGCAGTGGGTTTCAAGATTAGACCAAAGGAAAATTTTGTCCAATCAAAGTGGAGATAAAACACACAAAAAAATATCAGAAATACATAAATGAAATAAGTGTAAATACTTCAGAAAAGTGTTATTTCAGGAGATGATATTGATTATTACAGCTTTTCTTAAGTAAAGAAAATGGAGAAAAAGAGCAATAGAAAGACTTACCTGAAGTATGAAACACTGAGTTTCAAGTCCTGTGGGTTTTGAATAGCTCTATTATGTGGAGAAAAGAAGAAATTATAAACATGCAGAATAAAAATAGATTTCAAAACCTCAATATGCTTCAAAAATGTATGCATTATTATTTTTGCATGCATACCTTGTATGAATTGGTTTTGACAGCTTATTATTAACTGTTAAAAATCACAAAACTTATACCATTTTTAACAAGTTTAAATCTCGAGGCAGGAATGCAGTAATGATTTTATCTGGCACTCTCCTGGGAAAGATGACTTAATGTTATACTGCTTTCATTCTAGGGATAGAGAAAAAGCAGAAAGCAAAGTGACTTGTTCTAGCCTGGACTTCAATCAATAATGTAGCTCTGACTAATAAAATCCCCCAGCTACACGTATAAAATGTCTTAAGCACTGTAGAATTACTTGGACTGTAAATCCTTTGGGTCAGGTACCATATTTAAATATATGTTTGTACAACATAAAATATACTGTAAATTCCTATGGAGTTATAATAGGTACTTCTAGCTATTATTGTAATACAAACAGTAAATAAAAAAAAAGAAGTCCTTAATCTCAGTTATGATAACATTAATCAGCAAAACAATAAATAAAAATTGGTTCACAAAAACATTCCCAAAGAATCCCTCAGAAATCAGAAGCAGCTCTAGGAAATCATTGAGGAAACTGTATTTTTAAAATGCAGCCAGACAAGTTGAAGACAAGCTTTGAAACTTGCAGCAGATACTTGACTTGCTTCCATCATTAAGTAGTACGATAATATTGAAATTTTCTTCCAGTTGAAGACTACGTTATATGTGTGCTTACACATTTATACACATTTATATATGCTTCAAATTCTCTGTTGTCCTAAAAGTATCTGCATTATTTGGCCTTGTGATGGCTTTCAGATTGTGGATCTAGTTGAGAAAAAGCTACCAATGTCATAAAGACTTTTGGTTTTCCAGAGGACTGGAAAAATAAAATTGAAGATTTGATTAACCACTATGATTAGTTCCTTTAGAATGTTGTCCTCATTCAGTAAGACTTGTTTTGATCTGTTTCTCTCCATTATTCTGCCTTTTCAGACTTAACTTCCATCTAACTGGGTTAAAGATCTAGGTACTCTCTCTCTCATTCTCTTTCTCACTAATTTCTCATTATTTCAGTACTTCATTGCTTTATTTCATTTGTCTGTAAGGTGTAATATTACTACAACATTTTGTAACCTGTGGGATATTTGTATTTGCATCCAAGAAGACACAGCATTCCCAAAGCCTTTTGTTGTTATTACTATCTGGGAAGGACCTGAGAACCCACCTCCCTTCCTTTTCAGATCAGTAATCCTAGGAAATAATGCTTTATTCTGATTTTTTTTGCTTTTGAGAATGTTCAAGGAAGAATGAATATGATAGGATGCATTTGCACCTAGGAGAGCTACATGGGACTGGTCTGCTTCTAGTCATGTTGACCAAATCAATGAGTCATGTCTGCAGATTCATTTGATCTGTGAGTTCAGTAACAACAGGAAGTGCATACTGTCAAGTAGAATGACAAATCTCAACCTCTGTATGCCTTTGCATTCTTACCCCTGCCCTCACTCATGATTAGGCCAGTAGAGATACAACTTTCTATTTTTCCTGCTGTATTTTTTGTTCAATAACAGCAGAGTTCTTAACAACATGCAGAACAGATATTAAACTCATGCTTGATGCTTAAAGCTTGCATTGGAGAAGATGCCCATAGGAAGCTGTGATGCATTGAGACTGCATATTTAAGAATGTTGTAATTCTTATTAATGATCCTGAAAAGTTAGCTAGGAAGCCGACATGCAGTCTTTCTATGCTGGAAGTTAACTTTATTGTTGTTCATTTCAAATCCCATCTGTTTCCATAATGCTGCTTAATTTTGAAGTTATAACATTTATCTTCAGTAGAACATAAATCAAAAAAATTCCACTACTAAATCAAGTATTTGCACACATCTCTAATCCAAAACAACAAAACAATAATGATTAGTTATTTTCTTCTATCAAACACTTCAGCTGGAAATGTACAAATGAACTAACTGATTTCCAGTTCAGTGTTCCTTTTGCCTCGTTTGGATTTTTAAAATCATTGTTTTATTGCTGTTGTTTGTGGTTTTAATTTTGTTTTGGAATTCATGACTCATGTAATTGCCTAAACAGGATCTTGACCCTATTCCCTAACGCTTATTCATGGGAAAATGGGGGAGCAAAATCACTGTTCCCATTCCCTTCCCAAGCACAGGTTGCTGGAATACTTTATCTTTCCATATAAATGCAAATGCAGGGATTTTATATCTTCTCTTTCTTTAATAAATGAGACTAATGAAGAGGAAGAATACAAAGAAATAATGTCCTTCTAGCAGGCTTCAATTCTATGCCGCTTCGAAGTCCAAAGGAAAACAGGCTGGAAGGCTTTTAGAATAGTTCAACCAGTAATCAAATACTTGGATTGAATTATCTTTTTTTTTTTCTCTTTTTTTACCCTTTTATGAAAAAAAATCTAGCAGTTTGTGGTTAAGAGTTTTCCCAGAGACTTGGCAGATGCACTTCAGGTTTGATGTCACTGTCTTGTATTACAAGCCCGAAGCAGTGCAGAGTAGACCACCGTAAGAGTGGTCCAATGGATGTAGAAAGACGTGGTTTAGTGAGAACTATTGGTGATAGGTGGACAGTTGGACTGGATGATCTTGTAGGTCTTTTCCAACCCTGATGATTTTATGATTCTAAGATTAGTCCATGTCCCTCCATTCCTCCAACCTTACCCCCAAAGGCAAACACATATGACAAGTCCTATTAAAGTCAGTATATCAACAGATCCAGGCAGACCTCAAATCCATCTTCTGCAGTGCAGGGTTACCTGAAGAGATGATGACAAGCTGGGAGACATCTTTCCCTTAATATTGGCCCTTACAACTACATCACGTGCAATGGTATGGTGTCCTCACTCACATCTTATGAAGCAAGCCAAAGGGGCCAGTCCCACCAGCTCCTGATCGCAGAACCACCATTTAAAGGTACACTTCCCCACCTCTTCTCTCAACAGCTGTGCAAGCGTTGGCAACAATGATTGCTGAGCAAATAAAATAGTTCAAAACCACACACTGCTCACTAAAAAATATTCAAGTATTCTCTGTTGTAAACTGGAATTTAGATTACATAGTGCTCTTCTAGAATGTGGGCAGCAGTGCTTTCAAACATCACTAGATCATTGCATACAGTCTCAACAACTATGAAAGGAGGTTGCAGGGTGTCGATCTCTTTTCTCAAGTGACAAGTGATAAGACATAAGGAAACAGTCTACAATCACACCATAGAGGTTTAGATTGGACATTAGGAAGAATTTCTTCACAAAGAGGGTTGTTAATGGAAGACACAGAGAAGGTGCTCAGGGAAGTGTTGAAGTCTCCATCTCTGGAGGTGTTTAGAAGGTACATGTATGTGCCACTAAGGAACATAGTGTGGTGATGTGACTCAGTAGGTCAGATTGATGTTTGGACTTCATGATCTCAAAAGTCTTCTCAACTCTAACTGATTCGGTGATTCTGTGAGTTAATTCTTCTTGAATGAAGACTGTGATACTGACTTGTCTTGGCTATTAGTCTGCTGCCTGATAGCTTTATGAGAAAGAGTGTTTACAGCTTCTTCTGCCTTTTCCATGGCTCTGAAGCAATGATATCCATCCTTTAACAGTGTCTCTTTCTAGAACATGAACATCACATCAGGGCTATCTCACGATACTGTGATTTTACATTCCTGACAAGCTAACATCATTCTGAAGAACTGGCAGCAATTCAGTAACCTCAAATTGTGTTGCTTTTTGGTGCTTTATATCTGTTGTGTCTAAGTCTGATTTAAAATCAGTTTCTAAGAATTTTAGTGTTCTTGTTGTCAATTTTCTAATGGACAAAATAGCTACAGAGGCAACCTATGCATCACTGCTTACGTTCTGTATTTTACCAGCACTAAATACAGATTTTGCAGCCTCTTTTTAGGAGGCACTTTATTATTCTGACACCATTCTCTACGATCTCACTAGATCACACAAGATAGAGATGGTTGTCTTGTCACTCTATGGCCCACTGGCAGATTTTATTATTATTCGTCTACTACAGATGCAGCACAGATGATCACTAGTTTGGAAATCACATCTTCTTCTTAGGTTTTCTCAAGAAAGTGAACAAAGATCAGAGACAAATATAAATATTTTTTTCTCAACAGCATGAAAATATCTAATTTCCTGGACAAGTTTTTTTATTCTTTTAAGATTTTTTTTGGCTATCTGATGAGCTTTGACAGAGTTAGGAATGTTGCTAGCAGTGTTAACAGCTTTAACAATACTGCTACTACTATAAGTGAACCAGTGATTTTTAAGGCTTTTCATTTTATAATGATCTTGGTATAACCTTCAAATACATTTTCCTCGTAACACAGAAATGTCATCAAATGCAACTAAGCAATATCCCATTTTCACCCTTAATTGTTAGTAGAGGTCACAGGTTACTTTTGATGAAACCTGATAGGGTAGAGACACATTGCAGTAGATGATACTTTATTTTTTAAGATTGAATCACTTGATCAAGATACTTGTATCCATATATAAATATTGTATGTTACCAATAAGCTCTTTAGTCAAATGCTGCTCCTACACATTTTGAAAGCTCTGCAAGACCTGCTCTTATTTTGACATTCACATTTCTTTGAACAAGGCACTGAATTAAGAGACTTCTTCAGGCTTATACTAATCTTTCTTTTTTCTTTTTCTAATCAATCCATGGTATCTATGATTCCATCTAGCCATGTTTTCATATGCATTTAAGTATGTGTAAATGCATATTGCAATACATATGCACAAATATAAGTGAAATATGTATGAGAGTTGCTTCAAAAGTAATGCCTCCTATTTCATTTTTTTTTTTTTAACCCACAACATCAGGGGAAAAGAGGTTGAACGTTCCCTCCAATATCCCACTCTATTTTGGTGCTGTGTGACAGGTGGCAGCAGAGGGGGCAGTCTGATAAAATGGATGTGACAAAGAAGCAAAGGGGAGTCACTGAATTCCTTCATGCGGAAAAAATGGCACCCACTGGCATCCATTAACATCTGATGAACATTTCTGGAGACCAGACAGTGGATGTGAGCACAGGAAGGTGGTGGGTGGTGTGTTTCAGCAGTGCTGACAACAACTGTGGATCACCTCCACTGGTGCAGATTTTTACAAGCATGAAGGCTCTTGTTCTTTGTTGCTGAAAATGCACAGCTAGTGGTAGTGAGTATATTGAAAGATAATGCTTTGTAGCTGAGAATGTGTTCTATCAAACAGTGCTATTGTGCTCTTTGTATATATCACATCATATGTACTATAGATCTATCCATTTATTAATTAATATATCTTCGTGAAAAAGACAATTTGTTCAACATTTTTCCCCAGAGAAATAGTATTTTATTACCAGTTCCAAGTGACTCTTTTTTATTATAAATATATTACTTTTCTCTGATTGAGAATGGTAACACCTTGTTTTACTACAGATGCATAAGTTACTTTTTTTCCAATATTTGCTGTGTTGATATAAAAAAAGGATGCCACTTTTCGGACTCAGTGGAGTCTGTGAACAACACAGACTTTATATACTTTCACAACTGCAGATTTATTAACCAATGCCTTCAGGTTCCCAAGCCCTACATTAAAAACTGAATTCTGAATCCCTTGGACATCACTGCTGATAGGGGAGCAGTTGTACTGGGTGATCTTGGAGGTCTTTTCCAACCTCGATGGTTCTTTGATTCTATGATTCTATGTCTTGTAGACTCATGTTCTAACTTAGGGCTGCTCTAATGCTTTAATTTTGTTTTGTTGTTATTTGGACAGTCTGTGAATCTTTAAAACTTTCCATTGCCTACTGATACAATATTGCTGATTGTCAGACCTTCACTGTGATCTCTATGTGCACTTTGCTGCATCAATTTCTCTCCAAGGTGTTTCATGTGTTACTTTTTTCACTGTCTTGTGCTAGCCCAGCAACTCTGACCTAGTCAGTGCTGACTGGAACTTCCAGTCATGCTTTGCTACTACTTTTCATCCTCTACCCTGAAAAGCATCATCAGTCTTGATCCTCTTTATCATCAAACTAATTATTGCATTTCTGTGCAACATCTCAACTGCAGGAAAAAAAAAAATGTATGTATATATATCAGTGTGACCTTCTGAAAAGCCCTACCTGGCCAAAGGAGTATCAAATATGCGCAAATGTGGGAAAAACATGTATATGTTTGGAATGATTAATCTTCCTTTCATTCAACACAATTGTTTTATTTAAATTTAAGTGTTGATAAAGAACACCTAAGATTTTTCAGAAACCACCATGGATCTATTTATGTCTCCCTTAAGTCTTTATACTAGCAAGCAAAGCTTTCTCTGAGCTTTTTTTGTATTTTGTTTTTTCAGATTCAAGGCTATGGTTTAGGATCTGAGCTCTTAAACAGATAACTCTTATTCAAATTGCTATGTGCATGAGTTGGGTTGTAAGTATGGTAGTAGAATCATGGAATCATAGAATCAGAGAATGGTTTGGGTTAGAAGGGACCTTTAAGATCATCTAGTTCCAACCCCCTGCTATAGGGAGGGTCACCTCCCTCTGGACCAGGTTGCTCACAGCCCCATCCAGCCTGGCCTTGAATACTTCCAGGGAGGGGGTATTCACAACCTCGCTGGGCAACTTGATCCAGTGTCTCACCACCCTCACAGTAGAGAATTTCTTTCTAATACCTAGTCTAAATCTTCCCAATTCCAGTTTAAAGCCATTTCCCTTCATCCTGTCTCCACATGCCCTTCTAAAAAGTCTCTCCCCATCTTTCCTGTAGGCACCCTTCAGGTATTGAAAGGTCCCTAAAAGGTCTTCTTGGAACCTTCTCTTCTCCAGGCTGAAGAACCCCAGCTTTCTCAGCCTGTCTTTGTAGGGGAGGTGCTTCAGCCCTCTGATTACCTTCCTGGCCCTCCTCTGGACCTTCTCAGACAGCTCCATGTCCTTCTTGTGTTGTGGGCCCTAAAACTGGATGCAGTACTCCAGGTGGGGTCTCACAAGAGCAGAGTAGAGGGACAGAATCACCTTTCTTGACCTGCTGGTCACACTTCTCTTGATACAACATCAGATATAGTTGGCCTTCTGTGCTGCAAGCACATTGTATTGGCTCATGCTGAATCTTTCATCAACTGACACTCCCAAGCACTTTTCCTCAGAGCTACTCTCAAAGCATTCTCCACCTAGCCTGTATCTGTGCTTGAGATTGCCCCAACCCAGGTGCAGGACCTTGCACTTGGTCTTGTTGAACTTCATGAGGTTGGCATGGGCCCACCTCTCAGTCCTGCCCAAATCCCTCTGGATAGCATCTCTTCCTCTACCATGTCAACTGTGCCACTCAGCTTGGTGTCATCTGCAAACTTACTGCAGGTGCACTTGATCCCGCTGTTCATGTTGCTTACAAAGATGTTAAATATCACCGGTGGATATTAAAAAACACTGGTAATACTGTAGGATTGGATTGCACAGATAATAGCTCTATTTCAAGCAGCATTTGTGTTCCCTTAGTTGTACATGAATTTGGGGGCAGGTAGGTGACTCCTATTGTAATTTTTTCCCAAAGTCTGGCTCTTATCTGTCATCCACTCAACTGTGGGAGTACATCTGAATTTCAAACTTTGTCCAGTAGCATCGGATCAGATGCCAAACACTGCTTCACAAACTGTACCTATTTGGCTTCTGGCATATAAATATACATCTCAAATAAATATCAATCATCCAAAAATATTGGGTTCTGGACATGTGCTTCTGCAAACGTCTTTGTATTACAAGATTTATTCAAGTTCTTCCTCTTTTGTTTTGATCATGCATCCCTACAATAAGTATACCCTCTGAGAACACAAAGGAATTGATACATTTTTCTCTGTAGGCAAGCATACAAGCTACTTTTGCTCTTGCTGCAATTCCAGATTGTGCTGTATTTTTCTTGGTTTTATTTGCTTACTCAAAGCTATTACTTGACTTATTGGTGAGATACTTATCACTTTGATTCCTATATTTTATATGTTTACTTCTTATTATTGAAGTTTGTTGGTTATTTTATTTATTCATCCATACTTGTGTTGCTATTACAATTCCAGTGACATATAAACCTATATCTTAAACTTAATAAATTCTCTTTTTGTTCTTTGGTTGTTACTCTGTCTATCCTTAGCTATAACCTCATTCTTTCATAAAGAATTCCTTGGAGCTAAATGAATTACTGTCATTCTCTTTGTCCACACTGTGTATTCTATTTGTCCTTACAACTGCAAAATTTCAATTCAGCTCCTGACCATTTTTCCAAAGCACTATATCACATTACCTCTTTTGCCAAAGTATACGCTTCTCTGTCTGTTGTTTTTAGTGGACTCCACCTTGAAGCATTTTGTGACTTTCTTCATCAGATCTAAGATTTAATTTGATCTGTGTGATTTCCTTGCCTTAGTAAATTCTAATTGCATTTGTCAAGGATTAGTTTCAAGTGTATCTTCGGACATTTTTCATTCTAGATACCAATCAGAGTTTGACATCTTATCAGAGTTTTGTTTAGTTCTCCATAAATTGCAAGACTGGCTCTTGAACTGCAATTTCTTCTATGCTTTTGAACCTAAGAAGAAACAAACAACATCAAATAATACAAAAAACAAACAAACAAACAAAAAAAAACCAAAACCAACACATTAGGTCACATGCTTAGGGAGGAGTTTTGAAGTATAAATATTCCTCCAGTTTACATCACATCTTCCTTCCATTTTGCTTTTGTTCTAAACATTACAAACACATCGAGGAAAGGAATTATATTAAATCCTCACAACCTTCCTTTCTGTTGTATCCATTACTTGAGTATGCAAAGAGAAGCAGTGCCAGTTATGACACACACATTTCCAAAGTTCTTTGTCTTCATGATGTAGTAAAAAATGGCTTTACTCAAAGTCAGACTTCCAAGTAGTCATCACAGGGAAATGTGAACTTCTGCACAACATAGCATTCTCTTCCAACTAACATAGTGGACAATGTTCTTCCTCATAAGCAAGTCATTTTCTTAAAGGTATTTAAGAATTAAACACTGATTAGTGCTATGATCTTAAATCCCAGTGACTGGAATTGCTTCTCATGATTTTCAGCCCTAAGTAATAAGGCTGGAACTGGGGGAAGGAAAGTGCCTGAAGAAGGGATCCAGATAAGTCAGACATCTGCACCTAAAGCTAGTCAGGACTGAATATACAGAACATATAAAGACCCTTACACTTGTAATTTTTACTTTAGAGTTAAAAAGCAGTTTGATTCTCTCTACTGGACCTCTGTGAGATTACATAAGTAAATATTAGCCATATTCCCTGAGTGAAAAAATGTGACACTTACATACTTTGTACAGAGTATAGGATTCCATACACAATGTTCTCAGCATGAAAACAAAAAATCTCTGAATGTAGTATAGATATTACCTTGCTGAATTAAGACTGTCAGGCCATGGTACAGGGTGCCCCAATATTTTGTGCAGTGTCTGTCATTGGAGATTTTCAAGGCCCAGCTGGGTAAAGCCCTGAACAACTTGGTCTGAATCCACACATGATCTTGCTTTAAACAGGATGTTGGACTGGACACCTCTTGAGGAACCTTCCAATCAGCTTTACTCTGCCATTATATGATTCAGTGATTTAATAACGATAGAATGTCCTAGGACAAGGGATGATTAAATTTCTCTCCTTCATTTACAATTCCCCCCACTTTTTGGGATACGCTCCAATGCAAAATGAAATGAGGATTAGAAACTTAGCTTGCACCAGTGTTGGGAGGATAAATACATTAAAGATTAGTAAGTGCTCAGATAGTGTTAATAGAAGCCCTGTAAGTACCTCAGAGAGATCCAGAGCCCTAAATCACTATTAATGAATTGTATTGATTTCCCTTTAATTTTTGAAATGAATCTATTATAATAAAGCTTGGCTTTTGTTTGACCTTTATCCAATGTGGTAATTATAAATACTATTTTATAATTATTTTATTCTTACTCCCAAAGGAAAATAGTACATGCTAATCTAATCTGAGCTAAATGTTCCTTCTTCTACTGCTCATTTTATCTTTCTGGGGTTTTCTTCTTGGGCAAATCATATCAAATTATTTTACAAAAAAAAAATATTCAATTGATAGAATGATTAACAAAGAAATACTTAAATTTGGGACTGGAGTTTGAGCATATTGAATTCGTTTATGTTTGTTCTAGCTGTGTCTGGGGTCAACAATAATTAAATAATTGAAATGGAAAAGATGGCCAGATGTCTGAAGAAAATACTACTCCAGTTCTTTATTCTTTAGGTTTCCTTTATGACCCTTCTTTAAGTTACTGAAGGATAGCAACAAAAAATACCTTAAATACGAAGTTCTACATATGAAGTCAGGTTTCTACAAATACTTTAATCTTCTGCCTGAATCTGTGATTTCAAGAAATCAGATATATTTACATTGATCATCACTCTGCAGCACACTCTCTGCACTACAGCCCTAAAGCTAAGGAGGTGCCCCAGCCCATAGCAGATACAAACTGTTATACAACATGTCAGCATGGATTAGAAACTCGAAGTAAAATGTGGAAAACCTAGAGTAGTCAAGATGTGGGAAGTAACACCTGTAATACACAGGACTTGTGTTCAACTCAATAATTCCTTGCTGTGTGCCTTTTTTTTTGTTTATAGAATAAGTGGAGTTTACTCAGCCACTCTGATTATCTTGGCACTTGATGACTCCTTATGGTCTATATTGAATGTGTGAGTCATTTGTTGAAAAAGCATGATGCGAAGCTTAAGAAACAGCCTACTCCTACCATTTGTTTTTGTTTATCATGACTATTTTTTAACATATTTTAAGCTGTCCCTAACTTCAAAGGTTAAATTCTGTGTTCTTCTCCTACCTCACATGGAATCCATCCTCATTAGTTGCATTTTCATATCAAGATGTCTAGGCCCTTTTAAAGTTTAATTATTCCTTCTAGATCTCTTTCCTATCTCTAAAAAGCAAGAAACCAAACGATATATTTTGCCTAATTGTTGTGGTCTGAACACAGTAAGCAGCTCAATCCTATATAGCCCCTTGCTCACATTACCTCAGTGGGATAGGGAAGAGAATCAGAAGGGTAAAAGAGAGAAAAATCAAGAATTAGATTTAAAAAAATACTTTATAGGTAAGGTGCACACACAAGTAAATCAAAACAAGGAATTCATTCACTATTTCAAGCAAATATCAATCAATTTCTAGGCAAGCAGTGTTCATAAAGGTTTCTTGACAAAACAAGCACCATAACCCCATGACCCCCTCCTCCTTTATCCAAATTTCACAGCTAAGAAAAATTTATACATTATGAAATATCTTTTTTGTCCATTTGGATCAGTGGTTCCATCTGTGTCCCCCCCCCAACGTCTTGTGTAGCATAAGAAACAGAGAAGACCTTGATGTCATGCAAACACTGCTCAACAGTATCTAAAACAGAAGTGTGTTATCAAGACTGTTTTGGTCAAAAACCAAAATATAGCACCATATTGGTTACTATGAGGAAAATTAACTCTATCCCAGACAAAAGCCGCACAGTTATTTAGACTGTGAAATGTTTATATTTGAGAATAACTCTTTCTATGCATTTGTGCAGCCTCTTTTTTTTTTCTGATTCTTTCCCCCATCCCATTGGGAGTGGGGTGAGTGATCAAAAGGCTGCGTGGTATTTAGCTTCTTGCTGGGTTAAACCACAACACCAGATTAGTATTATTATTACAGTAATGTTTTGACTCTCCAAATAAGCTTCTGTTGCACTTCACCAACATATTCCTTTACCACCAAACCTAAAGAACCAAGCTCTTAATTTGCTTCACAGAGTGCTGTACAGACTAAGTTTATGTGGGGTATTTATCTCTTTGACTTTGATTCTGAACTTGTGAAATACTGAGTTTGACTGACCTTCTTCACTCTAATGACATGAGTGGGGATTGAAATCATTGAGTGCTTTATTGGTTTAGACCTCTTTACTTCTTTAATCTCAAAAGATTACTTCCAATCACATATGGTCAGCAGGGTACTAGCCTTTGTACCAAACTCTTTTAGAACAGTTTCAAACATCTGACTTCTTCCAACCCTCTTATATCAATAAGATTTCTTTCCTGGTAAAGAAACAAAATAAAACAACAACAATTAAAAACAAACAAACAACAACAACAACAACAAAAAAACAGAACTTTTTAATAGGTCTTATAATAACTTTAGTTCTTTGACACAATATATTGGGTTTTGTTCACTGACAGTAAATCCTAGCATTACAGTTCTCCATGTGATCCTGCATTATTCTTGTTGATTTTTTTATAGTGAGATGACCACAAGTTGAGAGTTGTAAAATAGATGAAGTGAAACAAATACTTAAACCAAGGCTACATTTTCTGATTTTCTGTCTATTCGGATGTAATATTACCTCTCTCTCTCTCTCCCTCTCCCTCTCTCTCTCTCTCTCTATATATATATATGTATATATATATTTATATAAAAAAAATAACTACAGGTATGTCTTTGGTGCCTGGTAGACAGAAGTTCAACCCAACTGCTTCTGGAGAAGAGGACGTTGACATGGATTTAGACATGAAAGGTAAAAATATTAATGGCACTGTGTCCAGCAAGCTTCCAGGAAAGCTGTTTGACCTCTAAAGGAAAATGAGTGAAAAGAAAATAGATAAGCAGAACAAAAAGTACGAAGCTCAGAATTTACAGATAGCGCACCTGCAGAAATTATATTGCCGAAACTCAAAAACCTATGAGACAATAAATGTAGAAATTAAACCATAAAAGCAGATGTGTGTAGGAAGGCTCTGGTGAAAGTGGAAGTGTCCTTAAAATACTTTTTCCTCATTTTAAAAGCAGCTTCCACTTAATGAGAATCCACATATCTTTTTCAGGGGAAAAATAACTCAGAAAATAACTCAGACTTCTGGAAATACTCCACAACCAAACTTCAAATAAATTTAGAATGGGTTCATCTTGGGATTTTCCATAAGACAACCAATAAAAAAGCATGTGTCAGAATGGTATTCTTTCATAAACGTGACTGACTGAAGATTTAATGTAACTGTGGAGAGTATGAAGAGATTAAAATAACACTTTGTTGACAAAAACAATTTCTTTAAATAACAAGAATAGATCCTGAGTCATTTCCAGGAATTTTAAAAGAAAACTGTTCCCTTCTTAAAAAGAAAACAACAACAAAAACTACCAAACAAACATAACAACAAACAAACAAACAAAAACAAAACAGAAGAGAAAAGCAACTAAATTATAAACTATAGATGTGAAAACCACAAATAATCTCCTTGCCAATTTATCATCAAAGAAATCCAAATGTATTCCAGTATTCTGGAATATTTATGACAGGAAAAAATATCTTGAGTAGCGTGTTCAGATGAGCAAATGACACCAAATCAGAGGAAAAAAAAAAAAGAACCTGTAGAGCAGATCTGGTAAATTTCAGAAAATCTCATTTCAGTAATGGATGCTGAAGCTTTTCCATCACCCCAACTGATCACTTCAGGGATGCCAGCAAATGGCAAATGGGGACAAAATGGCCTGAGCACCAGCAAGTGGGGACCTTAGGCTGCATGCTTGGGCCCTCAGGGGAATGGCAAACAGGTGCGTATGTAACCTGTCAGGGAGACTACAGGAAGCCGCACTGGCACACATACAGCTTGAGCACCTACAACTCCTGTGGGCAGGGTGTGCATGTAGAGACCGTGCTCCACAGGGAGAGGGGTGCTCGTAACCCATGTAGCCCGTGAGGTGTGTTTTAGGGAGGTACATGTCGCCATGGGAATGGGTGTGCCTGTATTCGTGTATCTATAGGTGTGATTACAACTTCTCAGAATTTGTTCCTAAAGGTTGTTTAAAATTTGTAGGTGTTCATTAACATTTGGTGTCTGTTACTGTGGTTTGTTGGTTGTCTTGCTGGTACAGATTCGGAATACATAGTTCACTGATTGCCAGTTAATCACAAGCTGCTAATAAATCAATAAACTGCTTTGATCCTATTCTCACTTGAACTACATGAACTGAGAAGTTTTTCCCTGTGATGTGTGCCACATGAGTGTTTTATACTTGTGGGTTTCTTTTTCTTTTTTTCTCAGTAGAGGCAAAATTGAATTTGTCTTTACCCTGAGCCAATTAAAATCCGTGAGAAGAACTAGAGGGGTGCTCAGCATAGCCTGACATTCCAGATATGATTTATCAGATTGGCCTCAGAACTTTGCAAACGCACTTCCATGACTCTGGGATAAGCTCAGAGCTCCACCTTGAGCAAAGCAGAACTTGTTCAAAGGCTAGAAAAGTAAGACTACATTTGCTTTATGTTTCCTGTATAAGTTAATTAATTAATTGGTGGAAGCTGTCTATTATATGGATATCAAATATCAGTGTAAAGCAGAATAAATAAGAATACCTCCTCTGTCTTGTAATCAATGGGAGACCTAGAACATTTTTGCCAGAACTGAACTAAGTAGGAAAACTGGAGACAGAAAAGTTTCAGTTGGATTGGGCCAATGAAATTTACTTTGAAATAGCTAGATGACAAATGAAAGCATTTTAAGTGCTGTATAGGCTGCACTGAAATACCAATCAAATTATATATTGTTCACAAAAAAAAGCTTTGCTGAAGCACTGGCAGTGAACTATAACCAATACATCAGCACCTTACATATACATTAAATGTGTGTAGAACCACTGCCATCACTTCTATGAAGTGGGAAGGATGTATCATGCAGAACTCTGGTAGGATCTCTTCGCGGTCTGCTGGTGCTCAATGTTTTCAGACTGGGGTGATGGATTAGAGAGTGAACTTATAAGTATATGGATACTATCTGACACCACTGTCTCATGTTCAGTTTGTGATACACTACGTGGCCCAAATCCTTCTCTAAAGAATTGGTACTAACTCATTATATTCCTTCCCTGCTTTGTGTGCTGATAACTACATCAGAATTTTCTTAAGAAGTTGGAGAAACTGTCTAAAAAATAAGTTGAAAAGAAATGGTGCACAACTCACTAAGGTGTGTAAAGAGCAATATCATTTGTACAATGTGAAATATTTCTTTCATTTTCTCCAGCAGAGCATACTGTGCTCAGTCTCAGCAAGCATACTGTGTTTCATTTTCTGAACTGCATTTCAGGAAAAGTGTGAACCTGTTTCAAAAGAATCTAAAGGAGACCAACCGGGAATTATCAGAGATCTAGAAAGCAAGACTGATGAGGAGGGCTTGAAACAATTGGAGTAGTTTAGTTTATAGAACAGAAGATTGAGAGGAGACATAATAATGTGAAAAGTAGCTGTAGAGAGTAAAGAAGTAGACTCTTCATGTCCCCTGTGGTTACGGGAAGGGTAATGGGTTTAAGTTGGTTCAATAGAGAAATCAGCTTCAACTGTAAGGAAAGAAAATCTATGAGTCCTGTCACCAAATTTAGAAAGGCTGTGTTTTGTACAGCATATGTGCGAAGAGCAGTTAATCTTGCATAGGGGCAGCATAATAGATGAGATGACCTCTTTATGTTGGTTCAGTTGCAATTTTTTCCTGACTGTGCTGTTCTTCTGGGTTCACATGTAATTCAGAAGTAGTGGACTGAAAAAATAAGCCACAGCCATCTGCCACCACACTCATGCCAGAGAATCCATGCTCAGGTGGATACTCATTGTGACCACTGTCATGGACTGGTAATGCTCCTACTCAGGCATAAACTGTACCAGTGAAAACCAAAAGGATTAAATGAAAGAGAAACTCACTTCCTTGAAAGGCGATGGTGTCTCACCTCTAGTCTGACTATAGAAGTCAAGAAAATCATGTTTAGGAAGGCAGAAACTGAAAATGAAATGGCACTGTCTGAAATAACAGAAACAGAATTATTGCGAAAGAATTTGCATTCATGTGTGAACTGAGGCTCTTTTGTTACAAAGTTAGTGCTGTAACCTACAACATTGGAGGTTATAACAGCTCACCATCTTATTACACGAACGACAACTGTATTTTATAATAGATAAGGAGCAGCTGTTAAAAACTGAGGAGGTTAATAATAAGAAATTATATTTAATGTTGAGGAAAAAAATGTAGAGGTGTAAAATACTAGCCCTTTAAAGCTAGAAACTGTGGAAAGGCGAATGGAAAAACCTTGGTATTTTATCAGCTGAGACATGCAGAATGGTATCATGAGGCTGGTTTCTAGCCTTGAATCCACATACAAATTACCCTTTTATATTCAATATTGTTCTGTTGGTTTGTACATGCCATGTCTGGGTAAATTAGCTTTTCAAAAACATTACGGTACTGCTATTCACCACAGAGTCTAACCATGTCACAAGGTGATGTACAGCACTTCCACTGTACTATCTACAGATTTGTGTCAGTGAATTATAAAGCATTTGATACTTTAATAGAATGGCATGTTTTGTTGTTTGCAAGAATTGTGGATTTGTTGTAGCTTCGTAGCAGTACATTTTATTGAAGCAGAGTATACGTAGCACTATGGAAAATATTTTTGTAAATAAATATTCACTCGTGCACAGAACAAGGCTTCTAGTCTCACAGAAAACACTCATAAGATTGTTTGATGATAACACGATAGAAAAGATCAGTTCTAAGCGTGATCCGTAACCTCCAAAACCAAACTTTACTTTCTACTTGTTCATTGAACATCTGATGACTCTCCTAAGGACTAATTTCTTCAAGTATCTTCACAATATTTTTCTTTTCTGGGATAACAAATCTCTATATTCTGACATGTGTGAGATGAGACAAATTTTGGAAGGGGCCTCTGGAGAACACTTAAGTGCAATCAACTCCTCTGCTCAAAGAAGAGTCATCTTCATCAGATTTGCCATGGCTGCATCCAGTCAGGATTAGGATATCTCCACAGATACCTCCATATATTCTCTTGGCAACCTTTGCCCATGTTTTTTTTTTTTTTTTCCCATATATTTGCAGTAAAGTCCTGAGATAAGAGTGTTCTTGAAGTTTATATACTGTTGCTCCAGTCTTAATAGGACTTCTGGCTAATTCACAGTTATAAGTATAGAAAGCTATTCACCAAGGACCAGCGCAATTCAACAGAAACATTTCTATAATCTTTCATGAGATTTTGACAGAACTCATCAATATGTGGAGTAAAACAAAGTTACCATGTTATTCTGAAATAATTCACTTCTAAAATAGTAACATCCAGTACTGACTATGCAATAGAATTACTAGAAATTTCTAGAACACTTTCAGTTCCATTTACAACTTTATGTATTTTCACAAGAACCCAATTAGACATTTCTCATGAAAGTGGACAATTTTTCAGTAACATTTGGGTTCAGCTGAAAAGCTGTTTCATGTTATTAAGTGTGGAAAACCTTTCAGCTAGCACCAGTTTTCACAGATTTCTAAAAGATTGAAGGGTACTTTGCAGACCTCTTCCTGAGAGCCAAAGTGGGAATAGCAGAGTTGATCTTTTATCTTCTTCTTGGCATTCTGTTGTAAGTATCATTAAGCATGACGGTTTTTAAAAGTCTTCTGTTTCAGAATACCCATTTACAGAACTCAGTATAAAATCCTGTTTCTCCTATGAGAGCACAAAGTAGTTTAAAATGCAACCTGATTTAATATAATTGCCATGTTCCAGTCCCTTACCTCTCCATTTAAGAAAACAACAATTTTTATGAGTTTGTTATTTTCCTTTTTAAATACACTTTTCAGATAAAGTATAACAGCCAGCAATTTCTTTCTCCCTTGATAAAAATACAGTGAAAATGAGCTCCCTCTTGTACTCACCCTCATTAAAGAAGACTCAGAAGAAACACCTGTCCTCTCAAGTGAGTAACAGATCTCTGCCAAGGGTGACAGAATGAAAAATTTGGGATTCATGACAATAGACAACTCATTGCCTTCTTTCCATTTTTTTATGGTTTTCAAACTCTGAGATGCTGATATTCTTAGATAGTACAGTGAAATATGCCACTCTCAAGTCCCCTTCCTCAAAGAACATATTTGAGCCCATGTCACCAAAGTTCCAACACCAAGCTCTAGGACAGGGAGGTGGGGGGAAGACATGGAATGTTCCTTTTTAGACCTCTGAGCTAGATGCTCTATCTCTCCTATTTAGCTGTAGACAAAAAGGTAAAAAGTGTTTCCCCCCCTTCAGAAGATGCCACTGGCAGTAGTAGTAATAATAAATGTACTTATACCACCAGCAGCAATGAAAGCATGATGAGCAGTAAATGTTGGTAGTATTAGCAAATTCACAGTTCCCCAAAATCTATTAGATACCCAACAAAAATACACCAAGGCCAATACTGAGCCAAACTCTTTATTGATAAGTTGGACCTTCTTCTTCCATCTCTTTCTGGTTTCACACAATGAAATTATGAGAGTGGCATAAATATTTGAGGATTTACAGAAATGTACAATATATGTAGTAAGCTCTATTTATCCTGTGGATTTGAAACCTTGACAATTTACTGATGCCATGTTTTCAAGCACTGCTTCTCTGCAGATTTTAAAAATAGGAGATTCTCACCTAAATACATCTCTGGCAGACAAGGTTTTAAGAAAAGAATCACAAATTTCGAGACTGCCAATAAAATTGTAAGATTTGACAGCATCAGTATAAAAAAACAACCATCACCACCAACAACAAAACAGCATTGTCCTATTGCTGTCAAGGGAGTTACACTGATTTTGTGCAAGTTGAGAATCCTATCATAGTTTCCACTGCAAGTAATTTATGATCTAATTAAGAACTTACTGCTTTGTCAGCATTAAGTAACACAGCAGGTAGGGAAGTAGAGTTTTAGAGAGAATATCTCTCTTGAGTCTATATAGCGACCAGTATTACAGGCTAAATTGTTCTTGCAACAACCTGGACAACAGCTTGTGCAGCTACAGATGTCAAATAAATTAGCTCATTTTTAAAATCCTTTGAGGGTCTTTCTCTCAAATCACGGCAATTACAGTCTAATTCAGCTGTTTAGGAACCCAACACTAAGCCATGAACTACTTGTGTATAACTTTATGTGCAAGTATGAACTTTTTTTTGTTGTTGTTGCATGGAGTAAGAACTTTTCAAGTTAATGTGCTACATCCAGTGTCTAGCAGAGAGCTTCCTCTGGATCAATTAATAACATTTTCTGTGGATTGTTGTTGTTGTTGTTTGAGGTAGAAAGAACTCTGATACATTAATGCAAAAATCTTACTTTAATCATCATCGATGAATTTCGTTGGGCCCTCAGCTTCTAGACTTATAGTAGACATGTATACCAGCTCATTTCAGGCTTTCAGCCACAACTAGAGAGTAAAAAAATAGATAAATTAATCCACCTGAGTCAATTTGTAAGGCAAAAAGGAATAAAAATATTTAAAGTTAATATTTAAATAAATGCTAAGATGAATCTCTATAAAGGCTTCAGACATCTGTGAACTGAATGTAGAACGACAAGACATCAACACAATCCAGGAAATATTGATATAATATACACCATTTTATCTGCTTCTACTATTTGGACAACGTTATTCTTCAAGAACACTGTAGATTCTGAAGTGTTGAAAGGTTTCTGCATAGATTTCAACATAAATGTGGTAATGAAGGAGATAAAATGAAGTGTTGGCAAATGCAACATGCAACATGTAAGTGCCTCAGAGAAGGGGGATATTGATAGTAGCAGTAATAGTGCTGGTGATTGTTTGTCCAGCCTAGATTCATGTGAAAAAAAAAAAAAAAATGGTGTTGCTGAGGAGTAAAGTCCTGTCCATATCATGAATTTAAAAAAAAATAAAAATTAAGCTGATAGAAATTGTTATGTGACGGAATCTAAACAACAGGAGGAAAACTGTGAAGGGGTGAGGGTGGAACTGGTGATTACGCTGAGAAAACTGAGGAAGATGTGTTGTTGGGACCATTAAACAATGTGGATGAGAAGTCCAAGCAAGTCACAGAAAATGCTAATCATTCCTTGGAGGAATAACTATTATGGACATGAGTCTGCAAAATCTGTATTACAGTGAAAAGAGATAACTGAAAATCAGAAGAAATAAAATAAGCTTCAATCAGAAAAATAAAGGGCATTCTTAGGTGGCATCAATTAGTTAGATGATCCCATGGTTTAGACAGTTTGAAGATAAATAAGTGGTTCAATCAACTGAAGTTGAAATGAAGATGATAACTTTGAAATTTATTTAGAAGTGTCTGAAATTTTACTTTGATTTTGTGAGAGCCAAGAAATAAACAAAGAAAGTATAATTGGGAGGGTGTATAATAATATGCATGAGATTACACATTAAAGCAACTAAATCAGCAGAAAAAATATTTTAAAAATGCTTAAAAAAGAATACATTCTAAATTTAAAATAGAGAGATGAAAAAATATTATAATCCACTTTTGAATGGGAATCGTAGAGAAGGAAGTGGAATCTGCACTTAGGTACAGAGTTTGACAAACATTCACCCTTGGCTCCTGTACAAGAAATAGGAGTAGAATTTTGTCACAGCAAATTTACAACAAGAGTAAGATACTCCACCTGAAAAAGTTGATTAAAAAAGTGTAAAAATACAAGGTGAAGAAATTCTGGTGAAGAAATAAAGACATTTCAAAGCTATTTTGATTTGAGCAAAGAAAAAGTTCTTGAAGAACAGAGTGGTCATTGTAAAATGTGTGACCAAGGCTGTGAGCAAATGTGCCATCAGGAATACACAGAATTTTGTGACAGTAGTACATTGGACAAATAAGGGAGTTGGGCAGAGATTAAATTTAAATTCTTGCAAACCAGTGAAGTATAATTTAGGGGAAAGAAGTTCTGTGGTCATAGAAACAAAACAGAATGAAAGTGAACTAGAATGTACTGGAACAGATTTTTCTTATAACAAACTATTCTTGATGACACAGAAAACAGACTGAATGTATCTTGAATAAAGTTATAACAGTATAAGAGGAATTAAATGCCACTGAGGTCGAGTCACTGTAAAGACACCAATGTGAGACTTGTAGTTAGAAATAGAGTGAAGACTTCAAGAATTAGAAAATAAGCTACATACATATTTACAAAAAGAATGTGAAAGGTTTTTTTATGGAAAAAAAACCTGAGAAAAGACATTAAGAGCAGATAAAAGTGTGAATGAGCTCATTAGTTCTCTGATATCTCTTCATACTCAATGAGAAGAGCAATGGAGTTCAGATGGCTGAAAAAACTCAAGATGGACTCAAAATTCACTAAGTGTAATGACAGACATTGCCTTTATGTACACATCTTCTGCTGTCTGAAGTATCACAGGATATCTGACCTATATGACCCAGGATCTACAGAGCATTCAGCAGTGGCATCTTTGAACCCTTGTAATTCATCATAGCTTATATTATTTTAAGGAATCTTCTCTGGCCTTCAGCTGCCACTCCAGAACGTTTAGAGGCCCATAGTTCTGTGACACAGATAAATGTTTCACGTAGACAACTTGGACAACCTAAGTCATCTTTACTAACTATAGAGATCTTTATATGCACCTGAGTTAAGCTCAAATTAATCATGTGCAAGTGGATGTACTAGAATCACTAGAGATGATCGTAAAATACTGAATTGGCAGTTTTAAGTGCTACAAATGTTGCAGAAGTTATGGACTCCAAAGAGAAAAGATTCCATAATGTCAGAATTTAAACAAAGTGGTAGAGAAAAAAGATAAAAAAAGGTGTTAATAGACTTCTGAAAATCACTGATGTTCATAAAATACATTGAAGAACATCAAATATGTGGTTATATAAAAGAGGAGACAAGTGAGTCACTATGTGATTTGCTATTATATAATTAATTTTATTAAAAATTAAATTAAAAAATGGCAAGCAGATCTGATAGAAACTGAAGAAACTGTAAGATAAGAAAAATATAAGTATAAAATCAATTATTTGCTATGTAGTAGAACCTCGTGATACATTATCATAGCAGTAATGCACACACTGAATATAGTCACGTTGAATATAGATATGTCAGAAAGAAACCTTGATGGGAATACTTGCAATGCTGAAGAAGGTAATAAAATTCTGAATTCATTTATGACAGTTTAAGTTAGAGACACATTAGCAGTTATGTCCCCATTGAGATCTCAGGTAACGGGAAGGAATAAAAATAATACACAGTTTTTATATGGGATGATCCAAATGCCTTTGACTTCAGCAGAGCTAAGTAGTGAGCATGTATTTAACTTGGAGTCAATAGCTTCCTAGATATTTTGGTAGAGATGAATCTCACGTTCTAGATAACATAAGCTATAGATTTCAAAAAAGGTTCATATATTTGTCTTATGACTTCTCACTGAACTAGATTCAATGCTTTACAAGTTCATTTAAGAGGATTTACTGGTTTAAGCGATTTTACACCTACATATCTCTTAGTGAGTATATCAAATTACCAGTTTTGCCTTAAAAGAAAAATGCTGAAATGTAGTTATCTAGAAGCACGCTAGAGTTATTTATCCTCATTGTCATTCAGGTAGGTTTTGATGAGGTCTTCAGTTATGAGAAATATAATAATACTTTCATATATCATAGAATCATAGAGTCATTAAAGCAGCTGTGTTATGTCTCTCATAATGAACTGTTACCAGGAGCAAAGTATGTAACTATAGTATTTCTAGACAAAAGAGATCACGCAGGATGATGTGTGGGGAAGAATTCTGAGCCTCTACAGAAACATAGTGAATAGCATTCCCCAAAGCTTGTTCCAAAACATATTATGAACAAAAAAAAAATGAGCTAGACCTTTCTTTAATTGTGTTTTATTGAAAACATCAGCAATTGTTTTAAATTTTCAGTGATAAAGTTTGTCTTTACTCAAAGCTAAGCTACCTTACTCTGGAGAGATGAGGATAGAGTGACATAAGATAATGAGATAAATTCAGATAGCAATTAATGTGAGATGAGAATTTATTCAAATATTGTTTTTACCAGGTACGGAGCTTTTTTTTTTCAGTATTTGAGCCTAAAAGTAGGGTTTTTATGTTTACCCATAGCATAAAGAAATCTCCTGAGATTATTCCACTTGATTCTGTTTACAACAGAACCAGTTTGTTCTAGATTAACATGTAATTTAATCAATCTCTCCAAGCTTTTAGTGACTTAAAGATTTCAAAATCAATATTTAATAAAGATAATGCTTAGTATGCCCCACGCAGAGTGGGTCCTGCCTGCCTTTTCTAATAACAGCACACTGCTCTCCTCTGTCTCCAGTAACTGCATTTAGAAATGAAGTCATTTAACAGAGTATTATGAATAAATTTCACCTGCTTTTGAAAAATTAATTCAAGTGTTAGAAGATTCTTTTTGTCCTCTGAAGTGTAACCTTCCTCCTGCCTCACTTTTCCTTCCAGTAGAGAAGAAAGTAGTTGTTTTCTCAGCAAAGAAAAAATGTGTTCTTTGAGGGACTGAAGAGCCATACAAACTGACACAGAGGGGGAGAGTGCACCTATTGTGCTATTCAGACAATCAGATGAGTAATATTTTGCTTCCCTAAGTCAGCCAACCTGGATTTTTTAATTTAATTTAATTTAATTTTTTTTTTTTGCCTACATCAAATGGAAATAGAAGATAGATCTTTTCAAAATGTAGATTCCAGAAGTATTCAAACTGTGCGCTCAGAATAAGTTATCCTTTTTTCTCAATGCAAGTAGCAGAGAAAACATGTAGAAAAAGTATTTCCTCTCAAATTAGCTGCAAAAAAAAAAAAAAAAAAAAATCTACTTTTGTAAGGGACAGAATGAGAGAAGATTAAAAAAAAGAGACAATTTTGGGATGAATTTTTGAATACGTTGTC
>JANHGO010000037.1:11460485-11471590 GCA_024606505.1 Aquila spilogaster | reverse complement strand
GCGCATTTTGGGTTATCATTTGTAAAGCTTCAGAATTCTTAAGTCGGTTGTGCAGTATTAATTTCCCCTTACATCATCTTACCTGTGGTTTATTAATGTTGTTGGAGTTGTAAATGATTTTGATAGAAGAATAAATTTCGTAGAGTTTAACACCTGTTTAATTTGCTTGTGTGAGCCTCTGCGACACGAAGTCAGACAACAAGAAATTTTAGAGTGAGGGCTGTGTCTGAAATTCTGGATCATTACTGTTTTTTTATTTGAAGTAGTAGAAGAAAATTTCTGGTAGTGCTTAAAGATCATCCCTGGCAGTACTAGCCTCTGCCCCAGTTTGCAAGCCTCTGCAGAAACTTTATAAATAGCATACCCCAAAGCTTGCTCAAGAACATATCATGAACAAATGAGCTAGAACTTGCTTTGGGGTGTTTTATTGAAGGCAGTGGCAGTTGTGTTTAATTTTCAGTGACAGAACTTTACTCAAAACTAATCTACGTTACCCAGAGAGATAAAGCCAGATTGGTATAAATTTGAGATAAATTCAGATGGCTATTCATGTGAGATGGGAATTTATCCAAATATTGTGTGTTCACCAGTTCCAGAGCTTTTTTCAGTGTCTGAGCCTAAAAGTAGGTTGTTTTTTGTTTATCCATAATGTAAAGAAACCTCCCGAGATTATTTCACTTGATTCTGTTTACAACAGAACCGGTTTGTTCTAGATTAGCGAGTAATTTAATCAGTGTCTCCAAGCTCTTAGTGACTTAAAGATTTTAAAATCAATATTTAATAAAGATAATGCTTAGTATGCCCCACACAGAGTGGGTCCTGTCTGCCTTTTGTAATAACAACATGCTGCTCTCCTCCATCTCCAGTAGCTGCATTCAGAAATGAACTCATTTAACAGTGAAGCATTATGAATTACTCTCAACTGCTTTTGCAAAACTAATTCAAGTGTGAGAAGAGACTTTCCTTCCCTGAAGTGTAACCTTCCCCCTGCCCCACCTTTTCTTCTTGCAGAGGAGAAAATACTTGTTTTCTCTGGGAAGCAGAAATGTGTTCTTCGAGGGACTGAAGAGCCACACACACAGTCACAGAGGGGGATAGTGCACCTATTGTGCTGTTCAGACAAGCAGATGAGTAACATTCTGCTTCCCCCATGTCAGCTAACCTGGATTTTTTTTTCTTAACCTAAATCAAGCACTAGTACAGTTTCTGCTTTGTGTATACACCCAGCAGAATAAAGTAGAAATAGAGGATAGAAGTTTTCAAAGTCTGGACTACAGCAGTATTCAAACCATGTACTCAGAACTAGGTATTTCCTTTTCTTGTAGGAAATACAAGGGAAAACATGCAAGAAAGCAATTTCCTCTCAAATTAACTCTGAAATGCCCTACTTTTGAACAGTAATGGGGATGGGGAGAAAAGAGAAAAAACAGACTATTTGGGGATGATTTTTTAAACACTTTGTCAAGAAACCAAAGTACTTTTGTTTAATATCAAGTTATTTTTAATTGTGTCTGAAACAGTATATGTTTGAAGCAGTAATTTTATGAACATAAAAGTAATATCCTCCCTTGAAAGAGTCACAGATTATCAATATATATGTTATCTACAAGTTATCTACCACTACCTAGTTATTGGCCTCGTTCATATCATATATCATTGAATTTTCTGAATCCACTACTCTTTGAACTGAACACAGTTAATATTGTGTAACATTTTGTTTCTTCAAAAGCTTAGTTTTCCATCAAAAATAATTTCATAGGAAAATTTCTTCCCAGACCTGTTTAGGAATACAATATACAGATAGATTTTAAATTGGAGCAAAAGAATTTGCCTTTAGACAGAAGCTTGAACTTAATATATACCCAACGACGCTCTCTACAAGGATTAATAATTCTTCACTAATGCCCTCAGGTACATGCTATACTAAACCAGGCCTGGCACTTTATTACTTTTTAGGAGTTATAATCATATCTTCCGCTTTTTTTTCTGGAAATAGGTTCTTTAAATATTTGTTTCTGCTATGTGATGAATAGAAGTATATTGGCTTTATCGTCTATAAAATTCTGAATATCTCTCCAGGTAATTGTAATCTAGTATATCACTGCACAGAGTTTGATAAAAGAAAGCAAAAACCTCTGTGAAGCCTGCAAGATCAAGTATCTGTTGTGTCAAGGGGTATTTTAATTTAACTAGTTTTCTGGATTCTTGTCACTTCTATAATTTGGAGGCTAAAAGTCTGGTGATCCCATCACTGTGTTCATAGAGTTGTTGATGGATGTATGTAAATTACTTACTTATTTCATCAACGGGCAGCTTGCTGAGGGCCTCTGCAAATTAGCAAAACCTCATGTTAGTTTATTGTGAATTCAAGGTTGTTTTCCTTCATTTTGTTCCTCTTTTTTCCCTCCTTTATTTTCTCCCTCCCTCCCCTGTCCCAAGGCAATCTTACATTCTTTATTATTTTTCCTATGAAATGGTATATTTGCACATACCATACTGAAGTAAATTTTTTTTCACCTTTTCCCCCACTTTTCAATAATCTTCTCTCTCCTTCACACTTTGTTTCAAATAAATTTATTTAGGAGAGAGATGGAAGGGGAAGGGCTTTCTTTCTAAGGTCTGGGGAAGAGCTATAAGCTTTCTTCTACCCACAGGCAGAGGTGATGAATGTGTGTCACCTTATCAGGAATATAACATGATGAGTAAAGAACAGATGCACCATGGAGGGGACATGAGAGTCTTCTTTCTTATGTTTAGTACAGAAGCAGCAGCATACAAACTGTCCCATTTATGCTTATTTTAACCTCTGCTTTCATATATCACTGCTGTTATTGACAAAAGCTTCTTTTCTACTTTTCCAGTTAATGGAAACAGCTGTCTTCAAAGATTCAGAGTATAAAACTAGAAGGGATTGAATAGTCTGTGCTTCTGCATGATACAGGCCATTATAAAGACTGTGAATTAGTGTTCATTTGAAGTAGAGCATATGTCTTAGGAACACAGCCACTATTGATTTTAAAATTTCTGGTGATGGAAAATCTACACCAGCCCTTGATAAGTTCTTCCCACGTTAAACTGTTCTGTTTGTTAAACTCATAAACTTTATTTCTAGTCTGAATTTGTATTTGGTCTTCTAGGCACTGTAACTTGGTATATGTGTCGATTCTGTGCTGAGCCAGGGCACCTTATCTCAGAGGTACAGTCTGGGCAGCACGTTAAGTGTTTCCACTCTCTCCACAGGAATGGAGAAACCAATGTCCTAAGCAAGTAACTTCCTAGGGCTAACCAAAGTGAACCACGCATGAGGAGTTTCCAACCACCTGTCTGTAAAATACTTTCAGACTTAGAGCACACATTCAGAACATGCTAAATACAGTCTTTAAGTCCTTTTCTTCACGAAGGTATTTGAGTCTTCCAGTTTTACATCTTTTCCAGCTGGGCAGACTGCACAGCAATGAGAATGCACATAACTAGATGGTACACTTCCTTTCTCCTGTGGAAATTGCTCCACTTTGTAAGGATAAATACAACTGAAGGAGAGCAATTTTATGGTATCATTATTTATTGCATAGTGAGACCAGAGATCAAATCTGTTCTATCTTAGCTGAACTGCCAGTACACAGAGTAACATAATTGTTTTGCTGAATCTAATAATAAATCATGGTTTTATTTTCCATATTAAAAATTGAATGAGAAGGGCAGAAAGTGTCAAATTCCAACATTGAACCATGACTTGGAAATTTGGCTGCTCTGAAATTTACCTTTAAACCTAAGTAATTATGCTATATGTAGTGCATGTTCTTTCCAAGGGGTCATTGAGGAATCTAACTTCACTCCTTTACAAGCTACTTTATCTAGACGCCAACCTTCAAAAGAGAGAAAGGTTAGCAGAAAAGGTTAGTTCTTCCTTCCTTACAGTGGGAAGAACATTGATTTTTTTTTTTTTCTCTTTTTTTAATTCATGCCATTCTCCGAAGCCACATGTAGGCCTTTAAGAAGCACCCTGCCAGGAAAAATCTTTTGCAAGCTGTTCTTAAAGAGAAAAAACCCACCAATAAACTAACAAACCCCACCACCACCTTACTTGCAATGCTGCTGTACCAGTCTAGCAAAAACTGTAGATTTGTTTCCAGGGAATACTATACATTTCTAGAGACTTTAGCAAGCCATGAACTTGATAATATTAGTCATGGATGAAGAAACTGTTGGGATTTAGAAATGTGGGGCTCATAAGAACTGAAGTCAGAAATAAGACTACTTTGTGGGTGATATAGTCCTGATTACTGCTATTTTGTCAACCTCAGAAAGATTGTAAGGTCCTCAGAGATTTGTAGTCCTTGGATATTTTGTCTGACATTGAACTATGTTTATTATTTTAAAATGTTGTTTACTGTAGCAATTGTGACAACCTTGATTGGCTGTTGTTTTTCTGCCTGGGAAAACTGTTAACAATTAGCTAGCAGTATCTCATATATACTCATGAGGTGAAGGTACCTGCTGGAAAGGAAAATATATGAAAAATTAATGTGGACAACCCAAAAGAGAATGAATGAGTTACCATAAGATCAGATTTGGTATTCCATCTCCAGTAAATAAACTGAATACAGAGATAAAGCAGTTTACTTCTGTGTTAGTCTGTAGGATAGTAGTAAGAAAAACTAAAAAAATAAACTTTTTCCTCTCTGACTGTTGTGTCATGCATCTGCAGCAAGCTACTCTGCTCCCCAAAGGGGAATGTACTGTTATCGCATTCATCTTCCCATCCATCTACTTACCTCATCAGTAGAAATTCCTTGCTTTCAGCATCTAGGTCTTCCTACTCTTTTTAGTCCATCCATCTTTTTCTCCTTTTCAACTTTCATCCTAAGTAAATTTCTAAATAGATTTTCAAATTTTAGTGTTGCAACCTTTAGAAGACGAAGGGATCACAAAAGAAATGAGAGAATAGGACCTTAAACTCTTACAACCTTTAGCTAAGAGAATAGACTCCCCATCTGTTCCCATATTCTATCTCTATTTCTAAAGAGAAATACTTAAAACCATTGTATATTCTTGTCCTTAATAATGATCTCTGCAACCCTGCTTCCCCAGTATTGAAGCTCCATGACAGAGCTGTCCCAAACCCAGGGAGGCTGGAAGCTGTTCCCAATCCAACCAAGCTATTTGCTTGGTCATGAATAATGATCCATTAATAATTAGCCTCTAAGTCTGCACCATAAAAGTAACTAACTGGAACATAATTCAAAAGAGAAGAACACTAGTTTTTACATTTATTAGTTCCTTTTAACACTGAAGAATATTAAGATACCATGAGAATTATCTCATAATTCTTGTTGTTTTGTGTTATTTTTTCCCTTGTAATCCCCAAGCCAGATCTGGAACAGACCAGGACTTGCTTTTTGACATAACCGTTACCTTTCTTTTGTTCCTTTTATCTCATCACTAGTAGCAGCAATGCAGATGAGCTGCAGAGATGAGTTAGGAGAATGTTGAACAGAATGGAAATATCCCTGGTGAAAAAAATCACCTGAGAAAATAAACGAGGCTGAGTTTTGGCTAACTTGGGCATAACATCACACCAATGGAGCTATTTTGCCTTAAAAGCTTTACCTGAACTGTATTATGTGGGCATACTTCCTTAGGTCAGCATTAGCTCAGGTATCTTTATATCAAAATGTGTAATGTAGCCATACAGTAGACTTAACAGTTATGAAGTGAATACAGATTTTTATTATAATAGAGTTACCATTATATTACTGAGAGGCTGAGATATTTTATCCCAAGTTCATCCCACATCAAACTCTTCTGGATGAAGTATAATCCCCAGAAAGCACTGGTTTGTAATGGAAATGCTGACAGGCCCTTAGCTATAGAAGCTCTACCAGCTTTGCTATTCTACAAGGTCCCTAACTGGATTTTTATTCTCTAATTCAATGAGAGGATTTTGCTTCCAAATCACTTTTAAAATCCTCCAGCTGTGCTATTTCTTAGTTTATGATAGCTACATTACTTTTCAATTAAATTATTCCAATGTTCATATATTTTCTATATTAAATTGTAGTTATATCTACACTTTTCAAATATACTGGGATCTGCCCACCTCTCTCATTTTGCCTTATAAGTACCCAAGTGTAGGAGTTTTATATCATATTTAAGGCTAGTGGTGACATAAGCTTTAAAGTTTCTGTTTTATTTTATCATTCTCTCCCCGAAAAACCTTAGTAGACCTTGCTATGTTCTCTCAGGGGTGACAGAAGCAAATATATTAAGATCCGCCATTTTGAGACAAGAGAGACAGAGAATTTGTATCACAGCATGTTGTTGACATCTTGCTATAGCGACTTCAGATAAATGTGTTAATTTGGTACATGCCACCTCTTCTAAACATTGTGGTCATTTGAGATATAGTAGTCTGAACAGAGGTATCTAATGTTCTTATTCAAGTGTGATGAAGTTTCCCAGTTGTCCTCCAGATGCTGGTCAAGAATGATACGATCTTGTATTGTGTGTGCCAGCCCTGTGTGGATGTCTGGGATCTTCCAGGGCATCCTAAATGACACTAGATAGCCATTCTGACTGTGTTGCTACTTATCGGTGGCCCTGGGGCCACCTTTAAAGAGTAGATTCATCTTCTTTCTATGGAGCAAGCCTGAAGCAAGCCTGAAGCAAACTCCAGGTTCTTTCCAGAGCACCGGGGCACACGTACGGTAGAGCACACTGCTGCACTAACATGCCAGCGGGACTATTTGGAAAAGTTCTCTATAGTCAATCTTCAAGCTGTCCACAGGGCAGCCATATGAACAGAAGGTAAGCAATATGTAGACCATGGAGGGCCTGCAGCCAATCTAGAGCAGAGTAAGAAAAATCCATTGACAAAATCCAAAAGCATTTTTAGGCAGATGAATCTCCAGCTTGTTCACTGTCCTTTTGGCAATATTTCCTAGGAGAGTGTTCTGACTACTGTGTGCTTTGTAGAGGTAAGTTGCTACACTGAAGATTGGGAGCACACCACTGCCATTATAATTTCAAATGATGCTTGTTCTGCTTCGTTGTCTTGTGATATCAGGACATTCGTTGTGTCTCAGAGCGTGACTGTCATTAGCAGTATATTTTGGGTGTAGGTGTGGGCTTAGATTTCAGGGGTCTAAGCAATTTGAGGAGGTTTCTGAGGTCATCTCTTTGGATTTAGATATCTGATTTACATATAAATTTAATTTGCAGTATATAGGTGTTATTTTGGCTTTCAACCTATATCCTAAGCTAAAATTATAGGGAATATACTGCAATGTTAGCAAAATAGCATATGAGCATATATGCCCAAGCTTAGAATCAAGGTTGTGTTCTTAATTTTAATTTTGGTGGTTTAAAGCAAGATTTATCTTCTTAATTTAAGCAAGAGAGGGAGGATTTAGTCAGAGATTAAAATTCTTATTTTAAAATGTCTGTATATAGATTTCTAGGGGGACATTAGGGCACGATTCAGCTTCCTGAACATAAGTGTCCACTTTTATACTACCACCATGGGATATGTTACACAGCCTCCAGCTGTCACACCAGAATGCTATGGGTCTTCCATAAGTCATGTGTTAGACTTGCCGTCCCCATGTGGTGCTCGGTCACCTCAGGGCATCTCAGCAGCTAAATCACCTCCTACTCACTTTCTTTGGTCTACAACAAATCACTCTCCAGACTTTACTGATTTCATTTACTGGAGTTCAAACT
Organism: Aquila spilogaster; assembly: GCA_024606505.1. NCBI lineage: Eukaryota > Metazoa > Chordata > Aves > Accipitriformes > Accipitridae > Aquila > Aquila spilogaster. Next base: position 11,463,868 of record JANHGO010000037.1, on the reverse strand, counting down.
TCTAGTACTTGTTTACACTTAATTGTGGTGGACACCGAAATGTAGATATCTCAATCTCAAATTAAATCCTACTCTAAGGATTCACAGCTGCTTTAATATGAGGTCCTTGTATTGAGGCCTAATAATCTAGATAGTGAAGAGGAGAATCATCATTTCTAGAGGGCAATTCATTTAACTTAGTGTGGTGGGTTGACCTTGGCTGGATGCCCACCAAGCCGCTCTATCACTCCCCTCCTTAGTAGGACAAGGTGAGGGAGAAAATAAGACGGAAAAAAACTTGTGGGTCAAGATAAAGGTAGTTTAATAAAGCACAAACAAAGGCTGTGCACGGAAGCAAAGGAAAACAAAAGATTTGTTCTCTATTTCCCATCAGCAGGCAATGTCCAGCCACTTCTTGGGAAGTAGGGTTTCAGTACACGTAGCGGTTGCTCCAGAAGACAAATGTCATAGTAACAAATGCCCCCCGCCCCCCGCCCCCGCTGCCCTTTCTCTTAGCTTTTATTGCTGATCAGATGTCATATGGTATGGAATATCCCTTTGGTCAGTTTGGGTCAGCTGTCCTGGCCACGTCCTCTCCCAAGATCTTGCCCACCCCCCAGCCTATGGGGGGAATGTTGGAGAGACAGCCTTGATGCTGGTGTGTTATCAACACCTTCCTAGCTACCGATAGAGAGCACAGCTCTATGAGGGCTGCTATGGGGAAAATTAACTCCATCTTGGCCAGACCCAATACACTTAGCTGCCTATTTTAAGAGTGGAATATCCCCACTGAATATTTCCTGACTAGCTTAGAAACAGAAGTCTTCAAAGTAGCTAAGATTAAGGTGAGATGTTTCCTACCTTGCCTTACTTCTAAATCAGCCCTTTTAAATTATGAGAAAAAAGAGAAGTCTACAATGAATAAGGCTCTGGATTTTATTTTTTAATTAGCAGGGAATACATATTTGTCTTCATTAAATTGTTACCTCATTGCAGAGATGGGGATTTACAAACAGTCAAACTTTGGGAGCTTTGAAACAGCCTCTAATCAAAGCAAATGAGATATACATAGTTTGATGTAAAGCAAACATCAGAGTGCTTACACTGACTTTGGGCTATTGCCATAGTCTTTGCAGTTTCTGAAGCTGAAATCCAGATAGGAAGATGATCGTACTAGTGGAAGACATTATGCAGTGTACTGCTGAGCATACTTATCCAAAGAAGTCATAAGCTTTAGACAATCCACAGAAGATAGTATTAGATTGAAATGCAGGAAGAAGAAGAGCAGAGATTGGTCTTTCAGCTGGCTTCCTGTTTCCACTTTGTGTAAGTCTTACTACCCTGATCTGTCTCCTGCCTTTCTCCTTGCAAATGGACACACAGGTGGCCCCCACCTGCACCACACCATTTCCATAGGTGGATCATCAGCTCCTGCATATGCTACATTTTCCTTATCTCCCTGGATGATTCCAGACCTGAGAGATTCAGCTAATCTACATCATAGGGAGACTTTATGGACTGCGTGGAAAGGGAGCAGATAGATACACCTGTAATTTCACCAGTGTCCTTTGTCTGATAGGGGCATTAGCCCATAATGACAGTGAATTTTCTGATAGCTCCAGTGATCTTTTCCCTGAAGGTCTTACACAGCTGAGTATATTAAACACACTCTCACACATACCGTAACTTGCTTCCTTCATCCATCTTGTCTTCTCTAGAGGGATTTTTTTTCACTTTGATATGTTGCTCACCTTGTTACCACTCATCTTGTCGGCTATTTCCTCTGTGGTTTCAGACATTTTATGCATGGCTGCTTATGTCTTGTTTTCAGATTCTTTCTGCCTAGGCCTGGAATAATTTTTGCGGATTCAATAATACACTCCATTTCCCATATATAAAAGTTTAAATTAATTTTTGCTGTACCTTCCCACCTACTTCCAACACTGCCTAGGCTTAAACATTGGGGGAGCGGTACTAGGAGTGGGGGTGGAGAGGAAGATTTTAGTGAAGGGGAGATAAGTGAAACAGCCACGTGAAACACACCATGTGTGGCAGGTTCATTTCTCCAGTACGGTTAATGATGTCTAGAGCAGCCTGACTCAAAGCCCACTGAAATCAACTATAAAATGCAGTCACCCTTTTGCAGTTTTGGACCCTTTGAGACCAGATTTCCAGAACTGGAGAATAATTAAGTGGCATGAAGTGAATGTTGAGATGGGGGTGTGGTGCAGATGGCCTCACAACGAGGACATAGGAGACTTTCAGTAACAACTCTAGCTGTTGCCCACTCTCAGGCCCTCACATATCAAGGGAATTTGAACCATCTGAACATCCTTGAGGAGACAGCTTGGGACTGGGTAGATAGCTCAGGAGGCTCCTAGATCACACCGGTGACAATTTCCTTACGCGAATGCTTGAAGGGCCAACCAGGGGTAATGCTGAACTTGACCTGCTGCTCACAAATGAGGACAACCATGGTGACAGTGGTCATGGACAACAGGTTCAAACTGAGTTGACATCAAGAGGAAGGCTGGAGGCTGGGCAGCAGCATTAGGACTCTGGCCTTTAGAAGAGCAGGCTTCAGCCTCTGTAGAGAATTGCTATGTAGAATGCCCTGGGAAGGCACCATGAGTAGGAAAGCTACCAAGCAGAGCTGGTGTGGTATTTTAGGAGTAAACCATCCTGTTATGCAGAAGGACTACGAATTTTAGCAGAAGACTAAAATAAAATTTTTGGTGAACTGATACACAAAAAAGGGACCATAAAAAAGGTGGAAAAACCCCCCAAGGATAGGCCACAGAAAAGGGGCATAAAAGCCCACTCCAGTAGAGGAGTTGGATTAGTGCCCTCTCTATTAACCTTTTCTTCCTCTGTTACTGTTTTATAGAGCATTGTAAGTGGGATCAGGCAGAGTAATGTGGAAAGAGTGCCTCTGAGTATAAGGCTGAAAAGGCAAATAAGTGTAGGAAAGGAGGAAAACAGGGTGCTTTCATCATGCCAGACATGGGCAGTACTCTTCCTCTTAAACTTTGCTATAAGTTCTAGTCTAATACATATTTGCATTAACGAGAAACTGTCCATTGGCTTCACTGGCTTTGGTTTCAGATCCTTGTATGTCTAAGGATTATGCAAGATAAGGCAGGAAATGAGCAATCGGGCAATGGAATTTTTTGAAACCTCATTATCCCAGCAAGATGTGTTTGCCTAGCCAGGTTTTGGTCTCTGTTTCCAAATGTCATATCTGCACCTTTGCAGTTCCTTTTTTTCTTCCACATTTTGCACAATGTGCTGGTTTTGGCTGGGATAGAGTTAATTTTCTTCATAGTGGCTAGTATGGGGCTTTGTTTTGGATTTGTACTGAAAACAGTGTTGATAACACAGGGATGTTTTCGTTCCTGCTGAGC
>JANHGO010000037.1:11449616-11460422 GCA_024606505.1 Aquila spilogaster | reverse complement strand
GGGGGGCACAAGAAGCTGGGAGGGGACACAGCCGGGACAGCTGACCCCAACTGACCAAAGGGACATTCCAGACCATACGACGTCATGCTCAGCATATAAAGCTGGGGGAAGAAGAAGGAAGGGGGGATGTTCGGAGTGATGGAGTTTGTCCTCCCAAGTCACCATTAGGTGTGATGGAGCCCTGCTTTCCTGGAGATGGCTGAACACCTGCCTGCCCATGGGGAGTGGGGAATGAATTCCTTGTTTGGCTTTGCTTGCATACACACCTTTTGCTTTACCTATTAAACTGTCTTTTTCTCAACCCATGAGTTTTCTCACTTTTACCCTTCTGATTCTCTTCCCCATCCCACCACAGGGGAGTGAGCAAGCAGCTGTGTGGTGCTTAGTTGCTGGCTGGGGTTAAACCATAACATGCAGTCCTGTCATAAACCTCTTAGACAATACAAGGTAGTCTGGAGTTAAGGTGTGAGTACCAGCAAGAGTATTTTATTAGAATGTTATTCTAACATCCAATATTCTATTAGGAAAAAGCTTTTTGATTCCTGCAAATTTCGAGGATTAATCAAGTTTTAGCTCATCACCTGCACCATTAGCCTTAAGCACTATGAAAATCTTCTGCATAATCTACTGAGCATAGACCCAAGTTAGTTAAAGGGAATTTTTCTTTCTGATATCACCTAATCATATTTAGGAAATTTGAATCTGCAGTTCTAAGATTTTCCACTGCTGTGATTCACAAACAGATTGACCAGGACATACCTCTCTTCTATAATAATTACTGTCCTACCATAAAGACTATTCTGCATCAAAGGTTATTGCTTAAAAATATTTCTAGCAGGCCCAGGAGAAAGCTGGAAATGTGTAATCCTTCGTTTTCATGAAGACAAATTGCATTTTAAAATTCTCCTAATGAAGCAGCATTCATCAGCCCTCCTTCATCTATCTTTTCAGAGTGAGTTTCAGTGCACAGATAAGAAGATTAATGCCTCTGAACTTTCCAACACTTTTTCTGCCGTTATAGTAGTACCCCGGTGAGATGAATTAAATCAATATGGTTACTACTGAGTCGAGAAACATTTTTACATGTTATGATATTTGTCCCTTTTGCTTTTCTATTATAGGTCAGTAAAGATTAAATAAAGCTATGGTGAGTCTGACTGGAACTTTGAATCTCATTTCAATACCTAAGGACTCTTAATGAGCAGAATGAGTAGGACAAAGATCATCAACATAACAACTCTTCCAAGTTCATGTGTGGGTGTGATTATGCATCCACCAGATAAGTTTTTTTTTTTAAATGCTTAGGAAGTTTGCATGCATCTTATTTTGAAAAAGCAGAATTTTCATGGGGTGTGTCCTCAGCATCCTACCACAGAATCCACAACGAATTTCATTTAGATACTGACCGCCTTGTCACACAAATCCCATATTTCCAGCTCCCTTATTATATGACCTCAGAGAACTGAGCTCCCAGAGTTTCTATTCAGACCAGAAAACACCATGCTTACAGGTTACAGCTGTTAAGAGCTGGAATGCACTCACTCATTCTGACTAGTGTCGCATTCCACGTGCCTCCCCATGGAGGCAAGTAAGGCTGGGGTAGCATAAAGGGCTATCTGAAGTTAGTAAAGATATAAGAATCTAGTAAATGTGCCCACCAGAAGTAATGTTGATGGAAAGGGCTTGCAAAGAAGAATATTATATTAAACTTATTTTTCAGCATATAAGATTTTTCTAATTGGAAACTAAATTATGTGTCGTACATTAAGACACCAGAAAAAAAATAAAAATCACATCATTTGTCACAAAAATTAAAACCAATCTAATTACACTTGTACTTCATAGCCAGGGTCTTCACAAAAAAAAACACCTGTAGCAAATTTTTTAGATCAAAATGTTTTGCAGAAGGTATTTGGCAAATAGTTTTAAATAATACACATAGCTGAGAAAATCACAATCTGTTTAGAGTCCCTGGTAATGCCAAAATGCAGGGAACAAAAAACAGTAGTGTGTGTAGACTAAAGCTGTGCCAAAATCTTCACATCACATGATTCATACATGAAACTACTCCGAACACTGTTAGCAGTACCATGAGGGTCAATCAATTTTTCTTTACGGCAGTGAAAATTTAAGGTAACATCAAAGAAAGCAGCTAAGTAAAATCAGGATCAAGCCCTTGATTTTAACATATATGTGTATATATATATATATACACACATAAATGAATCAGGGCTCCAGCACAATGTGCCAAGACTATTGGTGACATATTACAGGATGGCTTTTTATCTATAACTTGTCTCACTGGAAACAGCAGTTTGACATGCCTATTATTTCAAGGAAGCATTCACATTTCACAAAATGCTGACACCTCCCTCTCATGGGTTTTTTAGAAGCAGCTTTAATTCAATTATTTTTGCATGACAAACTAGTAGTCAGGAATATTTTCCTACTCATACAACTAAATGAGTCAGGTTATAGTTTGAATAGCTTTCAGATGACAGGGTAACCCTTATTATATCTTTAAGAACATCAAAAACATTCTTTTTTAATACAGATATTGGTACATAAGACAAAAACCCAAATTCACACCAACCTAATTTTTCATATTCTTACTGTTGTGCAACAGTTGAAGACAGACAGCAAAAAGTAATGGATTGTCATCATTTATTTGTACTAGCAGAGCTGTTAATGGACCAAAACTTAACCATAGCACACACTGAACAAACTCAGACTCCCTTCTAAAAATACTTAGGGTTTTTTTTATATATATATATCTAGGTAGATAGATAGATAGATAGATAGATATGCATTTATAAAGCTACCAGTGAATTTGCTGTGTGGCATTAATGTCATTCCATTAGGAGTATCTTAATAGCTTTTTCAAACTTCCTCATAGACATAGATATTACTACTCCAGTTTTGGAAGCAGCTTTGATTTGCCTTATATAGAAACACCAGTCATAAAGTAGAACTATGTATTTTAAAATTATAAGAATTATTCATTTGCACTATGATCCTGCTTCAGGCCTCCAGTCGGAAAAAAGTATCTCCTTTGTAAATTTTGGGCAAACCCAAACAGAAAAGATGCTCCTTGCCACAAAGAGCTCATGACCTACATGTAAAACAACTAAGGATAGATAAATATATTTGTAGATAGTAAGGTGAGTGGAAAGAAATGTTGTTTGCCATGATATGCAGCAGCTGAAAGGATTGTGACAGCAAGATTTTTATTTTTTTTTTTTGTAGTTATTATGTTAGACTAGCTAAAAGAAGGTCTTAATGAAAAACAACAAAGTTGTTTGTGGAGTTCTTCCAACTTTAAGCAGCAATAAGAAGGGAAGCAATTAAGTGTTTAATGAAAAACTTGAGTTTGGTCTAGAATACATGGCCTAGATATTGTCTCCAAAGAAGCAGCTGTTAAGGATACACAGCAATAGTACCCAAATATCCAGAGAACTAGAGCAATCTTTCCCTCCCACCCCATAGTGATGGCAGACAAGTAGTTGGCTTAAACTCCAGCAAATAAAAGTCAGATTTCTGATATGAAGATATTAAAGGACAAAGACAATTTACTGGGCAGGCTTTTAATTCTTGGTCTTTGGAGGTCTGTCAACCAGGCTAGGTCTAGTCTAAGGACATGAAGTCTGGTGACTGTTAGACAGAAGTGATAGATAGACTAAAAATACAAGTCTCGGAAGTAAACACCACTAGCTTGTTATTAATGTGTCTGAGAAGGGGGAGTTAGTGAAGTGTTAGAGGGACAGTTGTAGCCTGATCTCACCCATGTGATAGGAAAATGCTCTTTGTATCAGAGAAAGCTGTAAGTAGGGTGAGATTTTACTCCCTAGGGCCAGGGAAAGGCTGCTCAAGGAGGTAACCCAAATAAGTGATCTAACTGTATGTGGTTGCTATATTTTGTTTTGGAATATCTGCATTAGCATAAAGATCTGAAAAATGATCTGTCTAGTAGTCAGCTCCTCATCAAATTTATTTCTGGGGATCCTAATTTGTGTTGTTTATTCCAAAAAATATTGAAACTCAGCAAAATTCTCTGCATGTGTTAGGCAGCAGGTCAGACTAAATGATCAGAATTATCCCTCCTGGCACTAAAATTATTAAATCCCGAAGCATATGAATATATATTGCACTTACAAAATGAGCCCAATATTCTAGTTTACAACAAGCAAGTGCAAATATGCAATGCATAGGGCTTAGGGCTAGCATTTTGCAGTATATCTGTATAGCACAGTACAATATACATAAAAAATTATTATGTTAATGTGCATACATATGTTATCTAAATTTCAATGTTTTAAATGTACATATGTCTAATTATTAGTGAGCTCAAACAACAAAGCCTCCCCAAATGTTACCTACTGCTAGTATGAGCTAAAACAATTCCACCACCTTGAGAGTTCTCTAGTGGCTAAGAAGACACAGAAGGCTTTTAAGCGCTGACCACAGCAAAGAGTGGTGAACAAAATGGAGTGTGCTGGGAGCATCTTTTTGAAGACACTACCCTGTGTATTGTGATCTCCTTCCTGCTTCACCTTTGCTTATGAGAAGGGGAGAAGCATTTTGCTGATAGCTCATCTCATTGTTAGATAACACCATCCCAGAACTTACCTTGCATTCATTTAACTACATAACAAGGAAACATCCAAGAGTCCATTCCCTCCCTAATTATTGCCTCTTACCTGTAAAACATAAGAGATAAGAGCATGCACCTGTCTAACTAGACCAAAAGCTCAGGAAGTTTACAAAAAGCTGGAGAAACACTCCTTTTTTCTTGGAAAATATCATTTGTCAAAATATGAAGTTCTGCATGTCCAAGACGTTTCTCTCAAATGTTTTTAAGTTTGTATGTTGGGATTTTACCATTTGCTACTGGAAGAAGGATTCATCTCACCTAATGTTATGTCTCTAGTGCAAATCTCAACCTGAATTAGTTCTCCAGACTGTCTTTGTAGCTTGGGGAGAGAAATGAGTACTGCTAGATTATAATTCATATCCTCCTCCATATATCTAAACTAGATCAAGACAAATTACTGCCTAGAAATGCCCATTTCTCTCTGTTGATTATCAAATTAGTCTGGACTGGCTGGTTCAAACATAGATGTCTGCACTGTGGTCATGGGTGTTCTCTTCAATGACCAAGTTGTTAAGGGAAGAAGAAAATCAAAAGGATTTGTGGGATCTGACAAAGCTTTACTACAGTTTTCTGAGTATTAGCAATCTGTGAAGATAATGAGCTTTTATTTTTCTTGCCACTTTCACTATTGTTATCTTTATAGACCTATTGGAATAATGAGCAGAGAAGTGAACAGAAAGTATACAGTAAGTGGTAACAGAATCTGCAAATAATATGCAAGCTATGAAAATCTTGCTAGTGCGATAAAAGACTAGGATCTCAAACTATATGGGAAAGCTATGAAAGTATGTTAATGAGTATTTTGGGTCTATGTGGATTGACCTATCAAAAGCAAATGTAAAACAGGAAGAGTTAGAATGGAAGAGTAAAAACTCAGACAAAAGAGTATCATGAAATCTCTAAATGGAATGCTTTGATATGACTGAGATGCCAGTTCTAACACAATGCTTAAACATACACAAATATAATACTTACAATAATTAGGTTATCTTGGGATATTTGATATATCATGGTCATAACACAAAGAGTCTATACCTCCTTTCAGGTAGTTAAAAATTCATATTTAAGAATGCCAAATAATGGGGTTGTGTAATAATATTTGAAAACCATACAGAGAAGAGATACAGAAAGGCAAAATATGCCCAAACAGGGAACAAATAGAAAGACAAAGATAAAGTGTAAGTACCATAACATTATCATAATAATCCCATCGTAATATATACCATAGAATTGCTAAGAAGACAGAACAAACTTGAAAAAACAGAGTAATAAAACACAGCTGATTCACAACTGGTATCAGGCAGAAAGAAGGAAAAGCAAACATAGATGAGAAAAATCAAAACAGCAAAAAAAGGGAAGCAGGTTTGAATGTATAAAATAATTTGTAAAATAAATTACTACATTGCACAGTACAAAAATTAGTCACATACTTGAAGTAAGTTATAGAATCGTAGAATCATAAATTATTTAAGTTGGAAAAGACCTTTAAGATCATCAAATCCAACTGTTAACCTAACAGTGCCAAGTCTACCACTAAACCATGTCCCTAAGCGCCACATTTACATGTCTTTTAAACACCTCCAGGGATGGTGACTCAACCACTTCCCTGTGGAGCCTGTTCCAATGCTTGACAACCCTTTCAGTGAAGAAATTTTTCCTAATATCCGATCTAAACCTCCCCTGGCACAACTTGAGGCCATTTCCTCTTGTCCTATCGCTTGTTACTTGGGAGAAGAGACCGACCCCCACCTGGCTACAACCTCCTTTCGGGTAGTTGTAGAGAGCGATCAGGTCTCCCCTCAGCCTCCTTTTCTCCAGGCTGAACATCCCCAGTTCCTCAGCTGCTCCTCATGGACTTGTGCTCTGGACCTTTCACCAGCTTCGTTGCCCTTCTCTGGACACACTCCAGCACCTCCATGTCTTTCTTGTAGTGAGGGGCCCAAACCTGAACACAGTAGTCGAGGTGTGGGTTCACCAGTGCCGAGTACAAAGGGACAATCGAAAGTTCTCCAGCTGCAGAGGTTCCTTAAGGAAAGTCTCTCAAGAGAGAAACATAGGCCTCTCTAAATGTCTTTACACCCTATTTGTCATAGATCCTTATGTAAGGATGGAACGAATTGGCATCTGAAAGTGCCAGTTCCTTTCACTTGACTGCTAGGGAGAGCTAGTATTTTATATTAGTGTTTTTAATATTATAAAATCTGTTAATAACAGAATAATGAGTTTATAACAGATATCTACATTTTAGTCATCAAAGAGAAGTAAGTTTGATCCTATTCTCATTGTTGGGTTAAAATATTCAGGGGTTTTGATAAAGTCTAGATCCCTTAATGGACAGCTAATTTTAGTTGTTTAGGTTAGCCATAAACAATTTACAAGTTATGCTATATAGAATGTAATGAAAATAAAGACAAATTAAGTATTTGGAGAAGGACACGGAATCACAGAATAATCCAAGTTGGAAGAGACCTTAGGAAGTCTCTGGTGCAACCTGCTGTTCAAGGCAGGTTCAGCTGTGAGATCAAACCCTGTTGTTCAGGACTTTCTCCAGTAGGGCTTTGAATATTTCCAGTAATGAAAACTGTACAGCCTGTCTGAGCAACCTTTCTGGGCAATATGTGGCATGTTTGGAGAAGAGAGAGTGTTTATGTTCATATATGGGTATCTTTTACAGGTGACAGATACTTTAAAAAATAGTTTCTTATATTGGTTAGGCATTTCTTGTTTCTGTGTTGACATGTTGCTATTGATTTATGATATGGTATATGATACGGTTGAACTAGTGCTTAGAGACCTCAGTCAGGATAAGAATATATTGTGCTAAAGAAGGAATTAATCAAGAATGTGATCTTTAATAAGGAGCATGACCGCTTAAACTGGGGATGTGAGACATTATAAGAAAGGGGGAAAAAAGGAAAATTAAAAACAGTTTTAAACAAATAAACATGACGTGGAATGAGAAAAATATAACAATTGAGTGTCCTGTTGTGAGAACTACAAGCTTTAAATTGATAACAAATATCCAGAGTAGTTTGCAGTTTATGTTCCTCATTTGAAAAAGTGATCAGTACAAAATGTTTGTCCTTAAAATGCTGAAGTAGGTATTACTGGAAATACCTGTTAGGACAGTTCTGTGTGTCCCAATTGAGTCACAGAGTGCTCTCTTATCTTGGTGATCTGCCACATTCCAAACTCTTGATTCTGCATAGAAATTCATAGAAAGCATAGATTTATTGCCCTACATATTTTATTAACTAATCCATATTACTAGAAAAATCATAAAGCATCTATAAAAAAATTCAAAAGAATAATGGTTAATATCAAATCCTCAAATAAAGTAACCTAAATATCAGATTGAGTCCAACATATTTAAATTATTAGGTCATTCAAGTGCTACATTATCATTTGAGAAGACAGCAACCTTATTTCACTATCAGCTATAAAAGTGATTGAATATTGTCAGTCTCAATTCTGAACAATATATATTTATAGCTTTTCCAGCAAAATGTCTGGCTGCATGAGGGTCATATCACTGCCAAGTTTAAACTAATGCCAGATAAGGCAGCCTGCCCATATTATAACTCCTCATGTAATGCAGGTCCTGTGTTATACACAGGAAGACACATTAGCTGATTGTAGAATTCCTCCTGACTTGAAAATCTATGAATCTAAGATAATACTTCATCTTTTCCTTGTCAGAATAAGGTTTCAATAAAACATCCCAAGACAAACATCCCAAGGTGACACAGATTGTTACATTTCAAATTCACATGACAAATTTAGGTGAAAACAACATGAGCTCTCAAGATTAAATGTACAACTTCCAACCCATGAAATATATGCATGTGTGATCTTTTAGACAGCAATGTTGTTTACCCAGGGGCTGTTTTAAGTATATGAGGAACTATCCTGTCAGCACTGTTTTCAGATAAATTCTGTAAGAAATAAACATTCCCATGCATACACCTATCACCAATCACTTGTTGCATTAATGCAAGAATGCTGCTTGAGTCCTTATCCTGATAAGTGAGGGGGGAAACAAGGCAGTAACAGTATTCACCAGTATGGTTGTCATGACAAGGAGATATTAGTAAGATTACACTCTGGTTTCACTGGCTTTTACGTTTAAGGGGTGGATTCTGTGGGTCAGGGAGGTTTAGTTCTGTACAGGTGTCAAATATTAGATGTTTAATGCCCATGGAGTATTCACTGATATCAGTGTTGATGGACCCTCCTCAAGACTGACTGGGGCACAGGAGAATGCCCTTTCTCAGGTGTAGTGTCGTAGGCTGAGGCAAACAACTGGTTTATTGGCTCTGTCATAGACGTTGCATTCAGGAGCTTCGATTCCTCCTGTTCTTTCCATTTTTGAAGGTAGAGGTCTAGCAGAGAGGCTCCTCTCATGGAGAATAATCAGCATAAGACACAGCCATGAGAAAATGGAGTCCAGTTGTATTGTCTTTGTGTAAAAGAAAAAAATTTCCCATTGCAATAACTAGGGGCTTGGAAATTTCACAAATCCAGAAGTAAAACCATTAAGTTAGCTAGATATTTTGACATATTTCAGGTCACAGGCCACAAATATTATCTTAGCCAGAAGATGATTTTTAAAAAATGGCAACAGAAAAGTAGAAATAAAATTATCCAGAATACATTAGCCAAGTTTGTTCAATGATTCTCTAAGAGAAATAGTTTCTGCTTTGCACTTAACTTTAGATCCACTTTTATATTCGAGTATTTGGCAGCTTAATTTTGTGTTTCAAAAGTAAAGCTAAAATCAGCCAGAAAAGTTGGATTTTAACTTGACCAAAGTAAAAAGTTTTTTATTCCTAAAAATCAAAAGTTGGATTGACAGTTTTTATGTGTGGACCTATCTACCTTATGGTATAAGGCACGTGTTGGAATTTTTATTCTGATTTTGTGTGAAAAGATTATCATAGCTGGTTCAGCTGCCACTTTTATGTGTGCAAAACAGGAGCAACTCAAATGAACCACAGTTATACATGATTTATTATCACCGTGACTGAGATCAGAATTTGATCTAAGAATTAAAATAGGACAAACCCATCCAACTGACTGTAAAAATTAAAGGAGACGATACCAGCTAAACTCATTGTTCTTAAAAGTCTAAAATCCTAATTGCTGTCTTAAGTAGCGAGGTAAATTCCAGATTTGGTTAATTTCTTTTTTTATTACTTTTTAATCTGATGAATACGTTTTCATTTTTATAAAGCCTAATAGATGGTTGATCTAATTTAAAGCTTTTAAATTATACAGTTATATATAACGTAATTACAGTATATAAGTGTAATAGACTGGTGATCTTTTTTAGAGATTCAAAGAGTTGTTCAGTTCAGCATTCCGTGGATGATTAATTATCAGTGGTTATCTGGTCTAAAGTTTTGAATTGTTTAATACCAGTTTTCCATGTGGATCACCCGTCTTAGTAAGTGGTAAAAGTGGTTCAATTAATTACCAATACCTTTTTAAAAGAGAACAAAAATTAAGACACTTTAATGAAAGATAGAATTTTTTTTTTTTTTAACAGTAGAGGCTGCAGCTCCTATTCAAACAAACAAACAAACAGCTAAACAACAACAACAACAACAAAACCCCAAACAACTGGTCATCATTTATTCAAAAAGGCAGGGAGAGTCCACTCTATTTTCTTTTAAATGTCACATTTCATGCTATTTAGAGTTTCCTTGCATCACTCACTACCTTCTGGTTTCTTGACCTGAGGAAAAAAAACTTTAAAAGATCAATTTTTCTACAAAATACCTTATTCTGCTGATTTGCTGATTTGCTGTTTTGGGTTTGTGTGGCGCGGGGTTTTTTTGTAGTGGGGTAGGGCCTGCAGGGCTGGCTCCTGTGAGAAGCTGCCGGAAAGTTCCCTGGCTCCAAGCCGGACCCGCCGCTGGCCCAGGCCGAGCCCGTCAGCGACGGCGGTAACACCTGTGGGAGAACAGAGTTAAGAGGGGAACCTGGAGGGAAGGAGGAGATTGGAACGTGAGAGGAACCCCTGTGCAGACACCGAGGTGAGTGAGGAAGGAGGGGAGGAGGAGCGGGGGAGGAGGGGATGCCCCCGCAGCCCGCGGTGATGGCAGGCTGTCCCCCCCCAGCCCACGGAGGGGAGCGGGGGAGCAGATGCCCAC
>JANHGO010000037.1:11411440-11449516 GCA_024606505.1 Aquila spilogaster | reverse complement strand
TTGATTTATTAGCTTCAATTCCAATTATATTGTATTATATTGTGTTATTTTACATTCTGATATCTTATTTAGTAAATTAGTTTTCTTCCTGAGGTCGTTGCCACTGTTTCATTTTTGGGCCCACTTTCCTAGCCTTTCCCTTTTTTCCCTTTTCCCCTTTCCCAGGGTGTGGGTCTGTGGTCCCTCACCCCATTAGCCACGGAACTGGGCCAAACCGGCCAACGAAACATTGATAACTAGTGACAATCCTTACGTGAAGTCTAGAGAGTCCAACCATCATTAACGTTGATTTTGTCTTGCTGCATACAAAGAGAACCATGTTGACAGTGATCATGGACAACAGCTTCAAACTGAGTTGACAGTCAAGAAGAAGCCTGGAGGGAAGGCAGCAGGGTTAGGACTGTCAGAAGAAAGTTCAACTTGTTTAGAGAATTGGTATGTAGAATGCTCTGGGAAAGCACAGTGAGAAGTGAAAGTAACAAGCAGATCTGGAATGTTTGGATTTTTTTTAGGAATAAGCCATCTTGTTATACGGAAGAAATTTTACCAGAAGACTAGGATAAATTTTTGTGTGAACTGACGTACAAAAAGAGAGAACGCACAAAAAAAGAATAGGCAGCAGAAAAGCAAAATAAAAGTCCGTTCTAGTAAGGAGTTGAACTGGTACCTTTTATTTTGACATTTTTTTTCCCACTGCAACTGTATCATAGAGCCACAAGTAGGGTCAGAGTAATGTGGAAAGAATGCGTCTGAGTAGAAGGCTGAAGTGCCAAAACAGCATAGGAAAAAAAGGGAAAACACAGAGTTTTCATCATTCCAGATATGGGCAATACTCTTCCTTTGACAGTCTGCCATAAGGTTTGATCTGTTATGGCAACACAGATGTGAATTTTCTCTCCTTTATATGCTTGGTGAAAGCTTGGTATTTTTTCTCCAGTGACATTTGATAGGATGAAAGAAAATGGTCTCAGGTTCTTTCAGGGGAAGTTTAGACTGGATGTTAAGATGAATTTATTCTCAGAGAAGGCGGTCTAACATTGAAACAGACTGTCCAGGGAAGTGGTGGAATCCTCATCCCTAAAGTATTGAGGGCGTGTACGGACAGGGCACTAAGGGACATGGTTTAGTGATGAGACTTGTTAAGTCAAGCTAATGGTTGGGCTTGGTGATCTTGAAGGTCTTTTGCAATCTAGATGATGATTCTGAATTACAAGGATATCACCATTTGCTTCACAGGCTTTGGTTTCAGAACTCTGTATGCTAAGGATTCTATGTGATGAGGCAGGGAATTAGAAATCAGGCAGTGGATTTTTTTGAAACCTTATTATCATGGCAAGATGTGCTTGCCTGGACAGGTTTTGGACTCCGTTTACAGATGTAATATCCACATGTTTTCAGTTTATTTTTTCTACCCCTTTTGCACTGTCCTGTCATAAAACTAATAGACAACACAAGGCAGTGTGGAATTAAGGTGTGAGTAATAGCAAGAGTATCCATTATTCTATTAGAATATTATTTTAACATCTAATATTCTCTTAGGAAAAAGCTTTTTGATTCCTGAAAATTTTGAGGATTAATCATGTTTTAGCTTATCACCTGCACCATTAGCCTTAAGCACTATGAAAATCTTCTGCATAATCTACTGAAGATAGAACTGAGTTAGTTAAAATGATTTTTTTTCCTACTCGTGTAACATAACCATATTTAGGAGATTTGGATCTGCAGTTCTCAGATTTTCCACTGCTGTGTTTCACAAACAGATTGACCAGGACATACCTCTCTTATATAATTATTGCCCTCCTATAAAGACTATTCTGCATCAGAGATTAGTGCTTAAAAATATTTCCAGCAGGCCCAGGAGAAAGCTGGAAAAGTGTAATCCCTAGTTTTCATGAAGACAAATTGCAATTTAAAATTCTCCTAATGAAGCAGCATTCATCAGCCCTCCTTCATCTATCTTTTCAGAGTGAGATTCAGTGCACAGATAAGAAGATTAATGCCTCTGAACTTTCCAACACTTTTTTTTGTAGCATTATAGTACTACCCCAGTGAGATGAATTAAATAAATATGGTTACTACTGAGCCCAGAAACATTTTTACATGTTATGTTATTTGTCCTTTCTGCTTTTCTATTATCAGAAATAATAAAATGATTGTGAATCTGATTGGAACTTTGAGTCTCATTTCAATACCTAAGGCACTTAATAAGTGGAATGAATAGGACAAAAATCATTGGTATAAAATAAACAGACAAGTTCATGTGTCTGTGTGGTTATGAAAGTGTGTCTAAACGTATGTATCTACTGGGCAAAGTCTTGTTTGCTTGTTTGTTTTAAAAGCAGAACGAATTTACATGCTTCTTAATTAGAAACAACAGTAGAATTTTCATGTGGCATTTCTTGAGTGTCTTATCCAGTATTCTTAATCAATAATTGTCTTGGAATACGGGCTTTCAAGCAAAAAATGCTATCTTTCCAACCCCTGATTATATGACCTCAGAGAGCTGAGCTCCCAGAGTCTCTGTTCTGGCCAGGAAATGCCATTACAGGTTTCAGCTGTTAAAGGCTGGAATGCATTCACTTGTTTTGACTAGCTTCCCATTCCACGTACATTTCCATGGAGGCTAGTGAGGTCAATGCAGTGTAAAGGGCTACTCAGTGTTAGCAGAGGGAAAATGTTCTAGTAAACATAGCTATCAGAAGTAAAGTTGATGGAAAGAGTTTCCAAGTTAAATTTGATTTCCCGCATATCACAGAATCACAGAATCATGTAATTGTAGGGCTTGGAAGGGACCTCTAGAGATCATCAAGTTCAACACCCTCATTGAGTCCAACATGTATATATATACATATATATGTATATATATATATATAAGAGGTTTCTAATCAGAAACTAAATTATATATCATCCAGTACAGCACCAGAAAAAAAAAAATCTCATGATTTGCCAGAATAATAAAAAATAATCTGCTTACAATCATACTTCATAGACAGTACATTTACAAGAAAATTTTAGATGAAAATGTTTTGCAGAATTTATTTGGAAAATAGTTTTAAATAATACACACAGCTGAGAAAATCACAATCTGTTTAGAGTCCATGGAATTGCCAAAATGCAGAGAACAAAAAAACAGATTTTGTGCGGACCAAAGCTGTGGAAAATCTACATCATATCATTCATAGACAAAAAAACTCCAAGCACTGTTAGCGATACCATGACAGTTAATCCATTTTTCTTTAAGGCACTGAAAATTCAAGGTAGTACCAAAGAAGCAGCAAAGGGAAATCAGAGTCAAGCTTTTACTTTTTAACATGTAAATTATATATATTTATGTACAAACACACACAATGAATCAGGGCTCCAGCATAATGTGCTAGGACTATCAGTGACATATTACAGGATGGCTTTTTATCTGTAACTTACCTCACTGTGAACAGCAGTTTGACATGCCTATTATTTCAAGGAAGCATTCACATTTCACATACTGCTGCCACCTCCTCATGGCTTTTTGGAAACAGCTTTAATTCAATTATTTTTGCACCACAAACTAGTAGTCAGGAATACTTTCTTACACATACAGCTCAATGAATCAGGTTACAGTTTGAACAGTTTTCAGATGACAGATATAACCCTTATTGTATTTTTAAGAGCATTTAAGAAAACCTATTTTAATACATATATTGGTACATAAAAGAAAAGCTGAAATTCACAAAAAAACTAATTATTCAGATTCTTACTGTTGTGCAACAGGTCAAGATGGACAGCAAAAAGTAATTTATCGTCATTACCATTTATTCGTATGAGCAAAGCTGTTAATGGACCAAAACATAATCGTAGTACACACTGAACAAACCAAGACTCCCTTTAAAAAATACATAGTTTTATATATCTATGCATCTATAAACTTTTCAGTGAATATACCATATGTTACTAATCTCATTCAATTAGAAGTATCTTAAGAACTTTTTTAGGCTTCCTCGTAGACATAGATATCAGTACTCCAGTTTTGGAGGCAGTTTTAATTTGCATTGGTGATAAATAACTATTTATTTAAAAATCATAAGAATTATTCTCTTTCACTGTGATGATGCTTCAGTCCTCCAGTCAGAAAAAAATACCACCTTTATGGATTTTTGAGCAAATTCAGAAAGATGATCCTTGCCTCAGACATTTCCTGATCTACATGTACAAAAACGAATCATGGTTATAAACATACAAAGACAGAAAGGTAAGTAGGAAGAAATGCTGTTTACTGTGATATAAAAGAGCTGTAAGTGTTGTAACAGCACTTGGGGGGTTTATTTATTTTTTTTTTTGGTTGCTTGTTTTTTATATTTTATCTGTTTTACATAACTATAAAGATTTAAAAAAAAAAAAAAAGATGGTTTAATGATGTGGAGTTCCTCCATGTTTACATTGTAATAAGGAGGAAAAGAAACGTTTGATGAAAAGGTTGAATTGTTTGGTCTAGAATACAAGGCCTAGATGTTGTCTCCAAAGAAGCAACTATTGAACATACACAGTATAGTCCCCAAATATACAGGAAATTGCTGTATATGAAAATACAACTACAACAACCTTTCCCTTCCTACCCCACAACCACAATGAATAAGACAAATAGTTGGCATAAACTCCAGCAAATGATATCAAGATTTCCGATATGAAGTTATTTTATTAAATAATATTAAAGAACAAACATGATTTACCGGGCAGGCTTTTATATATTTACCTTTGGAGGTCTTTCAGACACGCTAGGCCTAGTTTAAGGACTTACTGGTGGCTACCAGGCAGAATAGGTAGACTGGAAATAGAAGAACTTTGGAAGTATGTAACGCTAGAGATAAAGAAAGGTAAAATATGCATGAATTAAAAAAAAAAAAAAAAAAAGAAGGAACAAATATAAGGACAAAGACAAATTTTAAATACCATAGCATTACCATAATAATCCCTTCATTATATATACCACAGAGGCACTAAACAGACAGAATAGACATGAAAAAGCACAGTGATAAAATACAGCTGATTCACAATTGGTATCAGACAGAAAGAAGGAAAAGCAAACATGGATGAGAAAAATAGAGAGAAGTATAACAAAAGGCATGCAGAGCTGAATGAAGAAAATAATCTATAAACTGCGTTACCATAATTTACCTTACAAAAAATTGTCTTCTATGTGAAATAAGTTCTTCAATTTCAGAGGTTCCATACGGAATGTCTCAGAAGAGAGAAACATAGGGCTTTCCAAAGTGCTTTACAGTCCATTTATCATAGATACTTATCTCAGGATGAGATGAATTGGCATCTGAAGGTGCCAGCTCCTTTCACTTCACTACTAGGGAGAGCTAGTATAATAACATTTTAGAACATTATAAACCCTCCAGAGTTCACAAAGTGTTTGGACAATGTTCTCAGATATACAGTTTGAATTTTGAGTGGTACTGTGTGCAGCCAGGAGTTGGAAGGATGATCCTTGTGGGTCCCTTCCAACTCAGGAGATTATGATTCTATGAAAAAATATTTATAACAGATACCTACATTTTAGTCACTGAAGGAAAATAAGATGAATCCTGTTTTAATTGTTGGATGAAAAATATCCAGGGGCTTTGGTAAAAGCTAGCTTTTTTAATGGACAACTAATTTTAATTGTTTAGTTTAATTTTAATCTTAGCTATGTTGTATAGGTTGTAATGAAAATAATGTAGTGATATATTCCTAAAATGCTGATGTAGCTAAGTACACTTTCAAGCACTTTCTTCACTACTTTGTAAGAAAGGAAAAAAATAAAGTATACAAAATCAGAAATACGAAATGCTTGTTTCCTTCTATTTGTTTTCTCCACAGTAGAACACAGGCACTACTCAAAGAAGAACAGATGAGAATGACACAATAATTCAGAATGGGAGGGACCTTGGGAGTTTTCTAGTGAAAACTACTGTTCAAATCAGGTTCAGCTGTGAGATCATACTGGGTTACTCAGGATTTTCTCCAGTAGAGTTTTGAGTACCTCCAAGGATGAAGATTGTATACCAACCTCAGGAATCTTTGCAGACAACACCTGACATGTTTGGAGAGGAAGGAGAATTTATGTGCATGTATAAATAATTTTCAAATGTGACAGATACTTTGGATATGGTAGAATGTATTGCTTAAGTATTTACTAGTTCTGTTGCTTTTGATTTATTATATGGTATATGATACAGTTGAACAAGCGATTAGAGACCTCAGCCATGATAAGAATATATTGTACTAATGAAGGAATTAATAAAGATTGTGGTATGTATAAAACACGGTAACTACTTTAGACTGGGGAGGTGATCTGTTATAAAGGAAAATGAGTAAAAGCAAGGAAAATTAAACTCATTTGTAATCAAATAAATAGTACGAAATCATAAAAGTGTGGCGGTTGAGTATCCTGTTGTAAGAGCTACAAGCATTAAATTGACCACAGATATCCAGAGTAGTCTGCAGTTGCTGTTCCTTGTTTGAAAAATTGAACAATACAAAATGATTTTCCCCTAAAAGGTCAGCATCCAGTAACACCTACTGGAACACTTCAGTGTGTCCTCAGTGAGTAACAGAATTCTCTCTTACTTCAGTGATCTGCTTCAAGGATCTGTGAGATTCCAACCTCTTAATTTGGCGTAGTAATTTATAGAAGTCATAGACATTTTTCTATAGAAATCGTATTATCTAATCTACATTACTAGGAAAATCATAAAGTATGTAATCAAGGAATCAAAAGAATAATGTTTATCATCATATTCTCAAAATAGCCTAAATGTCAGACTGATTCCAACATATTTAAATTACCAGGTCATTTAAGTGCTACACTATCATTTAAGAAAACAGAGACATTATTTCACTGTCACCTATAAGGGTGATTTAATATTGTCCATCTCAATTATGAAGAATATATATATTTATAGCATATCCAGCAAAATGTCTGCCTGCAAGAGGGTCGTATCAATACAAAGTTCAGATTAATACCAAATTAGTTTGACATTCCGGATGTGGCACCCTTGGTACAGAAGAGACAGACTAGTTAGAGTGTGTCCAGAGGAGGGCCACAAAAATGATCCAAGGGATGGAAAACCTCCCCTGCATGGACAGGCTGAAATAGCTGGGGCTGTTCCACCTGGAGAAGAGAAGGCTACGAGGTGACCTGATAGCAGCCTTTCAGTATACAGAGGGGAGCTACAGGAAAGAAGGGGACAGATTCTTGAGCAGAGCCTGTGGTGATAGAACAAGGGGAAATGGTTTCAAGCTTAAAGAAGGTAGATTTTGGTTGGATATAAGGAAAAAAATCTTTTACAGTGAGGGTGGCAAGGCACTGGAACAGGTTGCCTGGAGATGTGGTGGCTGCCCTGTCCCAGGAGATTTTCAAGGCAAGGCTGGATCAGGCCCTGGGCAACCTGATCTAGCTGTACGTGTCCCTGTTCATTGCAGGGGAGCTGGACTAGATGACCTTTGAATGTCCCTTCCAACTCTAAGGATTTAATGATTCTATGATTCTATTATTCTAATAAGGAATCCTGCCCAAATTATAGCTTCTCTAGTAGGTTTTGTGTTGCACACAAGAAGAAACAGTAGCTGATCATAGAATTCCTTCTGGCTTGAAAATCTGTGGATCTGCAATAATAAGTCATCTTTCCCCGTCAGCATTGAGTTTCAACATAACATCCCAATACAAACATCCCAAGGTGACACAGATTATTACATTTCAAATTCGTATGACAAATTTCTTTGGAAACAACATGAGCTCTGGAGATTAAATGTACAACTTCTAACCCATGAAATATATGCATGTATGATATTTTAGACAGGAAAGTTGTTTACCCAGGGGCTGTTATAAGCACATGAGGAACTATCCTGTCAGCATTGTTTTCAGATAAGTTCAGTAAGAAATAAACAGTCCCATGAATACACCTATCACCAATCACTTGTTGCATTAATATAGGAATGCTGGTTGAGTCTTTATTCTGTTAAGAGAGAGTTAGAGGGCAAACAAGCCAGAATGCATATTCACTAGTATATGTGCCACGACAAGGATGTATCAATCCACACAGTGGATTCACCACCTCTTATGTTTAAAGCATGGATTCTGTGGCTCAGAGAGGTTTAGCTGTGTACAAGTGTCAAATATCAAATGTTTAACGCTGATGAAGTATTTACATATGTCACTCTTGATGGATCATCTGCAAGACTGAATGGGGTGTAAGAGAATGAACTTACTCTGTTGTGTTATTGGCAGAGTTTGAAAAGGGGTTTCCCAGCTCTGTTACAGCTGTTGCAATCAGGAGCTACAATTCCTCCCGTTCTTTCCATTTTTGGGGACAGACTTCTAGAATGAGAATACGGACTCCAGTTACACTGTTTTTTTGTGAAAGAAAAATTTCCCCATGCCACTAAGTAGGGGTCTAGAAGATCTACAAATCCACTGATAAGAACAATAAGTCAGGTAGGTATTTTGAGATATCTGAGATAATAGATACACAGTATAAAAATATTATCTTAATCACAAGAGATTTTTAAGAAATAGTATCAGCAGAAATGTAGAAAATAAATTATCACACAGAATCACAGAATCATAGGGGTTGGAAGTGACCTCTGGAGGTCATCCAGACCTACCCCCATGCTAAAGCAGGTTGCCTATAGTAGGTTGCAGAGGAAAACATCTCAGGGGGTGTGTGTGGGGAGGCTGAATATCTGCAGCAGAGACTATACATCTCTGGGCAGCTTGTTTTAGTGCTCTGCGTCCTTCAGAGTAAAGAAGTTTTTCCTCATGCTCATTTGGAACTTCCTGTGTTCCTTTTTTGTGCCCATTACTCCTTGTTCTATCACTGGGTACCACTGATGAGAGTCTGACCCCATCCACTTGACTCCTGTCCTTGAGATATTTATAAGTGTTGATAAGATACTCTCTCATTCTTCTCTTCCCAAGGCTGAATAGACCCAGGTCTCTTAGTTTTTCTTCCTACAGGAGGTGCTCCAGGCCCTGATCATCTTTGTGACAACCTGTTGGACCCCGTAGAAGTTCCCTATCTTTCTTGAACTGAGGAGCCCAGAACTGAACACAGTACTCCATATGTGGCCTCACAAGTGCAGAGTAGAGGAAGAGAATCACCTCCCTTGACCTCTTGACAACGTTTTTCCTAATGCACCCCCAGGGTACCATTGACTTTCCTCGACACATGGGCACACTGCTAGCTTGTGGCCATCAGGATCCAAGTCCTCTGTATTCTTTCTATCCAGAATACATCAGCCAAATTCACTCAGTCATTCTCTGACTTGCAGATAACTTTAAATCCACCTTTATACTTCAGTACTTGGCAGCTCAACTTTGTGTTTCAAAAGGTGAAGTTAAATCAACCTGAAAAGTTGGATTTTAACTTGACCAAAGTAAAAAGTGTTTTCTTCCTAAAAGCCAGAAGTTGGACTGACAGTTTTTATGTGCTGACCTATCTTACACTATAAAATATGAGTTAGAATTCTCAGTCTGGTTTTGTGAGAAAAGATTATTGTGTCTGTTTCAGCTGCCACTTACATATGTGCAAAACAGGCCCAACATGATTTATACCATTTGATCTAAGAATTAAAAAAGGACAAACCCATCCAACTGACTGTAAAAACCAAAGAAGATAACAGCAGCTAAACTCATTGTTCTTGGAAGTTTGAAATCCTAATTGCTCTCTTTAGGAGGATGGTAAATTCTAGATTTGACTAATTTCTTTTTCTATAGCTTTTTAATATGATTAATAAGTTTTCAATTTTATGAAGCCTAATAAATGGGTGATCTAATTTAAATCTTATAAATTATACAATTATATAGATTTAATTACAATATATAAGTCTAGTGGACTGGTAAGCATAAAGATTCCAAGAGTTTTTCAGTTCAGCACTCCATGGCTGATTAATTTTCAGAGGTTATGTGGTCTAAAGTTGTGAATTGTTTTATTCAGAATTGCTGTGCTGATCACCAGTCTTAATAAAGCGGTAGAAGTGATTCAATTAACTACTAACACCTCTTTAAAAGAGAATAAAAATTAAGATACTTTAATGGAAGATATGGAGGATGGAATTTTTTTTCCTTGCAGTAGAGCCTTCAGTTCCTGTTCAAACAAGCAGTAAACAAACAGACAAGCAAACAAACAGAAACCAGAGTTCTCAAAATTAAAGTGGCCATTAATTTATTCAGAAATACAGGAAGAGCCTGATTTCCTTTAAACATCTAGTTTCATGATATTTTGGTTGGTTTTGTATTACTACCTTTGGGATCCTTGACCTTAGAAAATGAAACAATGTATCAATTTTTCTACAAAATGCTTTATTCTGTTGATTTGCTAATGACTTCCCTTGAAAGACAGTAGAAACACCTATTGTATTTGAGGTAATTTGGTTTCATTGCCAGCTCTAAACTAAATCCTACTTGAAATGATATCGTTAGCTGTGCAACCGCAAGACCTGATTACCTGCCCTTTAATTCATCAACATGAAGCAAATGGTATTCCAGCACAAATGTGTGATCACGTGATTCAGAAATGTACTTTCCAAAATCATCTTTGTTCAGGTGAATGTAAGCATCTGGAGCTGCGACAAAACAATGAAGTTAAAGCATGTGTTTTTTTTATTAATATCTCCTCAGGATCCTTGACCAAACATAATTAACTAGAGCTTCTTCCTTAGCACTAACTCAAATAAGATACCTCACCTTATCTGTTGAATCTGTAAGACTATTTTAAATACATATATATATATAGTTTCCTTTACAAAAATAATAATAATAATAAAAAAACAGCTTAAAAAAATAACATTAAAAGTGCCAAAATCAATTTAATGGGATAACATGGTTCTTCATCCCTTTCCATTAAAAGAATAGTTTTAGACAAGAGAAACAAAACAATAAGTGTTAAGGCAAGTCAGATATCAATACTAGAAGGTAAAACTCTTCCCAAATTATAAAATTTGTGATTAAAACATAAATATCTGCAATTTTCATAAAATGCAATTGATGGGAATCACACCTAAACCTGGCACCTCTGTTTTTTTTAGTTTAATCTTAGGAAATCAAGCACATGAAGTAGTAGCTTACTTGATGCAGACGGTGGAAAGACAAAGATTCATTCTGTACTATTAACTATAACAGCTGGAAAATTATGCAACAACAGGCTTCCAAGTGAGTTAGCCTTGGAACTGCAGATGAGCTTTATGCATTTTTATATTCCCCACCTTTGAAATTCTTCTTAAGAAGTTGTGAGTTTTCCCTCAGAAGCAATATTTCAAAAATTTATTTCAGGTAAAGGTCAGCTGCTCCTCAAGTGAGTTTCTAAGTTTTGTAATATTCAAAGAATCAACATAATTTAAAAATAGATAATATAAATTACCTATTATGTTCTCCATCTCTAAGATGTCTGTTTTCATAACTTAGTAGTGTGGAGCTTAAGGAATTCAAACATAGTGCAACCTCCTTCAACCTTCAGTATTTTATAATAGCCCAGGCTAATAGTACCAGCTTTTTAGTTTTTCCCAAACATTTGCTCTGTGCCATGTACACTTCAGGAACCAAGCTTTAATTTGGTTTTCTCCATTTAACTTGCTGTTTTCAATATTTATATTACAAAACCACAACAGCCTCGCTCATTGTAAGCTTCCTGAAGAAGTTAACAAATAAATCAGCACGAATGACATTTCCCAAGGAAGTTTCTCTGTACAAGGTGACATATGTTCATAAAGTCATCTCACTGTTTGTTAAATGTTACCTAAACTAAATTCTTAGAAACTTTTTTTTAATTAAAAAAAACCCCCGAAACCTAAAAATTCAAATTTAATCTTTAAGAAACTGTATTCCAGTTGTTTTTCAGTCTAACTTTGAAAACATTATTGAACACCTTATGTTTTCATATCAACATTTGACTTTGAGAAAGCTACAATATTATATTTAAAATGGTTTCATTCGTAGAAAATATGCCTTTAGGAAGTGAATATAGGAAAATTGAAAAGGAATATTTCCTAATTTATTTAAGTGTTAGTAAATATCTTTTTCCAGAATTACAATAAATAGAACATCCTGGATATCTTAAGTGGTCCTTTATATTCAACAAACAAGCAAATAAAACATGTCAAAACACAAACTTAGTACCACTTTTGACCAGACATAACCACCTCTATCTCTGCCCAAGGAATAATAACCTTAAAAACACTTAAGTTAACACCTTTCTGAGGACAGAAACAAAAATATAGTCCAAAGAAAATGCCTTCATCTCCTGAAAAAATAGACATTTACTGCCAGCAGGAGCTAGATGGCATAAGTTTTAGCTGTAACAAATAAAATGCACAGAATTCAGTTATTCAGAATTACAACTAATATTTTTTTTTCTGTCACCCTGTATGTATCTTTTACAATGTGGGAGATATACCTAATTGATTGTGTCTTACCTTCTCCAGATCCTGACAGGAATGGTGACTACTGACACAATACAGTATTCAGAAATCAAGGCAGAACACATATTAAATTATTCAAATAAATATATATATATATTTTAAAAAACTATGTTATTGAGAAGATTATTTGACAGATAACAACAGTCCCCATTTAAACAAACTGATGTGCAATTACCAAGAAAATATGACATATCTTGTGTCCTTACAAAAGGAGACAACCTTTTTTCCAATAGTTCCAGTGCAAATGTAATAGCTGAGATGTCTACAGACCATACAGCACCTTGGTGAAAAAGCGTCGATGTGGGAAAAAAAAAAAGAGTGATGATATTCAACTCATTTCTTTAAGAGACACACATGCTCTATGCTCATTATCCCCTGGGAAATGTGAAGTTGATTAAACAGGAGAGGTTTGTGGTGGAGCAGAGTACTTTGATCAACAAATGAAAGCAGCTGGTGTGTGCATCCATCCACATCACCATGCTGTGAAAAAAATTTATAAAGTCATCTCGAGGAGGAGCGTTGTCCCAAACCAGCATGTCTGATTCCAAGGTCTTGCTCTATCTCAGTGGCCATGCAGGAGAAATGAAATAAGTCAGGCAATAGGAAGCTTAATATTGGTCTTGACTGGGTTTTTCAAGGATTTGTATTAAATACTGTAGTGTTCAGTAACAGAACTAATATGGATGTTAAACAACAAGTTTGCTTACTGAGAATGCAGATATAAAAAGCTGAGAGTTACTCTGAATATATTTCAGATATAATATAATCTAGGGTTTAAAAAACAAAGAAAAGAAGGAAGAATTTTGTTATTCAGGGATAACATCTGAGTCTGAGAGCCAGAACTGAGGAGCAGACATCTTATGACAACACATGCTCTATGAGAATTTATAAAACTCCATATAACTCTGGCATATATCAAGAGTTTGAAAATGGTGCTTAAACCCAACTAAGTACTGAGAATGCTTCAGTCTGATCACTATCTGCTTTTCAGAACTGCATTTCAAACATTAATTGAAGAGAAAAGCAACACCAGATCTAGAAAACATGACAAAGAAGAAAATGGGGGCAAAAAATGTATGTTTAATCTACAAAAAGAAGACTGTGAGGTATATTGCAGTCAGCTATTGAAATAATCTCAAAAAAAAATTCAGATTGGATATTAGGAAAAAAACATTTTAATATTAATATTAATTGCCTCAGGAATATGTGGCAATTCCATCACTAGATGTTTTTAAAAGAAGCCAGAAAACACCCATTAAAAAGAAACATCAATAACTGACCTGATTTTGGGTTCTTCTCTTTCCTAGATAGCCCCTTGAATTCCTTTTCAGTTCTGTTTTTTACTGGTTCTGTGACACAGGAAAGCTTTCCAAAAGATAATGGCACTTTATTGCTATGTACTTTTTCAGCAGCTAAGTCTCATTAAATTTAATTCTATTTCTGAATTCATAAAGTTAATTCTGAAGTTCCCGTGAGAATTTTGCTATCTCCTAATCTTTTTTTCTTCTGCAAATACTCTTTTATCGAAGGATTTCTACCAATGCCACCAATTTTCTCATGAGATACCTGTAACTAGTAATGCAGTAGAAATAAAATATTCTGAGGCAAGAGAGAATTAGGAAAGGTCATTCTGGCAGTCAGAATTAGGGTTACAGAATCTAGGTACCAATTTCATTATCTGCAATAACTGAAAAAAATGCACCTGACTGCAAGCACTATAAGTGATGCGTTTTTCAATGTAGACTCTTGTTTCATTTCCTTTTTCTGTGTGTGTGGCTTTTTTCTCCATGTTTCACTGTCTACCTTAGCACAGGAGAATACTGCTGCAATCTGAGTTCACTTTTGAGTTCATGTATGAATTGAATACGTTCTCAAAGCTTGCAGCTGAATTCAATGAAAATTATGCACTTGTGATGATACAATCTGATAATTCATGTAGTTCTTTGCTTTTTAGCTAACTCATCCAAAGAGGACAATACATTTTTTTTTAATCCTTTTTCTCAGCCTTTAACCTCAACTGCAATTTAGAATTTTAGTTGTAAATGAAAAGAGATACAGCGTAGAAATTCACGGCCACAAGGAAGGCTTGAAGGATATTTATGATGAAAATACACTTAAGCGTACATACACGTAGATCAACATCATGATTGAAAGACATCAATTTTTATCATTGCTTCAGGCAAGTACTTCTTGGGGGAATTTGTATCTCCCAGTTTAATAAATTTAATCTTTACTCCATTCATCGTAATGTTATAGAACAGTGTTATAAATACATATATCTATTGCTGTTAGTATATGTGAGGAAACTAGGGTTTGTAAGACTAAACTCCGACAAAAACTTCTCCTGTGTTAAAAATGGATTCAGTGATTGGAAGGGATCTGTATGCCATCTCCATGGGGGAGTCAAAGATTTGTTAAAGAGTGAGAATCCTCGTCATGGTGTCCTCAAGGTGTCATGGCTGGACCTTTTATCACAGCCATCAATCCCCAGTTTGTGGTAAATGTTAAAGACTAAGAAAACTGACATTTTCCATATTGTCATAACATAGTGACCTATAAATGCCATTAAAATCTAGAATACATTTGAACACCAGAGGATTGCTCTAACTTGTGTTTAGTCTCGTCTGATGATTCAGCATCCTCTCATTTACCTTCTTTTCACTGAACTCTCTCGAATACACTAACTTTTAAGCTCTAAGTTCAAGTGACTTGATGAAAATTACGCATTTATCTCAATGCTAACATTCAGAGTTTGGAGATGATGATGTAATGGCTCCAAAATTTTCTGCAGTAGATGTATGTAATTGGAAAGTTTTAGGCCCCAGAGGCTTTTCAAAAGATGTTATGATCTAGTAACTGAGTTAGTATTTAGGATTCATGTGTTTGTGCGTGTGAATGTGTGTTAAGTCCCAGGTTGTACAACATCCCTTATTGCCCAAGGTATCTATAAAGATGCCACGTTTCCAGATTTGTTTTACATAATCAGTGGACTGTAATGCTTGTTTTCCAGTTCACTGTCTATTGTGCACATGTAGTAGATTTTCGTATTTTGTGATAAACTGGTATGTGACCCAACAGAACATTTCAATAGTTCAGTCTGCTTCACCACATTATTCTAAGAGTATCTAAGATTTCAGGAAAACACTGATTCATTGACTTCCATGAATTCTCAGTTGATTAAGAATGCCTGGTAAATATTCATAAGGTTTCTTTTTTTAATACACTGCGTATTATGTGGTCTTTTCAGTTAATCACATTCAAACAAAAGTAAGGCAATTGCTTTTAATTTCCTTTTTCTTCAGTCGTTAATAGTCTGAAAACTTTCAGTGTGTGACAAAAATATAGTGCATTCATTAATAAAGCCATCTTTCCATGATGAGATTGTGAGATATCAGATCACACAGTGATTTCCCTTACACTTTTAAAGTCATACAAATGACTTTTTTTCCACATGCTTGATTAGGATGCTTCAAGGAACACTGTGCCTCAGAGGAAACTCTGGGACACAGAACAACTCTTTCCAGCTTACTGGCTTTTCTAAGGCATAAACTTGTTCCTTGCTGCCCACCTCAGCAAATAATGATCACATGGATGGAATTCATTTGTGGTTTAAAAGAAATGTTAAGTCTTTTCTGATTCCTCATCATCTTTTAAGAGTAAACACATTTTTGGTACTCAGTAAATAAGTAGTCAATACAGAGCACAAGAGACAGTACAGTCACACTTTATGTCCACTGTGGTAATTTTTTCCAAATAATCTAACTGTAAGTATTCAGCAAATGAGACTAGAGAGTGGAGCAAGCAGTTTTCATAACCACAACAAATAGAGGAGATTGGCTGACGATGTCCCACAGAGGTAACTGGGTAGCAGGGAGACAAAACATTGACTTTGAGGAAGAGAGTGAGACTGATTTCACAAAAGATGAGTATCTTCCAGACACAGAACAGTATTTCAGCTTAAAGGATGGAATAGGTCCCTGCATCTGTGGATTTCATAATTTTCTAAACCAGAGAAATATTACAGGCAAACCAAAAAGAAAGCACTGCCTGTTTCTCAGGGATAGGCCACAAGACAGACTGCAAACATCACAAAACAGACGCTTAGATGAAGGAGACATTCAAAATGCATGTATGTTGCTTCGAAAGTAACATCTCCTATTTATTTCCATGGAAAATACAGCAAATAAAAAGAGCACAATAACACTCTTTGATGGAGCAGATAGGAAAACACTATTTTTCAGCATTTTCACCACCATTAGCTGTGCATTTTCACTAGCAATGAACAAGAGCCAGCATGTAACATGCAAAAATCTGCACCAGTGACCCACAGTCACTGTTGCCTCTGCTGAAACACACTATCTACCACCTCACTGTGTTCATATCCACTGTTTGGTCTCCAGAAATGTTCAGCAAGTGTCAGTGAATGTCAATGGGTTCCATTTTTTATCCACATAGAGGAATTCAGTTCCACACCTTTGCTTCATAAACAGTTTTGTGTCAGGCACCATTTTGTCAGACTGCCCCTCTGCTGCCATCTGCCACGTGGCAACAAAATGTAACAGAATATTGCTGGGAAGGTTCAACCTCTACTTCCATTCCACCACCATCTGCGTCTGATGTCATGGGCCAACATGATAAAAAATGAGGCATTACTTTCAGAGCAACCCTTGTATAAAACTATAGAATTATAGCAAGCATTAAGTCAAAAAAGAACTCACGAGGTCCATTTAGTCCAACCTTCCACTGAAAGATGGGTGACTCTTCAGGTTGGATTAGTTTACTCAGAACCGTTGTCCACTCAGATTTTGAAAATTTTTGAGAGTGGAGGTAAAACAGTCTCTGCAGGCACACCATTTTCATCCTTAGCCACCCCATTGTGAAGAACTGATTTCCACATGCCTGGAAATGGTTTCCACAAACCCTTATACAAGATCAAACACTGCAGAAAAAGCATCTTGGGTATTTGTCTTCTCACAACCCAAAATCAAAGGGCTATTCATTTCAAAAGACAGAAAATTTAAACACATCTTACTTTTCATGTGCATCTTTTTTAGTAATAGAATGCAATACACTGCCATAGGATACCAAACTCTATGTGCATACTGGAAGAGAGAAAGCATGAGAGCACCACTTGACCTCGTACAAATTCTGGATCAGGACAAGAAATGAGTGTGCACAATTCTGCTTTATGCCTTGTGTGCCTTGGGACAAAAATTAACAAAAGAGAGGGGCTAAAGTTTATGCCAGTGGATCTCCTCAAGTATTCTGCTCAGCCAAGCAAGGAAGATATATTCATTATATGTGTCCAGTTTCAGTACCATTGTACTTCTACTCTTTGATGTGAACACAGTATTTGAGCCCAGTAGTAAATAAACATCTTGCAAGGAAGCACTTATATCCAAGTACTGCCTTCCTCAATTCGCCAAGTGAGACAAGTTCAAATGGGATTCATTTTTCTTAGAATTTTGATTTAGGATAGTCGCAGACCTTACTGAAAATAATTGTAAGTGTATATTAGGCTTTAGAAGAAGAAGAATTGCTTGCTTGTATTGATGAAAAGAAGAGCTATAGTTATTATACTTAATGCTAAAAATGCTTTGAGAGCAGTTATAATCCTCACTCTTGAGAGATCAATGAAATCTTATCAGAATGAATCCTATCTGGGGACAGTCTCTAATGTATTTTCACAAGTTTTCAGCTGGCCTATGCTAGAGAAAGAATACTGGATTAGGCAAGGTTTACCTATGTTCTTGTGTTCCACTAACTGGTAGGAAGTGTAACTACCAGGGAGCTGCAGTACTTGATAGAAGGAACTCACTGTCTACAGGAACAGTATGTAGTTTAACAAAGATGGGCGCAAGGTCTTGCACTGGGGCAACATAACTGGAGACCAGTACAGGCTCTGATCTTTGTGGCCGGGGGGAACAGACTTGATGAAAGTGATCTGGGTGTCTTGGTGGATAACTTACTGAGTATGAGGTCCACGAAGATGATCAAGAGATTGGAGAACCTATGCTGTGAGGAAAAATGGAAGGAGTTAGTTCAGTCCCCCTAGGGAAGAGGAAGCTTGGGGGGATGTCGTAGCAGTGTTCCAATACTTCAGGGGCAGCTACAAGGAGGACTGAGACTTTCTCTTCACAATTTGCCATATGGAAAAGCTAATGGGTGGAAGTTACACCAGGAAAGGTTGGACTAGATGATCTCTAGAGGTCCCTTCCAACCCCTACAATTCTGTGATTCTGTATGTTGATATAAAGAAATAAATATTTTAAAGTGAGAACAACCAATCAGTGGAACAACCTTCCCAAACACATAGTAGGATCTCATAAAAATGTGATTGAACAAAATTCCAGATAATCTCATCTCGATTCTCTTTTCCCACAAAAGGTTGGACCAGATGATCATTCAAAGTCCCTCCAAATCTGGACTGTTCCATGACTCTTTCCATCTCTCTCATAGTATGATGTTGTTGTTGACATGTTGCTTTGCTTACAAATCATGAACCCATCTGTATATTCTGAACAACATTTATCAGTCACATTTTGGGAAGATATTAAAAAATGTTTTGTTTGTATTTTCACATCCTCAGAAATCCATATGCATCACAATTTGAATCCTGAAAGAGAAAATACATCTAATAATAATACATGTTATGTATATTAAACACTTTATGTGTAATATCTTGGGAAGATCTGTAAATCCAACTTTCTCAACAATATAAAGTTTTGATTTCTGTCAATTAACACTGCTAAAATAATTTGACTAACAGCAAAGTGAAGTGAAAATGTGAAGTGTTACATAGGTATGATACATTGTTTAAGGAGAGAGTTTCTTGTATAAATGACAAATTTCTCCAGTCAGTGAATTTGATAGAGGAATAGATCAAATGCATAAATGAACAAATTCAGAGAGTGAAAAAGAGCAAGGTTAGATGTAACTCCAAGGAGGAAACTGGGCTATAGATGGGATTGACTGGTGGAGCATCACAGCTATCAATATCAAGCATATTTATGTCCTTTACACATGGTAAACACCGCAGATCTTTAAAGTGCCTTGAGAAAACAAAGCAGCAGTAATATACTAAAATATGATTGGGTTGAATTAAATTAAAAATGGTAACACTAAACAGTAAGAACTGTTGTGTTGTGGAAGTTAATTTTGAATCAGTTTGAAAAATAGAAAGATAAAATATTGAGGCATAGCAGCTAAGTATAATGAAAATACAGTGAATGAAGTGGCAGATAGCAAATAAAGGTTACATGACTCGTGGTCACTCGCTACAAACTGCTAAAAAGAGAAGAATCACTGAACTCTGGGAACAAAACAATGTAACTTGGTCTTTAGATATATATACAGACAAAAATCTAACAAAACACTTAAGAAGAAAGATCTTGAGACTGAAAAATCAAGATCATAAACAATTCACCAGAGGAAAGAGTACATAAAATATTTGATGTAATAGGAAATAAAAAGAAAATTTAGACACTTCCCCGTGAAATGAGATTATTTTCATTTTCCATTGAAGGGTGTAAAAGAAATTCTTATAATTGATATCAAGGATACACTTTCTTTATTGTGCAATGTAATGGACAGAATATACATTTAAATTGTTTTGGTAAAATGCAAAATATGTTGTCTCTAATTGCAATAGTTTGGATGAAAAATGTATTTTTTAAAATCTCCTTTTTAAATTAAAAATATAATATTCTTCCAGGAATTTTGAAACTTAAGATTCTGCAATAAAAAAAGTCCATTCTTGTTTGAAAAGTCAAATAATATATATTTTAAACTGAAAAGGTCAAACATACAAAAAACCTCCTCCAAGGAACTGAAATGAAGCTTTATGAGAGATTATACCTTATATTTCTCAAAGTACTTGAAATAAATGTATTTTAAAGTCATTTTAGAAGAGAGAAAATAAGCACTTTGTTGTTGTGAGTCTCTTCCCGTTGAGAATGATAGTGTTGTTAGGGAGGTAACTAAGAGATGCTCATTAGTTGAAGAGTTGGTGCATTTAGGCAAGGTAAGTCTCCTTTATCACATTATTCGCTTAATGCCAGAACACATACTATTAAATTACTCTTATGAACGTCACCTATGAAGACACTGACTATATGAACATATTGCCATTTCCTCCTGTTCATTTTGTGTTGCATTTTCTCTTGTCTATTCTTGCACTACTTGG
The DNA here is from genome assembly GCA_024606505.1 of Aquila spilogaster. NCBI lineage: Eukaryota > Metazoa > Chordata > Aves > Accipitriformes > Accipitridae > Aquila > Aquila spilogaster. The sequence goes on along the minus strand of JANHGO010000037.1, from coordinate 11,428,893 downwards.
TACAACTATGATTTCTAATTATAGTTAATAGTTGATGTGATGTTTGCACTGACAATGTGAACACATAAACCAGCACACTCACATATATCCTAAACCCTAGGTCACTTGGTTGGCCTCAGTATCAAACACACTCAAATGTTTCTTCAGTGGTTCCTGTATCATGTCACCTGAGTATAGATGCCCTCCAGTGACATCTCCCCAGGCCATGATAAATATTCACAGGAGCCAAATTCAACATTACTCCATCAGCATGGTCAACTCTAAACAGCTTTTGTCTGGTTAAGAGCTTCATCTTGTTACTGATCCCAAACTCACATAGTAAAACCTCCCATAGATGTGGTTTGTCTTCTAGATGTGAAGATATTCCTTTCCATCTTCACTGGTGGCCACCTGGAAAAACAGCCTTGGGAAATTAAACACAATTTTTAGTTCCTCACATATAAGATCCAACTACGATAAGTGATGTTTCCTTTTGTTACATTTGGTATATCTCAGACAGCTAAAAATGCATACAAACTTACTGGACTGGAAAGTACGAAGACATATTCACTTGAGAGTCTCTTCAAATGATTGTAAGATCAAAAAACAGGGAGAGGAGAGATCTGCAAATTCAGAAAATCTACAGTTGACAGATATCTCACTGAATTGTTTTTGCATCATTGATTTGTTCATCAGTCTTTTGACATCAGGTGATCTTTCAAGAGGGGAAATACATTAAATCATGTTTATATTTACATTATGTGTCTGTGTACATATACATAGTATGTACATACACTGTAAGAGAGAAATAATGAGATTTGCTTCAGGCATGCAAACTAAAGAAAGAAGCAAACATAAGCTACTGATCCTCTCCTCCTATCTCTCCCCATGTCAACAGTTAAGTATATGTCTAGAATAAAGTATGCAGGGCATCATAGCATTAGAAAAAGTCTTGACACATTGAAGGAAATTCAAGGAAAAGCAACATAAATTATTAAGGGACTGAGAGGATTGACTTACAGTGAAAGATTAAAAGAAATAAATATGTATAACTTGCTAAGCAATGACTGGAAGGGTGGGGAGGGGAAGGGCCACATTAGCAATCTACATAAATTTGAAGGCTATAAACATCAAGGAGAGAGAGGAATTTAAGGTGGCCTTAGTGTTTAACCAAGTGTAAATAAGATATACTTCAAATTAATGTTGGTGAAATTAGAACAGAAATTAGTCAAACTTCCTAAACTGTACATTCTTTTCAAATGTAGGATAGTTTTCTAAGGGAAATATGGCTCTCAGGAATATTTAACAGCCTTCTTATTTGGCTAGGATGTTGTAAAGGTACACTCAAATCTTCACAGTGTCAAAATAGGAACTCAAGTTTTCCAAATTCCGACTGAGGTTTCACACACATTGATCTTTTCTTGTTGTTGATCTCTATCTTTTTTATATCTTTCATGGATTTCAAATAGTCTTTTGATTCAGAATGAAAATAAATGCTGAAACTTCTGGTTACTTTATTGTTACTGTTGATTTTTTTTTGTTTTGTGTTTTTCTTTTTCTTTTTTTTTTAACAAAATAAACTTGTTCACTGTCTAGGCCTTCACTACTTAATTTGCCATAGGAAATGATCTTGGCCTTGACAAGGAAAGGGCTGAAATGATCTAATAGGCTTATTTCATCTGTAATACCTATATTTATCTGACAATTTTTTTCCAGGAAAACAAAGGCTTCACACTCAGACAGTGATCAAAAAGCTCACAAAATAAAGCACAGAGACAGAATGCCAAAATAGCCTGACAACGCCTGACTTCCAAGCTTATTTTTTCTCTGTATTCTCTACTCTTATTTGGAAAATGCTCTATTTCCTTTAAACAGATGGATTGCTTGTAAATCTCAAAAATCTCTGGCACTCTTCATATTTATTTATTTTTCAGCTAGAAGTTAGACCAGTTAGGTTGTTCAAAATCTAAACTAAATATAATTTTATCTTTTTATTCATTGATAATGAAGAATAGACGGAGTCATACAGATATCAGGGCACCAACAGTGAAACACCTTTTTAAGTGACTGAGAAAAAGCTCTGGACTGGACGTCAGCATTTTATTTTATTAAGGTAGGTTGCCTGTTAGCTCAGGAAATCTGCAAGAACAATTTATAATAATAGTGCATCATTCCTCTTATAATTTCTTTAGATCAAGGCTGTTAGGAATTGCTGATGGAGGGTTTATTTTCAAGCAGTACTAATGGCCTCTATTATTTTTGCTTACTAAAGTGGATTACTGGAAAATAATAGTTATAGCATGTCCAGAACTCAAATGGTAACAGTTTAACAGAGTTCTTTCACTTGTTCTTTGTCCATCTTTGTCCAGTTAGTAAATACAAGTCCATGGTCATTCATCCTATTCTTGTTCTCCAAACCTCAAAGGCAAATGAATGGAGTCTCAATGTGAACTGGTTAGCACAGAATATTGTTTTGACTGGAAGAATTTATGCTGAACCTGCCAAGGTAGTCAATGCCTGTGTAAGCTGTAAAGAATGAAATAAACTGTTATTTAACTGGTATTCCAAATGCATGGAAGAGTCCTGAATGTTCAGTGTTGCCCTCAAACATTGGCTGGCTTGGCTTAATCCACTAAACCTCAAATAATATACAAAACTATGCAAGTGTAGCAGGCAATATATAATTTCCTAGCTTGTTATCCTTAGTACAAGCAAATAGTAGATATAGGCCACGTGTCAGAGCAGACATACTGGCTTTGGACAAGATTTGTGTTATGAGTGGATAATCTGAAATATTTTGCATCTAAATTACAACCTGAACAAAATGCAGTAGGAAACCAGTTGAATTTTGGATGCAAAGATTACAGGTTTGCTGATTGATTCAGGTTGGAGGAGACATCTGGATCCACCTGCTCCAAACCCCTTGCTCAAGAAGAGACACCTAGAACAGGTTGCCTATGACCGTGTCCAGATGACTACTGAAGATCTCCAAGAAGAGAAAATCCACAACCTCTCTGGACCAGTGTTCAGCCACCCAAACAGTAAAGAAAAGTTTCTTGATGTTCAGAAGGAACTTATTTATGCCTACGGTTCCCTGGCACTAGCCACCATTGAACTGAGCCTGGCTCCATCCTCTTGCACCCTCCCTTAAAGTATTATAGACTAGTATTAAATAAGATCCCCCCTGAGCCTTCTCCAGGCTGAACAGTCCCAGCTCTCAGCTGTAGAGAGGTGCTCCAGTCCCTTCATCACCTTTGTGGCCCCTCATTGTACAAGACATGCATTAGTAAGCTGGGACTAGATGAACACAAAGAGACAGAACTAAAAGTTCCAGAAAAATTAGTTCATAAATCCTTAAGCCAGAGGAGTTGATAGGCAGCACACATTTAGTGTGGTTGTATCCATTAGATTTTTGCTTGATTTCAAAAATGAACCTGGATGGTGTTGGGCTCTTTCTTTTATCTAAAGTGTCTCCAGAAGACATTCAAATTATTCTGTAGTCATCATTTCAGAAGTATCTCTGATGCTTTTTATTTAATTTTCAAAGCAAATTTGGATCTAATTCAGACAGTTACTGAACAGAGATATTCGATTCCTGAAGGTATTTTCCTTTAAACCACATCAAGATGCATCTCTTCATGATTGCTTTGTGCTCAAAAGGCTCTGATGTGTGGAAACTGCATTCTTTTATGTATGAATCAACATTGCTAATTGTTGTAGCTTTCTCACAAGTCTCACAATTGTTGGTAATGACTTTAATGATATTCTAGAGACACACAATAATATGATATAGCATTCTATAATTTACTTGAGTGAATTTTGTAGTCTCCATTTTGTAATTTACCTTGAAAATGTCATTAGTAGGTGACTTTCAACGTTTGAATATGTATGTATGTATGGAACTGTATAAATATATATCTGTGTGTGCTTACATTTTAAAGTTAACTCATCAGTTTTGTACCTCTAGATTTTCAATACTGTGCCTACAGTGTAGGCTTTCCTAAAATAATACACTGTCCTACAATTATACAGTATTTTTCATCCCTAAAAATCAGCAGAGGCCCATTTCCCTTTTATACAAAAGCTATTTTACATTTCATGTCAGCATGATGGAACATTTGGTGTGCACAAATTCACTTTATTCTCATTTTTAGATCCCTTCAAACTGCCACAGATGTATAATCAAGCTTTTGTGAAATTAGAAATCACAACCAAGATTTTAATTACAAGAATTATTTGTAACTGCTGATCACTGCATGGGATGCATGACCCATAGGACAGCAGCAGAAGGGACATTAGAATCATAGAATCAAAATGATTTGGGTTAGAAAAGATCTTATAGATCATCTAGTTCCAAACACCCTGCCATGAGCAAGGACACCTCCCACTAGATCAGATTGCCTACAGCCCCATTCAACCTGGCCTTGAACACAACCAGGAATAGGACTTCCACAGCTTATTCCAGCACCTCACTGCCCTCAGAGTAAAGCTTTTCTTCCAACAAATAATCTACCCTCTTCTTTTAGTTTAAACCCATTACCTCTTGTCCTACCATTACACACCCTGATAAAGAGTCCATCTCTAAATTTCCTGTGGATGCTCTTTAAGTACTGCAAGCATCTTCTTCTCCAGGCTGAACAACTCCATCTCTTTCAGCTGGTCTTCATAGCAGATGTGCTTCATTTCACTGATCATCCTCATGTGCTTCTCTGGACTCACTCCAACTCAGTTCTTACACTGGGGGCCCAGACCTGAGTGTAGCACTGCAGGTGGGGTGTCATGAAAGTGAAGCAGAGGAGAAGAGTCACCTCCATCATCTGCTGGTAACATCATCACACTCCTTTTGATGCAGCCCAGGGTACAGCTGGCTTTCTGAGCTGCTGGCTCATGTTCTGTTTTTCATTCACCAGTATCCCCAAGCCATTCTCTACAGGACTACTCTCAATCCCTTCTTCACCCAGTCTGTATTTATGCTTGGGATTACCCTGACCCAGGTGTAAAACCTTGCCCATGGCCTTGTTGAGATCCACGATCTTCACACTCCTCCTAAGCCTGTCAAAGTACCTGTCCTGGTTTTGGGTGGAATAGAGTTATTTTTTTTTTTTCCTAGTAGCTAGTATGGTGCTGGGTTTTACATTTAGGATGAGAATTATGTTGATAATATACTGATATTTTAGCTGTTTCTGAGAAGTGCTTGCACTAAATCAAAGACAATTCAGCTTCTCATACTACTCTGCCAGTGAGAAGGCCGGGGGTACACCAGAAGCTGGCAGGGGGCAGAAACAGGATAGATGGTCCAAACTGATCAAAGGGATATTCCATGCCATATGGCATCATGTTCAACAATAAAACTGAAGGCGTTGTCCAAGGTGGGGCACTGCTCGGGGAGTAGCTGGACATTGGTCAGCGAGTGGTGAGCACCTGCATTGTGCATCACTTGTTTTGAATATTATTTGTAATTAATATCATTATTATTTTCCCTTAATTTTCTCTCCTATTGAAGTGTCTTAATCTCAAGCCATTATTTTGACTTTTTTTTTCTTTCTCATTCTCTCTCCCATTCCACTGAGGGGTAAGTGAGTGAATGGGTGTGTGGTGCCTAGATGCTTTCTCGGTTAAACCACAATAGTCCCTCTGGCCAACATCCCTTCCCTCCAGCATGTTGACTGCAACACGCAATTTGGTGTCATCCATTAGAGTGCACTCAATCCCACTTACTGACAAAGAAAAACAGAGTTAGCGAGTGCTGGTCCCCACACTGACCTCTGAGGAACACCACTCATTGCTGATCTCCACCTGGAGTCCCATACAGTGAACAGCAATTACAAGTGATTTTTCATTATCAAGGTCCCTTCCAACCCAAACCATTCTATGACTCCATCATTCCAAGAATTTTCTGTATCTTCCTCAGTCACACATCCAAGCCAAAAGGAATACAGTACCAATAAAATAATCAGCCCAGAAGTTTATAAGACATACAATTTCCCCCTCCTTCTAAGGAAGCAACCTCCTAAGCCATAACCATCTTTCTCACAAATTCTCTTCTGTGAATGATAGACTGTTGTTAACATTAAAAATCATGGCTGATTAAATCTCAGAAGGAATGACAACTTTTAAATCTCAGGGAGTCTAGAATAAGCACTGAAGTCAAGTATTGCTTTGGATTCAGACTTGTAAATGTGAGATCATAACATGGAGCACCAAAACATTAAACACTTTTTATGTCTCAGTACTACATCACACCATAACTTGTTAATAGCCAAATGCTACCTTATAAATCAACAACTTTCTTCAGGAGACTCCTGTATTTGTACTAGACTAATCACATCCAACTTCACATCAGCTATTGGCACTGAGATGTCTATATCCTTCTGGTCTTCATAAATACATTTTCTGTTATTACAAAATATCAAATGCATCATTAAAATTCTACTGTGGTAGGAAAAGCCTCTAGCAAAAGTTTGTCAGCCTACTATCACATTTATGTTTTAGGGTGGTATTGAAGGAAACTTTCTTGATTATAGTAAGATAAATTCTCCAGACAATTTATGTTAATTTTTTTTAATGGAAGGGAAATTTGGAACGCAGTGATTATTAAAACAGGGAAACTCATCCAGCCTCTTATTAGATTAGATAAGAAAGTCATTTTGCTTAGAGCAACAAATTTGAAATCTCTTAATTTTCTTTCCCATTCATGTGACTCTAGCATTTTAGATAAAACAAGAAGTTAAAGCAGATGATGAGTATCAGATCTCAAGTTAATACAAACTAAATTGAATTCTGAAGTATCTCTTCTCTTTCTAACTTTGCTGCAGGTTCCAAGGTTCACTTTGTGAATAGCTTCACTTATTTAGCAACACCACTAAGGTCCCGGAGTCAGTTGGAGGGAGATAAACTTAAATAAACAGCTTTCAGCTTGACAGATTTTCCACCCCAAACAAGCCTGAAGTAAGCTTCAAATTCATATATTGTTTTTAGTGAAAATTCACTTTATAAATCACCATCACCATTTTTCTTTCTCAGCAGCTACTTCTTATTTTCAACCACTTGGTTAATTGGTATGCATACTCCAGGAAGCCTCTTGGTAGAAAGGCCTTAATAAAATCTTGCTGGGGACAAATGTAAGACTTTAATTGATATCCACAGGTTTTCCATCAGACCCTCTTTGAACACTGCAGAACTATGCTCAGCATAGCTAAATTCTGCACTGCACATAGGACTGTGGCCAAAGCCACTTGGTGGGGGATTACGAGACTAGTTTATATTATTCAGTAAATTCACATATAGTGACAAATTCAAACTAACACGTGAAGAACTCTCTTCTGTTCATGGCTTAGGAAAAACACTTTGGAAAGGGGCATTATTTTCCAGAGTAAAAAGACCATGAAAAAGGCTTAAGAGACTATATTTATTTGCTAGAAAGTCACCCATGAGTGAGGCAAAGCTCTGAACTTGACTTAGTTTTGTGGGGGGGTTTTGGTTGTTTGATTAGTTTGGTTGTTGGTTTTTTCTTTGCTGTGCTTTTTTTTTCACACACTGGATACATAACTATCTTTTCCTTTTTTTTTCTTTTCACAAAATTTTTATTCCTATATTTGAAATAGTCTGTGGATTTGGATTGTTTGAATTTGTTTATATTCTGAATTTTGGCTGTAAAAGCTCTTTACAAGCAAAGAATAGACCAAACCTGGAACTACAGCAGCCTGCAGGGACAGAAATGTTCAGGGTACATTTTCATATACCTCCTTCATTATGGTGGAGATCTCCCTTCCATAAAAATTGCTGTCTCCACAGCAATAGCCATATTGTTTTAATTCCATTAGTAACCGAATGAACAAGCTCTTTGATTGGGTCTTCTAATTAATAGAGAATTATTTATCTCTATATATATTTCCATATTTAAGATAAAAACTTGACAGTTTTGCTACCTAAAGGCTATCTGAGGGAAAGGCATCAAGAAATGAGAATAGGCTTTGAGGTGTTATGGGTTGGCCCCAGTTGGCAGCTAAACTCCCACCCAGTTGCTTGCTCACTCTCCACCCATTGTGACAGGGGAGAGAATGGGAAGAGCAAAAGTGATAAAAGTGATAAAGCTTCTGGATCAGAATAAAGACAGTTTAGTAAGTGAACCATAGCTGGACATATAGGCAAAGCAAAATAAGGAGTTTGTTGACTACTTCCTGATGCTTCTTAAAAAGCAGGGCCTCAGTATATCTAATAGTTACTGGGGAAAACAAGCACCGTAACTGCCCACAAAACACCTTCCTCCTCTCTTCCATTTGATTTTATTACTGAGCACCGTGTCATATGATATAGAATATCCCTTCAGACAGGGTTGGCTTTCCTGGTTGTGTCCCAGCTTCTTGTGCATCCCCAGCCTTCTCACTGGGGAAGGTTGGGCAGAATAGGAAAAAGAGAAAACCATAACACTATGCAAGTATTTCTTAGCAATAATCAAAACACTGATGTGTTATCAACACCGTTTTCATCACACAATAAATATACAGTATCATACAGGTTGTTGTAAAGAAAAATTAACTCCATCCCAGCCAGGCCCTGAACACTAGTTTATGATAGCATTAACTAGCTAAAACCTGTTAGATCTCAGCTGAGAGTGCAGGAACTTGATTTTACTCTGCTGTTAAAAAGGTTGTCATCAGGTTTGCTAGCCCAAACTGCTTCTCAGACAGCGTCTGGCCATAGCTCGGAAGGGACAAGGCCAGGGACTGGTCTCAAAGATTTGGACATCACCACCCTGTTTTGGAGGGAAAGAGATTGTAATAGTTTGCATAAAGTTGTGTAACCAGAACATATTTTCCTGTAATAGTATCTCGTCAAGGACTTTTTCCAAGGCAACAAAGAGATAGTAAGAAGGGGAGACAGTGATGGCAACCATGTCTGGTCAGTCATGCTGATTTATGAGGGCAGGTGGGGACATGGTAATGTTCATTCCAGTAGGGTTACTGGAGGATTTCTAAGCTAGGAGACTAACAAGAAACAAGCCTCCCAGTTGCTCAAATTAATGAGATAACAAGCTACAGGTGCCACTTCCAGGAAAGATGACTCTTGCAGGTGATAAGATTATGACCCTAAGGAACTTAAGTTGTGGGGGAAGGAGAAGGATGTTGGAGAGCTCTGCAAGTCTAGAATGATCCATTAATCCAGTCAGCTCCCAGCTGTGGGGTGGGAGAGGTGTGTGCTCCCACATCAGCTACAATGGGGGAACTGGTGTGGGTGAGATGAGTGTGGATTCCACACCAGTGGCTGGAGTGTGGCTACAAGTCATGGTTCCTGTGCTTGGAGCCAGCTGTTGATGGGGCCAAGTGTCTTTGTGAGTGTCCTGTGTAAGTGATGCTGGAAACAGCCCCTGGCTGGGGAAGCCTGTCCTCTACTCTGGATTATCAGGCACAAGGCTGGGCCCAAGCAGCTGAACAGGAGAAATATTGGGCCAGAGACACCGGAAGAGGAAGCACCTGTACTCTGCTCTTCATCTCACTTAATATCATGTACAGGATCAGATAATAGACTCTAGTTCTGATTAGTTTCATAACATAAAGAAAGCCTCATTATCTTTTCTCTCTTCTCTACATATGCTATCTTGTAAATATTTGGATTCATAATTTTTTAAAAAAACATGATTACTTAATAATAAAAATAACCAAGGAGGAAGACATAAACCACGTAGCAACTTTTAATGATCTTTTTTTTTCACTATTTTACTAGGTAAGTGTATTTGCATTTACAATCCAGTTTGAAAAGGGCATTGTCACATATCCTTGTCCATCTTGTTTGATTAAATGCCTTACTGTCAAGTTGTTAACCAAGGATTTTGGTACTCTGTTTTCCTACCTCTGATCTGCTACTCCATGACAGATTCTGCTAAGTTAGTAGCTAATTTTTCATATAGCACTTCAGTGACGTTACTAAGGATGTAACATTAGATGCCTTATGTGTCCCTTACATTTAAGGATGCAAGACAGGTAATGTCTTCTCTTAAATCAGCTCATTTAGCTGAGAGAAAACAGGCTGGTGTTGGAATATGTGGGTGTGTATGACCAATGTCTCCTTGTCTTACTGGCACATTTTACTTGCTTAAATTCAGATTATCCCCTTGTTCTGTTATATTTTCCTGTTCTTTTTAAAGTGGAAAACAAAACAATTATCCTAAATTAAAAAAAAAAAAAAGTATAAAATTGAGATCTGATTTGAATTCAATATGAGAGAATTTCTTTATAAGGAGAAGAAGATGAAAAAAAAAAATTCTTACCTAAGGCTTCTGTCTTGTAGTACACACTTATTCTTCAGACACAGATATCCCATTATCCTTTCTAATTGTCACTTGCTGTTTTCCTTATTATTTGTTATTCAGATAGTAATACTTATTCCACATCTCAGGTCACAGACTATCCCCATATTGTACTAAGCTTTGTATAAGAAGAACAAAACAAAAAAGTAACTCAAGCTGAAATTGTTCGAACCTGAATGCTCACGCAAATAAGTATGGATACAGAGCTTTCTTTAGTGTGTTACATGCTGAAAACTTTGGTATTTTGTGAGTTTTATTCTGTTTTATATTCTTGAACAGACAAAATCAATTACAAACTTCTTTGTTAATCCCTTAAGTAATAATTGAAGCATGCTAAAGATTTTAATGATGAAACCTTGGGATCAGCAGTGATGAAAACACCACTAAACTAACAACAGTAAAGGAAAAAATGCCTCGGTATTGATGCTGAGGAGATAATCTTCCTGTTCTTCAGTTTTTAATCATTTAACATGGTAGGGGAAATGTTTTGCCCAGAATAAAAATACTAAATATTTAGCCTTCAATCTGGAGGATGACAGTTTGATGCAAGTTCACTAACATTTCCTATCTGTCCACTGCTGTGAGATTTGAGTTAAAAGCCATTAAAGTTAAAAAAAAAAAAAAAAGACACATTTGTGCAGACTTGCTTGCAGTTTCCCTCAGTATACTAAAACCTTGAGAGAGGCATAAGGTTTCTGGCTTTTGTGCAAGAAAGTGAGGATGTATCCATCAGTTACTGCATAATGTCATAGACTGTGCAAATGGACCTGCAGAACTGTAGTCGTAACACCAGAGCCTGACTCACTGGCAGCAGGGAAGATAGCCCAGTGGTAACTTCCTTTCTAAACTACTTAAACTACGTGCATCACTTAAACAGCAAGATAAAGACAACACTGGATCAGTGATCCTCTCTGTCTCATGCTGACTTTGTTGCACATGAAGCAGGAGTTAACCTCAGAGTTGACTCTCTGATTAACACCCTCTATAAACTGGGGAGAGTGATGAAACTGAGATAGAATCACCAAGGTTGGAAAAGACCTCCAAGATCATCTAGTTCCACTGTTCACCTATCACCAACATTTCCCCACTAAACCGTGTTCCTTAGTACCATATCTAAATGTTTCTTGAACACCTCCATGGACAGTGACTCAACCATCTCCCTGGGCAGCCAGTTCCAGTGCCTGACCACTCTTTTGGAGAGGAAATTTTTCCTAATATCAAACCTGAACCTTCCCTGGCACAACTTGAGGCCATTCCCTCTAGCCTTATCGCTATTTATGTGGGAGAAGAGGTGGATGCATGCTTTGCCATAGCCCTCTTTCAGCTATAAGGTCTCCACTAAGCCTTCTCCAGTCTAAACAATCCCAGTTCCCTCAGCCACTCCTCAAAAGACTTGTTCTCCAGACCCCTCACCAGCTTCACTGCCCTTCTCTGAACGTGCTCCAGGGCCTCGATGTCTTTCTTCTAGTGAGGGGCCAAAAACTGAACACAGTATTCAAGATGCAGCCTCATCAGAACTGAGTACAGGGGGATGATCAACTCAGTGATCCTGCTGGCAACGCTATTTCTGATGCAAGCCAGGATGCTATTGGCTTCTTGGCCACCAGGGCACACTGCTGGCTTACGTTCAGCTGAGCATCGATCAATTCTGGGTCCATTTCTTCCACACAATCTTCCAACCTCTCTGCCTGTAGCATTGCCTGGGACTGTGGCCAAAGTGCATGACCTGGCACTTGGTCTTGTTGAACTTCATCCCACTGGCCTCAGCCCAGTTATCCAGCATGTCCAGATCCCTCTGTAGGGCTTTCCTAGCCTTCCTATCCCAAGGCAGATCTACACTTCCTCCCATGTTCCTCCCATCTGCAAACTTACCGAGGGTGCACTCAATTACCTCATCCAGGTCAGCAATAAAGATATTGAACAGAAGAGGCCCCAATACCGACCTGTGATGAATACCACTGGTGACCAACTGCCAGCTGTATTTAACTCCATTCACCACCACTCTCTGGGCCTGGCCTGCCAAACAGTTCAGATGTGACTGCCTATCATCCAGGAGAGGACTACTATAAATTTAATTATTTTGTAAACACTTTTTCCTGTAAGTAGAAGAATGAGGAATTTAATCACAGTTCAAATACTAGTATACTGTTTTGGTTTGTTTTATACTTAAATATTTCTAAAAACTGCAAAATTTGTCATTGTTAGGATCTATTCAGTCCCTAAAATACAGACACATTTTGAAGTGAGAAACTTTATAAGTTCTCCTAAACTAAACATATAAAGAACTCAGCATTTACATGTAGAGATAGTTTGGCTGACCAACATCTGTAGTACAAAGATATTTATGAAATCAAAGTTCCCTTGAGCTCCATTTTCTGTTTATACATAAATTTCGCTAAAAATTATTAACAATTCAGAAAATGCAAAGAGATGAGAAGAAAAAAGGATGCTTAACATCAAATATCTGCAGCTTATATCCCACAATATCAGCAGTGCATTTATGACTGTTTTTACATTTTTGTGCTATTTGCTATTTTTAGCATTTCAGAAGATATTTACTAGATATTAAATCTACAGTGATTAGACAACACTTCATAAAGTAGTATCAGTAAACAAGGCTAAATTTGGCAACCAAAGGAAAATCAAGTTAACAAAAATGCAATAACATTGTTGAAAACGAAACACAGTTCTCATGCAGTCAAATAGCATAGTTTTCCATGTTTATACATCATAGAAGGACGAATGCATAATTATTCCCTAAAATGTTGTTAACTGTAACATGATCATCAGATCAAGATCTGCAAGACTAAGTTTTAAAGAAAACTGAAGGCAATTATCCTTTATACTTTTCTTTGTTGAACTCCATGAAGAGTATTGGCTCATTTCACCAGCCTTCTGATGTCCCTTTAAATGATGATGCATTCATCTGGCCTAACAGCATCTTCTCCTAATTGTTTATCATCTCAAATTACTGAGGGTGCACTCTGCACAGCCATCCAGGCCACTAATGAAGGGACTGCACAGGCATCAACTCTGATTACTACAGAATCATAGAATCATTAAGGTTGGAAAAGACCACTAAGGTCATCTAGTTTAACCATCTACCTATCACCAATATACCAGTACACCATTTATGGCTGTTCTTCAACTGTTCTTTTTGATGCAGATCACAATTCTTTGCACCTTGAAGTTCAGTTCAAGAATGCTATAGGATATAGTATCAAAAGACCTAACTAAGGTAAAAACTCAACTATTCTGCCTACATCAACCAAGCCAGTCATTTCATCATAGAAAACTAAGAGGCTGGTCCCACCATAAATTCTTGCTGATTACTCCCAGTCACCTTCTGGTCTTTCATGTGTTTAAAAATGTTTTCCTCAATAATTAGTTCCACCTCCATTCCAGAGACTGAGGTGGGGATGACCAGCCTGTAGATTCTCCTTCCTAAAGATACCAGTCACATAGGCTTTTTTCCAGTCCTCGGGAAACTCTTCTGATTACCATCACATTTCAAAGGTTATCAAGAATAGTCTCACAGTGACACTTCATCTTCCTCAGCACTCAGAGGTGCACCTTCTGAGGTCCCATGTACTTATGTACATCCAGCTTGTATAAATGTGCTCTATCCCGACTCTCCTCATAGTCTCTTCTAAGTTTTTTTGTGTAAAATTCAACCATTCTGTAAGGATTATCATAATCATGGTGTAGCTAAACTTGTTCAGAGTAATATATCATCTACAAGTTGTCATATACTGTCATCTTCATCCCACACTAACTCCAAATTTGCCTCAGCCACTGGTCACAGGCTGGATAGTTGTCTCTTTAAAATAAGTACTTGATAGTTCACTAAACAGTTCTGAAGGAGCCTCAGTTGCAACTCCAGTGAAGAGATGTATATAGATAATAATATATTGGTCCAACAGTATGAGAAACATTGACAGGACACACAGCTACCATTGGAAAGTCTATAAAACAAAAATGAAATGCCAGCTACAGCAAGGAAAGTGATAAAAGACTCAATTATTTTTGTGATGCAGATGCTGTAAAGAGAGATCATTTGGAGATGCTTCGGTTTCTTGCATGTAAAATTCTCTGAGCATCTGGCTCTCTGATTTAACTTCTAATCATAAATAATCTTAATGTAAAATAAGAAAACAAAAAATCCAGATTCAGCCCCTGCTATTATCACTATTTCCTGATTTCCTTCTGAGTTTTGCAGATCTAACATATTGACAAGTCCGTAGCATGCATGAGAACAAACAAGTATGATGAATAATTATATGTGGAATGAGAAAATAAAAGTGGAGAAACTGCAAGCGAGATAGATGTAGGACATTTAGTATTCCAGCCATTTCTGATTGTCATCTACCTATTTCTGTCTACAAGACCACCTTTAAATCCACATTTCAGGTTTTGTTTGTAAATATAAACCCTTTATAAACTAACAGATAGCATCTGTGCTAAATTCACATCACACTTCCCAAGTGCATTCCAAAAGGCACACAGATTTTTACCTGCATACAAAAGAAAGAAAATATCTCCCTCTAGATGTCCAAATATTTCTCCTTTAAAACACTGTTTCCATACTGCCCATTAAAGACAGTAGGAATCTCTGTCCAGTGCTGGAATTAAATTCAAATGGATGTTTATCGGATTTGTCAAAATATCCACGTAACACTTTCTTCATAAAAAACATTTGTCTTTTTCATTATAGGCATGCCACCAAAAATACCAGAAATATTCTTCTTCTAACATTGAAAACATCAGTGCTGGGAATTTCTTAACACCTCTAGACAGCTCAAGACTCCCAGAGCAATTTAAGTACTGATAAACTTCAGATAGGCATCCAAATCTTTAGGTATAAAGCTGATGCATACCTGAGCTAAAACATATTTGAGATTTATTTTTATCATACAGCTCCTGAAATAAGACAAGTACACAAACACTGAAGGTAGATTTGAAAGGCTTTGGTATACTCTTCATGCTTGATACTGAATTGCAACAAGCTCAACCAACTTCAGCTGAAATCAATAGGACAGAAGTAGAGTCATCAATCTATTTCTTGTTTCTTTAATCCAGACCAAGATTTAGACAGATCACCTGCGGTGACACTGCATACTAACACAGGTATTAATACTGACTGGAAGCTGAATAGCCAGGGGGAGTTTTTGGTGTAGGAGGGTGGTTCTAGTAAAGAGCAGTGACTTTACTTTCTGTGTAGTTTTCCAGGGAACATATGTGAACCGAAAATATCTAACTGTTTCATACTTAGAGTCACAGGCAAAGGAAGAGATGTTCTACAGACTTCCCTTGAGTCTGAAATAATAGAATGCAAAGCATTTCATTTTATGCCAGTCAGAAATTATAGCACTTCTTCCAGTGAAAAGCAGTTTTTCCTCTTACCAAAAAATGATTAGAGTGTGTAGAAAGTCTAAGGATCAAAACCAAAGAGAATATTGAGGAGAATGGAATACTGAGGATAGGAAATATTAAGAGAATGTTAAAAAAAAAAAGAGAATGAGGCAGTGTGCTGAATGTATTCATACAGCTTTCACTTAACAAACCTAACTGCTGATTTTCTTTGTTCACACATCTGCTCTGATGCCTGTGAAGTTTGATTTTTGTCTTAAGAAGTTAATGTTTCATGACTGATGTCATCAGCAGAATGTATGGTGACTGATATGCAAGAATGGCCTGAGGCCTGACATATCTTTATACTGACAATCAATGCCAGACATTGCATGGTGATTAAAAGCAATGAAACTGTGTTTATTCTACAGCTTAAATACATCATTAAAAAGTAGTCTTCTAAAGCTACTCACTAACATGAAGATTTGACCATCTAATGGGTTATGAGTTACTAGCTAGTTTTACTGCCCACTATCATGTGGTCAAGATATATGGCATCTCAGAAAGCTTTTATTTTTAACTTCTGATTCATAGAATGTATTTTGATCAGCCAGTATTTTGATTAGGATCAAAATTTCTAGTATGTGTTTATAAATATTTCTATTCCCAAATTCACACTGTGTTTCTATATTTGAGTAGCAGTTAAAATTCTTTTAAATGAACTGTTTTGTTCTTTAAATTATTTGATATTGCTCTCAATCTAGAATGAAGAGGTACAAAACAAATTAATGATAACTAGCAGATTCTAAAGGAAAGTGAACCACAGATGACAGCCTGCTCTATGCAGCTGTAAGGGTCGGACTTAAACCAGACCAGGAAGAAAATAAGAATCTGTTCCTTTTGGAAATAGAACCTCAGCATCTGTTTTGATATTGATATGATTCTAATCATAGTAATCATGGTAGTTACCTATGTATTTAGGGCCTCAGCGATCAAGTTTAGGGTTTAAACTTGGATCACAGATCTGAAACTAGCAGAGAATATTTTCTAATTCTCCTTTTGTTTATGTTACTAGAGAAATAGCATCAGTGACACTCCCTGTGCAAAAACTGGGATTCTTAGCCAGAGATGCTACAGTCTCACAATCTGTGTGACTACTTCTTCAACAGGAGTTATTCTGGAACTACATGGGATCACACAGCCTTTAGCACCTCGTTTGCCTCCGTCTTTGGTATAGCATATGCAGTCCAGAAACCGTATGTTCAGCAAGTGTAAACTCAAGTGGTTCTGTTGTCTTCAAAGAAGTTATATTAACCAGCTGAAGATGTGTCCCTCACTTTATTTTATTTTATTTTAGTTAGAATGTAATTTTTATTATGGAGAATCCTATCCCTCATCTCCTTATACAGTACTGCCATTCAGTTCTGCACCACTGACAATTGTTTTTTCACTACAAAAAAAATCTAAATTTTAGGTGTGACTAAGGTTTAGGCTATCAGCTTCTGTGTGCAAAATGTGAAAAACAGTGCAATAAGAATCAAAATAAACAAGGTAGAGAACACGGCTTCTGACCCTTATGGTTTCAGGAGATATTGCAAACATGACTAAAGAAATCAGAGACTTTAAAGAGCTTCTTAAAAATAAATAAAAGAAGAACAACTGAGAGTGATGCAGGAATATCAATGAAGGAAATGTGTGAAAACCTGATAAGGAGAAGGTAACAACACCACAAAATTATTGGCAATAAGATAAATAATTAACAAAGGTTCTATTCTCCCCACTACTTTTACCACCCAACCCACCCACCCCCCCACCCCCC
>JANHGO010000037.1:11345230-11411340 GCA_024606505.1 Aquila spilogaster | reverse complement strand
AGTGAGGAGTCCTCCCCCTGAGGAGGAAGGAGCGGCAGAGACAGCGTGTGAGGAACTGACCCCAACCCCCATTCCCCATCCCCCTGTGCTCCTGGGGGAGAAGGGAGAGAAAATTAGCAGTAAAGTTAAGCCTGGGAAGAAGGGAGGGGTGGGGGGAAGGTGCTTTTAAGATTTGGTTTTACTTCTCATTATCCTTGTTTTGATATGATTCGTAGTAAATTATATTGATTTTGTTTTTCCCCAAGTCGAGTCTGTTTTTTGCCTGTGACCACAAGTGGTGAGCGATCCCTCCCTGTCCTTGTCACAACCCACGAGCTTTTCTTCGTATTTTCTCCTCCCCATCCCACTGGGGCCAGCAGGGAGGAGTGAGTGAGCAGCTCTGTGGTGCTTTGTTGCTGGCTGGGCTTAAACCACTACACTTGCTAATGACTTCCCTTGGAAGACAGTAAAATCACCTTTTGTATTTGAGGTAATTTGGTTTCATTACCAACTCTAAACGAAATCCTTCTGGAAATGATGCCATTAGCTGCACAGCAATAAGAACTGTCTGCTGGCCCTTTCACACATCAACCTGAAGCAAATGGTATTCCATGAATGCTCTTTTGATACACAAATGTGTGATCGTGTCATTCAAAAATGTACCTTCCAAGATTATTTTTGTTCAGGTGAACGTAAGCAACTGGAACTGTGCCAAAACAATGAAGTTAAAACCTGCTTTCTTACTAATATTTCCTCAGAGCCCTTGACCAGACATAATTAAACTAGAGCTTAGTCTTTATCAATCATTCAAAATAAGACACCTCACCTTATCTGTTGAAACTATAAGTGTATTTTGATAATCCTAATGCTTTCTTTTACAAAATAAAAAAAAAGTAGCTTAATAAAAATCACAATAAAAATATGCCCAAACTGGTACAACAGGACAGTGACATTCTTCATTCCTTTTCTAGCAAAAGATCATATCTGGATAAAAGAAAAAAAAAACCACACATACTTTAAGAGAGGTTGAACACCACTACTAACAGGTAAAACTATTGCAAAATTTTGGATATAAACTTTAATAGCTTTAATTGTCATAGGAGACACCATTACGATTGCAATCTACCTGCAGTGACCAAACTTGGTGTCAGGGACTGCTTCTTGGTCTGGATACCCAATGACAGTTTAAATCTCTGGGAATAGACAGAGATCAAACTACACAATGTAAGAACACGACAAATCAAAATACTTTGGATTACTTTAGGTGTCACAGATCTGTATACTCTTCTGCCCTGATTTATCCATTGGTCCTTCACTTTCTTCAATATGTATAAAATGCCTCTTGGAAGCCCAGGATCTCCCCAGCTTGTAGCTCCTCTTCTTCCCATCATGGATATACTCTGCTTCTTCATGCTCCCATGTTCCTTCACCGTAATTACCATTCCTTCAGCTCTCACTTGCTTTCTGTCTTCTTTCTTAGACTCTGAAACGAATCACCTCTCCTTATAATTTCAAGCCCCCTTTAAAAAGTGCCCTCCTTATCAGCTTCAGCATTATCAAAATCTGTTTAATCTTATCCACTGCTTGTTGCTTGCCCCATGGGCAGAGGGGGTTATATGGTTAATAGTAATGCTCCATTCAAGGACAATCAGATTTAAACAAACAAACCAACAGAATTTAGCAGGTCCTCTGTTAGATGAGAAAAGGCAGACATATCTTTCAGTCAAAACTGAGTTTGTCATTTGTCACAACAGTAGTATTTTGAAATTTTATTTCAGGTAAAAATCAGCTGCTATTCAAGTGAATTACTAAGTTTCATGATATCCGACGAATCAACATATTATTTAAAAACAGGTCATCTAAATGACCTATTACAACCCCATCTCTAGCTTGTCTGTTTTCATAACACAAAACTGTGGAGATTAAGGATTTCAAACATAGACAATGCAACCTCCATCACCCTTCAGGATCTTAATACCAGCCCACACTAGTGACAACAGTTTTTTCGTTTTCCCAAATATTTGGTTTGTACCATATAGACTGCAAGAACTAACCTTTAATTCTGTTTTCTCTATTCAGCTTGCTGCTTTAAATATTTATATTACAAAACCACAATATTCGTGCTCACTGTAAGTTCACTGAAGGGTTAACAACTGAATTGGTATGAAGGACATTTCCTGAGGAAGTTTCTATGGACAAGTTTGAAATATATTCATAGAGCTATCTCCCTGTTTGCTACATGTTATCTAAAATTAATTTAAAAAAAAATATTTCTTTAGATTAAAAAAAAAAAAAACCCTAAATATTCAAATTCAATCTTAGGCAAAAAAACTATTCTCCTTTTTTTTCAATGTAATTTTGAAAACATTATTGAGCTCCTCCTGTTTTTGCAAAGCTTTTTGACTTTGAGAAATTTACAGTATTAAACTCAAAATGGTTTTAGCTGAGAAACTGGGAAAGGATGCTATGCCTTTAGGAGGAAAATACATGAAAAAAATGGAATACCTTATATATTTGAGAATTAATAAATATCTTCTTCCCTTTTCACCCAGAAGTTAATATTTCTAGTATTATAATCAATAAAATGCCTGGACATCTTGTTAGGTAAACAGGTCCTTATATTTAATAAATAGCCAAATAAAACACACCAAAACTAAAATTTAGGACGACTTTTGGCCAGACATAACTGCCTCTATCTTTGCCAAAGAAAAAATACCTTTAAAAAAGCTAACACCTTTCTGAAGGCAGGATAAAAAAAAATCAGTCCAAAGAACATGTCTTCATCTCCTGAAAATAAACATTTACACCAGAATTAAAACTAGCATCCTTTTTTTTCTGTCACACTGTATGTGTATTTTACAATGATGAAGGTAATAACTAATTGATTTTGTCTTTCACCAGATCCTGGCAGAAATGGTGACTAGAGGTACGGGATAGTGCTCAGAGGTAAAGGTTAGGCAGAATTTTTTTTTTTTTTTTAAAGCTATGTTGTTGAGGGGATTAATTTGAAAGACATTCATGTCCTCTGTTTAAACAAATCATGTGCAATTACCAAGTAAATATGATATACCTTGTGCCCTCACAAAAAATAGATTGGTTACTCTCTTCAGAAAAAGCCAATCCAACGGGAACATCTGGGATCTCCACAGACCATCCAGCACCTTGGTGGAAAAAGCATCCATGTGAAAAAAAGTGATGATAGCCTACTCATTTCTTTTTAAAAGATACACGTGCTCTATGTTCATTACCCCTGGGAAATGTGGAGTTGATTAAATAGGAGAGGGCTGTGGCAGAGTGGAGAACTTCGATCAACAAATGAGAGCAGCTGGTGAGTGCATCCATCCACATCGCCACGCTGTGAAAGAAATTTGTAAAGTCAGCTCGAGGAGGAGTGTAGTCCTGAGCAAGCAGGTCTGATTCCAGGGTCTTGCGCTCTCTTAGAGGCCATGTAGGACAAATGGAATGAGTCAGGCAATATGAAACTTGACATCAGTCTTGATTGGGTTTCTCAAGGATCTATCCTAAATGCTGTAGCGTTCAGCATCAGAATTAACAACTTGGATCATAATAAACAGCGAGCCTGCTTACTGACTGCGCAGATGTAAAAAGTTGAAAGGGACTCTGAGTATGTTTCAGGTAAAATTACAGTTGAAAATTATCTTTTCAAATTGAAGAAATAACATGTGGGCAAAAAATGGCAGGAGGAATTTTGATGTTCTATTTTCAGGCAGAAAAGGAGGGCAAATGGAAGATGGTGAATGGCTAATTAGTTAGCAATTCTTCAAGGAGCATCTGAAGGCTATAAAAGGGAAGCAGTCATCATATGACAGCAGACAGTAAATGCTCTATTAGCATTTATAAACTGCAGTATAGCTCTGATACACAGCAAGAGTCGGGAAGTAGTGCTTAAACCCCACTAAGCACTGAGAACACTTCAGTCTGAGCACTAGCTGGTTTCCAGCATTACACTTCAATAAGTTGACCTAATTGAAGAGAAAAGCAAAGGACAGATCTAGAAAACAAAGAACAAAACAGTAAAAAAAACACAGGCTTGTTGAATATACAAAAAAGAAGACACAAATATGATAGTAAGCTGTTGAAATAAAGGAAGATATAACCTGAGCTTAAAATCTGTGGAGGCTAAGACAAGGAGTATGGAGAAAAATTTAGACTGGACATCAGGAAAAAACATTTTCATACTAATATTGATTGTGTCAGTAATCTGTGGTGTTTCCATCATTAGGTGTCTTTTACAGGAAGCTTGAAAGCACCTATCAAAAAGAAACAGCAATAACTTATCTTGCCTTGGGTTCCTGTCTTCCCTGGATGATCCCTTGAATTCCTTTTCAGCACTGTTTTTTAGTGATTCTATGACTTGAGAAAGCTTTCACAAAGATAATGGTACTTTATTGCTACCTAGATTTTCAGCAGCTCAGTCTCATTAAATTTAATTCTATTTCTGAATTCATAAAGCTAATTCTGAAGTTCCCATGGGAATTTTACTATCTCCTAATCTTTTTTCTGCAAATACCCTTTTATCAAAGGATTCCTACCAATACCTCCAATTTTCTCAGGAGATATCTGTAACCAGTAGTGTAGAAACAAAATATTCTGAGGCAAATGAGAATTAGGAAAGGTCATTCTGGAAGTCAGAATTAGGGTTACAGTATCTGGCATCAGGTACTGATTTCATTATCTGTAGTAATTGTAAAAAGTGCACCTGACTGCAGGTAGTATAAATGATGTATTTTAAGTAGGATCTTGTTTCTTTTTTTTTTTTTTTTTTGATGTGTGTGTGGTTTTTGATTGACTGCATGTTTCATTGTCTACCTCAGCATGTGAGAATACTACTGCAATCTGGCTAAAAGTACACTTCTGAGCTCATGTATGAACTGAATGCCTTCTCAATGCTTGCAGCTGAATTAAATGGAAATTATTATGCACCTGTGATGATAGAATCTGATAATTCATCAAGCTCTTTGCTTCTTAGTCAGCTCATCAAAAGAGGATAATGCTTTTTTTTCCCTCTCTTCATCAGCTTTTTACTTCAACTCCACTTTAGAATGGTAGCTCTAGAGGAAAACAGATACAGTTTTGAAATTCATTGCCATAAAGCAGGACTGAAGGGTATTTATGAGGAAAACATTTAAGTGTGCATACGTATATATCAACATTGTGACTGAAATACATCAATTTTTTATTGTTGCTCCAGGCAAGTACTCACTGGGGCAACTCTTATCTCTCAGTTTAATAAACTTAATCTTTAACCCATCAGTCATAATATTATATAACAGTGTTATAAAGATATATTTATTGCTGATAGTATAAGTGAGGAAACTAAGGCACGTAAGACAAAGCTCTGATGGAAACTTCTCTTAAGGAAGGATTCAGCGATTTGAAGGGATCTGTAAACTGTCTTGATCAGAGGAGTCAAAGATTTGTTAATGTGGGAGAAACCTCATTCACCCAAAGTTGTCACAGCTGGACCTTTGCTTACCATAGTCACCAGCTGGTGGTGAATGTCAAAGCCAAAGATTAAGCAAATTGTAATACAAAGATCCATCATGTTGTCATAACATAATGACCTATAACTGCCATTAAAACCTAGAATGTATTTGAACACCTGAGGATTGCTCTAACTTGCATATGGCCTCATCTGATTATTCAGCATCCATTTGTGAAGCAACAAGTTCTCCAGCCTTACTCATATTCACCTTCCTTTCATTGAACTGTACTCAACTGTGCTGTTACCAACTATTACACTCTAAGTTCAAGTGACTTGATGAGGACCGTGAATTTATTTCAGTGGTAAGATTTAGAGTTTGCAGGTCATATAACAAAATCTTCTGTGGTAGATGTAGGTAGGTAATTGGGAAGTGTTAAATATCCAGGAGGTCACAGAGGCTTTTGGGGAAACATGATGATCTAGTACCTGAATCAGTATAGGATTCATTTATACATGTGTGTGTTATACTCCAGGTTGTAAGGAAACATTTACTGCCCATGGTATCTATAAAGCTATCATGTTTAGAACATTCCCAAAATTTTTTCATATACTCAATAGACTGTAAAGTTTGTTTTCAAGTTCACCGTCTAATGTGCAAGTGTAGACCCTAACATTTTATGATAGCTTGATAGTTGACCCAACGGAACATTTTAATAGTTCAGCCTGCTTCAGCACATTATTCTAGGAGTACCTAAGGTCTCAGAAAAAGACTGATTCATTGACTGCCATGTACTCTCAGTTGATTAAGTATATCTGGTAAATATTCATCAAATATTTTTGTTAATATACGGTATACTATATGGTCTTCTCAGTTAATCACATTCAAACAAAAATAAGGCAATTGCTTTTAATTTCCTTTTTTCCCAGTGGTTAATTGCCTGAAAACATTCAGTGTGTGACAAAAATATAATGCATTCATTAATAAAGCCATCCCTCCACAATGAGATTATGAGGTATCAGATCACATAGTGATTCTCATCACAGTTATAAAGTCATACAGATGGCTTGGTTTGGTTTTTTTTTTTTTTTTTCCTACAGCCTTGATTAGGGTAGCCCAAGGGATGCTGTGCTTCAGAGACAACTCTGGGAGACAGACTCACCCTTTGTTGCTTCTTGGCTTTTCTAAGGTATACATTTTTTTTCTTGTTGTCCACCTCAGCAACTAACTACAATATAGCTGTGATTCTCTTGTGGTAGAGAAAAGCTGTTAATTCCTCATCAAGCTTTTGAAGAGTAAACAGATTTCTGGTACTCCAAGTATATGTAGTCAATACAGAGCACAAGAGGAATTATATTGTCATTTCATGCCCAATATGGTCAAATTTTCTAAATAATCCCACTGTAAATGTTCAGCAAATGAGATTGCAAGGTCAGTAGTCTAGAGGGTGGAGTGAGCAGAGGAGATTGGCTGATGAGGTCTCACAGAGGTATGAGGGCCAGAAAGTTGGGCTGGAGGCAGCGAATGGGACTGATTTCAGAAAAGACGAGTATCTCCCATGCACAGAGGAAGACTAAAGATTACAAAACGGAGCAAGTGTCTGCTTCTGTGGAGTGCACACACTCTTCTCAAGCAGAGAAATATTTCAGGCAAAACACAAAAGTAAGTATTGCCTCTTACTTGGGGATGGGTCACAAGACAGAAGACAAAAAATAAAAGACTGGGATTGTTAACATCAGAAATTAAACACTTAGATGAAGGAGACATATGAAATGTGTAGAATTATAGAAAAATTTAAGTTGGAAGGGACCTCTGGAGGTCATTTAGTCCAACCTTCCACTGAAATGTGAGTGAATATCCAGGTTGTCTTGGATTGCTCAGCACTTTGTCCAGTCATATTTTGAAAATCTCCAAGAATGGAGGTTCAACAGCCTGTCCAGACAAGCTGTTTTAATTCTTAACCACTCACATTGTGAAGAACTGTTTCCCTTCTTGCAACTTGTGCCCAATGTGTCTTGTCCATTCACTGTGCAGCTCTGAGGAAAGTCTGTCTCTCTTTCCTTTATAACCTGCCTTTTAGGAAGACTGCAGTCAGATTTCATATGCCATACCCTTTCCCATAGCCTTCTTTTTTCCAGGCTAGGGCACTTCATGCCATCATCAGTAAAGACAACAAACAGTATTGACCCATGAGGAACTGTTAGCTTAGTACCAGTTGGATAGTCTTCTTATCTAAGGCATAACTCATCATACAATGTTATGGTATACTGTGTCAAAATCTGTGCTGACTGTTCCCAACTACTTTTATGCCTTTCATATGCCTGGAAATTGCTTCCATGAGCCATATGCAAGATCAAACACTGTAGAGAAAGCATCTGAGGTGTTTCTCTTCTCACAACACAAAACCAAAGGTCTATTCATTGAAATAGATAACAGATTTAAACACGTCATATTTTCCATGCACATCTTATTTAGGTGGCGTAAAGCATTGCTTCAGGATGCCAAACCCTATGTTCGTACTGGAAGGGAGGATGCATGCCTTGTGCCTTGTGCACAAGGATGCAGAGCTTGGCCTTGTGCAAATACTGCATCAGGACAAGAAATGAGTGCACTGTTCTTCTTCATGCCCTCCTTTCTTTAGGATGGAAATTAACAAAAGAGAGGGGCTATAGTTTATTCCAGTGGATCCCCTGAAGTACACTGTTCTGCCCTGCAAGAAGTTGTCCATGATATATGTCCAGGTTCAGTCTACCATTACATTTCTTCTCTTCAACATCAACGCAGTATTTGAACCCAGTAGTAGATAAGCAATGTGCACCAGCAAGAAAACACTTTTATCCAAGTGTTTTTTTCCTCAGTTGACCAAATCAAACAAATTCAAGTGAGATTTATTATTCATAGGATATGGTGTTTTCTTCCCCTTAGAAACTTGGTTTAGGATGGTCACAGTCCTCACTGAAAACAGTTTTAAGTGTAGACTACACCTTAGAAAAAGTATTGCTTGCTTTTATTCATAAGAAGAGGAGCCAGAGTTATTATACTTAATGCTAAAAATGTTTTGAGAGCAGTGTCACAACCCGTGCTGGACAGACTAGGGAGGAGTTGTGGTGAGCTCGGAATGCCCTCGGGCTAAATTAAGGTGAAACACCACCAAACGATCAGTGTAAGTTTTTATTTATGGCAGAAGCAGCCTGAACTTGGGAGGTGTAACAGCAGGTGGCGGGGTCTCCCACAAGAGCAATTGGCATGAAACTACCTCAGCAAACCGTGTAACCTGCAGTAACCATATACATCAATTCAGGGAAGAAAATAAGGAGAGTGCTCCTGATGGGTCAGGAGGCTCAGAGCTGACCCCCTGGCTTTCTAGACTCCTTCTCAGAGAGGAGCCTGGGGGCGGCTGGATCCACTCCTAGTCCCAGACTTGGTCAGCAGTTTTATGTCTAAAGGGATGAGGTGTGGGGGTTATGAAAAAGGAGAGAGAGAGACAGACAGAGACAGACAGAGAGAGAAAGAGGAAAACAGATGTCACTGGTCCTGGATCCAGCGTTGCTCCAGCCAGCCTAGAGTTCCAGTTCTGGAGGGTATGCACATGTGGAGCTTCAGTTTGTGCCCTTTTATAGTCTCCTTGCCCCTCCTTCAGGTGGGCACTTGAACTCATTAGGCTAATTAGGTGTCACATGCAGTTTGTGCTTCCAGACCCTTCAGGAAATGGGTTGGTGGGCTTGGGGGTCATTTGGGGAGTAACTTCTCCATCCCTGCAGGCACGACCCTTGTTTGATCTGTGGCCATCCCTGGTGAGCAGCCCCACTCACCGTATCAGAACGTATCAGCGTATCAGAACATGGAATTGTGCATCCTCCGGCACGCGCTTCATGCCCTGTTGCTAACCGGCTTCTCACCTGCGGTTCATTGCTATACAGGTTCCTCGTTATGCAGAACTTGCCCTGCCACAGTGTTTAAGACATTAACTCTTTCAGTCTCTCATAAGCAGCTATAAACCTCAGTCGTGAAAGATCAATGAAATCTTAACAGAATTAAGCCTTCCTGGGGACAGGCTCTAATGCATTTTTCTAAGTTTCTCAAGTGGCCACTGCTAGAGGAAGAATATTGGATTATGCAAGGTATTCCTGTGTTCTTGTGCTCCACGAAGTAGTAGGAAGAGTAACCAGCAAGGGAGCTACAGTTCTTGAGAGAAGGAACTTACTATCTTTTTTATGGATTGATGTTATGAACATGGTGATGTATTTTCCCCCCTTGCAAATGTTGAACTCATCTGTGTGTTTTGGAGAACATCACACTTATCAGACATGTTTGAGGAAGTTTTTTTTTAAAAAGGCATTAGTTAGATTTTTGCATCCTTCAAAATTCATGTGTACAAAGACATGAATTATGAGAGAAAAAAATATAACTAGCTCATATTATGTATGCCAAAGATTTTAAATCCAATATATTGGGGTCTTCCACACCTGCATGTAAATTTTCTGCTACTCAAATGGAGATCTGCAAATTCTCCTTCTCCAACAACATAAAGCTTTGACTTCTGTCAATTAGCAATGCTAAAATAATTTGACAAATAGCAAATTCATTGTATGTGTTTCAGGGCCATGTGAGAAATTCTAAGAAAGCTCTCGTAGGTGTTGAAATTGAAGAGCAGAGAAGAACTGCTTCCCAAATGTTTGAACACAGAAGTGTTGCCCATGAAATATTGAGTCATCATTCTGAATCTGCCACTAATTTTCAATGTTGCCTTGAGCAACTCACCTAAATCTCTCTGTTCAGTTTTTTCTTTTTAAAATTGAGATACTAATTTTTTTTTTCTATTCTATCTAGGTATCTTTGATTGATTAGTTAATATCTGTAAAATCCTCTGAAATGTAAAGTGTTGTATAAGTATGATACATTGTTTAAGAAGAGATTTTCATGCATAAATGACAAATTTCTCCAGTCAGTAAATTTGCTAGATGAATACACTAAATGCATAAATGAACATATTCAGAGGTTGAAAAAGAACAAGGTTAAATGCAACTTCAAGGAGGAAACTGGGGTATAGATGGGATGGACTGGTGGAGCATCACAGCTATCAATATCAGGCATATTTATGTCCTTTATACATTGCACACACTGTAGATCTATTGAAGTGCCTTAGGAGAATGATGGGGCAGTAATACACTAAAATGTGATTGCACTAAATTAAGAGTGGTGTCACTATACAAAAAGAAGGACAGTTGCATTGTGGAAGCATATTTTGAATCTATTTGAAAATCAGAAAGGTAAAGTATTGGGATACAGCAGCTTGCTATAATGAAAACATAATGAATGAAGGGAAAGAGAGCAAACAAAGAAAATATCACCTCATGCCAAGCCACTCTCCATGATATTTGAAAAGCCATGGCACTCAGGTGAAGTCCCTGGTGACTGGAAAGTGGGAAACATTGCACCCATTTTTAAAAAGGGTAGAAAGGAGAACCCTGGGAACTACCGACGTGTCAGCCTCAAATCTGTGCCTGGGAAGATCATGGAACAGATCTTCCTAGAAGCTACGCTAAGGCACAAGGAGGACAGGGAGGTGATTTGAGACAGCTAGCACGGCTTCACCAAGGGCAAGTCTTGCCTGACCAACCTAGTGGCCTTCTATGATGGAGTGACTACATCAGTGGACAAGGGAAGATCCACGGATGTCATCTATCTGGACTTCTGTAAGGCCTTTGACATGGTCCCCCACAACATCCTTCTCTCTAAATTGGAGAGATATGGATTTGATGGATGGACTGTTAGATGGATGAGGAATTGGTTGAATGGTCACATCCAGAGCATAGCAGTCAATGACTGAATGTCCAGATGGAGATCGGTGACAAGTGGTGCTCCTCAGGGGTCCATATTGGGACCAGTACTGTTTAATATCTTTATTAATGACTTAGTGGGATTGAGTGCACCTTCAGCAAGTTTGCAGATGACACCAACTTGAGTGGTGTGGTTGACATGCCCGAGGGACAGGATGCCATCCTGAGGGACCTGGACAAGCTTGAGAAGTGGGCCCATGTGAACCTCATGAGGTTCAACAAGGCTAAGTGCAAGGGCCTGCACGTAGGTCAGGGCAACCCCCAGTATCAATACAGGCTGAGGGATGAAGGGATTGAGAGCAGCCCTGCAGAGAAGGACTTGCGTGTACTGGTGGATGAAAAGCTGGACA
The DNA here is from genome assembly GCA_024606505.1 of Aquila spilogaster. Taxonomy (NCBI): domain Eukaryota; kingdom Metazoa; phylum Chordata; class Aves; order Accipitriformes; family Accipitridae; genus Aquila; species Aquila spilogaster. Next base: position 11,399,727 of record JANHGO010000037.1, on the reverse strand, counting down.
TGAGCTCGCAATGTGCGTTCGCAGCCCAGAAGGCCAACTGTATCCTAGGCTGCATCAAAAGAAGCGTGGCCAGCAGGTCAAGGGAGGTGATTCTGCCCCTCTACTTCACTCTGGTGAGACACCACCTGGAGTATCCAGCTCTGGAGTATCCAGCACAGGAATGACATGGAGCTGTTGGAGCGGGTCCAGAGGAAAGCCACAAAAATGATCAGAGGGCTGGAACACCTCTCCTATGAGGAAAGTCTGAGAGCCTTGGGGCTGTTCATCCTGCAGAAGAGAAGGCTCTGAGGAGACCTTATTGCAGCCTTTTAATACGTAAAGAGGGCTTATAAGAAAGATGGGGACAAACATTTTAGTAGGGCCTGTAGTGATAGGACAAGGAGTATTGTTGTAAAACTAAAAGAGAGTAGATTTAGAATAGTTCTAAGGAAGAAATTTTTTACAAGGAGGGTGTTGAAACACTGGAACAGGTTGCCCAGAGAGGTGGTAGATGCCCCATCCCTGTTAACTTTCAAGGTCAGGTTGGACAGGGCTCTGAGCAAAATGATCTCGTTGAAGATGTCCTTGTTCATTGCAGGGGTGGGGTTGGATTAGATGACCTTTAAAGGTCCCTTCCAACCCAAACTATTCTATGATTCTATGGTCATACGCAACAAAGTGCTGAAAAATAAAAGAATCACTGAACTCTGGGAAATAAAACACTAAAATCTAATTGTTAGATAAATATGCAAACACAAATAAAACAACCAAGAGAAATCTTGAGACTGAAAAAATCAAAATAGTAAACATTTCACCAAAGGAAACTGGTGTGTATTTGGAGTACATAGAAGATTTCATGTAGTAGAAAAGCAAATTCAGAAGGTCAATGGATTATTACAAAAGAGGCTTCCTCATGACAGGAGATTATTTTCTTTTGCATTGAAGGGTGTAAAACAAATTTTTACTGGTGTCCTCAAGGATATCCTTTCATTATTGCCCGATGCCATGGACAAAAGCTAATTTTAAAGTATTTGGGAAAAAAAATGTCTGTAATTTTAATAGTTTGGGTGGAAAGAATGATTTTAACAAATATCCTTTTTTTTTTCAATAAAATCATAATCTACTTGCAAGAATTTAGAAATTTAAAGTTTTCCAATATAGAAGTCCATTATGGTTTGAAACATCAGCTAATTTATGCCTATGAATATTTTAAAATGGAAAGGTAAATCTCAAAACAAACTTTTCTAAGTAACTCAAATGAAGCTTTATGATGGATTATTTCCTGGTTTTCCCAGAGCACCTGAGTTACATGTATTTTAATATCAATTTAGCAGAGAAACAATAAGCACTTTGTTGTTGTGAGTTTCCTGCAGTTGAGAATGATAATACTGTTTGGGAGGTAACTGAGAGATGCTGAGTAGCTGAGCAGATGATGTATTTAGACATGGTAGGTCTCTTTTATCACACAACGTACTTAGTATAATAACAAATACCACTACATGACTCTTATGAACAATGACATCTATGAAGACACTGGAAGTGGAAACAAATTGTCATTTCCTGCTGTTCATTCAGGTACATCCTTCACCCTGCACAACTTTGATTTCTAATTATCATTAACCATTGAGGTAATGTTTGCACTGGCAATCTGAACACACCAACGAGCGCACTCAGCTGGACCCTAATAACTAGCTCTTTGGTTGGTCTCAGTACCTAACACACTGCAACGTTTCTTCAGTGGTCCCTGTGTCTTGTCACCTGAGAATGGATTAGGTCCTCCAGAGACATCTCCCCAGCTGGTCATCTCTCCATGTGGTCACTCACGAAGACCAAATCCCACACTGCTACAGCAGCATGGTCAACTCTAAACAGCTTTTGTCTGGTGAAAAGCTTGATCTTGTTTTGATCTCAAACTCAATTGGTAAGCCTCCCTAAGGTCTGGCTAGTCTTCTAGATGTGAGGGAGTTCCTTTCCATCAGAACTGGCATCAACGTCGACCTGCAAAACTGCTTTGTGAAAATAAGCACCATCTTAAATCTCCTGCATAAGCTAAGACCCAGCTGCTGTAGAGAATGTTTCATTTGTTATGTTTGGTACATCTTCGAGTGCTATGTATGCATACCAGCTTCCAAAACTGGAAACTACTAAGCCATATTCACTTGCGGACCTCTTTGAATGCTTGAAAGTTCACCAACATGGAGAGAAGAGTTCTGCGTATGGAGATGCTACAGCTGTCAGATATCTGACTGAGTGGTGTTTGTAGCTTTGATTTATTTATCAGTCTTTTGATGTCAGGTGATCTTTCAGGAGGGCACGACATGAAATAATTTTCATATTTCCATTATATGTGTGTGTACATATATATAGTATGTACACTCACTAAAAGTAGAGAAATAACAAGATCAGTTTCTGCTATTCTAAAAAAACCCCAAACTTCAAGCATGCAAAATAAAGAAAGAAGCAAACATAAGCTACTGATATTCTCCTCCTTCCATCTCTCCACGTCAACAGTTGAGTATATGTCTAGAATAAAGTATGCAGGGCCTCACAGTATTAGAAAAAATCTTGACACGTTGGAGGAAATTCAAGGAAAAGCAACATAAATTATTAAGGGGCTGAAAGGATTGACTTACGGTGAAAGATTAAAAGAAATAAATATGTATAACTTGCTAAGCAATGACTGGAGGGGGGAAGGGGGAAGGGACATGTTAACTGTCTACATACATTTGAAAGCTATAAACATCAAGGATAGAGAGGAATTATTTAAGGTGGTCTTAGTGTATAACTAAGATTAAATAAGATGCACTGCAAATTAAAGTTGGTAAAATTAAAACAGAATTGAAAAAAACATCTTAAATTGTACATTCTTTTCGAATGTAGAAGAGTCTTTTGAGGGAGAAGTGGTTCTTCAGAGTTGTTAGCAGCCTTCTTATTTGGTCGGGACATGGGAAAAGTGCATTCAAATCCCTCCATTGTAAGAAACAGTAATTCAAGTTTTCCAAATTCCCAGTGAGTTTTCACACTCATGGAACTTGCCTTGTGTTGGTCTTTTTCTATCTTTTTTGTTCTCTCATGAGTTTCAAATGGTCTTTTGATTCAGAATGAAAATAAATGTTGAAACCATGGGGCGGGGGGAAGGGGGAGTGTTTCATTTTGGGTTGGGTTGGGTTTTTTTTACAAAATTGAGTTGTTTTCTTTCTAGGCCTAGACTAGATAATTTACCATAGGAAATGTTCTTGCACTGACAAGGGAAGGGATGAAATGATCTAATAGGCTTATTTCATCTGTAATACCTATATTTATGTGACAATTTTTTCAGGAAAACAAAGGCTTCACACTCAGACAGTGATCAAAAAGCTCACAAAATAAAGCACAGAGATAGAATGTGAAAATAGCCTAACACCACCAGACTTTCAAGCACGTTTTTTGCCTGTATCCTCTACTCTTCCTTGGAGAATGCTCTTATTCTTTTAAACTGCTGGATTGTTTGAAATCACAAAAACTTGTGCATTCAGGATTTTTTTAGCTAGAAATGAAACCTCTAAAGTTGTTCTAAATTTAGACATACTCGAGACATTAATGTAATTTTAGATTTCCATTTGTCAATAATGAAGAATAGATGGAGTCATACAGGTATCATGGGACCAATGCTGAAGTAACTTGTTAGGTGACTGAAAAAAAGCTCTGGAGAAGAATGGATTGGAAGTCAGCATTTTATTGTATAAAGGTAGGTTGCCTGGTAGCTTGGGAAACCTGAAATAACAGTTTCTAGTAATAGTGCATCATTCATCTTATAAATATAATTTCTTTAGACCAGGGCTTTTAGGAATTGCTGATGGAGAGTTTACTTTCAAGCAGTATTAATGGCCTCTATTATTTTTGCTTACTAAAGTGGATTACTGGAATATAATAGGTATAACATGTCCAGGACTCTAATTGAAAACATTTAATGGAGTTCTTTCCTGTGTTCTTTTTCCATCAGTTAGTAAATACAAGTTTATGATCCTTCCATTCATGTGCCCCAAACCTCAAAGGAGTCTCAATCTGAACCTGTAAGCATATACCACAGTTTTGCCAGCAAGAATTTGTGTTGAACCTGCCAAGGTAATGGATGTCTGTGTAAGCTGCAAAGCAAGAGAGAAGCTGCTATTTAGCTGATATTCCAAACATATGGAAGAGTTTTGAATGTTCATTGCAACCCTGAAGTGTTGGCTGTTGTGGCTTAATCCAGTATGCCCCAAACCATATATGAAAGTCTGCCAGTGTAACAGGCAACATACCATTTACTAGCTAGTTACCCTTAGCATAGCAAAGTGGTAGACCAGGCCACGTGTCAGAGCAATCAACTGTTGGAAAGTACTTCAAGTTATTCTAACGTTGGAAGGAAACTTGAAAAGGCACCTTCTAAGAGCATTCAGTTTTGTATGGGAGAGTGTTGTGTTTAACCTCACACAGCCACTCACTCACTCCCCCCTGGGTGGGATGAGGGAGAGAATCAGAAATGTAGAAGTGGGAAAACACATGGGTTGGGATAAAAACAGTTTAATGGGTAAAGCAAAAGTCACACATGCAAGCAAAGCAAAATAGAGAATTCATTCACTACGTCCTATTGGCAGGCAGGTGTTTAGCTATCTCCAGGAAAGCAGGGCTTCACCACACATAACATATACTTGGGAAGACAGACACCGTAACTCCAAATGCCCACCTTGCCCCTTCCTCCTTCTTTCTCTGAGCTTTGACTGCTGAGCACGACGTCATTTGGTCTGGAATATCCCTTTGGTCAGTCGGGGTCAGCTGTCCCAGCTGTGTCCCCTCCCAGCTTCTTGTGCCCCCCCAGCCTGCTCATTGGGGGGGGAGAAGTGTGAGAAGTGCAGAAAAGTGTGAGAAATGCAGAAAAGTGTGAGAAGCAGAAAAGGCCTTGACACTGTGTAAGTGCTGCTCAGCAATAAGTAAAACACCTAGGCATTATCAACACTGTTTTCAGCACAAATCCAAAACATGTCACCATACTAGCTACTGTGAAGGCAATTAACTCTATCCCAGCCAAAACCAGTACAGAGAGAACAGGAGGAGCACAGCTCTGACTTGCTATAGTGAAAAAATTTTTCACCACGAGGATAGTCAAGTTTTGGAACAAGTTGCCCAGAGACATTTTCAAGATCTGAGGGGAGAAAGCCCTGAGAAACCTGGTCTGATCTCATAGCTGACCTTACTTTGAGCAGGATGTTGGGCTAGAGACCTCCTGCGGCCCTTTCCAGGCTGAATTATCCTGTGGTTTTGTAGGGGTGGCTGAATCTGGCAGCCCAATAGAGGTGAGGCTGCTCCAGCTCCATGTCACCATGTTCAGCCACTAGCAAGGCTGAGCATGTACTCCCAATAGGCACACAGACAGAAGTAAACAACCCATATATAGATATACACATGGCCAGCCACACAGATCAACACAGACAGAAACGCAAACAACATTCATGCAAACACAAAAAGCACCAACAGCCTCATGCTGTTCCCTTCTCTGGCTGATCAGGATAAAAGCCCATTAGTGGAAAATATATTGGCTTATATAGACATACATACAATGTGGATCCCTCCAGGAGCTGGCTTTGGACATGTTTGTTTTGTGAGTGGGTAGCCTGAAAGCTTTAACATTTCCCTAGTGATATTTTGCATCTAAACTACAACATGATCAAAATGCAATAGGAAACTGCGTACTTGAATTTTGGATCCAAAGATCTGCATTAGTGAGCTGGGATTTGATGAATACATGAGGCAGAATTTTAGCACTAAACCTTCTAGGAGAAAGAAAAAAAAAAGAAAAAAAACCCCACCCCATCCTCTTACCCTGAATATGAGCTAAGTAATCCTGAAGCCAGAAGAAGTGAAAGGTAACACAGGTTCAGGGTGGTTACATCCTTTACTTTAAATTTTGCCTTATTTCTAACACTTGAACCTGAATGGTGTTGAACACTTTTTCCTACCTTGAAGTGTCTCCAGCAGACATTCAAATTACTTTGTAGTCATTACTTCAGGAGTACCTCTGATGGTTTTTATTTAGTTTTCAAAGCAAATTTGGATCTATTCCAGATAGTTACTGAACAGAGATATTCAATTAGTGAAGGTATTTTCTTTTAAACTGTATCAAGATGCATCTTTACATGATTTCTTTACATTCAAAAGACTCTGGTGTGTAGATTCCGTATTCCTTTATATATGAATCAATGTTGCTAATTATTGCAGTTTTCTCACAAGTCTCAAAATAGTTGGCGATGATTTTAAAGATATTATTCTGGAGGCAAACAACTATATGATACAGCCTTCTATATTTTACATGAGTGAATTTTGTAGCCTTAATTTCGTGGTTTAGCTTGAAAATGTCATTAGTAGGTGACTTACAAAAGGTTTAGAAAGAATGTATGTATGCATGTGTGAAACTGTATCAATATATATCTCTGTGTGTTTACATGTTAAAATCAATGTTATATCTCCCTATAAAGGTTATAACATACATATATATATACACATAACATGTACATATATATTTAACATGTTATAACTATATGTATCTCTGTGTTAAAATATTATAATTAACTCATAAGTTTTGAACCTTTTAATTTTCCATACTGTGTCTGCAGTATATGCTTTCCTAAAATAATACATTATCTTACAATTATACAGTACTTTTCATCCCTAAAAATCAACAGAGGCCTTTTTCTCAGTTTCACAGAAACCATTTTACATTTCATGGCAATATAATGGATCATTTGGTGGACACAACTTCACTTTATTCTCATTTTCAGACCCCTTTAAACTGCCACAGATGTATAATCTAGCCTTTGTGTGACCAGAAATCACAGCCAGGATTGTCATTACAAGAATCACTCCGCTGATCACTGTCAGAGACTCAGCAATGTTGCATGACTCTTAGGACAGCAAGGGAAGAGATATTAGATATGAAAGGTAAAGAGACATCTTTACAAAATGTAATTTCCATTATTAGGATTGACTGGCAAACCCATTGCTTCTAAAAAAAAAGGTTGTGTTTAGTTTTATTAAATATTACTAAATCACTCAGAAACAAAATTGGAAGGCTTCAGTGAAGGAAAATGTACATGTTGTAGTGACTAAGGAACATGTCATGACTCTGAAAGTTTTCAGTCCAAAATGACACATAAGCTACGGCTGAAGGAATTCTATCTATTTGCCAAGTGGCTACTGAGAGGGCCACTAGAACAGGATCCTCAGTGAGTTACTGACTGCTACAGTCACTAATGCAAAAGGAAAAATACCCTAAACCCATATGGTTCAGAGGCAGCTGAGAAACTCTTAATCTGCCACCCGTTCATACACCATTGATCAGGCTGAATCAGTCTAAGGCATTGACTAAAGCAACAGATGTCAAGAGTGATTTCGTTTCAGAGAGAGATTGGTCTGGGCCAATGCTGGTTCCCCACCTTCTTTACAGAACCACTTTGCTAAAAATGACACTTCACCCATCACAGCTTCGGTGGCATTCCCTGAAACAGGGTCACTGGAAGCCCATGCTTTCAGAGAGCCAAGACCACCTCTCAGAGATAAAACATCCCGATACTCTTATCAGAGGCTTGAACTACAGTGAAAGACACAGCGCTAGGAGGACAAGGCAGGTACCAGAACTGCTTGACAAAAAAACTATCTAAATAGACCTACAGATTTTAACACCTCCCGATAGTGGGGCACCCCTATATTCCAGAGGACATTGCTTATGCTTGGTGATGTTCTACACATACATTTTTATGTATGATAAATAAAGCTGTGACCTGCTTTTTAATCCTTCATGAATTTTCTGTATCATCCTCAGTCACACACCCAGGCCAAAAGGACTACAGTACCAACAAAATAATCAGCTCCAAAGTTTAGAAGATATATGTTTTCCTCCTCCTTCTAAGGATGTGACCTCCTTACCCTTAATCATCTTTCTTATGAGTTCTCTTCCATGAATGATAGACTGTTGTTAACATTAAAAACCGCAGCTGATTAAATCTCAGCAGGAGTGACAACCAAGTTTTAAATCTCAGGGACTCTAGAATAAGCACCAAAGTCAAATAGTATTGCTTTGGACTCAGACTGGTAAATGTGAGATCATAATATGAAGCACCAAAACATTAAACACCTTGATTTTGTATCTCAGTACTTCATACTATGCCTACTTAGTAGTCAAATGCCACCTTCTAAATTAACAATACTTCTTGTAGACTTTCTTTAAAGGACTCCTGCCTTTGTACTAGTCTAATCACGCCCAAGTTCACATCAGCTACTGACATTGAGATGTCTACAGCCTTCTGGTCTTTATAAATATATTTTTTCTTATTCTAAAATCTTAAATGCATCATTACAATTCTACTGTGCTCGGAAAAGTCTCTAGGAAAAGTTTGTCAGCCTACTATCAGGTTTATGTTTTAGGGTGGTATTGAAGAAAACTTTCTTGATTATAGTAAGATAAATTCTCCAGACAATTTATGTTAATTTTTTTTAATGGGAGGGAAGTTTGGAACACAGTGATTATTAAAACAGGGAAACTCATCCAGCCTCTTATTAGATTAGATAAGGAAGTCATTTTGCTTAGAGCAACAAATTTGAAATCTCTTAATTTTCTTTCCCGTTCATGTGACTCTAGCAGTTTAGATAAAACAAGCAGTTAAAGCAGATGATGAGTATCAGATCTCAAGTTAATACAAAGTAAATTGAATTCTGAAGTATCTCTTCTCTTTGTAACTTTGCTGCAGATGCCAAGGTTCAGTCTGTGAATAGCTTCACTTATTTAGCAACATTGCAGAGGTCCCAAAGTCAGTTAGAGGGAGATAAACTTAAATAAATGTCTTTCAGCTTGACAGATTTTCTGCCCCAAACAAACCTGAAGTACGCTTCAGATTCACATACTGTTTTTAATAAAAATTCACATTATAAATCACCATCACCATTTTCCTTTCCCAACAGCTATTTCCTAATTTCAACCATTTGGTTAATTGGCATACACACTCCAGGAAGCCTCCCAGTGGAGGTGCCTTAATAAAACCTTGCTGCGGACAACTGAAACACTTTAATTGACATCCACGGATTTTGAACCATGTCCTCCTTAAACACTGCACATCTGTGCTTAGCACAGCTAGATTTGGGATTGTGCCTAGGACTGTGTCCAAAGCTACTTGGTGGGGGATTATAAGGCTAGTTTTACACTACTCTGTGAAAGTGGGTGAATTCACATCTAGTGATAAATTCAAATTAGCACATGAATATCTCTTTTCTCTCCAGGGCTCACCAAAACCACTTTGGAAAGAGAGGCTTTATTTTCCAGAGTTAAAAGATCAGGGAAAAGGCTCAAGGAACTATATTTATTGGCTAGAGGGTTGCTCATGAGTTCGGCAAAGCTCTGAATTTGACTCAGTTTGGTGGGTCTGGGGTTTTTTTCCCCCCACACTGGAGATGTTACACTACCTTCCATCTTCGTTATTCATAATTATATTATTTTTATTCATATATTTGAAATAGTCTGTGGGTTTGGATTGTCTGAATTTGGTCATATTCTGAACTTTGGCTATGTGAGCTATATACAGACAATGAATAGACCAAAACTGGGATTATAGCAGCCTGCAGAGACAGAAAGGAAGAGGGACTTCCATCTATATTATCTCTCCATATGCCTCATTCCTCTGCTGGTGATCTCCCTTCCATAATATTTTCTTCTCATCACAATCACCACGGTAATAGTCATGTCATTGTAATTCCCTTAGTAACTGAATGACCAAGCTCTGTGACTGTGTTTTCCAAGTCATACAGCATTGTTTATATCTCTCTCTATTTCTATAAATAAGAAGAAGACATGATAATTTTGCTATCTTAAGGGAGAGGGTATCTGAGGGAAAGGCATCGGGAAAGGAGACCAGGTCTTGACAATATTACATGTGGTGGGTTGACACTGGTCAGCAGCTAAGCCCCCATCCAGTTGCTCACTTACTCCCCACACATCTCCATGGGGAGGAGAATGGGAAGACCAAAAGTGAGAAAACTGCTGGGTCAGGATAAAGACAGTTTAATAAGTGAAGCAAAGCTAGGCATGCAAGCAAAGCAAAGTGAGTAGTTCAGTCATGTCTTCCCATCAGCAAGGAGACGTCCAGCCACTTGCTGGAAAGCAAGGCCTCAGCACATGTAATGGTTTCTGGGGAAGACAAGCACCATAACCACAAAAGTCCCCCTTTCCTCGTCCTTTCCCTCAGCTTTTATTGCTGAACATGATATCATATGGCATGGAATATCCTGTTGGCCAGTTTGAGTCAGCTGTCCCATCTGTGTCCCCTCCCAACTTTATATATAGCCTACTCAATGCAGGGAAAAAGAGAAAACCTTGACACTGCAAGCACTGCTCCACAATAGCCAAAACACTGCTGTGTTATCAACGTTGTTTTAGTCACGACCTCAAGACACAGCACCATATGGGATGCCAGAAAGTAAGTTAACTCCATTCCAGCCAGACCCAGCCCATTAGTTTACAAAAGAGTTAGAAAATTTTAAATGTTAGATTTGAGCTGTGCATGCGGGAGTTTGATTATCTGTGTTGTTAAATTATTCAGGTGGTCACAGGGCTTGTCAGCCAAAACTACTTCTTGAACAGCGCCTGGCCGTAGCTCAGAAGTGAGCACAACCCAGGGACCAGTCTCAGTAGGCAGTTTGGATGCAGTCACTCTGTTTTGGAAAGAAAGAGATTGTAGCAATATGTATGTGGCCTCAGGGCCAGCTGATGGACTCTCCTTCTGATTAGTTTTGTAATATAAAGAAACCTGCATTAGCTGTCCTCTCTTTTGTACATATATTATCTTGTAAATATTTGGATTCATGTTTTTAAAAAACATGAATCTTTTAATAATAATAAAAATAACTGAGGAGGAAGACATAAACCGCTTAGACCAAAATTTACTGGTAGTGTACAGAAAGCTACTTTTAATTACTTTTTGTCACCATTATACATGATAATTGTGTTTGCATTTACAATCCTGTTTGAAAAGGGCATTGTCACATATCTTTGCCCATCTTGTTTGATTAATTGCCTCACTGTCAAGATGTTAACCAAGGATTTTGGTACTCTGTTTTCCTGTCACTGATCTGATACTCCATGACTGTTTCTGTTAAGCTAGTATCATTTTTTTCCTATAGTGTTTCAGTGATCTTACTAAAGATCTTACTAAAGATCTTTAAAGCATCTGATGTTACATCATTAGTAAGAACCTTATATCTTTAGATGTAAGGCAAGTAACGTCTTTTCTTAGATCAGCTGATACAGCTGGGAGAAAACTGTCTAGCGTTTGGACACACAGATGTGTATGACCTATAACTCCCTGTCTTGTAAGAATAATTTTCTTGCTTAAATTCAGGTGATCTCTTCATGTTGATATCTTTTCCTATTCTTTTCCAGGTGGGAAACAAGACAATTATCCTAGATTAAAAAAAAAAACAACAAAAAAACCCCAAAAAAAACCCACAAAAAAAACAACACCACCATCACCAACCCCCCTCAAATATCCAAATCATATTTGACTTAAAATATGAGATAATGTGTTTGTTAAAAGAAAAAGACAACAAAGACTATAATTCTTACTTAAGATTCCTCTCCTGTAAGACCCATGACATGTTCTTCAGTTATTGATATCCCATTAGCCTTTTTAATTGTCACTTTTTTTGTTGTTATTATTTGTTATTCAGGTAGTATCACCTTCTCCACACCTCCAGTCATAGACCAGCCCCATATTGTGCTAAGCGTTCTATAAGGAGGGTAAATCAAAAAATGTTCTCCATACCAAAATCATTAAAATCTGCATGTTCACACATAAGTATGGATACAGAGCTTTATATAGAGCTTTACGCTGTGAAAAATTTGGTGTTTTTTCAGGAGTTTTCTTCTGTCTTGTATTCCTGAAAAGACAGAATCAATTACAGACTCCTTTGTTAATCCCTTAAGTTATGTGTGAAGCATGCTAAGGATTTTAAAGATGAAACCTTGGGATCGGCAGTGATGAAAACACTACTAAAATAATAACAGTAATGGAAAAATGCTTCAGCATTGATGCTGAGGAGATAATCTTCCTGTTTTTCAGTTTTTAATCATTTAATATGGAAGGGAAAATGCTCTGCCCAGAATACAAATACTAAATGTTTAGCCTTCAATACAGAGGATGAGAGTTTAATACAAGTTCATGCCCATTTTCCATCTGTCCATTGCTGTGGAATCTGAGCTTCTATTCTGTCATGGAAGCCACTACAGCTTAAAATGTGCACATTTGTGCAAAGACACTCTTACAATTTCACTTAGCACGTTGAAGGCTTGAGAAAGGTGTGAGATTGCCAGCTTTGGAGCCAGAAAGCACGGATAGATCCACCACACAAGTACAGCAGAAAGTTGCCACGGACAATGCAAGTGGACCTGTAGAACTGCACTTATTACAGCAAGCTGACTTCTAGAGAGCAGGGAAAATAACAGTTTACCACGGACACCACACAAACAGCAAGAAAAGGAAAAAACTGCATCATTAATCTCTGGCTAATGCTGGGTTTGTTGGAAAGCTTGCATCTTTCCTAGTACATGAAGGAGAACTAAGCCTGAGATTTGGCTCCCCAGCTGACAGCCTTCATAAACTTTGAAGAGTGATGAATCTGAGATGTGAGTGCCTATCTTCCAGGACAAGACTGTTATTAATTTAATGGTTTTGTAAACATTTTTCCCTTAAAAAGAAGAACAAGGAATTTAATCACAGCCCAAATTTTGAGTTACTGTTTTGGTTTGCTTTATACTGCCTAGATAATTCTAAACACCACAAAATCTGTTATTGTTGGGATCTCTTCAGTCCCTAAAATGCAGCACATTTTGAAGTGAGAAATATTTCAGCAGTTCTCTTTAAAGAGATGTATATAGAACTCAAACAGCATTAATATGTAGGGTTAGTTTGACTGAGCCACCTTCAGTCCTGCAAAGCCATTTATGAAATCAAAGTTCCCTAGGACTCCATCTTCTGTTTATATAGAAAACTAAAAATTATTAATAATTCAGAAAACATGAAAGGATGAGGAAAAAAGGGAAGTTCCATATTGAATATCTACATCTTTCTCCCACAGCTTCAGCTGTGCATTTAAGTCTATCACTTTTCACATTCCTGTGACTTTTCTGTTATTTTTAGCATTTCAAGAGATGCTTAGTAACTACTTAATTCTGCAGTGATTAGAGACCACTTTACAAAATAGTATCAGTAAACAAGGTTAAATTTGGAAGTCAAAAGGAAAACCAAGTAAACAAATAGAAAAGCAATACTATATTTTATAAAGTAACAAAATTCTCATGCAGTCAAATAGCAAATTTCCCGAGTTGTATACATGATATAAAAATTAATGCATAATTATTCCCAGAAATACTATTTGCTATAACATAATCATCAGATCTAGATCAACAAAGACAATTTTTCATAAACACCTAAGACAATTAAAATCACTATCTCAAAAATATAATCACCAGCTATTTAGCACTTTTGAATTTAAAATATCATTTGGAATATTTTTATTCTGCAGGAGCTTCTTGAGCCTTTAAGTAGGTCATTATTTCATCTTTCCTTTAGTTAAAGAACCCAGTATCACTTGCAGTTGAATAGGGAAAAGCTGCCATGTATAAAGGTATTATATTACAGCATCACACAAAATCACACAACTGAGGTTGGAAGGTCCCTCTGGAGATTATCTAGTCCAATGCTTTCACCCATATCAGGTTAAACCACAGCAGGCTGCCCAGGACAGTGTCCAGTCAGGTTTTGAATATCACCAAAGGTGGAGAGTCAACAACCTCTCTGGGCAACCAGTTCCAGTGTCTGACTAACCTCCCAATAAAGTGGCTTATAATCTTTACATTGAATTCTTGTATTTAAATTTGTTCCCATTGCCTCTTCTCATTTCACTGGACACTACTGAGGCAGGCTATGCCTTCTTTACTCTCCTTGATTGGATTTACACATTGATGAGACCTCCCTGAGCCTTCTTTTCTCCAGGCTGAACAGTCCGAGATCTCTCAGCCTCCCCTTGTATGTCAGATGTTCCACTACCTTAATCATCTTCCTGGCCCCACTCCAGTGTGCCTACATCTCCCTTGTACTGGAATGCCTAGAACTGGACATGGCATTCCAGATGGGTCTTGCCAGGCTCACTAGAGGGGAAGGATCACCTCTCTTGACCTGCTGGCAATGCTCTGTCTACTGCAGCCTGGGAGGCTTTTGGCCTTCTTCACCACAAGGACTCATTGCTGGCACATGATCAGTTCGTTGTTCCAGCAGGACGCCGGGGTCCTTCTCTGCAAAGCTTCTTTCCAGATGGTTAGCCCCAGCCTGCATGAGTGTGTGTCGTTATTCCTCCCAAGGTGCTGGACTTGGCATTTCCCTTTGTTGAACTCTATGAAGAGTATTGGCCCATTTCTCCAGCCTGTGGAGGTCCCTGTGAATGCCAGCACACCCATCTGGTCTACCAGCTACTCCTCCCAGTTTTCTATCATCTACAGACTTGCTGAGGGTGCACTGTGTGCCATCATCCAGGTCTTTAATGAAGAGGTTACACAGGACTGGCCACAGTATCAACCTATCAACCCCTGAATAGACTACTAGTGACGATGCACCAGCTGGACGTTGTGGTGCTGATCACAACCTTTCGGTCCTGGAAGTTCAGCCAGTTTTCAGTCCATCTCACTGTCCATTAGCTAGCCTGTACTTCATCAGTTTGCGGATGAGAATATTATGGGAGACACTGTTTAGAGCCATACTAAGGTAAAAATAAACACAACCACTGCTCTCCCCTCATCCACTGAGCTAGTAATTTCATTTTAGAAAGCTATCAGGTGGATCAAGCATGATTTCCCCTTCATAAATCCATGCTGATTGCTCCCAGTCACCTTGTCCTTCATGAGTTTGGAAATGGTTTCCAGGATTAGCTGCTCCATTGCCTTCCCAGTGATTGAGTTGAGGGTGACCTGTCTGTAGTTCACTGCATCCTCCATCTTGCCATTCTTGAAGATAAGAGTGATATTTTCTTTCTTCCAGTCCTCATGAATCTCCTGATTACACGGTCTTTCAAAGATTATCAAGAGCGGCCTCACAATGACATTGACCAGCTTCCTCAGCACTAATGGGTGTATCACATCAGGTCCCATGTTCTTATGTATGCCCAGATTGTTTAAATTTTCTCTGTCCTGATCCTCCTCTACAGAGATATCACACTGTCTTCCAAGTTACTCTTTAAAATTCAACCATTCTGTAATGATTATTGTGGTATAGCTAACCTTGGTATTCTACCATTTACAAGCTTTCTTATACTGTCCTCTCCATCCTCTGCTAACTCCTGTGTTTGCTCTAGCTACTGGCTAAATATCACAGGTCAGGTTGTGGTCTCTTTAGAACAAGAACTAACACTTTACTAAACATTTCTGTAAGAGCTTTGTGTCCTCGGTTGTGTTGTTTCTTGATGGAACTCCAGTGAAAAGATATAAATACCTAGTAACAATAATAGTTCAACAACATGAGACACGTTGACTGGACATGCAGCTACTATTGGAAAGTCTATAAAACAGAAATTAAATGCCAGCTACAGCAAGTGAAGTGATAAGATGCCTTTATTGTTTGTGATGCAACTGCAGAAGTCTAAAGAGAGGTGACCATTTGAAGACGCTTCAGTTTCTTGAAAGTATAATTCTCTGAGCTGGTGGCTATCTGATTGCACTTTAGTAATCCTACTCCTTATTTAAAATAAGAGAGCCAACCCAACAGATTCAGTCCATATTATTATCACTATTTCCATAAGGTCATTCCAGATTTATTTCCTTTGGAGTGTTGCAATTCAAACATTCTTCTAAGCCCATAGCATGTGTGAGAAAAAACAATTGCGACAAATAGCTACATGTGGAATGAGAACATGAAAGTGGAGGAAACTGCAAGCCATCTAGATTCAGGACATTCCACTATCCCAACCATTTCTGACCACCATCTATTCTGTTTGTCTGTCAACCTGACTTTAAATCTACTTTTCAGGCTCTTTTTGTTTGTAAATATAAACTCTTTAAAAACCAGACAGATAACATCTGTGCTAAATTAACATCAATACTTTCAAAGTCCATTCCAAAAGGCACACAGTTTGACCTGCAAATAAAAGTTTCCCCTTCCAGATGTCCAAATATTGCTCCTTTAACCCATTGTTTCTATACTGCCCATGATGTTTCTTTTCCCATGGACACATTAAAGGAAACAGGAATCTTTGTCCAGTGCTAGAACTGAATTCAAATGGATGTTTATTAGAGATGTCAAAATATCCATGACACCTACTTTTTTCTTAAAAACATTTGTCTTTTTTATTATAGGCATGCCACCAAAAATGGCAGAAATAGTCTTCCTTCCAACATTGAAAACAGCTGTGCTGGGAATCTCTTAACACCCCCAGGCAGCACAAGACTCCCAAAGCAATTTTAATACTGGTAAGCTTCAGGTGAACATCCAAACCATTAGGTATAAAGCTGACACATACGCGAACTGAAACATGTTTGAGATTTATTTTTATTATACAGCTCCTGGAATTAGATAAGTATACCAATACTGAAGGTATATTTGAAAGGCAGTCTTCATGCCTGATACTGAATTGCAGCAAGCTCAACAAACTTCAGCTGAAATCAATATGGTAGTAATATAGTCATCAATCTACTCCTTACTTGTTTAATCCAGGCCAAGATTTAGACAGATTACATATGGTGACACTGCATACTAACACAGGTGTTATTAGTGTCTGGAAGCTTGAAAGCCAGGGAGAGATTTTCTTGTGAGTGAGCAGGGGAGTAGCTCTAGTAAAGGACAGTGACTTGACTTTCCATGTGGATCTGAAGGGAAACTCATGTAATTTTCAGTGGATAACCTGAGAAGAAAGGTTCTTACGGGTACAAGAAATTCACTGTATGCACCTAAAAGGGTCTTACTGGAGGAACAGGCACAGGCACAGGAGGGGGTGTTCTACAGTCTCCTTTGGGTCTGACGTAATGGCATACAATGTACCTCATTTTATGTTGATTGGAAATTATAGGACTTCTTCAAGTGAAAAACAGTTTTTCCCCTTTTACCTGAAAATGCTTTGAGTGCTAAGGATCATACCGAAAGGGAATATGGAAAAGAAAAATGAGACTCTGAGGATAGGAAGGAGAGGGATAAGAAAATAAAAAAGAAAATGAGCCAGTGCTCTGTATGTGTTCATATGGCTTTCCCTTAACAAATCCAACTGTTGATTTCCTTTGTTCACACATCTGTTGTGATGCCTGTGAAGTTTGATTTTTGTCTTAAGAAGTTAATGTTTCATGACTGATGTCTTCAGCAGAATTCATGGTGACTGATATACAAGGATGGCCTGAGGCCTGACATATCTTTATACTGACAATCAATGCCAGGCATTGCATGGTGATTAAAAGGAATAAAACTGTGTTTATTCTAGAGCTTAAATACATCATTAAGAAGTAGTCTTCTAAAGCTACTCAGTAACATGAAGATTTGGCCATCTAATGGGTTATGGTTTATTCCCCAGTTTTATTATTCATGCTCACATGGTCAAAACATTTGGCATCTCACAAAGCTATTTTAAGAAGTACAGCCATTATTTTTATTTTTGATTCAGATTATATATTTTGATGATCCTCATCAAAATATCAGGCTGATGATTAGGGTCAAAATTTGCAATATATTTTTAAGAGAATTTCTATTCCCAAGTTGTACTGTATTTTCGTACTTGTGTAGTAGTTAACATCCTTTTAAGTAGACTGGTTTTGTCTTTAAAATGTTTGATACTGCTCTCAAACCACAATGGTGAGGTGGAGAACAAATTCATCATGACCAACAGACTCTAAAGGAAAGTGAAACACTGATGACAGCCTGTGTTATGTAGCTTTAAGGGTTTGGCTTAGAACAACTCAGGAAACAAATGAAAATCCATTCCTGTTGGGAATAAAACCACAGCATGTATTTTCATATTGTGATTCAAATCGTAGTAATCATGGAACTTGTATGTAGTTAGGGCCTGAGTGATCAGCTTTAAATCCTACCCTTGGATCACAGGTCTGAAACTAGCCGTGGATTTTTTCTGATTTTCCCATTCTTTCTATTTCTAGAGAAATGGCATCAACAGCACACCCTCCACAGAAATTGGGATTCCCGATCAGAAAGGTGCTGCAGTCTCACAACCCATGTGACTCTTCTCTAACACACAGTATTTTGGAACCATGGGGGAGATCACACTGCCTTTAGCATGTCACTCCATGGTACAGCATATGCAGACCTCAAACCATATGTTCAGCAAGCGTAAACTCATTTGGTTCTATTGCCTTCAAGGAGGTTTTGTTAACCAGCTGAAGATGTACCCCCACACACATCTTTTTTTTTTTCTTCTTTTTTTTTTTAGTGTAAGAGTATTATTTTATATGGAGTATCCTGTCCCTCCATTCTACACTGTTGACAACTAGTGTCAGAGACATGGAGTACTTGGAACACTACAAAAAAGTTAGATTTTAGGGGTGAAAAAGGTCTAGACTACCAACCTGTGTATGCACAACATGAAAAATAGTGGAATAACAATCAAAATAAACAAGAAAAATGCAACAGAGAGAACATGGCTTCTGACTTCCATGGTTTCGGGAAATACTGCAACCGTGATTAAGGAAATCAGAAACTTTGGAGAGCTTCTTAAAAAATAAATAAAAGGAGAACAACTGCGAATGATACAGGAATATCAATGAAGGAAATGTGTGAAAACCAGATAAGGAAAAGGCAACATCAACACAAAATTATTGGCAATAAACTAAATCGTTAACAAAAGTTATATTCTAAACCCCTTTCCCTCTCACCCCCTGAAATGTAACTATTTGGCTGAGATGCTGAAGGCAGAAGTCTTGCAAACTGTACACAGAGTACTGAAATAAAACAGTTTAGATCATAAACAAGATGAATCTATCCTCTAGTCCGAGATCAAATGATTCAGGTCTTTTTGAGTGACACTCCTCTTCGCAGTCCTGCTTCACTCACATAATTTCAGAAAGCTGGTAAGATTATTCCCAATAGATCGATGTGAATTATTTCCCCTCTCTTTTTGCATCAATTCCTGCCTCCTTTTTTCCTACTGACACAAATAGACCTCACATAAGCTACATTACCTCCTTGCATATATCTTTCTATTGATTACTGGAAATAATTATTTAGACTTTGAAGTTAGGCACCTGAATAAAAGTCCTAAATTTTTATGAGTCTGGCTTTTGGTGTGCTGTCCACAGAACACACTGATTTTGCATTCACATAATAAAGGACTATGGCATTGGAATTGAAAAAGAATAGGGTAATTCTTACAACGGTGAAGAAAATCAAGTGTTAAATTACACAGGCAATCTTGCCCTTCCATTTATAAAAGCAGATGGACCCAGTTTATGTGTTTCATTCATAAACACATCAGTTTGTGTTTATGAATGAAAAATGACGTTTCTATGAGCAAATCACTGGAACTGTTCTGGTCTCTGTGTAATGGCAGATAATGATATTTACCTTTTTTACAAAGCAAAACATATTAAACATGCTGTCAAGTCTAATAAGTATAGCATTCTTCTGCTAACACTAATACTGAGAATGTAGATTATTTATGTTTGAAGCCATCATAGCTTGCCAGAGTGACAGATGAGACTGGTGGTTTGAATACTTACCTAAAAGCTTGGACATGTATCTGAATTTCATCCAAAAAATGAACTTCTTAAAATGGAAACATTTGGCTAGAAATGTTTCATAAACAGGTTCTCTTGCACTGCATCCAGTATTTTCTGCACTCAATCTGTTTGAAAAGTGTAGAGAACAATGAAAGCTCCACTCATGGCTAGCTGAGGTTTTTGGTGCAAGGTCTACAGCATCAGTCCAGTCTGGAGAAGACTATGCTGTGGACAAATGTGCCATGCTGTGTCCAGCATTATCCTGAAGTGGAATGTAAGCACAAAATATTAAGCCAGCTTCAAACATCCTTCAAGTCAGTATAATTCACTCTGTTCCGAGAGAAGAATGTGGCCTTAGCTTGTGTTCCCTGTAGGTAAAGGGTTTACTGTAGGTCTTTCCTGGTTCAGGATTTTCCCTCTCTTTAAATAATGAACCATAACTATTCTGAAGTTAAGATAATACCAGAAAGTATGCCTCTGCTGAAGCAGATGGCAATTTTGCTGTCAGGGGGCAGGATTTCACAAGTAATAGTCTTTTTTACATACAAATTAAAGTTCTTAATAATGGCTTAAACTGATTATTTTCAAAATACATAACAAACTATATTGCAGGCAAATCTTTGTGTACTGGATCAACTTTATTATAAATTAATTATCATTTGGTTTCCTAATCTTCCCAGATGGCAAACAGGAATAGATAAGAGAAATTAATAATATTAGAAATCATTCTTCATTACATTGGTATATCTTCACTGGATTAAAGACAAGTACCTTGGCATTAAAATAGTGTTGTGAAATGCAGAATCAAGCCCTTTGAAAAAAAAATCCCAGAACTTTAATTATACTGCAGCTTTACCAGTGACCCCCCTGACTATAGACATCCTCTTTAGTTTTGCTCAGGATTTAGTTGTTGAATACCCTCATAATCCTCTCAATGCCTTTTCTTTTAAGCAGTGCCATTTGCCCTGAATAAAACAGTTTGTTGTCATATGCTAGCAAGAATAAATTGTGGCACTTACTGGGTGCTTCACATTTTCTAGCATAGTGCTGTTGTAGATATAATGGTCTACAGACATAATCAAGTCAAGTTTTGTAGGCTGAGGTAATCTTTGATATAAAGCTGTTATGACTGGAAAAAATAACGTGGGTGTTGTGGGTTGGAGTTCCTTGTATAATATCTCAACTCTAACTCTTCAGGTCTAGGTGTTGTTGACATCATTACATTTAGAGGCAAAGCCTATACATATCTCCCATGGTTTTGGAGGTGTACTTGGAGAGGCAGATCCCATGATTAGCTTAACCCAGCTAACAGATGCAGATGAAAACAGGATGGGGAAATCAGGGCTTGGTGTTGCACATATCTACAAACCAAGGGAGATGCAGCCTATGAAAACCCCTCAGCCAAATGGACAAAAGGGTTTGTAACCAGAAATATAGATCTTTTCCCCACACCAATATCAGTTGGTCTAATAGAAGCATTTCAGTTTCAAAGCACTGTACAAGCATGAATCAATCTTTTAATAAAACAATGTATCAGTCTCTTCTTGGTCCTTTCTGTGCTTCACAGCTTGGTAGTAAAACTAGTAGTTAGGAACAGACATCTCCTCCCTTCATCACTCCAGAGTCTTAAGCTATTTCCAAATCATAACACCACCATTCTCATATGCAGCTCATAAATTCAGTCCTAAAAGTCTTCTCTTATCAATATACTGAGATCAGAATGGATCATTGGTCTGCATGGGTATTGCCATTCTCATGTCTATAGTGCCTAATCAAGAACAGTTAAATTTCTTAGTCCATTAATACCTGAAATCATGGCGGGGGGGGTCAGGAGAAGACAGGAGAGGAAAAATTATGTGTCAAACAAACAGCACTTTCAATACTGCAACCGAAATACTTAGCCACATGACCTTGAAAGCTATGAATAACAGAGGAAGAGGTGTATAGCTAGAAGAGCACATGGTCCTGCCCTGAAAAAAAGAAACTCTACATACAAGAAGAAAGCTTTGCGAGGGAGTTACAGGACATCTCATTACCTATTCTCAGTGCAGCACGCAAAAGAAATTAAAGAAGAGGAGAGCAGAAAATGAAGAAACAAAATTAGAAGTACCCTTAATAACAAATTATTGCAGCTTTTACTAGGGAACAAAAGCATCAATATTGTATATGAGAAAACTTCTGAAAGTTCCATTGAGGAGACACAAATGGTACCTGAAATAACTTAGTGATAAAATATATTTCCATTTACTATCATTATCTAAACAAGTGCATTAGCATTTTGTCTTAAAAAACAACAGAAAATAACAATTGCTGAGATACAGCCTATTTAAAATGTTTCCTTTTTGGGAGCTCTTGACAAAACAGGCATGGCTGCTAATGAAGCCCCATGTCGATCTGCCACAATTAGAAGAAACTGAGACACCATCTCCTACATATACACAGGACAGAGAAAGAAAAGGATGGTGGTGCAGGGAGGGAGTGATCTACCATTTCTTTCTGCAAGAAACTTAGGCAAAAATGAAACTGAAATAATTTTGTTTTAACAATAATTTTAACAATAGCACTTGTTTGAAATTAAAGCAATTCTGTTCATCCTGTTAAAATATTTATGACTTTAAAGTGGGTGTTCTTGAATAAAGCCATTTCTTTTTGTACTCTTCAGAGATTCATTTTTTTTGCAAAAAGCCACAAGTCATAATTTCCTGTGATTCTTTATCAACCATTTCAACGAACTCATACATACACACATATTGGTATTTATTAGTTACCAAGCTTTATTCTAATGATGTACCTCAGATTATTTTTTTTGTCCTAATTTACCATGAGATCATTCAGATTGCATGTTTCAGATCATTTTCTCTGGAAGAACTCACACATTGAATGAACTTCATATCTAGGAGCAACACAGTCCTATCTGTCACAAAAGGCCAGGAGAAAGACATGTGAAGTATCACATGTTACAATCAATAGGTTGGGAAAAGTAAGAAGATTTGTAAGAATCTGAAGGGTCAAAAGTCTAGATTCATATTGGTTTGGATTTGTGTGGCGGGGTAGGGCCTGCAGGGCCGGCTCCTGTGAGAAGCTGCCGGAAGCTTCCCCGGCTCCAAGTCGGACCTGCCGCTGGCCCAGGCCGAGCCCGTCAGCAACGGTGGTAGCGCCTCTGGGAGAACAGAGTTAAGAGGGGAACCTGCGGTGAGTAGGGGATTGGAGTGTGAGAGGAACCCCTGTGCAGACCCCGAGGGCAGCGAGGGAGGAGGGGAGGAGGAGCGGGGGAGGAGGGGATGCCCCCGCAGCCCGTGGTGATGGCAGGCTGTCCCCCCCCAGCCCACGGAGGGGAGCGGGGGAGCAGATGCCCACCTGCAGCCCGGGGAGAGAGGAGCCCACGCCGGAGCAGGGGGATGGATGCCCCCCAAGATGGCCGGGACTCCGTGGGGAAGCCCGCGCTGGAGCAGGCTGTGCCTGAAGGACTGCAGCCCGTGGGAAGGACTCACGTTGGAGAAGTTCATGGAGGACTGTCTCCCGTGGGAGGGACCCCACGGTGGAGCAGGGGAGGAGTGAGGAGTCCTCCCCCTGAGGAGGAAGGAGCGGCAGAGACAACGTGTGATGAACTGACCCCAACCCCCATTCCCCGTCCCCCTGCACTGCTGCGGGGAGGAGGGAGAGAAAAAGTGGAGTAAAGCTGAGCCCAGGGAGAAGGGAGGGGTGGGAGGAAGCTGTTTTTAAGATTTAGTTTTATTTCTCATTATCCTACTCTGATTTGATTGGTAATAAATTAAATAGATTTTGTTTTTCCCCAAGTCAAGTCTGGTTTTTGCCTGTGACCACAAGTGGTGAGTGATCCCTCCCTGTCCTTGTCTCGACCCACGAGCATTTCTTTATATTTTCTCCTCCTCATCCCACCAGGGCCTGCGGGGGAGGAGTGAGTGAGCCGCTTCGTGGTGCTTTGTTACCAGCTGGGCTTAAACCATGACACACATAAACACAGGTTTTTAAGTGACAGCTGAAATACATAAATAAAAATTGTATGGATAATTGAAACAGTCCGTCTACATCTCTATGAAAATGTATGCAATCTTGTCTGAGAATCTCATGGGATTCTCAAAGATATTTCAAGCATGTTTAGATGATCATGGTCATTGGTACCAATATGTATATACCCACAAGTGCTCTAGTTATCAAGCTACTAAACAGAAAGCAGTAAGGATCTCTCTTACTCTCTCCTGGTTTCTAGAAGAAAGTACTCCACTAGTTTAAGAAATTCAGCAAGTGATTCCTACTTAAGAATTTGAAGCTGAACAGATCCACAGTCAGGATTTAGATGGGTACTAATGTATGTTTCGAGACAGGGTTTTAAAAGGTAAACATTGATCCTCCCTCTGGCATATTTGCAAGCAAAGTTTGGCAGTTCTTCAGTTAGCATGTAAATTCATTTCTTTATTACTTCTACTGCTATGACATTTGGGACCCCCAGGTGTGAAGCAGGTTGCCATCGTGTTTAGGCATTGTGTAAAAAGAAGAAAGTGTTTCTACTTTTGAATGAGACAACAGTCAGACAAATAGAGGTGTAACATGAGACAAAGCATGATATGCAGTTATTTTGACATATTAGCAGTCTAACTCTTGCCAGGATTTTTAGGCGTGGTGGCAAAGAATTTTAAGTATCAGTCCAAGGAAGAAGAGTGATACAGACTGAGAGGGCAGTTCAGTAATTTTCACAGAGGTGCTTGCTCAAAGTGTGACAAGGCTGTAGAGTCAGTGATTGATCAGAAGTGGTAACAAGACAGAACACAGAAAGCCTTAGATGATCTTTATATGACTGGGAACACTTTGAAAAAAAAAAAAACCAACATAAACCAGAAAAAAGCAGGCAGTTTATGCTGAATGCAATAAGAACAGAATAAGAAAAATGTGAAGAGAGGGTTGGTACAGGAAAGCAGTAGAATAGGGAATTACCTTTGTCACAATATTGTAGATTATTTGACTAAGGGAGGACTGATTTCAGAAAGGCCAAGAAAAGTGAGTTCCTTACATTGACCAATGAGTTTATTTCACCTATAACTGTTGTCTGATATCTCCTTCTCTTCATTCACTAGGAGGGAGAGAGCCTTGGATAACTTAGCTCCTCTCTTAGTCACCTCATTTTGTTTGCCTTGAATCTTCTCTCCAGGAATGAATCTATCTACAGATTGTGAGTAAAACACAATTGCAGTTACCTGCAATGAACTGTACTCTGTTGATTCTTTGTTGACTGGGCAAATATCTGTAAATAGGTACAGACCTAGGTGACTGCAACATCCTAAGGAAAGACAGAAAATGTCCACATCAACGGGGGAAAAAAAGTATACTGTCAGAACTTCAATTTACCGTGTGCTCAAAGGACATCTGCAGTTGTGGGGGTGGTAGGGGTTCAGCTTCAAAGTCCAAAGTAAGTGTTTGCATGTAAACTCTCATATTGGACTCCATAAACTCAAACTCGTCACGTAAACAGAGGCACCTAGTGCTATTTCAGACATTATACACTATCAGAGATACTTCTACCCCCTATAGGAAATGTGGATCTCAAATGGCAGTAGATGCCTATCTTTAGGCAGCTGAACAAAACCTAAGATTCACTAGTGAGTTGCCTGTCTCATCTCCCATTTTATTGAATGGAGAGCTCATCAGTACAGTCCATGGATCCTACAGAGCAGTTCAGCTAATAAAATTTGGGTCTCTGCTATGAAGCTGTGACAACCAGCTTTCTAGACTCCATTGACTGTATTTGCCAGGAGGGGAATCCCATGCTCATATTTTGTCTAGCCTCCACCTGCTGCTCCGGAAGGATATAGATCTCTCCTATCTTGTATTCCATACCCATAAACCCTATGCAGATGTCCCACACCTGTGAGCCCAAACAGCAGCAGGGACCCATGTTAGGTAGCTGAAACCCACCTGAGAACCCCAATAACTATACTGGAAGCTTAGACACCAGATTACATCTTGACACCAACATTGTGAACACCTAAATTAATCTGAAGCTGAATCTTATTGCTTCTGAAGGGTTCTACGGTAGGGTTTCACAAGCATCACTCTTGGGCTAAAAACAGTTTCAGACTGTCTTCTCAGCCTTCTCTCCAGTAATGATTCTATCTTCACATTGAGGGTAAACTTGGCTTAACCTCAATTGCAATTACATACAAAAATAGAGGTGAAGACTAGTAATTGTGACTCAACATAAAAGGCAATAATCCTGAAAGGGAAATGGAACTTTAAATAAAGGAAATTCATTTAGTAATGTCATTAGCCAGTGTGAATATTGGGGACCCAATCTTTTTTCCCAGCATAAATAACTTTAACAGAGCTGCCCACATGAGTGAAATTTATCTGAGACCCTAAATTCAGGTTGTCTGGAGAATTGCTCTGTAAGGTAGAATAAATCTTTCTAGAGGTGTATCTCAAATAAGTTACAAAGTAATTTGTAGATGTTTAGATCTGCTGTTGCTGTTGCTTGAACTTTTGGCCCATCTTTTGGGGTTTTTTTAGGAACTATTTGTATTATATTTGTATTGTTATATCTGGAATGTCACAAGTAAAAATAATTCTTTGACATAATTTTCATCATTTTTTTTTCTCAGACTAAATAGAGTTACTTTTAGAATTTCAAGATTCCCCCCAAATATAATGCTTTGGTAAGAATGTAATAAGTTAATTTGGCCACAAGTTTTCTATTTTCATTTCATACAGGAGACTAACAGTTCTTTCTTTTGTATTGGAAGAGAATACGTCAGATTTAAACATTGACTGAACTTCCAAGAGTGTGTCATTAAACAGACTAACACAAGAAATATATATTCACATCACTAAAGCTCTATTAGAGTAAAGTCATTTTTTAAACAAGTACATCTTCAGAATAAGCAAAGCTGTCAGCAGCATTTTGCCAGATGCTCTGGAAGAATATCCAGCTTCCACTCTATTTCTTTATAAAAACTACAATTTCATGGGATCCCAGTTTGCTACTGGCTAAATTACTTTTACAGACCTCAGCTGGAATAACTCAGCTGTGTGCCCAGGATGGCTGGAGGGTCAAGAAAGGAGGAATGTTTCCCAAGGCTGAGGAATGATAATAGAACCTCTGTGTATCTCCATTTTACTCCTGAGGATAAATAATCTTCTGAGACCAGGGTATCTCAGGGTCAAAGAGGTCTAATTTAATTCTTAAGAAGATCCCCTCAACAGGTGGGCTCCTTCTCCTATAATCCTATTCTGCTAAGCATTAATATCCCAGCTGCAGCTGGTCTTCTTAGCTCCCACCATACTCAGGTGGTCATTCATCATCCTGTGTGCTACTGCCAACATCCCAGAGGCAAGAGGGAAACAGAACTGGTCAAACAGCAGCAAGTGCTAAGCTGTGATAGATTGGAGGAAAAGAGGGAGGTGAGAAAGGAGGGATGTTGTCCCTCTGGCTCAGCCTTTTAATGTGATTCCAGGATACCTGCTGCTTACAACAGGCATATCCTGCTACATAATGCAAGTTGGCTCATGCACCATATTAAGACCATATGAAATATCTGTTTGTAAATCACAGTCATAGTTAAATCTTTGCCTAAAATATTGCCTCTTAAAAAGTGAGTAATAATCGAGTAGACACCGGGAGAAATATGTCTTAATTATTTTAGCTCATCCATAACCACTCTGGATCTCTCTATGAAAGCCAGCTGCAGAGGCAATCATTTGGAAACTGCACTGTTCAATAACCTCTGCATATCGCTTCCCATTAAGATATGAAAGCCTAAGCTATCTACTTACGTCAGAGCCTAGGAGTCAATGCAACTTTAAACTGATGTTTAATATTCACAAATTTTTGTATTAGCATGCAAGAACATAAGCTGTTGGGGTTTTTTTTCCCTTCTTTTTATTTATTATTTTAGATTTCTTCTGAATGCAAACAGTCTCTTCGCACAGGATGTAAATTATTATTACAATGAAAGCAGCCAGAAGGACAGAAGCTTGGAAATGATTTCTCCTCTGAGCAGTAGGAGATTGTTCAGGTCCTGCTGTTTTGAAAACCTTCTTCCCCCCACGCAGGCTACCCTGTGAAGAGAAAGCCGTTTGAATATTTTGGCAATCAGAGAAGGCCCCAACATAAATTATGGATACTGAAACTCAGAAGACACTGTAACAAATAGAATACTATGGAATCCATTTTTCAGCCACCATATGGTGTCAACAGAATGCCACTTTGTTTCTTTTGGGTAACAGCTCATCATTAAAAAAATAAACAGGCTGGGGTTTTTTGGTGAGCAGAGAATCTACAGTCATGTTGAAAAAATAACAAGTGATAAACTGGCCTATTGCTTTACCATCTTCTTTCATTGGTGCATATACATAGGTATTTAGTTGTTTCCATTTTCAGGCAAGATCAGGAAGGAGACTGTTCTTGAAGCTTAGATGCTTTAATTTTCTGATATATTTTCAAATATGAGAAAAGTTATTCAAACTCTTTTATAACATTAGATGTGTTGCAGGTAATTTACAAGTATTTTTTTAAAAGCTAAACCTTTTTCCTTCTTAGCCACACTGTCCATGTATTTCACTTGTATCCTGGAGTATTGTAATCGAAGATGAGACCATTTTGAGGTTTTGGTGTTCAGTTATGAAAAAGACAGTGTGGACTGAGGAGTGCAATTACCTCCCAACTCAGAGAAGATTTTGTTTGCATTGGCAGGGTTTCCTTCATAATATCATCTGACATAAACCCAACTATTTCCTTCCATTAAGTGGAAAAATTGAAAAATAGATCAGTTTTCACCACAGTTCCACGGACATTTTATACAACTTTCATAATTTTCCATTCCTTCTAAGCTAACCCTAATTTATATTAAGTCAGTTTATACAGACTTTGCTTTTCCTGTATTGAAAGTAATGCAGCTGCTCTTGAAGGGCTACCGCAAAAAAGCTCCAGAAGAACAGTCTGTCCCTCTCTTTCTCAGGTTTTCTGTACTCTCATCTTCTTTTGCTGGCTGTCATGCAGTCAGGTCATGAATTGGGTCTTTGCGTTTGATTTTCAGCCTCATGATGACAATTAGCTCTAGCAGAGTGCAAGGTCGCAAACAGAACAATACGAATTTGCAGCAGACTCCATTTTTTGAATGAAACAAGCGAATGGTCTGGACAGGTGCTCGTGTATTAGGACTGGAGCCTAAAGTTGTTCTTGTTACAGTTTATTTTTGTGTTTCCTACCCCAAAGTAAATGTACCTTGAGAAATGTCTTGGCTCTTGTTGGCTTTCTCAGGCTCTACTTTTTCCTTCAATACTACCACATTTTATATTTGGGAAAAAAAAAAAAAAAAAGAAAAATCATGTAGAGAGATGGAATAAGCTAAACCCACAAACTGTCAAAACAATGATCCTGAGTCCATTTACAATCACAGCAATTTGGCTCTGTGTGGAAAAATATTAATTTGTCAGTAGGCCTATGTGTCTTCTTCCTCCCTCATGGAGAAAAACAACATAAATATTGCTATCTCCCTTTCCCAGGTGATAGCAGCAAATCATAAAGTATATATAGCAACTTGTCTCATTCCAGGATAGTTTAACCTAGGTAGAAGTTCATGTAATGACAAAACAACATTAGAATCTGTCTTTGTAGCTAAAGATCACACTCTTAAAACCAGCAAAACTCGAAAATCAACTGTATAGAATTAAAGAAATTGGAACAAAATCGCCAAGTTTTATGTTAATCCAGTGGAATGGAATAAACCTACTAAACCATTCTCCCAAGACAAACTTTTTCTGGAATATTTTCTCCAACATATTTTCCAATCCAGTTGTAAAAAACTATTGACGATGTGCAATTTCCTGTAGGGGATCTATTATTAGCCCAAGATATATCACAGGCAGGAAATTCTTATTATTTCTCTTTTGCTCAATGGGATATTTTTCCCAAAAATTACCTTCAGCAAGTTTCCATTGTTACAGTAGATATCCCTCTTTTTTATTTATTTAGTGTAGACTTTTTTCTTTATTTTTTTTTTTCTTTTTTCTTCCAAATGTGAAAACAATTAAGTGAAAAACAAAATCAAACATGCTGGCTATAAGCACAAGTCTTTCTTCACTGATATTCTATGTCTGAAATTCATATAATCCAGCTATGCTTGTCTGATAGCAGTTGTCTTTCTTCCATTTATGTCTGACTGGATAAGTATGATTTAGAATCATAAATAGCTGCTGATCTTTATTATTTGTATAACACCAACACTATGAGAGATATCTTGCAAAAAGTGTTATCATATCTTTGGCTGCATAGGGTGGCAGCAAGAAGTGATGGAGCCCTGACAGTTTTTGTTTGGATTGTATGCTCAGATATAGAAAGTACAGCAAGACTTTCCTCTAGCAAATTCCCTACTATTGGCCAGGGATAGAAATACAGTAGGGAAAGCCTAGAAAAGAGAGAGTTGCAACGTGTGTATGTATATATATCCGTTACGGCATTAGAGATCACTATGATGGGAGTGCTTGGAAGACTGATAAATCAGTCCAGTTTAAATCAAATCTTTGCTGAATTAATTAATTCATTAACAGCACATATGCTAATGTTTAGTTCTTACACATTATTAATCTTTAACACCATACAAAAATATTAGTCTTTAGTACCTGTATCCTAAATTAGATATGAGTGCATACCACCACAGCCATATAGTCAGCACTGATGGCTACGGCCAGTGATGATTTTGGTAGCTGAGATCAGACTTCAGAGCTCATTGATTAGAGAAGTCAGAATTGAGTCAGACTTATCTTCTTTCACCTCCTGACATTTTTGCTATTGCCCTTCTCCCAAAAGGAGCAGTCTCATCTGCCTTATCTGCTCCTGACACTGCTTATCTTGGTTTTAGGTTTTGCCAGTCATCCTTCTTGTATTCAGCAGGATGTTCTGTTTGCAATTACTTAAGCTTTCTGTGTCCTTTGTCTAGCAAATTATCATCATTTGGATGTCTCCTACCAGCAGCTACATTCATCTTTCCTTGCCCATTTGGTGGGCACATCGTTTAAATAGTTATGTGAAGTATTTATATGTTGTGTCTGTCTATGCCACCACAGTGCTATAAAATACTTATGTACTTGTTCTCATTACAGTATTTTAGTATGCTTACGTTCAGGTTCAAAGCAAACTAATATTGATTGTATTCTGATCAGACATCTGTTTTGGCTGCACAGGTAGTGCAGTTTGGCCCCTTCTCAAAGAAAGATGGGAAGAAGTATTAACCTTAGAATCTGACCTAAGATTCCCTACTTGAGATGTCCAGAACGGATCCCACCCAAATTTACTTGCTCACTGAAAGACCTGAGACAGGATCCTAACCCCCTAAGCCCTGTCAGTAGTGCTAAGAGCAATCTGGAACCAGTTGCTCTCCATTACCAGCAAAGAAAACCATCATGATTAAGCTCCCTACAAAGACAGCTCAGTGAAGAGAATAAAGTTACATGAGATGAACTAAGATCTAGGGTCTTAATCATGTTCTACTAATTTTTTTTATAGAGCTGAGCAAACTTTGAAGCAGAGGCAATTATTTCTTAAGCAATAATAACTGTATTACAAAGCTTCAAAGAGCTCAAGGCATGTTTTTTAGAAGATGTACAATGCTGTAAATATTGCTGTTAGTTTACCATTTCATATCTAATAAAAATCCCTGTGTCTTATCTGGCAATTTATGATGTGAAGGGAGAAAGAAAAGGGTCTTTATGTGGCTACTACACTCTTTAAAGTAATTTTTATGGTGCTCTCAGAAAGTTATTGTTATCCATTCCACCAACAGAGAAATGAATCATGAATAATGGGTAAGCACCTTTGTACTGTTTACAGGGTTTCAGACTTTAAAGTTTACATCCTGGTATGCCAGTATATCAATTTAATTAGGTGCTTTGAGTAATTTCCCCAAGTAAGTTGTTTGGTGATAAGTCCTTAGTCCTCAATCTTCTTCTGATTAGAAGGAAGATTAATCTTCAGTTGCTTAAAAAGCCTTCAGCGACAAAGTATCCAGCCACAGTTTTTGCTGATGTTCCCTTTTCCATTTATATTCTAAGCATGGGAAGTAGGTGGAGACAAGCTGCCTGACATTTTGTTTGTTGGAATATATTCAGTATTCCATAATTGCAAAATTTCCTCATGTCATGCTTCAAGGGTGGGCAGTTTTATGTTTTTCCCAGTTTTGATGATATGCCACTTGGTACAGCTCAGTGCATTTTGGAGCACTGTAAAATTGGAGTTCATGGAACAAGTGGTTTTCATTTCAGTCCCTGCTTTCTCATAGCCTGTTGCTTTCTCCTTGGTGTTCTGAAGTTCAATCTTTATGTGAAATTGTACTTCTGCCTTTTGTAACACGCCCACACACATCATTACATAATCTCTCCATTAAAAATTGTGGATTTACAACCTCTGTTCCCTCTTCCTCTCCCTGGAGGAATAAACACCTGCTACTGTTTCGCCCTCTGCCCGCTTTGTTTCTTAATGTTGGAATTGCAGCAGTGGTTTCCTGCAGCCCTAGAAGTAGGGGTTGCAGCCTGAATAATCCAGGAAAGCTGACAGGAATGCCAAAATCAGGCCTCTGGCTTGTAGAGACTATGCATTTCTCCCTAAAAGGGTTTTTGGAGGGTGTCAGGAGGAGACCTTCTTTCCACTATGAAGGAAAAAGCTACCTTCGGGCCACCAAAGCTTTCTGTCCTGATTTGAAACCTCTCCGTGACCACAGCGTGCTCCTGCCGTGCTCACTGGCACCAGTGGTGTATGTGAACGCCAGGTAGCCATCCTGGATATCACAACTATCGGCCAGCGCCGCGTGTAGCACTTTGCAACGCAACATGGAAGATGCCTCTTCTGCGGGATCTGATGCGCTCTCACTGTCCAGGCCGCTCTCAACACGTGAACGTAAATGGTGCCAGGGGAGGAGAAGGGATACCTCACCCAACTTCTTCACTGTCAGTCAGAAAGTAATAACCAGGAGTTAAGGTCTTTGCATTTTAAAAGTAATGGGAGGAAGAATGCAACTAAAGCCCAAGCGTCATGCTCCTATCACTTTTCTCGGGGCAGGAAAAATCTCTCAGAGGTTCCTCATTTGAGTTATAGTCAGGTCCAGTAATTTTAAGTCATAAAAGTTTATAATATATTTTTATACACTGACTAGACTGGCTCTTATTTCATGCACTACATTTTAGCTGAACCAGATTAATTTAACCCATGTTTGTGGCTGGCCGTATTTTAGACTGCCTTCAGGATGCTACTTTACCAGATTTAAGTGAGCAGTGAATCACAAGCAAACTTTGGTCTGGCATTACTTAGCTTGCCCTCAGGTTAGTGGCACTGCTTAGAAATGTGTCTTAAAGTTGCCTAAAATGCTAGCTTGAGCATTTTTAACTTCTCTCCTTTGTATAATACTGCTCTAGGCTTAAAGTGGTAATTACATAGAGTAGAAATACCTGCTGCCGAGCTCATTTTCTGCACATGTGCAACAGTGGAAGCTCTGTGAATCCACTTGGGATTTTGTAATTTATTATTTATTTGGGAGCACTTAACCCTATCACTCACTGTGTATCCTCCCCCCTTCTCTCTTTTTAGCTCATTCTCCCTATTTTCTTATGTCCCACAAGTTCCTTGTGACCTCCTTTCCCCCTCCCTCCTTTCTCCTTATCTGTTGTTTCTTTTTCTCCACTGCTAAGCCTTGTCTTTCTGCTTTCCCGTTACCTTCCCTGCCCTTATTTTTGGCCAGGTATTGCAGTTGACACACACCTGCTGTTTCCAGAATGACAAACTGTCCAGCAGAACGCCTCTTCCCCAGTTAGTTCCATTAACTAAGGAAAGAGGAGAGGGAATTAGATAAGCCACTAAATCTGAAGGCTATTTCAGAACAGTCTGTATTTTTCCTTATCTAATCCAGAAGATACCGCTGCTGTGGGAGAGACAACCGTGATTTTAGAATACAGTGAGTGTAATGATGACGTAATATCTTTGCTAAGCTTTGCCAAACAATCCCTCATTACATTTTCCTCTCATTTACCGTGTTCATCGTGGCATGCAGAGCATGGCAGAGGATTTGCCCGATTTAACATCAGCAAATCCATTGGGATCAAAACACTGCTATCCAGTGTTTTGCTAGTTTCAAGCAGGTCATGGTGAGTTAAACTACCTGAGCAGTCTCCTCCATCACCTCAGTTTAGACTGTTCCCTGTAAAGGAAACCATACATAGAATAGACTTTCATTAGCAAAAGTTTTC
This sequence comes from Aquila spilogaster, assembly GCA_024606505.1. NCBI lineage: Eukaryota > Metazoa > Chordata > Aves > Accipitriformes > Accipitridae > Aquila > Aquila spilogaster. The sequence goes on along the minus strand of JANHGO010000037.1, from coordinate 11,365,748 downwards.
AGAAATGTCCCACTTTCTGTACCTCAGCTGAGCACATACTTGCAAGGATATGTAAAGAACAGACTTTGCATTAATCCAATACTTTCTCTCAATAAAGAAAGAAAAAATAGAAAAGCCAGTTTTAATTCCTCTTCATTAAGTTATACCACAGTCACAGAATCAGGGAATCACAGGATAATTCAGCTTGGCAGAGACATTGAAGAGATCAACTATAAGGTCAGAACAGATTGCTCTGGGCTTTATACTGAAAACCCACAAGGATGAAGACTGCACAGCCTCTTTGGGCAACCTGCTCCACTGCAAGAAAGTCTTGTCAAAAAAAAAAAAAAAAAAAAAAAAGTGGAAAAGATAAAAAAAGTTTTCCTTATATCAGCTTTGAATTTCTCTTGTTTCAGCTTATGTTTATTGTCTCCCATCCTCCTATCATGCCCCACTGTGAAAAGCCTGGCTTTATCTTCAGCCTTTTGTGCAGAGCTGCCCCTCAAATCCAGCCTGGATAGGTGCAGAGTTATTCCTTCCTAAATGCAGTTCTTCTGCACTTTTCTTTGGGTCTTCTCCCATAACGGGGATGAATATTTCTTCTTACTCTCTTAAACAGAGCCATAACATCTTCTGATGACTGTGCTTACCTTGTTTGTAACCCAGTTTTCACCTGCTACTAGATTTTGCAAGACACATCATGAATGATGACTCAAGTTCCTTGTGCTTCTCGCTCTGGGACTTTGCACAACCAAATCTAAAGATTTCTCATGCATGTTCCTGTTTAGTGAGTAAATTTTCTCTTTGTCATCTTTTCCTTAGTACCATGGTCATTAATCTTTTTCTGGTCTTCAGACTCTATTTTGAAATGAGTTGTTTTCTTCTCTTTCATGACCAGTCAATTCTTCGTAGTTAACTCTTCTTCTAATTTCAAAAATCTCTCATAGAAAAGGTAAGAGAGTCTTGTGACAACCTTTCTGATGTTATTATTTTTTAAAAAAGATTTATTACTTTAAAGCTCACTTTTCCCCTCACCAGTTGTCCTAGTTCATTTCCACTGACAGTTAAATGATATGGAAAAAAGTGTCTCTGTTTCTTCAAATCTTTCTGCCAATCTTGTCCTTCTCAAAATAGCACAGATAAAGAAGAACTCCTACAAGATTTTGTTTTGTTTTGTTTTTTTTAATTGCACATGGATAACTTTGGAAAACATGGTGGGGCACTACAGGGACGGCAAAGGGAAAAGCTTGTCCGAAGGGCTCTGTAAGTGTTCAGATTCTGTTTTCAGTTGTGGTTAGTGCAACCATAAGGTACTGACTACACCATTGACATTCAGCAGAAGCAATAAATAATTCTTTCTCTTCTATAATATACTTTACTAATCCATGCACAAAAAGGCATCACTGCTCCCTGTTATTTCCCTTCTTTGATACACATCTCTTCTGTTTTCACGGTTAGGGACACCTATATGTGACACTCACTTTTTTTCTCTTGGTAATGTTGCTCTGACAGGAGCAATGGGCCTTCTACCAACTCTGATCTCTAGCTGAACAAAAAGTTCACCAGTTTTAATGCACTTTCTAGCTTTTCATAGCAGGTTCATGTCTTTATGTAGCATTGGTACTTTCACTTAGCCGAATCAGATCTGTCACCAGATTTAATCTCCTCTTCTTCAGTGATTTACATTTGGCTCTGATTCAGATTTGGCTGTGCTCCCTACTCCTCTGATAATGCTATTAAATGTTAGTTATGCTCATCACTGGTACTGCCAGGTGTTAAAAAACTATTCCTACATTTCTTGCCCCATTATCAAGAATATCTCTTTTGCACAGGAATTATCTAGGAGACTTCTTTTGAAGTGCTGCTTTCCAAATGGAGCATTGAAATGCCTTTTTTTAGCCAATGCAGCCTGACAGGAACCAGTGTGATATCAAATATTCTGAATATGTCTTGTCACTAAGAACTCATATACAGCTTGTCAAAATGAGGATGGCAAATGGATGTCCAAAATATTATCTTCCTTATAGTCAAAGGGCCAGAAACACCCCACCAAAACACAGCTTTTCAATGCTACTGCCTAGGAATAAAAGCTTTTCTGAAGTTCTTCAGGTTTCTTTCCATTCTTATCACGAACATCAGCTGGTCCATTTGTATGGTCCTGCCATCTCTTCAGTGACATACAGAGCTGTAGACACTGGAAAACTTTTTTCACTTCTAGTATTACTATTTGGGGCATTTTTTCCTGACATTATTGTTTCACACTTAAGTGGAGCAGATTCCTTTTATATCCCACCAGTTTGACTGATAGAGAAATATTTTTGCACTTTTAGCATCATGTTACAGAAATACTTTTATTTTGCTCTGTCTGCAGGAAACAGTTAAGGTGTGATTCAATATCAGTTTTGAATTTATGTACTTCTGGTCCTTCTAAGATGCACCTCATCACAATCCTTTCCTTTTTTGAACTTCTCTGGGAGAATTTAGTCTTTGTCCACTGACTAAGGAGACATTTGGAAGTTGGCCCACCATACAAACCAATAGGTCACTGTCTTGGGAAGCTGCAAATGAGGATTTGAACCAATTTTACACTGCAATGTGCCTAATACCAGATTTCTAACGCCTTTGTTGCAATTTACCCCACAGTCTACAAAGTGAGACTAGTGCTATGATTCTGGTGCCAACCTGTTACTTTGGTATCAGGAGGCAGAGGAGGGGGAAATACAACACTTTTTTTTTTCTCCATAAAAAAAAACCCTTAAAAAACCATAAAAGCCCAAGGCCATATCCCATTCTATAAAGGGTTCCCTGAGGATTTCCTTGCTTGTGGTAAATTACATTATTGTGTGGTGAGCCATAAAGGAGCAAAAAGGTGAAGAACAGTGATTGCTGCTCATTGTTTTGTCTCGCTTTTCCTCGTACCACCAGCAAAAGTCAAAGACAGACTCTAAGATTCAAGAGAATTTCTAAATTATTGTATTGCCTGTAGAGTTTGTTTGCTGCACCAGGTGATTTGTAGAATCAATGCTAATAAATAAAGCTCTGCTCCTTGATTACTCTTACCTATGTGAGAGTTCACTCTCAATTTAAAAGGAAATAAAGACGTGGTCATAGACAAAAAGGTCAGTCCACCAATTTTATTTAAAATAGTGCAACAAGGCTTTGCAACCAGGAGAACTGCTGCAAGGCAGTAACAGACAATTACTCTGCCAAACAAAACAGAAGCAAGGAAAAAAGTCAATTTGTTTACAAAGTAAGGGATGTGACTGTCCGGTAATAAAGTCCCTGTCTAGCAATAGCTTACAGTGATAAAGCTTAGAAACTGTGATAAAGCCCTGTGATAAAGCTTAGAAACACTTATAGCAGAAAGAGGACAAATTAAATCCCAGCAATTTGTAGTAAAATATTATTATATTTTGTTAAAATCTTAGTATCTAACTTCCTTTTCTTATAATCTAAAAGTGTCAAAAGAAAAATGTTAAATAATGAATACCTTAACTCTCAATTTAAATGGAAATAAAGATGGGGGCAAATAAAGACATCTCCACTGGAGGGGGGGGGGGGGAGAAAAACACTAAACCCAAACATTTAGTGGATAGCCAAAAATTTTCCAAAGATGTTTACATTAATATCTGTAGGAAGAGAGAAAAACAAATAAAAAAACCAAAATTCTCTAACATGGGGGTTGCTTGCTATTGACTAGGTCACATTTATCTTTTTCTTTGAAAAAGCACTTATGTGACTCAGGCTCATATACCAAGATATTAAACAATGTCAGACTACAAGCCCAGGAACTTTATCATCCACTTTGCCAAACTATTTGAGCAATCTCCAGCTTATTTGAACCTCACTACGATAATCAGAACAGTTCCCAGGCACAGTGCCAGGAGTCGGCACAAGTCAACTGACTGCTTATTTCCAATAGATGTATGGATGTGGTCATCCTGGTTTAAATCTTAAGACAATATACTGGCATGAAGGAGATCTCATGGTGTACTGGGTCTGGCTGGGATGGAGTTAATTTTCTTCCATGTGGTGCTGTACTTTGTTTTTGTGACTAAAGCAGTGTTGATAACACACCAGTGTTTTGGGTATTGCTGAGCAATGCTTGCCCAGTGTCAAGGCTTTCTATTTTTCCAACACTGCCCCCTCAGCAAGCAGGTTGGGTGTGCACAAGAACTTGGGAGGGGACACAGCCAGGACAGTTGTCTCAAGCTAACCAAAGGGATATTCCATGCCATATAATGTCATACACAGAAATAAAAACATAAGGGAGGGTTTTTGGGGGGGAAGCTAGACATTGCCCAGAAACTGGCTGGGCATCATTCTGCTTGTGAGAGGTGGTGAGTCATTGTCTTTGCATCACTTGTTTTGTTCTTTTGCTTTTTTTTTTTCCTTTCCTCTTTCTTCTTCCTTCGCTTATTAAGCTATTTTTATCCTGACCTATGAGGTCTTTTTTTGCTTTTGCTTTTCCTATTGTTTTCCCTGTCCCACTGCAGGAGGCAGGGAGTGAGCAAGCGGCTGTGTGGTGCTTAGCTGCTGGCTGGTGCTGACCCACAAGATATGGCCAGAGAACATGCTCTAGTACAGCTAGTTTGCCAGTGGATGTAGCCTGAGTCATCTTGCTATTCACTAGTACATAAATCTATTTCTAATCCTTGGTCATCTTCTGCTGATAAGTTTTGGGTTAGAAGAGTGGTTCTGGCTATTCATTGTTGAGTCATTCATGCACAACCATTTTCAGAAAAAGCATAGGATCAATAGAATCAATTATTATAATTAACTGAAAAGAAAAGAATGACAAGTGATCTTACATTGCAGCAAGGCATGTTTTAGGTGCATATTAGGAAAGTTTTTATCTCAGGATGGAGTTTACTGTCGATAACAATAAGGAAATCAGTCTGAATATCAACATTGCTTCAGACTTTTAAGGATACATTTTAATGGTAAAATTTGATGTACAAAATGACTTATTAGCACATCCTAGGCTGTACTACAAAACCACAACTCTGCTGCAAGTTCCTCTATCCTGGGACAAGGGTTTTTCTCCTAGGATGGATTGTGGTATTGCTGTTTACCAGTTCTCTTGCATGACCTTGGAAACAACAGACACCCATTCATAAAATCCCTACATTAAGTATACTTTAATAGCATTTGGGGGAAAGATTTTGAAGTGCAGAGATATTATGATGATGGAAGCCGTAAGCTTTCTAAAGTGATTGTTTTCCTATTTGACTTTGACTTCTTTTTTCCCCCTGAACTATTCTGAATTCATTTCTAAAGCATTGCTTTGTTGAAGTCATTGGGAGTTTTGCTTGCACAGGCTCTAGATGACTGAGTAGGCTCTGTGAGTGATGAGAGACTGTTCAGAAATTAGTTCTGAGCCATGTCATTATGCTGAATACCATCCAAACTCAAGGCTACGTCTGACTCACTAGATTTGTGGAACATTTTTTTGCCATGGTACAATGCAGCATTTACATTCAACACACAGCTCTTGCTGTCACTCTACTTTAACCACATTGTATCATGTTATGTTATTTTGAGAAAATGTAGTACGATTGTTCAGATATTCAAGGTCTTAATAAGCAACTGATTCAGTACAAACCATTAAAATGTGTACTGTATAATGGAGGGACATGACATTGGTGAATTGTTTCCTTTTAAATCATTAACTGTCCATTAGTGAGACAGTTTAATTAAAGCTTTAAAAGGCTAAGCTATTGCTAAGAACCGGTAAAGAATGACAGTCATATGGAAGTGGATCTGAAGCAAAATATTTGCAAGACAAGAGAATACGCCCATCTGATCCTTCAATTTCTCAATTTTTTCCTCCAAAAAGGCACTATCAACCTTCAAGCTGCCTGCTGTCACCTGGTGTCAAAGAATTTAGCAAAGAGGGGATCACGATCTGTCCAGTTGGAAGACATAGAAGAAGGCAAATTCCTTAATCAGCCTCTACTTGGCCCTGGTGAGACCCATCTGGAGCTCTGGGTCCAGTTCTGGGCTCCCCGGTATAAGAGAGTCATGGACATACTAGAGCAACTCCAGCAAAGGGCCACAAAGATAATTAAGGGCTTGGACCATCTGACAGAAAAGGGGAGGCTGAGAGAGCTGGGACTATTCAGCCTGGAGAAGAGAAGGCTCATGGGATGACCTTATCAATGTGTATAAATACCTGATGGAAGAGTACAGAAGATGGAGACGGTCCCAGTAGTGCCCAATGAAAGGACAAAAGGCAATGAGCACAAATTGAAACACGGGGAATTCTGTTTAAACATAAGGAAAATCATTTTTTTACTGTGAGAGTGGTCAAACACTGGCACGGGTTGCCCAGAGAGGTTGTGGACTCTCCATCCTGGAAGATACTAAAACGTGACTGGACGCTGTCCTGGGCAACCTGCTTTAGCCGACCCTGCTCTGAGTAGAGGTGTTAGACTATGCGATCTCCAGAGGTGCCCTCCAGCCCCAATCATTCTGTGTTTCTTTATTAATGTAAAAGGCTTTCTCAATGTCTGTGTAGGAGGTTCTCAGCTGCACTGCAAAAGCGCCTTCCCCATCCTTCTCTCCTGTGTATATCTATTTAATCACTACTTATAACAGTAATAAAACCTACTAAGAACCTAGCTAACTGCTGAAAGACCTCTGAGCTATGAATTCAGTTCCTACTGCTTAAAAGAAGTTCTGGACAGATATTGAAAAAATTTAGTACTTCATTTTTGCCAGCATAATGTGGGTATACACAGTGCCTGAAACGGAATGTCCGTTTCTGGTAAGGAAAAAGTAATACTTCTATCCTTGCTTTCTCAGCCACAGAAGAACACCAATTTATGTCAATTGTGCTGGTGGCTTTTGTGTTACAGATACCTGTCTACTCTGTGCCAGAGAGACATCAACTCGTTTTAATTAAATTTTCTCTAGGGGGAGTTTAGTGGAGCAGAATGTAATTACCCAGATAGGAATTTTGTAAGAACATCGAAATTAACATCCTCTGCTCTGGTTAAAAGTGCCACCGGATGTTTAATGAAACAAAATGGTCAGGGATCTCTATTTTACTTTTCACCTAAAACACAGTACTTCGTGCTAAGTCACAAGTACTGACTTGAGTGAGGAAAGCTTTAACTAATGAACCACCAACACCACTTCATTTAGCTTTTTGTCCCAGTACAGCATCTTCTTGACTCATTCATGTGAGGTAACTGTTTCAAAGCACCAGGTCAGACTTCACATTGAAAGGTAGCTGAACATGAACACAGTCATGACAAGTATAAGTTTATAGGGTTTTCTTGTGAGAAAACTGTGTTCATGTTTAAATCATTCTTGCTCCTCCCAGGAAATTCTTTCACACAAGGGGATGGTTGTCTCTACAGTAAAAATTTATGAAAGAAATGTAAATCTACTTCCCCACTGAAAGAGGAGAGTGAGGGGTTTTTCAGAATTCATTTATATGTCTATCTATAGTTAACTTGGGCTGCAGCTTGGGTTGCAAATTGATTTACCTAAGAATATAATTTTGTTTATGCATCTGCAGTTGTCAAGTGATATATGAATTAGGCAAGGTACAGGCAGAGTAATTGTGTCTCTCAGTCCCCATACAAGGTGTCCTTAGAAATCAGGGAAATCATGTTCAGCAAGGAGTTCCATCTAAAACAGACCAGAAGTTGCTGCAAAATACTAGGGAAATGTCCAGCTGCTCATGTCTTTCTTTGTGTTTTTTACTTTGAGACTGTAAATTTAACATAAGCTTCAAAGGACACACTTAAATCTAGCACGCCAAAATCATATTAGCAGAGCCAAGATTGCTGGGATAAACTGGTAACAGCATTTTTTGCTTTGTAGGACTGCCTTGCCACAGCAAATTGGTGGCACTACCCCTACAAGGTCAGATCAGACAAGACAGTGTCATGGCTTTGGCAGGTTGGAACCACATAACTACAGAAGAAATTATCTTCTTGTCAGACTGGAACTCAACTAAAAGTAATATATTTAGCCCATGAATTTTGGGGAAAGGAAGAATGTTTCCCTGAAGTCAGGCACTTCCCTGAAGACCAAGGTTCCAGATTATTGAAGAATCCCAGATATAAGACAGAAAGACCCCCACCTTTCTTCTCCTCCTTCTTATACAATATACACATCCATAGCAGCGTTCAGCAGGATCTAGGCCCATGTTAATTTCATGCTAACTTAAGCACATAAAGCCATAAGGGACAGATGTATTTTTTTCTATGACTTCTGATCTTTCACAAGGGATCCAAAGATCCTTTACCCTTAGCACATTCTTTAAGTGCTTGGGTTAGATGCATTACTCGAGTTAGAAATTTTCAATGTAATTGGGGCACAGATTGTAATCAATTACTATTAATTCCTATATCAACATTAGGAAGGGCAAAAGGAAAATACACTTTTCTAATAATTCTTCTAAACTTAATTAGTTCTACCTGTACAGGCAAATATTGAAGCTTTAATGAAATTTCTGACAGATTCCTCCAAGCTGCTAGGCAATTTAGAAGAAGTGAGAGGGGGAAGAGAGGGAGAGACATGGAAAATAAGAGATACCATTTCTGAGCAATAGACTTACAAAATATGTCTGGCAAAGAGATTATCAATAAACAGAAGGTATTTTAATACTGTCAAAACATTCAAAAGATGCAGTTTATATTGCTGATAAGTATCAGTACTCTATCTCTTTCTTCCCTCCCCATCTAACTTCTGCACATATTGTCAATAGCTGAACTCTTCAGTCCTTTATATTCAAATGAATGTTTCCACCAAAATATTTATTCAAATGGGAATGGTAGTGATTTTCAGATTCTCACAGGCAGAGTGGAAACAGAAAGATAAATGACTTTCTCACATTACTTCAGTGTTATTGTTATCATATATTGTGTGATGTTCCCTCATTATATGTTGGTACACAAATCCAAGCAATGCATAATTTCTGAACCAAAAGTAAAATAGCAAAACATTTCTCAAGATGTTTTCAGCATTTTTAGATATAGATGAAGAGAAAAATGTGCCTAACCCTGGCTGATAATAGACATTGAAATTCTGAACATGTACATAGGCTTGAGGTACCTGAGCAGACAAGCAGCCAAATTCTCTGTTGAGAACTGGTCCTTTTGTTCCACTCGGGCCATGTAAAAGGGAGAGATTCTGAATTTATACAGCCACAGGGGGTGTACCATTGTTGAGAAAAGAATGGGATGGTGGGCTCTATGCTAATAAATACCTCCCTCCTTACTGAAAAAATGCTATTTTGTGAGAGGAAGGAGACCATAGCAAAGCAGCGTTCCCCTGAACCTGTTTCCTTCTCTCACAGCCTAGACCACCTTGGCGCATATACTTAGGTTTTGTAAACCAGCTCTTAGAGTGAGAGAACTCACCTGCTACAGAAAGAAGTCTATCTCAATGCAATTCTGAAGCTGAAGCTTTTTCTTCCTTTCAGCATAGAAAATGTAGACTCATTCATGTGAGAAGGTGTGGGTGAAAAGGAACCAGAATGATGTAAGGTTAGGAGGAGATTTCTGAAGTAGATGATACTTTTAATTGCTTACATTGTAAGCAAATGAAATGAGATATAGGAACCTGAGAAAATACATATATATAACAGAGAAAATTCTGGCATCTCAGTTTATGTGGTTGCTGAAGCACAGGCAGGTGCTTCATCTTCCAGATTTTTCAGAAAGATATACATAGTTAAATCTTTGGTATCTGATCGAGATACAGTTAATTTAGTTTATATTTATACCTACTTTTTAGGCCTCTAATGAGTCATTATTCCTAAAACCTACATTCTTTAGAAAGTCAGAGGAGAAAGTAAATGCATTTGAGGACCCCAGAGGAGGAGCCTGTTTGCCTAAATTTGAATTTAAACAAAAAGTTTATACAGCAAACATACCAATACTCCTCCTACAGACTTCTGTCTCTTGCTGCTGCTGCTCATATCTGGTTTTGTGTGTTTGTGTCTTTGTGTATGTACACTTATTTAGAATTCCCAACCTAAACAGAAATCTTTGATTTGAGACTGTGTTTCAGTTTTCATGCTGTTTCACACAATTTGAGATTTCTTTTCCCCAACACTTCAGTCATGGAGGGTTCCTGAGTGGCAGAATCCAGCTCTTGGATGAACTTGAGTGAAGCTGAGTGTTTGCAAAATGGAAAGCTCTACTTGCACCCACATATGCACCCAAAACAATCCAGATGTAGAGATCAATATATGTACCTCTAGGACCTTTATAAAAGTCTGACTCCATGTCGTGGCTGTTTAACCCCAGCCAGCCACTAAGCACGCAGCCACTCACTCACTTTCCCCCCACCCAGTGGGATGGGGGAGAATCAGGAAAAAAAAAAAAAAAAAAAAAAACCACAACTCGTCAGTTGAGACAAGAACAGTTCAATAGAACAGAAAGGAAGAAAATAATAATGATAATAACAATAGTAAAATGACGATAACAATAATAATAAAAGAATTGGAATATCCAAAACAATGCAATTTCTCACCACTTGCTGACTGATGCCCAGTCAGTTCCTGAGCAGTCATCCCCTGCCATGCCAACTCCCCCCAGTTTATATACTGGGCATGACGTCACATGATACGGAATATCCCTTTGGCCAGTTTGGGTCAGCTGCCCTGGCTGTGTCCCCTCCCAACTTCTTGTGCCCCTCCAGCCTTCTCGCTGGCTGGGCATCAGAAGCTGAAAAATCCTTGGCTTAGTATAAACATTACTTAGCAACAACTGAAAACATCAGTGTGTTATTAACATTACTCTCATACTAAATCCAAAACATAGCACTATACCAGCTACTAGAAAGAAAATTAACTCTAACCCAGCCAAAACTAGGACACTCCAAAAGGCACAGTTTTCTCCATTTAACTCCAGACAAGGCAGATGAGAACGTACAGAGAGGTATTTATCTGGTTTTTACCTCATAAATGAGTTAGACACTAAACTTAAAGAAATTTGCTTATAGGTCTCCAGAAGGTGCAATCTCTGGAACTAGTTTAGATTACAAACATTTCACCCTCAGTTTTCCCACAGTTGTCCCAGGGAGACAAACAATGACATAATGAAGCCCCTCCCCAGTAAGTGACATGTCTGTAGGGATTCAGATGTCACAGGAGAATGTTGCTTGATCTTACATAGATCAGTAGCTCCTGAACTCACCCTTAAACTAATTCTTGTATTTTTCAGCTCCCTCCATCCTGGTCTCTAATATGTGTGGTGTTGACTGAGGATGACATGTTCACGTGAAATGCTTTCTATTTGGCTTCAAAAAGAGCTGCAAAAATGTTAAGTGTTAGACATGTCCCTTTTCTGAATTATTTGGGGTTCTTTCAGCAGTGTTGTTCTGCTTTTTTTTGCACTGAAATATGGAAATACCAGAAATAATCATCTTTATTTTCATGGTTTTCCTACCCATCTTTGGAGAAAATGAAGTATGTAACATGGTAGGTCTAGGCTTTTGATGAAACTGCCAGTGTAGTTGTTCTAAAGCAAGGAAATGGGGAAGATCAAACCAATTAGACTAGAAGATTGGTTCAGATGAATAACCTTAACTTAAGTTCATCCCTCAAATCTGGTGCACTGGTTAGGTCTAAGTTAGGAACCTAATTACCTGAATTGCTTCAGTAGAAGTTAACAGTTAAGTACTTCTGGAAAGCCATTTCACACACCTAAGACGTGAAATGTCTTTATAAGTGCTCCCTGTAAAGAGAGCCTAAGGGACTAGCTTTTTCAGGTAACTAATAATGCATGGTCAATAATGTCATCTTGACTGTAATCCTCAGATATACAGTTGTGACCTTTTTTTTTTTTCCTTTTTTGCCTTTATTTCATTTTACTACTTTACCAGTTTCTCACCTGTAGAAGACTTTTAACTTTCAGCTGTAACTACTTAGGCATCTAAATAGTACAGCTTGACCTGGACTTTGGAACTGCCAAAAAGGCCATATAAAGTACTTACAACTGCAAATACATCTTTATCTTTAAGATAGCCCTTTATCTGTTTTGTTTTCCGTGACTATTTTTTTCTCTGAAAAGCTCCAAAAATCATGGTAGATCAGGTCCAAAATTTCAAACAGAAAAGAATAATGGAAAAAAAAAAAAAAAAAAAAAAAAAGGAAGTATTTTTTGTACTTACGGTGTCATGGTTTATAATTTTCTTTTTAAATTGTAATTTCAGCAAATGTTCCAGGTCCTGAAATAATTTTGAATAACCTTTATTTTCCATTGATATCCCTTTTCAAAACTATTGATCCTCCCAAGCTAAAAGTGATTTGCAAAAAGGCCTTCCAGAGTACTTTAAGTGCTTTCTATTAACCACATTGCAGGGAAAAATATCAAGAATGGCCTCTCTAAGTATTTTTCAGTATCTATGCCTAGACTGTGTAAGAACAGAACATTCAAAATTGGAACTTAAAAATCATTCAGTTGAATTTGAGAAGTTAAAATTTAAAAGAATCAATATTTTTGGATTTGTCGTGCTTCGGGATATAAGGAAATCCATAATTAATTGTGATATGAAAGATAACTCCATGGGTAGGTCGTTGCATAATTTGAATTTTCTGAGGTTTCTGACCTGCAATTCTGAATTCTGTCATGAGGCTGGCAGGATACAGGTCTAATGAGCTATTGGCCCAACTTTATATGAATTCTGTTAAGTTCCGAAATTTCCATTTCTAACTTGAGACATACTGAAAAGAAAACTATGATACATGTCCCCTAAGCTGTGTGTCCCTGAACAGGATATCCACTGTATCAGCCAGGAAAAGAGTATCCAAAATCAAATATGTCTCCCAGTGTCTCTGGTTTACAAGTAACACTTAAAGTGGTAACAGTTAATTCTTACCTCTGACAGTCTTCATGGACTTTCATTTTCCCCACAATCTTATACTTCAGACTAATTCAATTTATCTTGTCCATTTTACTCAAACAACTGAAACAGATCTATGGTAAATTAATGTACTATAGATAATTTGGAATGCAGTGCAAGAATTCAATGCACACCAGCACCACTGTATTACCTAAGGATATAAGATTTTAATTTAAAAAGTTAAAGGTCCATAAATCACATTCTATCTACACTTGTCAACATTTCTGACAACCTATTTTAACATCTAGAATTATTTCCTTCTTTATCACATACGAGAGATTTTAGTTTAACTCCACTTTACCCTAAAAAGTAAAGAGGGAGCCTAAAGAAATCAGAAAAAGGAGGAGAATGTTGAAGAAAAAGAAAAGAAGCACCAGATACCCACTGAAGACATTCCCAAAATATGGTGGGGGTACTTCTTGGTGAGACAGAAATGACTGATAAATCATCAGGTGAATGAGGAATGAGAAAATAACCTCTCTGAACTCTTTTTTATTACTGAGCTTATGCAGAGGAGGCTAAGACACATGGGAGATAGGAATGAGAATTTGTGTGGGGCTGCATGGCAGAAGATAGCTGGTGACATCTAATGCACTCCTGACAATCCAAGTTTAGGAAAGTCTGCTATATATCGCAAAGTTTGGGGGCAAAGTGGTCACCTCATTCCAACTTGGGTTTGTAAACAGGGATTACAAGTGACTAGCAGAACGAAAATGTATGGACAGACAAATTAACGTCTATTCTGACTCAAATCTGGAAGGCAGTCAAGGTTTATTATGTTGTCCTTCGTATCTCAAGGGCATACTTTAAAGCATACAGCAAGCTTTGTGTTGCCATGGCCTTCTTTCTAACAGCTGTAGAAACTACCTAGTTCAAAGCCACCTTGCAGATATCTCCAACACACGATAGTCAAACAGACAGTCTTGGTATAAACATAATCTAATAAACTGCTACAAAGGGTAGCAAAAAAAGGAGATGAGGTGTGGTAATTTCAGGTAGGGAAACAATAATTTATAAGAAAAAAAATGCTTTTTCTTAACTATTTAGGGCTAGAATCTCAGGAAGTGAAAAGATGAAAGAAAAGCCTTCCCAGTTATACTCCGTGATACTAACAAGAGTTCCAGTCTTCAGTATCTTTTACACTTTGATTCATTTGTCACTAAAATATGCTCATACATAGTACCAGAATTGTAGGAAGCTTCCCTGACACCCAAGAGAAGATTTCACCATAGTGTTATCATCCCTTCCACTTCCTACCCATCCTCTCTCAGCACACCCTCCCTTAGTCTCCTATGCATCTCCCTGCAGCCTCACGCCATGACTTCTCCCACGAGCACATGCCAGATGTGGTCAGGTCAGGGAATTTCTTAGTTCCAGCCCCCGTTGGGAGGAATGTGTTTATCCCAAGCAAGAGGTAAAAATGTATTTCAGTTTTTAAACCAATTTGTTCCCTTTTTGTATTAAACACTCCAACTGTTTAAAGCCCTCTGTCTCCCAAAGCCAATGTTGTGCAGCCCACCTGGGTTTATTTCTTGGCGTTGTCCCCAGCTTTGGGAAGAATAAGCAAAACAGCTGTATGCTTCTGCCACTTCATATTTCTGCATTCCCCCATTTGGTATCCTCTCTCAGAGGAGTTTTTGCAGGCATGTGCCTCTCATACTACTCTTTCCGAGATTTTGGATACTAAGAAGTGGAAGGAAGGACAAAAATGTCAGAAACGTAGAGGCATTACTGTACCGAATGTCTCCAAGCATGAACGATTCCAAATGCAATAAAGTGCTGGAAGCTAAGTAGCCAACTGACCAAACATGCAAATTCAATGCAGATAATATACCAAGATTTTAACAATACATATATCAAAATGAATGCCAAAGGAAATAACAGTAACTAAATCAGTCATGTTTTTAACCTGCTATTTATATGAACCACTGTTCATTACAGTTTGAAAAGTGAAGTATAATTACACCAAATGCATGATGGTAAGTACTTTTTCCACAAAGCATACCCTTTCTCATAGATTTTTTTTCCACTGAATTCTTTTTATGATGGGATTTATCCCACCTTATTTCAGCTTTTTGAAACTGGGCAGCTAATTTTAGCCAGCTGAAGAGAAGGGGAGGTACTTTCAGCAAGCAATTTTTTCCACCTATTTAGGATGTTATGAACTGGCATTCTGCCATTATGCTGCTAAAATCTCTTCAAAGGTGCTGAATGGAGGGAAATTAAGCTAATTTAATCTCTTATATATCAAAAAAATGCATCAAACTCTTCTACATTGCTATAAGTGGGTTTTTTTTGTTGTTGTTCCTTTTGGGGCAGGGGGTAGAGGGTAAGGAAGTTGCTGGTGGCCTCACTGTGGTTGTTGATCTGCTTCCGTGTAACTTTGTTGATGCAAGGGGGTTGTTTTTTTTTCATTAAAGAGGACAGTAATTTTGTATTTTCTTCCTCAGCACCCAAGCCCGTGTCAAACACGAAATTGGACTTCAGAAATTCAACTCACTACTTTTTTTCCTTCCTGAACTTCATGTCTAAATGTGTTTCACTTTAAATTAAAGACTGGTTAGTTGCAGTTTCAAGCCATTGGCTTTCATTGTGACTCCAACATTAAAAAGCTCTTCAATATCCTGTATTTTCTCCCTTTGAAAGAACATACACAGTGTGATCAAGCCACCTCTCATTCTTGTAGATAATTTAAATTGTCTGAGCATTTTAGCAGGTCAGTAACATATTTCATCCAGCTCCTGAATGTTTGAGGGGATTCTTTTCAGAATTTTCTTCATTTTTTACAGTAGCCGGTTCAAAACATGAACATCATAGCTGACCACAATTTCATAGTTTTGCTGCAGTAATGTATTCTACATAAAAAGTTATGAAATTATATATATTCTAGACATAACCTTGGTTGATGAAATGTCTAGCATTACATAAATTTTTCTAATGTAGGTGATTTTTCTGGTTTTTTTTCTTTCACTTTTGCATATTTCCTGTTTACTAAGCAAACTGTATAAATTTACTCCATGTGTTCTCTTCCTTTCCTGCCTGCACCTCTTTGCTTCAATGGTTGTGTCTCACTCTTAATAGCAAAATTTCCCTCAACATTTAAGTACACTGTTTTTTCTTAGCTTTGGTATTGTTAACAGTAATGATCTACTCTCTTGGTCAGGTCAGGTACTTCACGTGTCCAAAAATAAGTGTACTTTGAAGTTGGAGTAAATAGAAGTTTCTTGATGTTGAGTCTGTCACTCAATATTCTCTAGTGCAATAATATAGAAAAATCAGCTTTGATAATTTCTGTTCTATCCATATATATTTAGGATACTAACCATGATGGGTCTATTCCAGTGCTGGTCTGTTTGGTGTGTTCCTAGGTCTTCTTGACTCCTGGTAACCTGATCTCATTTTACCTGTGTGTGTTAGCTGTTTGATTTTGATATTTGATCTCTGAGTTGATGGCAGGCTTACTTTATTTTTGCTTCTATTTTACTTTCTAGAGGAGGGAATGAAAAGAAGATAAAGGATAGAGGATACTGTACCCAGGTCAGAACATTGTCAAAAGTAATGATGTCCACCTGCTCAGATCACTGGAAGTCTCTTAAACCTCATCCACTTTTGTGGAATAATGTGTCTTGCAATATGTTGCAATAAATGTTACAATAATTCATGAACTAGTGACCCATGTCAGGATGGAAGTCATGTCACTGAGACGTAGTTGAGTAAAGATAGGCATGTTCCCTGTTAGCCATTTAAGCGCCTGCTACAGTATTTGAAGACAAAGAGAACAGTGTATCAATTGATGTAATTCAGATCACCTTCCTTACATGCCTGTTTCAGAAAGGGGATGAGTAATTGTCCAAGACATCTGTCTTGTCTATAAAACCAGCCTCACTGATCACCTTACTCTGGACACCTGACTTTTAAATTGCTAACTCCAGCCCTGCTGACTGAGATTCATAGTTGTAGCCTTCAAGGAAGATTTCTGCTTAGCAAATGATCCATGTATTTCCTTCCTGAAATTATTTTATCTCATTCTGAAACGGACACACAAGGTTTTGGAAGATTTGTCCTGTTAAGCTAGTTAATACAATTACCATTCCCATCCTGACTACTGACATCAAGGTGCAGAGTCAAACACTCTACAGAACAGTTCATTGAGATGTACTAACCAGTCTCTTTTCATTTATTCAGCATCAGTGAGCACCTTTTCTTTGGGTTGTGCTGTCTGTGGTCAGAGATCATGTAGTTAAAAATAAGCAATCTCATTCACAATCCAAAAGAAAACTAAGGTTAAATAAGCATTCTCTGTTCTGAATTGGCATCAGTGTTAGGTTGTAGTCAACCTAATGAAATGACAATAAATTGTGGCTACGTAAAGCATTTGTTGATATTTCAAACCTAGCTAAATATTAATCATTTCAGCAAACCTGTTGGCTTGCTTTGCATTCAAGTACAATTGCATGTGTTAGAATTTCCCCAAGCATGCTATGTCTTCACAAGCTAATTTATTTTTATGAACATCCCAGGGACACTGAAGGCATTTTGCTGAACTTTGTTAACACAACTTTCTGTCAACCTGGTGCATTAATGAAAATAGTTCCACCTTTCTGACATGCTACCGACATTTAATTTCAAAAGCACAATTAATATATGCAACGTTATTGTGTCTCTCTCTTTTGTAAGCCAGTAAACACTAACTTGGGATTTATTAACTGCTAAAAGCAGTAGACATTCAATCAATACAGTATACTTCGTGGCAAGAGCATAATCAATCTTTTGGGTGAGATGTAAAACTTAAATCCTGACCATTTGAGATGATTAAAATCTTAGAACATGGTTTTACTGCATTTTTTTGTTTGGTTTGGTTTGGGTTTTGGGGTGTGTGTGGGGGGTGGTTGTTTTTGGGTTGGGTTGGGGGTTTTGTTTGTTTGTTTGTTTGTTTGTTTTTTGATAAAAGAGAGAATCAGCTAAAGAACTGCATACATTGGTCACACCTTGCATGGCAAAATACCATAGCCACATCAAAATACCATGGCCACAACAAAATACCATGGGCACATTACTCAGGATCTCCTACTTGAACTGACAGTCTCCTGCATTTGAAATAGAGTAAAGCCTTTGTTAGCTGCAGCACTTGAAATTTGTAGTCATCTCTACTGGATAGTTATCAGACAGCATTTGGGTGGCCTGACACTCCATCCTCTAGAAGTCAATAGAATATAAACACTAGCTAGTAGATTATATTGTGTCAAGCCCATTTTGGAAACATGTTTTTTCCTGAATTCCTACTGTGTTTTCAGCATCAGAATCTCCAGGTTTTTCTTTTGAAAATCTAGCATTTTTATGGGGCTTTAAATAGCATAAGAATCCTTTGTAATAAAATAAGCTAAATAAATATGACATCTTTGTATAAATGTAAAACATTTTTTCTTTCTGTGTTTTGGTTACCATAGGTTGAAAATGATATTTCAAAAAACCCATTAATGTTCCATATTACAAAATATATGATGTTAAAGTTTCATTTTCTGGAAGATAATATTTTATTGCATATGATTATTTTTTAAATGGCTTTTATCTGCAGACTGAATGAATATCCTGAAAACTGAACACTTTGTCCATAAAAGCATGAGTTAAAGTTTTTTCTTTTTCTAAAAAATGCTCAACACAAAGGAACAAAACCTAAATCTTCAAAGTCAATATTTGTCAGTGTCTAAAGTAAATTCTGGTGTGGTTTTTTTTTAAATTTAATCTTAAAATTTAGAACAAGACATTATATTTTTAAAAGTCTGCTGTTTAGAACTGAATATGAAAACTGCTTGTCTTCTGATGAAAAATATGTCTAGTTGGATTTGGTATGTCATACTACTTAAGTTTCAGCAGTATCCAGATAAAAATGCTGGCCAATAACAGACTCCTGCACAAATGTCTCATTGGCTTGAAGTTCATTGTTTACTATTAAAGCTAAGTAAAGCTTTTATTTTTTTAAGGCAAAACTGGGCTTTTGACCTAACAATATCCTTAATCATTTGTGTTAAGCATCTACTTCCCTGCAGCATTTAATGATTTCATTGAGAAGTGAAAAGCTCTGATCTAGACTATCTGATCAGAATAACTCTTCCACGGTGCACCACAGCAAGAGCATGAAATACATCCCACTCAGAGCCCTACAGAATCAATAAGTGATTCACCCCATGGAAGAGTTTAAAAGGATATAGGCATTGCAGTATTTTGGAAGTACCAATGTCCTTTATGAGCAAGTTTTACTGTTGAACTTGGAGTTCTTTTCTTTTTAAATAATAATTATCTTCTATTCTTTTCAGCACATAAAACAAGTTTTGCAGGAAAAGGCACTGCTGGTCTGCTGGCACAAGCTGTTGAGAACCAGACATCTCTTTTCTTCATCAGCATAATGCCATCTGCCACAGACAGAAAGGAGGAGATTAAAACTGAGGAAGAAGGAAGAGAATGACACCAACAGGAAAGACGTTCATTAAGTCTCTGGTGATGTCCGTCCAGTCTCCTCTAGTTCTGGTTAGGAAAACAATCAGACTGTTCAAAACCTAGTGTGTTCCTAGAAAAAGAACTGCATTAATTTTCTTTCTCTTTAATAATATTACAATTGATCCATGTTTACTTTTGAAGACAAAGAAGCTCTGAGGATATTGCAAAAAATGCATCTAATAACAACACTTTTGAAACAAGGAACACTAAGTGTTTTCTGTTTCAAATATTTGAGGGCATTACGGAAATATCACTCAGGGCAGGGAGAACACCAAGAAAACATCAAAACAAGCTATGTAAAAGTCCTCTCACATGTCTATTAAGAAAATAACAGACTGTCTCTTTATTTCTGGATTAGCTGCCTGAATCTAAAATACTAAAACAACAAACACAAGATGTTGTTCTGTTTATATAAGTTAATGAACAGCATGGAAAATGAAAACTACTTTGGTCTTTTTGCATTAAAGTAACACTTACAGGTTTTAACTGAAATGGATCCTCACTCAGCTAAAGTATTGCAGAAACACACAGTTAGAAACAGACCCGGGCCCTTAAAATTTACATCATACACGGAGAAAATTGATCATGAATGAATAAAAAATTAAATGTTTTTTTCTTTACACAGTTTGTGGATTTGTGCAGGGAAGCAGAAGGAAGAAGTAAAAGGACTTCCAGTCTTTTCTTACAACTGCTTATTTATAGAAGCAGAGTATAAGGTTGGTGTTCTCACTGCTACGCTAATATGTAAAGAAAACTGTTTAAGAATCCCTTCTCGAGCCCTGAGAACAGGACTTAGGGCCCTTACATCCAAACAGGGGAACTGGGCTGTGAAACCCAAATGGAGGGTAATGCGTCTTAACCAGAAGGATGATTTGGGTTTGTGTGGCGGGGTTTTGGTAGCAGGGGAGTGCCTGCAGGGCCGGCTCCTGTGAGAAGCTGCCAGAAGCTTCCTCAGCTCCAAGTTGAACCCGCTGCTGGCCAAGGCTGAGCCCAGCCCGCGCTGGAGCAGGCTGTGCCTGAAGGACTGCAGCCCGTGGGAAGGACCCACGCTGGAGCAGTTCACGGAGAACTGCAGCCCGTGGGGAAGGACCCCACGGTGGAGCAGGGGAGGAGTGAGGAGTCCTCCCCCTGAGGAGGAAGGAGCGGCAGAGACAACGTGTGAGGAACTGACCCC
>JANHGO010000037.1:11329358-11345130 GCA_024606505.1 Aquila spilogaster | reverse complement strand
TCTGGGTGGAGAACGGGAACGCAAAGTCCTCTGGGGTATGGAGTTCTCTTCTGAGAGCCAGGTACCTGGAAATTCGGAACTGGAGCATTAACTCTTTAACTCCCAATGCATTACATGATGCTATGATGTGGAATACCGATAAGAAAAAATCATAAAACCAGGACAAAACAGATGAAGAGAAGGGGAGCTACTTTCAGCAAGCAATATTTTTCCAGCAATTTATGAAGTTATGAATTGATATTGATGCCATTATGCTGCTAAAATCTCTTCAAAGATGCTGTATGGAGTGAAATAAAGCTAATTTAATCTCACATATATTTAAATAAATAAATAAATAAATCTTTTCTACATTGCTACCTGGATTTTTTTCCCCTTTTGAGGTAAGGGGAAGAGGGTAAGGAAGTTGATGATTGTCTTACTGCAGTTGGTGGTTTTCCATGTATTTGTTTCTGAAGACCCTTATTATTTTCATTGAAGAGGACAAATTTTTTTTTCTTTCTCAGGATCCAAGCCCATGTCCAATGCAAAACTGTCCTTCATCTGCTCCTGTTTTAGAAGGACATGAGTAATTGTCCCAAGGCATCTGACTTTTATGTAGAAAGAGTCTCACTGATCACTCTGCACTGGACTCCTGACTTTTATATGGTGAACTTCAGCCCTACTGATTTAGATTCATAGCTGTCACCTTCAAGTAAGATTTCAGCTTATCAAATGATCTGCGTGTTTCCTCCTGAAATTATATATTTTCTTCATTTCTTTTTTTTGTGAAGAGTTGCCCTGTTATGTTAATTAATGCTATTATTGTTCCCATCCTGACTCCCAGCATCAAGTTCTAGAGTCAAATACTCTACAGAATGGTTCATTGAGAAGTACTAAATGATCTCTACTCTTTTCATTTATTCTGTGTCAGTGAGCGCCTTTTCTGTGGGCTATCTGTCACTGGTCAGAGATCATGTAGCTAAACATGAGTGACCTCATTCTCAATACAAAAGAAAACAGAGGTTAAATAAGCACTCTCTTCTCTGAACTGACATCTGTGTAAGTTGTAGTCTATTACCAAAAACAATAAAAAAAAGACACTAAAATCATTGATATGTAAAACACTTTGTGGTTATTTGATACCTAGTAATCTTAATCATTTTGGCAAAAAATGTTGTCTTGCTTTGCATTCCAGTACAATTACATGCATCTGAATTCCCCTAAACATTCTATGTCTTCACAGACTAATTTATTTTTATGAACATCCCAGGGACGCTGAAGACATTTTCCTGAACTTTGTTGACATAAGTTGCTATCAACCTGGAGTATTAATGAAAATAGTTCCACCTGTTAGATATGCTAATAACATTTAATTTCAAAAGCACCATTATATATGCAATGTTACTGTGGCTCTCTTTTGTAAGGCAGTAAATGCTAACTTGGGATTTATTAACTGCTGAAAGCAGTAGACATTCAATCAATATACTTCTGGCATGTGAATGTTTCAAGAGTGTTATCAATCTTTTGGGTGAGATGTAAAACTTAAATCCTGAGCATCTGAGATAAGAAAAGATCCTGGGACACAGTTTCATTGATTTTTGGTGGTTTGGGTTTTTTTCATTTCTTTTTTTTTGTTTGTTTGTTTCCATAACAGAGGGAATCATCAAGGGAGCTGTATACATCAGTCACTTTTTGCATAGCAAAATACCACAGCCACATCAAAATACCATGGCCATATCTCTCAGGATATTCCACTAGAATTTAACAAGCTCCTGCCATTTAAAGTAGAGAAAAACCTTTGTTAGGTGCAGCTCTCTAGAAATTTATAGTCATGTCTACTGGACAGTTATCAGGCATCATTTGGGTGTCCCGACACTCCATCCACTGGAAGTCAATAGAACATAAAGACTCGCGAGTAGATTATATTGTGTCAAGCCCAGTTTGTAAATCTGTTTTCTTCCAAAATTCCTGATGAGTATTCAACATCAGAATCTCCAGGTTTATCTCTTGAAAATTAAGGCTAGGTAAAGTTTTGGAGTTTTCTATGATTTTTTATGTTATTTTTTAATTTCATAATTTTATTTGACCCAGTAATATGGTTAATCATTTATTTTAGACATCTCTCTCCCTGAGATAAATAATTTCATTGAGAATTTAAAAGTTCTGGTCTAGAGCAGTTGATGAGAATAACTCTCACACAATGCACTACAGCTAGAATATATCATACATCCCACTCAGAGCCCTATCAAATGCCTATGTTTCACCTCCTAGAAGAGTTCAAAAGGGCGTGACAGTATTTCATAGATACCTACGTCCTCCATGAGCATGTTTTACTGACCAGCTTTGAGTTTTTTTCTCTTTAAAAAATAATTATCATCTTCCATTTCTTTGTCTATGTAAAAAATATTATGAAGGGAAACACACAGCTGATCTTCTGACACAAGCTGTTGAAACTAGAATTTCTTTTCTTCATCAGCACAATGCCATCTGTTGCAGACAGAAAGGAGGAGATTAAAACTGAGGAAGAAGGAAAAGAGGAAAACCAACAGGAAAGATGTCCATTAATCCATGTCCATTCAAATTTATGTAGTACTGGTGTGGAATATAGACTTCACAAACTAGTGTTCCTATAAAAAAAAGAACTGCATTCATTTTTGTTGCCCTTAATAATACTACATTTGATCCACGTGTACTTTTGAAGACAAAGAAGCTCTAAGGATATTGCAAAAAAAAAAAAAAATGTATCTAATAACTACACTTTTAAAAGGAGTGAACACTGTTTTCTGTTTCCAGTATTTGAGGGCATTATCTTGGCATAGAGGTACAAGCATGTTCTTGGCCAGCAACAAAGTTCATGGCATCACTCTGGAGATTTGCAGCTTCAAACCCTGCATATTCTCTGCAGACAACTCTTTCCACCCATTTAAGGTGATAGCACTGGGTGAAAAACACTTGGTGACTTTTCAGACATATATATGTACAGACATTGTCAAGAAGCCTTCTAGCTCCTGTACGATTCTAGATAGTAACACAAACAGAAAAAGGGGTAGGGAGAAAAAGCTAAATTGAAGTTATCATAATGTTGCATGAAATAGTAAGAATGGAAGGTCATAATGCGATATACCTGCCAATACTGGATTAATCTCAAGAGTATTATTCCTGGCGTTATTTTGACACATTTGTGATCACTACACTATTGCATGTTTGAATGATTGAACGTTTGAGGTTTCACTCTCTGAAATTTGCCTTGATACTCAGCTTGAAGCTTCCTTTCCTTTTCTTCATGCTATTATATCTAGATACTATTAAGGTTCTTTAAATGAGATTTTGCTCATAATTGGCAGTGATCTGTGCTTTAGAAAAGAGGTAGACAGTAGTAGAAAATATTGAGAGGAAAATACTGATTTACTATTGATATTTCTCCCATGTTTGTGCTTATATCCTATTTTCAGACTTCGCCACTTGAGTTTTTTGTTGAAGGACGCATCCCTTACTTTTTTTTTTCTCCTTTAAATACTATTAAACTGGTCTGCTTTTCAGCCTCAGTAAGAAAACAATGCAATTTTTTTTTTCTTTTCCTTTTTTCCCTATTCTATGACACTCTCAACAAAATATCAAATCTCACCGTAGTCAGCTCACTGGGAGTTTTGCTATTGATTTTTCTGTGTCCAGATATCAACTGTTAGCCATATGTTTCAATTTTCTGCCCAGCACTGTGTATATTTGAGGTAAATTACTTGTTATATATACATAAGACAATATTATTCTGTGGACCTTTAGGAACAAACTCTTCAGGCTAAACCCAGGCACATATTTACTGCATGCTATTCAGCAGTTTCTAAGCCATGAGAAAAGTCATACCCTAGTGAAGTTGCTATCATTCAACATATCTCATCTGTGGCTAATATATCTCTAAAATAACTTATTTGTGTAGCCTGACTGTCTCACACTCCTTTGTCACATTTTCTACCTATATCATAAGTATCTATTTAATATTTATTATTTATTGCAGAAAAGTAAGAAAACAGGCATTACTAATTTCTGTCTCACCTTTAGATGCATAAATGCCCTTAAAACTGTAGCTCCAATTGATTTATGTCTGTTCAAAACAGAACTTCAAAAGGTTGCTTAATATTCGTAGCCATGTACTTTTCAGTTGTTTTTAATGAAAAATCAGAGAAATGTGCTATGAAACAATTTAATACTTATTGTGGGCAGGGTTTTATAAATGTATGTGTTTTACACCTGAGCTACTTATCTGGGTTCTCTTTAGTGTCAATAAAGAAAAATTGACTTTGGGGAGTATGATTAACCCTTCCTAAAGTTGAAAATAAAACATTTGTCTCTCCATGAAATCTAAGAGAAGTTTGAAGCAATTTCGGTAGCTGAAGACACCTGTGATGCAGACGTCAATATTACAAGAGGTGATTCACAAACAACATAACTGTGGGTTATGTTTGAACATATGCATGTGTAGGTGCCTGTGTGTGATCTTATTATTTCAACTGGAGGCTAGTGGGATGTAGATTCCATTTTCAGTACAGCTCTCTGGAGTTACTTATATACATATAGACCCTTAACTAATTCATTATTTCACATTCTTCCTGAAGTAGGTGAAATAATAATCAAAATTTCTAAGTGGGCCAATTCACAATACGTGCAAAATACATTTAGATTTTGAACAGAAAGTTTAGAAGCTGTTCCAGCATCAACTTGTACTTTCTCTTTTCTAACTTCTGATTCAAGTGCTCCTGCCAAGCTCAGCTTAGAAATAATTTTAAAAGCAACCAAACTGCCACTGAAGTGATTTAATCCTGGACTTTAAGTAGTAACAATGTCTACAGAATGTGCTGTTTTGGATAAGGCTAAGAGTAAAGAGAGATGCATTAATGAAAGGAAAACAACTTTTCATGTTTGCTGAACAACAAAATATGCAGTAGACTTTCCTTTGTGTTTGATTATATACTTTTTGAGAAGATAAAGCCTTCTGGCAATACATCAAACCCTCCTGCTTAGTTTCAGTCTAACTCCAAATCAAGTACTTCTTTACATTTTCCCTCAACAGTGCTTTTTAGAATGTCCTTAGGTTTTCCTCCAGGCAATGGCAGCTACAGTATGTGCTGAAGGATTTGTCACTACAGATATTAGTACACCATCAAATAGAAAAATTCTTTTTAACTCTGTGTCAAATGCAAAATTACCATCACTAATACAAGAACTTAACAGTGTTCTATTTTTTTCGAATCTAATGCATTTTCATTAATGTAGCTCTCATCAAACTTGAGGGAAACTGTAACAGACAAACTGTGATGACCTTGGACTGATTCAGCATTGAGCATTTTAATTTGAATATATAATATTGTCTGGGAATACATATTCAAAAAATGATAATATGAACTGTAGGAAAAACTCTTCTCTTTTTTTCCCTTTTTTTTTTTTTACACAATTAGGTTGCCAGTCCTAACCAGTATACTAATTCCTAAATTATTTCTGCCCATCTAAATAATGTTTTAACTGTATGGATTTAGACAATAATTAAAGCACAAGGAATAATAACTAGAATTTCAGAATAACAACCAGAATTACAGAACTGAAGATAGCCTCAGAATATTACATCAAAACTACCCTTCTCTGTGTTAAGGTCTTCCTGTAAGTCTATGTAGATTAAACTTCTCTGAAATCCGTGTATTTAATTAGGTTTCATGTGAAGGTCTCAAAATATTTGTAAAATAGAATTTAATTTTTCTTCCACTTCCCTGCATGAAAAACAAATTACAGAATCACAGAATCACAGTTCATTTAGGGTTGTAAGATATTTTCCAAAGACATCTGGCATAACCCCTGTCTGGCAGGGACACCCGGAGCAAGGTGCCCAGCACCGTATCCAAATGCCTTTTGGATATATTCAAGGAAGTGACTCCATAAAACTCTGTGGGAAATCTGTGCCAGTGCTCTGTCACCCACACAGAACAGAAGTGCTTCCTGATGGTCAGAGGGAACCTCCTGTGTTCCAGTTTGTGCCCACTGCTCCTTGTCCTGGCGTTAGACATTACTGAGCAGAGCCTGGTTCTCTCCGTACCTCCCTTCAGGATTTAGAGACACTGATGAAGTCCCTCTGAGCCTTCTCTTCTCCAAGCTGAACAATCCTAGCTTTCTCAGCAGTCCTCATAAAAGAGCTTCTCCAGGCCCTTGAAACTCTTTCTCAGCCCTCCTTTGGACTTCTTCCAGCATGTCCATATTTCCCCCACACCAGTGCCCAGAAGTGGACATAGTACTCCATATGGGGAGTCAGTTCCAGGGGTGAGTTGACTTTATGGTGACACTTGGCCTAAAATTCAGTCTCATTCACTTTTATATACTATCTACTGTAAATATACTAAAATAAAGAGATTTAAGTGATTTGGTCTTTTCTATACTTTGGACAAATCACAAACTGACTGACAGCTGCGTCTTAGCAACAAAAAAAGAACCAACAACTTCTGCCATACATCTAGAGAATTTTTATCTTGTTTTCATATTACTGTGATCTTTTTTTACTGTTGTTATATTCATAACATGTGAGCCCAATCTTGTCTCTGAAGTGCGAAGCACTTTTATTATTTTCTTATAGGAAACTACTTGTATTTCTTCCTAACATCGCATTCACAAGCAACCTGTTACAGCTAGGAAAAAAAGTTTTCAACTTTAAGCCTGCTAGCTAAAAACAGGACAGGATCAGGCTTTAAGATTCTGTCTTCCACGTTAGAAGGCAAAATGTTCCCATCCTTATGAAATATCCAGGTCAGATATCTATAAACCGTCAAAATCCTGTCCCTGTGCTAATCCAATGTAGTGTGTTCCAAAAAGATGGCTAAATGCTGTGTGATGTCTGATAGAATAGCCTGGAAGTCCTTAGATCACATTTCTTCTAAAGACTTTGCTCTTCATCTCCAATGCGATAGGGAAGACTGAGAGGGAATCTTAACAATGCTTATTAATATCTAATGAGTGGGAGTCAAGTAGATGTAGCCAGGCTCTTCTCAGCTGTGTCCAGTGACAGACCAAGGGGTAACAGGAAAAAACAGAACACGGAAATTTCCATATAAAGACGAGGAAGAATTTCTTTACTGTGAGGGTGACAGAGCACTGGAAGAGGCTGCCTAGAGAGGCTGTAGATTCTCCTTCTCTGGAGATATTAAAAACCCACCTGAATGTTTTCCTATGTAACCTACTTTAGAGAACCTGCTTTAGCAGGGTGTTGGACTGTTGCTTTCCAGAGGTCTCTTCTAACCCCTACAATTCTTTGATTCTTTGATTCTGTGATTTTGGGGAAGCCATTTCCTCTAATTCTCCTTAAGACAGAGATAATAACGATGATCTTCGTGTATAAAAAAATTCTGATAACTAAGAATACAAATCCCAGGACAAGAGATTATCATTGCTATTAAATTTGATCAAAATCAAGCTACGAGGCCTTACCCAGACTGCTTAGTCTGAATACTACCCCCAGTGAAAAATTTTCTTAAACATTACCCTGCACAGATACTCTTCACAATTTGGCTATTTTATTATGCACACAAACTGAGAGATGTGCTGGATGACCAACATTATTGTCCAAGGAACCTTGCTATAATTACACCTGAAAAATAATTTATTAGAAATCTGCCTTTTCACAAACTAAGGAATTCCTTGAACATTTTACTTTTGGTTTGCAACGTATCTTTTTAATGAATTAGTTGGGAAGGTTAGAGTAAAATTCTCTTAAATGGCTTTGGAGTTCTACAGAAGTGAATATAGTACATTTTTTTCTACCCTTTATAATGCATGTTAAAAATACCACATATCTCTAGAAACAGCTTCTGAGGAAAATAATGAAAAGGGTCATTGTTCGAATTTTGAGTTTTTTCTTAGTAGGATCTACGTAGATCTGTTTTGTATTATACATATAAAACAAAAATGTTACTATTGCGTAACAGTTTGAGACTACTTCCAAATATTTTTATACTATGTGTGATGAATATTCTTGTACTCAATCCCTGTGAAAAGACTTAGACCCCAGTTAATATCCTGGACTGAAATCTTACAACTGAGTTGGCCAGAGAACAAGAATATTTTCCCTAAGAGAACTTCCAAATGATTTTTCTATCATGTGTTTGAAGGAGCCCTATTGTGTTTGTTCTGAAAAAGTTCTTGTTTAATTTTCCTGTAGTTATTCCCTCTAGGGGTTTTTAAAAATAATATATATATATATATAGAAAATGTTTCTCAAGATTGCTACTAAACCTCATTTTCCAAATTTATTTTTCTAAGATTAATGATTAATGATTACTTAATGATTTCACTTTTAAAACTAAATTAAGAAATCCAAAATGTTTATTTTCAAATACTGACCTTTATAAAAATATTTTTTTATTGGAAGAGTCTATTTTTACTGCCAAACTTAGAACACTTTTCAGTTTCATCAACCTGTGCCTATCGTTCTTTTAATCTAAGTTCAGTGTATTTGGTTGTGATGAGGTGATAAACTCTTCACAATTTTCACAGAATTTATGAAATGTTGTCAATTTTATGTATAATTACAAACTTATTTCTTGCTTCATTTATACAACAGCTTTAAGAAATAAGGAGCCAAATACTTTCAAAATGCAGTATCATCGACACTGCTGTTTACATGTGTAAAGCATGTAGTGATTTCTAGATCTGAATAACCCTTTCAAGAATCAGTGCAAGTCCTCTTCATAAACTTTGTATTTCACTTAAATAAAGGAAAGGGCATGAAAGGAAAATTCTCTTATTTTCTTTGCTTTTCTTTAAGTAACAGCACTACCACAGCAATCAACAAATGTACAGTTCTTCTAAGGGCACACGCATTCCAATTTCACTTGAAAATATAAAATAGCACTCTTCCATTTAATTCATGACAAACACAATCCTGACTCCCAAGCCCACAAAATCAGGAACGTTAAGACGTATAGATGAAGCTAAGAGGTACATATCAGCTAATCCAGCAAAACTCTCTTATCTTTTGGGAAGAAAGAAAAAAAAAGAAGCAACAGCACAAAACCAGAATATTATTTGTTCAGTGTAAAAACTGGACAATTTCTTTGCAGCTGTAATAGATTTTCTGTACTCACAGTTGTTTTTCAACTTCAGTAAATACATCTTTTCCTGTTTCCATTAAGTAACGAATAATCTTGCAGTCACTGCACTGTAAGAAACAACCTTACAGAAAGGGAAATAGGCCTGGTAGCAAGTACATGGCATTTCCAAGCTCTTTTCAGAATAAAACACAGTTTGATTTAAAGGACAGAGATTTTGTCTAGGCTGTGCTTAAGGAACAGAATTTCATCATTTCTTTGGCAACTGACTTGATTTCTCAGTGACTTCATAGGTCAAACTTTATCAAGTTTATTTCTGCTTCCCCTTCTCCCATTTTCTTTGTCTTATGTATTTGTCTGGTCAAGTCTTGAGGCCAGGGTCACAAACTAACTCTACATTTCCACAGTAAGGTTTTAATCTCAAATACTCTACAGATTTTATAGTTATCCTTGCAGTCAAATATTTTGTTGCATTTGGTCTTTATGCAGCTACGCTTGCATGTTGAAAAGAAATATGATCCAGGACTTCTTTAGATTCATTATTCTCAAGATAGTCTTTTCTTGTGCTCATGTACTCAGTGCTAGGAAGGGTGAATACTTTATAAGTGCAAACACTTTGATCTAAGCACACCTGTTCACTTGCTAAAATATCTCATTTATGGCTCACATAAGGACTTCCAATTGTACCAAAACAGGGATATTTGGGCAGGCTGCACAAGTAGCCTGACGCCTAGAGAATTTACTCAAACTCCAGTGTGAAATATCCTGTCTTTTTAAATCTTACAATCTCTTTCTTCATAATGTCTACAAAGAGAATCAAGATAAAGGAGATCTATATTGGTTTAATGAGTGATTTTTTGGAAGGGACCCCAAAGAATAAGTGTTTAGATGTGATGGTGATAGGCAGCAGTTTTAAATCCTACAGCACGAGCATGAAGTTAGCAGAAATGTCAATATGAACGTCATGAAGCAGAGTGCCACCAGTGTTCTCGTTGAGGGAATGTAAAAGGGAAATGAGTTTTTGAAAAAATGGTCATAAATAATAAAAAATGGTTGCCCTATAGCATTTTTCTTAAATTAACAAGAAGAATTTGAACACAGTATAAACTGCATTGAAGAAAACCTGCCCAGTCTTGAGGGATGGGGGTTTTGATCAGGATAGATCAAGTGTGTGAACAATTTTCAGGCGTGTAATTTATTTCCTGTTTTGAAAGAAATTGCTTAGCCTTGAAAGGTTTGTCAGGAACATTATCATGTTTTTAAGAGTGTTCAGGGATTTCAGCAGGAAGAAAGCAATACATTCCTAGCAGATCACTTCTAAACTATAATACCATTTCATAAAATATTCAGGATCTTTGAGGGCTTATACTTATAGGAATCCATTCTCCTAGGATAGGGAACTGAATCTGCTGCATATATAATGGAGCCATAGATAACCATGGTCATAACTGAGGGCAGAATCCATACTTCCTTGTACGATGCTTTTCTGGGGAACAAAAAACTCAAGAAACTCTGAGGCATGTCAGTTATTATTTGAATTTATGATCAAGTCACCAAACTGCAGTGCAGCTTCCTTATATGCCATGAAAATATTTGTGGTACCTCTAAGGAGGACCTTTTTGAGTCACAGGGGCCTTTGTTCCGTCTATGAATACTACTACAGCACTTGCTCCTCATTGCTTTGCTGAGAACTTTCTGGGAACACTCTGTACTAGTCCCAGGTGCCTTCCCTGTCTGGATCTGTTGCTCATAACACCTTAAATGATCTGCCTGCATTCTGCATAAAGAGGAATGTAAGTCTTGAAAGGCAGATCACAGACAACAAGGAAATCACTGAGGGGAAAAACTGTCCAAATATATTTTTGTCTGATGCTTGGCAAACACGAACCATTACTCATCAGTTTGGAGGCAAGAGGGACCAGCCAGCTCTGTGCTAGACAATGACCAGATGCACAGCTTTGAGTGAATCACATTCATTCTGTTTTCTTTTCTAGTTTTTCATTTATTGATTTTTGGTCAGTTCCAGCCCGCATAACTGCAATGCCCAATCTGTGCTTTTTAAAAACATTTAAATGAATCATTTATCCCCAGGCATGTGCTGGGGACAATGTCTGTGTTGTTTTTGTTGCTGAGCTGTTTCTAGACCCAGGTCTTGTGCTTTATTGCCTAGATAAGGACAGCAATCCAGTGTCACCCATCACCGAATTCTGCTGGTCTTTTTTTCTTGAGGGATCCAATGGATTTTTGTCAAAGCAGAGAGACGCAAAGTAGGACCATGAAGACTGTGCAGATGCTCAAGGAGGTTTTGATGTGAGTACATGTCCAAATTTATATATTAGCCAGGTGTATCTGAGTGGTCAAAGAAGGAGGTGGAGGTCCTCAAAGGCTTCCAAGTGGTGAAGAGAACATCTTTCCATCTCTTCATGGTACTGCCCTCACTTCACTGACTGTGTGGGGAAATCAGTATTTTTTTTAATGCCTCATTTTATGCTTAAAATGTATAGATCTCTTGGGTGACCAAGACTGGATACCACCACCATCAAGTCTTCAGACTAAACGTCATTTCTCAGCATGAATCTGTACTAAACAAACAAACAAACAAATAAAGCAAGCTCTGGTTTCATCAGAGTCCTGTAGCTGTTGCTGTAGCACAAATAATCACAAATACAAGAGTAAGACTCTCAGAAGAGGCTGTGAAAATAGGTTTAAGGTAGTAAAACTCAGGTAAATGTTGTCAAACAACACAGATTTATGATCCTTGAGAAAAATGCTTCAGAATTAGGTAAGTACAGGTGGTAGACAGAAAAAAAGTATAGATAGAAAAAAACAAACAATAAACAGTTAATTTTACAAGATGATATTTGAAGATACGCAACTTTGCACATATTTCTCTCTGATAGATCCCTTCTATTGAAGAATATAAATCACAAAGACCTTTTATATCAGTAATTCAGTCAGAAATCTACCCCTTTAGAAAAATAACATAAATAGAAGTGTTAGACTAAATATTTTAAGGTATGGGCACATGGAAACAGAGATTTGTGTTGGAAGGAAATAGTAGACTGGCATATGGAGAGATGTACAGTGAAATATTTAGCTACAGCATGCTATTTTTTGAAAACACCATGTTAAATGATAAAAGAAATAGAGAAAATTGACATAATTATTTATTGATAGTGTAAGAAACTCATTTGCAAGTCATCCATGAGCGAGTGAAGGTGGATGCATGTAGCCACTTAATAATGAGAAATGCTAATAGTTCATAGTTAAATAGACAAGAAAGACAGACATAAGAAGAAACCTAGAAATTCTGTAGGAAAGTTTATAGTTATTTTTCATCCATAAGCTGGAAATTTTACAAGTTGTTTTATACGGCTCTCTGCATCATGTAAACATGACCATCTGGCAATGATAACCTGCTTTTCCTAAAAATCTCTATATTAGCTTAAGATGTAAGAGCACAAAATTTATTCATAACACAGCATCTCTTTACTACAAGAACAAAGCTATATATATGTGTAGGTGCATACACAGAGGTAGACATCCATTACTGTGAACATTTTATATGTATATACACTTGCTGTTATACAGGCATACCTATAAGCAATTGTGTTATGTATCTTCCGAACCTTTAAAAAGTTGATTCCTAGGGAGGGCACAAAGCGATCAAGAGAGATATGTAGCAAGTAAAATTGCACAAAGGAGACAGACGTCATTAATCCATTGATCTGACTGCCTGAGTCTGTCTTTCTATGCATTGCTAACTCCCTGGCAGGCTTTAGCCAGGTAGTGTAGGAAGTGCTAATGTGATCTGACTTGAGATCAATACTAACATGGTCTTAGATGCACTGTTTGTGCTTGCCAGGTTACTAGTTTGGAGACAGTACTGGATTATGTTTTACAACTTTTTAGTACCTAACAAGCATTCTGGGCCTCTAACGGAAACCAAACACAATTAAGTATCAGAATCCAGAGAACGGCTGGCAAACTTATGGTGGTGTGATAACAGTGTGAACCTTTGACCTCTAGATTAATACTGTAAAGCTTGATTAAATTAACCATAACAGAGGGCTAAATTCTGCATTGTTTCTTTTTTTTTACTCTTTGTAGCCTTATGCAATCAAGTAGGCTTGCAGGTACTCAGGCAAGTTTAAAATTTGGTCCTCATACTGAAAAGCAATTAGAAATGAATTGGGATTCTAAACTGTGTTCCTGTGAGTGGCTCAGACAGGCAGACATACGTCAAGCGATAACAGTTTTGTTTGTTAGCAGCTTCCTCAGGGATGCTGCAAATGAAGCCTTCAACTTTCCCATCTGCAGAGAGACCTACCTACTTCAAAATCATAGAATTATTTGAGTTGGAAGGGACCCTTCAAGGTCATCTAGTCCAAGTCTTCTGCAATGCTCAGGGACACCTACAGCTTGATCAGGCTGCTCATAGTCCTGTCTAACCTGACCAGGGATGGAGTCTCTACCACCTCCCTGGACAACCAGTTCCAGTGCCTTCCCACTCGTACTGTAAAAAACGTCTTCCTTATATCCAGTCTAAATCTCCCAATTTAGTTTGAAACCATTCCCTTTTGTCCTATCACAACAGACCCTGCTAAAGAGTCTGTACTCTTCCTTCTTACAGCCCATCTTTAGATACTAAAAGGCTGCTCTCAGGACTGCTGGAGCCTTCTCTTCTCCAGGCAGAGCAGCCCCAGCTCTCTCAGCCTGTCCTAGCAAGCCCGGAAAGACAGCATGGGTTGGTATTGTGTCCATCTGTCTTTTGTTAGAACTGTGGATAAAGGCAGGCCTTTTAAAAGTAAGCAGTTCCCTCCAAAAGTGCCAAATCCATCTGAAAAACAGAAATATCTAAACCAACATCCAATCATTTAGTGGTTTTAATATCTATTCACTGCAGAGATTAAGGAGCTACAGCTCCTATTTCAGCTACAGAATGCTATACAAATATTATGCTATGTAATAATTTCAGTTAGTGTATTTATATAGAGCCATTTAAACTCCATGAAGCATTTCATATGTGAGATATACACAAGTAGGTTGCTCCAAAAGTAATGCCTCCTATTTATTTCCATGGAAACAAGAACAGATACACAGAGCACAATAACACTATTTATCAGAGCGGATTCTCATCTAGAAAATACTCTCTTTCAAAACAGTCACCACCATTAGCTATGCATTTTCACCAGCAATGAACAAGAGCCTGCATGCCACACTCATAAAAATTTCCACCAGTGGAGGTGACCGACTGTTGCTATCATTACCACTGAGATGCACAACCTACCACCTCACTGTACTCACATCCACAGCTTGGTCTCTGTGAACATTCAGCAGGTGTTGATGTATGTCAGTGGGTGCTATTTTTTTCTGCATGGAGGAATTCAATTCCATACCTTTGCTTCTTGCGCACTTCCATGTCAGACACTATTTTGTCAGAATGTCCCTCTGTTGCCATCTGTCACACAGCAACAAAGTGTAATGGGATAATGGCGGAAAGGTTCAGCATCTTCTGTCACACCACCAACATCTATCTCTGATGTTCTCATCATAATAAAATAGCAGGCATTAATTTTGGAGCAGCCCTTGTATTATATCATTTACTAGCAAAATAAAGCCATCCTTTTACCTGAAACTCTTTTCTTACATCAAGAATGTTAACCTATCAAAGAAAAGTTAAATAAAATAGTAGAGATACTTATGGGAAAAAAAAAGGGTATTGAAAAGCATAATCCACAAAACATAAAGATAACTGTGCCTTGCTTGTTTCCTTCTGATAATATGGGAAAGATTAGTCTCCAAAGAAAAAGTCCATCCAACTTTATGTTTTCTCTTTAGGCATTTTTCTTATGTGTATTTCTGAACTCTCTGATTTTTAAGTTACTCCAGATAGGACTCTTTCATCAATTGAGACACTTCAGAAAATCTGTCCTGGTCATTCTTCCTATTGATTTCTCTGGAGAATGAGTGTTTAAAGTGTGTGGACAGATCCTCCAAAGCCAGGCAGGTAATTTAGGATGCCTTCTTCCCAACTGAAATTCTGGTGAAATTTACCTTTGCAGTTGACTTGAATTGATACCCTTTGGGAGTGACAACCAGCTGGGAAGAAGTCTTCACTGGCTATGCTGCTAGTAAAGTGGATATCAACTCACCACCAAGGGACTCCTACCAAAGACAGAAAACTATTGTATTATGTGCTGTGACATAAGACAGGCACTTTACCATCCAGAAAACGCAAAGAATTAGACTCACTAGAAGTACTACACAGGCAAATGGATATGTGAAAGTTGTTAACCATTGTTTGTTTCATACTACATGACTACTTTTGTTTCTTATGTTTATTCCCTTGTATGACTTTTTTAATAAGTTTTTCCCTAATTCATTTCTTCTTTAGCGAGGGTAAAGAGTGCATATGAAGCATTGATGGGTCTGAGAGAATGTGGACTGTCTTTACTGCTGATTTTCTTCTAAATAAAGCAAAGAATGTGTTCAATTTAAAGTAGAATTATTTTGAATGTAAATAAGCAAACGCTGTACATAATCCACACAGTTTTGGAGCTTGTGGATGACAAGTTTGCACAGCACAAGCAAGGCAGCTTTGTTTCTCTTTGGAGCTCAGGAAGGCGAAGGTCAGATAAATCAGAATATGGAACATTTGGTTCCTCATTGGCCTCCCTGGTGCTTTTTCCTCTCAGTGCATTTCATTTTCTTGG
>JANHGO010000037.1:11309971-11328972 GCA_024606505.1 Aquila spilogaster | reverse complement strand
CCATATCCATAACAGCCCATTTTGAATGTTTCATAAGGTACACTAAGGGACATCATTAGTATGTGAATTTCTTTTACTAAGATCACAATGAGGGCTTTAGGAAGAGAACAGACATATCCAGGGAAGATTGGCAGACTGAACGTCACAAGCTGCTCGTGCTGAGTCGATTTAGAACCATGTGAAAGCATTTGAGCCATTTAACTCCATTTCTTTTGATCCACAAATCTCTGCCTTCATATAATCTTATGAGTATAGTTTTCTAAACCCAATTTAATATCTTACCTTGATATTCCCTACTGGGTTGCTGGATTATTTTTTTAACTGTTTTGTCTTCTTTTATATTTCCCTTTTTAAACATTTTTTTTCTTATTATTATTCTAATATAAAAGCATCTGATGCTTTTGCCTTTTAACTTATTTTCTCTGAAACAGTTCAGGGGCATCCACCATTCAATACTTTTTTTCATTTGTCTGTATAGGCAAGTCTAATGCAGCTTCTGATCAGCTTCATTGACTGCTGCATCCATGATACTTTACTTGAAATAGCACGAAATTCACACCACCTCCTCATTGATTCCCTACACAGAATCCAACTCTGCAACTCAAAATCTAAGATTTTTTTTTCCCTCCTTATCCACACAAAGAAATCCTAAGAAATCTTTATGCACAGATAGACCCTGGACTTACTGAAATCGATAGCTGAAATTCTTACAATGCATTGGAAGTAAGTTCTGGCAAGGGAAAAGCAAATTGAACTCCTGTTGCAATTAGACTGAATTAACATCATAGCAGAACAAATCATTTTGCTTTTGGTCTGTCTTTTTGAGAAGCAAGGATTGTATTGGAAACAGGAGAAGAACTCAAATATTAAAGGTTAACCAGTTTCCTAAATACACATGCTTAAATGTCAGGAGGAAAAGTAGCTAGTGATTTTTCAAAGGACAGAACTGCTCTGAAAGGAAAAATCATAGAATCGTAGAATCATCATGGTTAGAGAAGACCTCTAGGATCAACATTCCAAACACTGACCCATCCCCACCATACCCACTAAGTCACATCCCTCAGTGCCACATCTCCACGTTTCTTGAACACCTCCAGGGACGGTGACTCCCCCACCTCCCAAGGCAGCCTGTCCCAATGCATCACTACTCTTTCTTGGGGGTTGGATTCGGTGATCTCTTGAGGTCCCTTCCAATCCCTGCAATTCTGTGATACTGAGAAGAAGTTTTTCCTAATACAAAACCTGAGCATCCCCTGGCCCAATCTTACTCAGCATGGACTTAAGTAATCATCAAATCCATGTGTAATATTACAGGAGTATAATGTCAGAAACATATCACCAATTCAGTCTGGAATGGCTTCACCCAAAAGCTCTATTATTTTTCTTATAATAGTGCATTTTTTTTTGTAACAAGGGGAAATAACAAAGGGAATAAAGCAGTTTCTTATCAGTTAGTCTTCCTGCTTTTTCAAAGAAATCAATGTATATGACGAAATCTGATGCAACTTAATAGTGCAACACATAGATGGAAATCTCCAATGAGGTATTGCAGAACAATTTTTTTATTTGCAGAATGCAAAACACGGAGTCTCTATCAGATATGTTTTTCTCTTGTGCCTATTCATCACTAACACCTATTTTAATGATTTAGGGTTTAACTGCACCATAAGCAGAACTGTAATAACAGTCTCAATAGTAATTTACAGCCTTTCCTATTTTCGACCTTTTCCTATTTAAGTCTTCTGTGGACGCTCTTTTTTTTCAATGAAAGAGTGTCTTTATATAAATTTAGCTAAATTGGAAAGGAATCAGCTTTAAGCTACATCAAAAACAGAGCACTTAGAATGAAATAATAGTGTCAGCACATAGATTTAAACCAAAATAATGAAGAGTGTGAATAATAGCTGATATATTTATTCGGATTCCATTTCTTGCACAGTGTTTTATAGCAGAAGCAGCAGGTAAGGGTTATTTTTAAGATAACTGCACCGATTGCAGGAAATCAAAAATAGAATTTTTTTTTTTAAAAATACCTATACTGCATTTTTTTTTCTTGCAGAGGGACAGGTAAAATTTTTTCAGAGCCTGAACAGATCACTGGATCAACACAGAAAATTGGCATTAGAGAGAAGAGAGGGCCTGAGTGTGTGAACTGGGAAAGGGAGATTCCCGGTGTGCAGCACTAGAGATGCAATGTAAACTTACATGGGAGATACAAGGAATTAATTTAGACACTGCTTCTGTTAAGGCCCCTTTACTCGTGTTGAAAAGTAGCTGCAAAATGTGGATCTGACCTAAGCTATTCAATATTAAGAAAGAGTTTAATTCGATTATATTTGGGAAAATTGCTCTTCTGTTTGTAGCTTGCCTGTGACTCTGATTTAATGAATCTGGGCCAGTAAAAACAGAAGCTTTTAGAATCAAACCCTGGTAAAATTAATGGAATAAAAGCTAAGATCAGGCAGTCTTAGTCTGGCTGTTGATGTTGTTGGCTTTTATTTGCTCTCAATTTCAGGTAAGGATTATTTTCTGTTTTGTTTTGTTTTGTTCTGTTTTGTTTTTAATTTGAGAGCTCATTCAACTGTAGTTAGCGAGTGAATGCCTTTCAGGTTCTCTATTAATTATTTTCAATGTAATAATTTCAAAAATAGCTTTGCGATCTCAGAGTGCACTTTATAAATTATGCCACACAGCTTCCATACTATAGAAAACGTTGGGAACACCAGGGTGCATATTTTTATTTCTCTGTGTGCATAGACAAATCTGACATTTCTCCTAAGGGAGTTTTTCAGCCAGGGCTACCACAATGTTAAATGAGGCCACAAATTCATAATTTATTACTACAGCTTAAAGCAAATACTTCAGCATCCAACATCAATTGATGATCCCAAAAGTTAAAATCATCTTTTAGTTGGTAAAGAGAAAGATTATGAAAAACAGCTTTTTCCGTTTTACATTTATTAGTTTGTCCAGTTTGATCATTATTTTCCTTTAACAGTGAATACTACCAATTAAAAAGTTAACAGACAATGTTGGTTTAAATCTCGACTAGTGCAGTATTGATAAAGTAAAGCTATCTGTAAACAGTGTTGCATTATTTATTTTACAAACATGAAAACTGACACACAGTGAACTGCTAGGAAAAAAACCTGCCTTTTAGGCAGATGTTGAGTTTATTATTCTGAAAGTGATGTGAAATTGTTGGAATTTTTGTCCTCATGATTGATTATATTTCAGGAAAAAAAAAAAAAAGAAAATGTAATGAAGGAAACTTATGGCATCATCTGTGTAATAAGAAAATTTTAATGTAGTATTAACATTTAAAATATCCTGCTGGAAAGAATTTAATTGAAGGTGAAGGAGAACTGTAGAGAACAGGGGAAACTTTAGCTCTGAGTAGCAGAAAATCAGCAGAGAGGCAGAATGTAAAATAACACTCTATGACTTCCTGTTCCTATGGCCTGAAACAGAACACATGATAAAGAGCAGAATGTTCTCTGTGCTAAAATTCAGATTAGAGAGCACGCTCGTGCTGAAGGTCTAAATGGCTCCAAGTCTTTCCAGCTCTGAAAGAAAAACTTCTTTTGATAAGACCTTTCCACGCAGAGATTTTTTGCCTCTATTGTAAATTCAGAATAAGGAGAAAAGTAAAAGTTGGGGGAAAAAAAATGGGGAGGTTGCTTGCCAGTTGTAAAATTAATATCTGCTTTCCAAAAAAAAAAATTTCGTAAGAACATATTCCCTTACAAGGCCAGGCAAGAACTACAGCTACTGAAGAGTAACACTTAATTGGGATATTGATAAGGTGGTTGTAAGGAAAGAAAGAAGGATAGTGAAGAAATTA
The DNA here is from genome assembly GCA_024606505.1 of Aquila spilogaster. Taxonomy (NCBI): domain Eukaryota; kingdom Metazoa; phylum Chordata; class Aves; order Accipitriformes; family Accipitridae; genus Aquila; species Aquila spilogaster. The sequence goes on along the minus strand of JANHGO010000037.1, from coordinate 11,325,128 downwards.
AATCAACTTAAAAGCCGATATCAGGAAATGAAGGGCTAAAATGTTGCCTTCAGGAACTGGAGCCTGAAACTGGAAGAAAGCACCTGGGTCATTGAAGAGAGTTCTGTGAAGTCACGTACGTTCACTGCTTCATCCAACTTGGGACAGGCAATGGCTATAGATCTAAATGAACTTATTCGTCTGTGGTCTGCTGCCACAAGCAGAGACATAGGAAACTGTCATCAGGAAGCTGTCTGAAATCAGATAGATCTTGGAGTCCAAAGATCCAAAAACATGTGCTCGGAGCACATCCCAAAACACTACAACACAACTCAGCAATGTACGAGTAATTCCAGCCCATTAGCAAAAAGATCACAGCAGTACAATGACAGACGGTTAGTGAAACAAAAGATAAGAAGAAGCAAGACCATTGTTCAGATCCAATCCCTGCAATAACCAACATTAGGAGAAACCCCCAGCTAAAACCCCAATACATCTTTGTAGTATTAGAAGGAAAAACAAAACAAAACCAAACAAAACAAAAACTCTGTGACAAAGTTTTGGGAATCCGTTGTTCAGAGTATTTTAATAATGCCTGAAACAGAGAAAAGTCTAGTGCTGATCATCACATATAATACAGTGAGGATATATATCTATATATATGTAAATATGTAGATCTATCTATATGCTATATGTATATATATAGTATGTATATATAAAGGACAGTATGGGATGAAGTAAATCAAACGATTTTTTTTTTTCCAAGTTGTAGGAAAACCAAAGTATAATAAAGAGAGAAAAGGAAAAGAACTGGGTAAGCATTCAGCTTCTTTGATATTTGTTTTTAAAGATCAAAAGAGATAAACATACATAAAATGGAAATAAATTCCCTGGAGAAAATTCCAGCATTCCAGTCTTTAAGGATTTTTTGCTCATTTTTTGCCTGCACAATGATGAACGGTACAGAAATTCTTAGGAAAACATAATGTTCAGTGTGAGGTATTTTATTTTGTGGTGAGACATTTGCTATGAGTCAGTTCAGGATCAAACATCATCACCTGTGACTCTGCATACTCCACTGGGAGCTGTGGTTCAAGAGTTTTTTGCCTCATTTCTTGGATATGTTCCATTCAACCTTGTTCTGTTGTCAGCTAGGAAACAGTGGAGGTTTCCTAAACTGAAAAGCTACCTAGACCTGCCTGTCTGCCTATGTGTTGTTTGTATCTCTATATATGACAGTTTTCAACTGTATCATCATGTTCTATCTAAATTAAAATGAGATGTCCGCAAATGTGTTCCCACAAATGAGAAAAAACTATTTAAGTGATATCAGCTGAACAAGACTATCAGCCTTGCACTGCAATTTAATCTGTTTCATATTCTTAAACAAAATTCTTCTGAAGATATTTTACAATAATCACATTGTTGGACTCTTGTCACAGCTCATATGGTATTTCAGTTTTTCTGGCTTTTTTTTTTTTTTTATCGACAAAGTTACAGTTATTTTTAAAATGCCATTAAATCCAGCCAATGTTTTCTGAGCTGAGTTCATTTTCATTCTCAACCGCCCTTTCTTTCCAAGATTAAGTCAATATTTTTCAAATTAAATCTGTCGATATATTTTTATTTATAATAAAAGCAGTTTAATTTTAAGATTAGCAAAACTTATCTGATATTTTTATTTCTTGACAACTATGTTCACAAAAAAGTAATATGAATAGCCAATTGATCACTTAATTCTTCAAAAGGCTAAGCAATGACAATAATATATGTCACCCAGTCACTTTCCATTTATTAATTATAATGACAAAACCTCTGCAGAGGATGAAAAAGTGGAAACTTTTGATTAACTGTTAAACAAAGAGCTGGTAAATGTCATTGTTTCCTAATAATTTCAACTCTCATTTTAATTTGAGCCAAACTAACCTCTTTTCTTACTGAAAACAGAAAATAGAATCTTCTTTTTCAGGATAGTATCTCAATAAAATCCTTAGAGACAGACAAATAAACATTGCACTCGGTCTGTTTAGGATGCAGTTCATTTTCTTCATAGAAGGTCATATGGTGCCATGTTTTAAATGAGAGGAGAAGAGAGGGAGAGGAGAGGGAGAAGAGAGGGGAGGAGAGGAGAGGGGAGGAGAGGGGAAGAGAGAGGAGGAGAGCATATATGAATAATGAGGACAATGCACAAATGCTTCTTAAACATTGACAGACATGAGGCACCAGCCAGGCCTTCTAGGAAGCCTGTTCCAGTGCTTGATCATATAGTAAAGAAATTTTTCTTGATCTGAACTTCCCATGTGTCTTATCATGACCTAGAATTATGCCCTGGGAAACACTGCCAGTGATTGGTTGCCAGACAGATATAGCCCCATCCCCTGTAATCCTTTGAGCTCTGTGGTTGAGACAGTTCATCACCTAGCATAGTGTGTATTACAATTGGACAATTTGTCCCAGAAGGACGCTGTGAAGGATAGTATCAAAGGTCTTATTAAAATCCTGGAAGGTTACATCCACCAACTTCCCTTCACTCAAAGGCCAGGTAATGTGATCATAGAAAGAGACTGGATTACTAAGGCAGGATTTGCCCTTCATTAATCCATGCTAACTCTGCCTGATAGTATCTTCTTTTCTCACTGTGCATTTCCAGTGTCATTATGAAACATTATTTTCAATTTTTCTATTTTGTTCTACATTACCACTGTCTTCATGTGCTTAGATTTTCATATATAATGATTATTTTTTAAAACACACCTTTTGTCCATCAGGAAGTATGCCCAGAGAGGTGGTGGATACCCCATCCCTGGAGACATTCAAGGTCAGGCTAGGTGGCACTCTGAGCAACCTGACTGAGCTGTAGGTGTCCCTGTACACTGCAAGGGAGTTGGACTAGATGACCTTTTAGGGTTCCTTCTGACTCAAATGATTCTATGATGGTGTGATCTGTTCTAACACAGAAATACTTGCAGTACCGTCAGCTGCGTGGAAGCATCCTATATGCAGGCATCCATTGTTTTACTCACTAAATATAATGTTAGGCACACAGCATATTTCCTCCACATATCTGCAGCCAGCCTCAGAGGTCTCACCATCCCTTATTCCTTATCTAATAACCAACTGACAACTTCCACATGTTATTTGAACTTTTATGAGCAAACAGATTTCATTTTCTTAGTTTAAGAGCTAAAACATGCACATACAAAAACAACAACGCACATACACAAAAAAATACAACACTCTATTTATTTGTCTGGCTTAAGGTATTGTATTTCACACAAATATCAGACATGGCATTTATTCAAACTCCAGGGATGATGCTGACAAATTAGGTAGTCAAGAGAGGCACTTAACTGGGATCTGGATTACTGAAATGAAATGTGGCCCTAGGGACAGTCCAGATTCCTACAGTTCTGCTGTACTTGTCAAAAAAAGTAAAAAAATAAAAATAAATAAAAAATAAAATTAGATAGTTTTGTAAGCATATATGGAGACAGCTCCAGGACAGCATGAACAAACCTTTCCTATAGGATAGAATTTCTACCTCTACTAGGACTTGACTTTACTACAAATGCAACTCAAGTAAATATCCCTGAGGAACTTAGGAAAAAGAAGCTTTTAGACTTAAAGTCTTATATTTCTTTACCACGATTTTAAAATACCACATTCATCAAGCAGGGCACTGTTTCTTGTTCAGTAATTTGGAAAGATCAGCAATGCTTCATAAAACAAGCTGCTGCTAATACACTGGAGGGCATAGACATGTTTTTGTATCAGTTTCACAATTTTGTCTGGATGTGGTAGGTAAGACTTTAGCTTCTACAGATATAAAATCAGATGTTAAATATTAAAGATGTCAGCGATTTTGTGGTCACTGTGGATGATTAGACTCTGATGCAGGTTTTGTTCACTCAGTTTTCCTACCTTTATTTATTTACATATGATAACACTGGTTGATGAAAACAAACCTAGAAAAAGATGACTTAATTGCAACTTCAACCTTTTCCGGGTCCTAGTTGGAGGTATCTCATAGGCTAGAGTGCTAGAAGGTAAGGGGGCCCGTGAGAGCAGGGCAATGTTTAAACAGCACTTCTTCCAAGCTCATGATCTGCATGTCCCTATGAGTAGGAAATTGGGGGAGACATGAGACCTGTGTCCTTTGAGCAAGGAGCTCATGGATAAGATCAAAGGGAAGAAGAGAGTCTATGAAATGTGGAAAAAGGGCCTGTCCTCTTGGGAGGAGTACAGGAGCATTGTCAGGGCCTGCAGGGTAGTGACGACGAAGGCTAAAGCTCACCTGGAGCTGAAACTGTCAAAGGAGATAAAGGATAATGAGAAGGCTTTTTTTTAAGTATGTTAACAGTAAAAGGAAGAGTAGGGAAAATGTGGGCCCCCTGCTGAACATGGAGGGTGTCCTGGTAACGGGGGATGCTGAGAAGGTGGAGATGCTGAACGTCTCCTTTGCTTCATCTTCACTTCAAAGACTACTCCTCGATACTCCTGGACCCTGGAGGGAAGAGAGAGAGTCCAGGCAATTGAGAGCTTCCCTCTGGTTGAGGAGAGGGTGATCCAGGAGCATCTAGGTGGGATCAATGTTCACAGATCCATGGGCCCTGCTGGGATGCACCATGTGTGCTGAGGGAGCTGGCAGAGGTGATTGCTGAACCACTCTCTACCATCTTTGACAGGTCTTGGAGAACAGGAGAGGTGCCTGAAGACTGTAGAATAGCCAATGTCATTCCAGTCTTCAAAAGGGCAAGAAGGATCCAGGAAAATATAGGTCATTCAGCCTTACCTCCATCCCTGGAAAGGTGATGGAACAGCTTTATTCTGGATACCATCTCCAAGCAATTGGAAGAGAAGAAGGTCATCAGGAACAGTCAGCATGGATTCACCAAGGGAAAATCATGCTCTTAGCCTTCTATGATGGCATCACCAGCTGGGTAAATGGGGTGAGAGCAATGGATGTTGCCTATCTTGACTTCAGCAGGGCTTTTGATACTGTCTCCCGCAACATCCTGATAACATAACTGAGGAAGTGTGGAATAGATGAATGGATGGTGAGGTGGGTTGAGAACTGGCTGACTAGCCGAGCTCAGAGGGTTGTGATCGACAGTACTGAGTCCAGTTGGAGACCTGTGACTAGCGGTGTTTCCCAGGGATCGGTGCTGGGTCCAGTCCTGTTATCTCTTCATCAGCAACCTTGCTGAGGAGATAGTGTCCACACCCAGCAAGTACACTGGTGATACAAAGCTGGGAGGAGTGGCTGACACACCAGAAGGCTGTGCTGCCATCCAGCGAGACCTGGACAGGCTGGAGAGCTGGGCAGCTAGAAACCAGATGAGGTTTAACAAAAGCAAGTGTAGAGTCTTGCACTTGGGAAGGAGTAACTGCAAGTATCAGTACAGGTTGAGACATGACCTGCTGGAGAGGAGCTCTGAGGAGAGGGACCTGGGTGTCCTGGTGGACAACAGATTGACCATGAGCCAGCAGTGTGCCCTGGTGGCCAAGAAGGCCAAGAGGATCCTGGGGTTCATTAAAAGGAGCGTGGCCAGCAGGTTGAGGAGGTGGTCCTCCCTCCTCCCACTCTACTCTGCCCTGGTGAGGCCTCACCTGTAGTATTGTGTCCAGTTCTGGACTCCCCAGTACAAAAAAGACAGGGATCTCCTGGAAAGAATCCAGCGGAGGCCCACAAAGATGATAAAGGGCCTGGAACACCTCCCTTAGGAGGAAAGGCCTCCTGTCTGTGGGGACAGGACAAGGGGAAACAGCCATAAACTGGAGCATAGGAAGTTCTGCGCCAATATGTGAAGGAATTTCTTCACTGTTAGGGTGACAGAGCACTGGAATAGGCTGCCCAGGGAGGGTTGTGGAGTCTCCTTCCCTGGAGATATTCAAGACCCACCTGGATGTGTACCTGTGCAGCGTGCTTTAGGGTGCCTGCTTTGGCAGGGGGGTTGGACTGGATGATCTCTAGAGGTCCCTTCCAACCCCTGCAATTCTGTGATTCTGTGATTCTGCGACTCTGTCTGAGTGAAAGTATGGAACTAGATTTGAATGTTTGACCCTTTGACATAGGCATTTGTAAATGGCATTGGGCTAAATCCCTTAGACTTGCTCACAGATTGTTAGTGTGTTTTATATGGTTTTCAGTGGGAAAAGAAGTGTGCTCTGCGGTTTATTTATTTATTTATTTGTTGAAGGGAGGAGAGAATACCAGATTTAGTTAAAATGACTTTTTGTTATTTAAGTCAAAATTCATTCAAATACTTTGGGGTTTTGCCATAACTGAATTTGGATATGATCTTGTTTGTTTGCTTCTTTGTTTGTTTTGTATGGATCTGTTTTGTTTGTTTCTCCTGAGCTGCCGCAGCGACCTTGTGGGTCCTGTAATTTACACGTTTCTCATCTCCATTCTCTTTTAGGTCTATATTATTTCTATTTCTATACTAATTTTGTTTTATTTTTTTGATGTACAAAAAAGTCTCCTTTTTGGCTTTTAAAAACTTAAAAAAAAAGAAGTATTTTGCTTCATTAGCTAGAATTCCTACAGTATAACATGCCCACTCAGTTTCAGAAGCCCAAAATGATTCATTTTGTCAACAATGAGTAACAAACATTTCATTATTTGTTATTTCAAAAACATTTTTTAAATGTTTTCCATCAAAAATCAGTTTAAATTTTCATTTGGAGTTTCACTTTAGGGAAAAACGAAGAGTATGGAAACTCACCTCTATAGGGTATGTATTAAACTCATTATTTTATAATCGTATGTGACTGGATGTATAGGATATCTGTGGTTGTTTTCTTGAGAAGGAAATTTTTTTCTAAGCTTTCCACAAACATCTCATGATATCAGAGAGAATAAAGAGCAGGTAGCACACAGGAGTGAATGTGCTGTAAATCCAGGCCCACTCTTGCCTAGTAGCATGTTCATACAGCTCTGCCATCTGTTCTAGCATGAGGCGCTTTTGCATTGATGTAATGACATCTATAAAGGGAATTGTTCTCCTATAACTACGTAATTAAAAAAAAAAACCACTCTGCTAACCAATGTTGTTACGCTAATACAGAACCAATGACTGGGCAGGGTCTACTGAACCACAAGGCTAAACTTAGATGTGCTCTTTGACACAGATGAGTCAGGATAAAATAACTCCACTTCCATCTTGTTCTTGCTGCTCTCCTACTTCCTTGGGAAAGACAAACACCTATCTGACCAGCTAGAAAAACTCCAGGAGTAGCTACTCCTCATCAAAATGTCAAAATCCCAGTGACGCTATGATGTTAGTATCAACAGTGATTGCTGTTTTCTATCATTTTCACATAAACATGCTGAAAGCACAGTTTTTCTGGCAGGTCAAGAATGAGCGACAATACACCTCTTAAGGGTAACAGTTAAAGCACTTCCTGAAGGGTTCTGCTTTATAGAAGCTTATTCATTTTTGACTTTGCTCATACCTGGAAGACTTGGACAAGAGTCTACTCTAGAAATTGTGTTCTTTTGTTTGGAATTTTTTTCTGTTTATTATTGGTCTTTTCTTTCCAATTTCTCTGAATGTTTGCTGGTCTTTTTCTTTCTATATTCTCTTTGACAGACTACAGCTGTTTTTTTTGATGCATTTTTTTAGTTTGTTTTCTTTCACCTTCCTATATTCTTCATCTTCCTTCGCCTGTAAGGAGAGAATGATCACAGTAAAGTTTGACTCAAATGTGCAACAGGTAAGAGGGTTCAGAATCATGTAAATCTTGCCTGCTCATCCATATTTTGAAGAGATGCTGAGGTAGTTGAAGCAGACACCTTCAGAAGGAAATTTAAAAGCATCCATTACTGAGATTGATAGATATGCCACGTAGAAGACTGTGTAATGTTGATAAAATTATATTTTATATATATTTCTGTGCTCTTAAGTTCAGCTCATACTCTTTTGACACGATCTGACTTTTCAAAAATCAAAATACTTTTCATGTTTTTTTATCATCCAGTTCTTAAACTTAGCTTCCCTTTGTAAATCTTTCTTTTCCTATGTCTTCTCTGCCTTTGTAAGGATTTCACTGCAATAAATAAACATATATGTATCTTAAAACCAAAACAAAGCAAAAACCTAAAGAACAAAACAAAGCAAAACAACAACAAAAAAAGTTATCTATTCATTTCCTTATTACAGCATTCAAGCTCTTTGTGGCACTGTGCCTAGTTTATATTACCAAGACTAGGTTTTTGCAAATGAAATTCTTTCAATTAGTGTTTCAGGAAGCAATTAAATTGTCTAAAATGTATTAATGAATACATTGAAATCTGGAAGAGTACTCTTTTTCTCATACTTCCATTATTAATGCACCATCTGTTTTGTTTTGTTCCCTCACTAGTGTACAGTTTCAGTAACCTTATGTCCACAGAAGACGGTATTCTCAAAAAGCAAAGCCAAGAAATTTAAGCTGATAATCAGTCTTAATTATACCGTATACATTCCAAATAATTTTACAGATACAATAATCAAGGATGATTTTTTTTCCTCTCTTTTATTTCGATGTTCTATGCAGCAACAAAACTCTCGAAATAACTGTGGTTTTGATCTTTGCTTTCTTACAACAATAAAGACAATTAAATATTTGGCTTCTGTATAGAGGTTGTTGCTATAGCAGACAAAGAAGCTAACTTTTGTGAAAGGACACACAAAATAATGAGGGGTAGGGGCAGTAGAGCTTTCATTAGAAAACGAGTACAGGCATCAAATGCATTTGGGGTATTATTTGTGTAGACTATTTGAAAGCTAATTGAGATAGTGCCATGTGTGTCACCATCTGTAGAGAGCATCCATAAAACATCCGGAGGTGATAACTTAAAAAGACTTATGAAAAGTATTAATTTACTCAGGTTGCCAGATGTATTTCTTTCTGTGTTTCACAGGAAGGGATCATCTCATTTGACCTTAAGCCAATCTGAAGCACCAAATAGTTTCAAATCAGTTCTAAATGGGAGAGATGGATCACTCATGGCTCCATTATGGGGTGAAACAAAGTGCAGAAAGAGATTTTATATATATATATATATATATATATCCCCAGAAAGTGGAGGAATCCCTGGAGATGTTCTAGAAATGTGGAGATGTGGTACTGAGAGTTATGGTTAGTGGGCATAGTGAGGATGGGTTGATGGTGGGACTAGATAATCTTCGTGGTTTTTTCAACCTTAATGATTCTATGATTCTATGCTACACTGGCTGTTATTGCAGTGAGGGACAGAGCAACTATCATTCATTCACTGTAGTACTGAATGGAAAGTACTGAGGGCTCAGAAGCAATATTAATTTGTCCAGTCCTGCAGCATCTCATCTTCAACCTGCATGTAGTTCCAGAGGTTCTTGAGTCACATTTCCCTGCTTTATTAGGAGCATAAACATGTATAAGACTAGAAGTCTGCAAAATGTGGTGAGATTTTTTTTTTTTACCATTGATTAGACAATGTTTAGTCGATGTGGAATCTCCATTATAATGAGTTGTGTGGGCCTTGCAGCAGTTTCCACATGGAGCATGAGGCATAGGTTGATATCTCATTTTTAAAAAAAACATGAAGGAGAACGATGGTAAAGGACTTTGGGGGTTGAGATGAGATTTCTTTAGAAGCAGCTAGATATTTACACATCTGGACAGCTTCAGAGAACCAGCTTCAGCGTACATTTCAAATGCAAGTTTACAGAAAGGACAGGGGTAATGTGCATCAGAAAGGACTGGCAGTGAATGCTATCACTTGGGTTGGACTGGCACATTTGGTTTTTTGGGTATGGAGTCGACAGAGAAGCAGTGGGAGAAGGGTGAAGAAGTTTCTCATTTTTACGTGTTCAAGTTTTCTCTCAATTCCACACATGAAGTTTTAGTGCCTCTCTTATTAGATTTCTATGCAAGTAGTAATTAGTCCCATGGCTGTGTGACATAATAAGACAGGGAAATGGATTTTATTCAGCAATAATTTTTTAGACATGTAACAGTTTACTATACTTTGCTGGTTACACTGCCAGGTGAAAACAACCTCTCTTACCAGCAATAAAGACAGCAAGATATAGACTACGTGTGAGCAGATAAAAGGAGTCAGCTATCAGCATGAGGACTTCTTTTACATCACAGATGTGTGACTGAAACAACTGCAGAGTACACATGTCCAATATCCTCAGTCTCTACAAGCTGTACTGTAGTGGCTACTATCTCATCATTTAAAATATGATTTTTGTTTGTCCACCTGATCTGCAGTGAAGTCCAAGTCCTCTGAGGAACCTATGCTCTGTTAATTGCATAGGAGTTTGAAGAGAGAAAAAAACTGCATTTGTGTTCACTTGAAGGAGTCTTTTTATTACCAGAGCAGAATGTTAGGATTTAGTATAAAGGAGATTTAGTCCTTAAATTTTAAACATTATATAAAAATTTAAATTAGTCTCTATTCTTCAGATTGTTGTCACTATGGAAAGGTCAGACATGATGAATTGTTTGTTGCTGCTACAGATATAATGTACTGTACAGTTCTATTATTTGCTGTGGAAGAAAACATGATTTATTGGATAGTGTCAGAAAATATTTGCTTCAGGCCTGCAGTATATGAAATATATAGCCTGTATTCAGCCACGATGCTTAAGGAAACCACTGTACAATACTCTGAGGCTAAAAAATGAGATCTTTCCACTAGATTAAAGTATTATTTAGTAATTCAGCAGGAACACTATGTCTTCAAAATAATCTTTCTAGATACACATCAAATGCTGCAATTAATAAAAAAGAAATCAAATAAACAAAACTGAGGGACATTTCAAATGCTATTGCTGACCTTTATGGTTTCTTGAGAAAGAATTCTATATGTTACAACTACAGTCATGTGAGGGAAGCCTCCCTTAAGAAGGTAACAAAAAATGGTGGTTGCTAATAATAGAGACAAAAATACATTTAGAACAGTGTTCCTGTCTAAATATAGACATAATTTTTCTCTATTTCCAAATGCAAATTAAAAAGCGGAGATAGCAAAAATATTTATAAACTAAAATTAATTAATACCTTTTCTGTGAATGTGCTGTTCCAGGAAATTTACTCTTTCTTGCAAATAAAGGTCACTGAAAATTTCATAACCTGTTCTGATCCTTAAGTTCATCGTTTCATTTCATGTTCCAAGGGTTTTGGCAATGTTCTTTTTGAAAAGTAACATCTAAGTCCAGCCTGTGTCATAAGACCTGTTGTGAGCAGTGGAAAAGGTGGCCATTTCAAAAATGGGTATTTTTTAATAAGATTATTTCAAATAGGTTTCATTCTTCAGCTTCTGCTGCCAAGTTCATATTCATGCACGAAAAAGAAGAATAAAGAGTTATAATTAGCCTTACGCAGTTATTTTCAAAGAGTATCTGGTGCATCGTATCTGCTCAACAGGAGAGCCTCAAAGAGCACGGGGAGATGGTGTAAAAAGAAATATAAGGAACACAAGAAGCTGGGAAAACTGATATGTGCAGGAACGCCCACCAAGAAAGGCGAAGAGAGATCTTTCCTAGAGTGTCTTTTGAGAATTATGACATCAAATTCTAAAGTACAAAAATGTGGCAAATTTATCTCAGCTGGTAGCTCTGTTAATGTCAGTGGAGTTACAGCAGGAATGAATTTGTTCCAATGAGAGCATCACAAGGAGTACACTACTGTTAGACTGCTACATTGGTTATTAACTCACTTTCCTCTCAGCGCTAAAGAGTATAGCTAAGGCTTCACAGATCTATTTTTAAACTATGTAAAGTATTTGCCTCACAGATCAAAGCAATATGAAGCCAAACTTACCACAGCACAGAGTGTTGGAAAATGGGCCAGACTGAAAGAAATGTCTTTGAAATATTCTATGGACACAGCATGAAACCTGGTTAAAGTTGTATAGCTTTCCATTTGAAAGGTCATGTTCAGAACTGGCCTATAACTTTATGAGAGGGTTACTTTTCAAGCTGAAATTGTCCATAGTTAGACTCAGTCAGGGACTTTTTCTTAAAACTGAGCGAAGAAAGGGCAGTGATTTTAAAGTTTTCACTTCTGATTAATTGCCTTCAGTGCATGCTAGAGCAGAGCCAAAGCAGCTGGTGTGTATCAGTATGATGAAGGTGAAAAATCTGGTTCAAGTAGATGAGAAATTTGTTTCCTTGAGGTGATTTGTGAAGCAACAAATGGATTACACTTGGGATTGGCTCTGGAGAAAGAGAGAATGGTGGCCAAATTTGTGAATCTTTTTTTGTTTTTCAGAAGCTTTGTTTGGCACCCCACTTTCAGTCTCAACTGCAGAGCCTCCTGAGCAGTAGCATGCGTACAGCACACAGAAACAGTAGAGCCAGGCTGGTTGGGGCAAAACAAGGTCCATCAATGCTTTTTGTCTACTTTCAGGATCATGTATGAAAAGTCTATGCATAAAAGGGGTCATTTTTATTCTGCTTGGGTGGTTCTGTATATCAAATATGCCAATTTTATTTGGAAACATTTCCAGCTGAAAGTCCAGAGCTAATTGAGGAGCTAGCAGCTACCCTGCTACATGTTTGCCCTGAAGACGTGAGGGATGTTTCCAATCTGAGCTCTAGAGAAGGCATGTAGTAAAAAAGCACATCACTAGTGAGACTTACACAGCTTGAACTAGATGATGAGGCACCATTAGGTCAGAGGTTCATATATCCAAAATATGAATGCAGGAAAATAACCTTCTCCCACAGGTCCACGAAGGATTTGATAGGAGTGTCTGTCTCTAGATTCTATCTGACCCTCCATCTTCACAACGAATGTCCTCCTTCCTTCCTTGTTTTCCCCCTTTCCTAATGCTGTGAACAAAGCATGTACCTTTACTGTTCCCATGGCTGCCGTCTGGTTTCTCACATCACTTTTGCAATGTATCTGGAAATACAAGGTGTTTGTATCCTTGCACAGTGGCTCTGCCAAGGAACCAGAACATTTATCCATGAACACCTCCTTCATGACTTTGCCCTGAATATAATCCATCCTATTCACCTTCCAGTGCAGACACAAAAGCCCTTTTCCATTTAGGAAATGGAAACCCCCTAAAACTGAACAGCCTTCTTCCTTTTTCCATTTATCTGTGTCCTGAATTACCTGAAAACAGAGCACTGGTTTTTGCTTCATTCATCAGAGGGTACAGAGAAAAGCTTGCATGGATTCCTCCTCAGCATCGCCTATTTCATGGCACCTCTCAGACCTACTTCTCTCCCTGTTGTAGTCTTCTTGTGTGCAATAAGATACAGCAGTAAACAAAGACTCAGCTTTGTCTGTACAAATGCATTAATGACCAGACAGTCAATACCACCTTATTCATTTATTAGAAACTGAGAAAATGCTTGTTACCTTTTGAGACTATTGCAGGTAGTGGGTTTGTTTGTTTAGTATATAAGAAGTTATCGATCAGAATATTTAGTCAAAAGTTAGAATGCTTATTGTGAACGTTTGCTGAGATTTGTGGTTTTACTGGGCTAATCTAACAGAAAAATTATTAAAGTCAGGTCAATAATATGGATTGCTCCCTTCTTTAACATCTTGCTCCAAGAAATACAAATGAATTTATTTATATCCATTTGTAGTATAGATTTCTATATCCATTTCTAATATCCTAATGTCTATTCTTGCAGGAATTCAACTGATAGGTCTTTCCTTGTCATATTTACTGTCATTAAATATGATAAATTATTTTGATGTGCAATGCAGTGTGTATATCCTATAAAACAGCTTAATAAAATCAGCATTTAAGTCTCTTTCTGAGCTTTAAAAACATTCAGAAAGCAAATATACTGTAGGTTCTTGAATCAGGCTGAGAAATACACATTCATATTTCTCAGCAGTATATTCAGACACTTTTGTAACGTATCAAAAATGGGTTTTCCTCCCCTATAACTATCTAGTTTTCTGTGGAATCATGGTTATCTGAGTTAGACTTTCACACATGGTAAGTCATTAACTGCTTACATACTGTGTTTTGTTTCTGACCACAAATAGGAATCCAATGCTTCCTTTCCTGAAGTGAAGTCATTTCTAACTAGCATTTAATGTATGCAATTTCTTTTTTGAATAAGCCTATTGCTGCTTGCTTTTATATCACTGCTTAATTATAAAACACTCCACATGCATTAGGAAAACTTTGAAGGCACAGAAAATAAAAGATCATTTGCAAAGAGCACATATACAAAAGGTCGCATCTGATACTTAGATACAATTGATGCTTTCCTGCCTACCAACAACTACTCTTCTGAGCCATGGTGCTGTATTGATAAGCACACTTATCTTTCTCTGTGGTAAAAATGTGCTGCTTTCCAGAATCAGTCAAGTACTACAAAAACTAGTGGGGTCTCCCCAGAGGCATGTCCTCATGTCTAGTTGTTCATATTTGTGTTTTTCAGCTGCCTCGCACAAGCATAACGTCCACATTCAGGCACATTCATCACTTCAGCATTAGGAGGCTTATCACTTGCTGACATAAGGTGATCCACTGACAGATGCTCTGGCATTTTCATCACCCTTGACACTGTTTCCATTATATCTTGTATAGGTTCTCTGAAGGGAGATGACAAGCACATGTGGAGACAAATTCTTTGAAACACCAAGTAAGCCCCAGTCTTTCTTTTCAAAGAATATTGAATGTTTCTAGCTTATATGAAAAGGAGATCTGTTTTCTGAAGAATTTTGGAGTTGGATTTTGTTTTTTTGGAGGTGGGGGAGATAGCAGTGGTAGTGAAACATCTTACCCATGTAAGTACAACAATTAGAGTTGCTCTGGACTGTTTTAATTCTTCTGTATTTATTACAGCTCACCAGCCTCAAAGAACCTTAAAACAGGTGCACTGAATTTCATGCATGTATCTTGTTATGGTGTGATTGAACCAAGTCACATAGAGCTGAAGGATGGCACGTCCAAGATCCTATCTTATATCAAAAAGCCCCTTTCAGTGATCCTATAGTATATTATATCACATCACTGATAATTGTATGTGCTGGTTCTTTGTCTCAGAGCACTGGCAGCCATTCTGGAGTCGTTTGTAGGTGGAAATTTTGGAAAACAATAGTGTGGCTTTAGAAAAGATACTGCTGCCAATCTCCTTTGTAATAATCTCTCTTGTTCAAAGCTATCAAAAAAAAAAAAAAAAAGGAAAAAAAAAGGAAAAAAAAAAAAAAAAAAAAAAAA
>JANHGO010000037.1:11244562-11309871 GCA_024606505.1 Aquila spilogaster | reverse complement strand
CGTGCTGCATCTCAGCGGCCAGTGGTGGTTCTTCTTCCCGCAGTGGCGTGTGGGCTTTTCTGTGCTTGGGCCAGCGTCCTGGCTCTTCCGAACGGCGGTGGCAGAGCTGGGGACCGTGACCTGCGTCGCCGGACCTATCCCGCCCTCTCTTCAGCCCTCGCAGACCACGACCCATAGCAAAAGGCAGCCCCGAGCCCACGTAACGCCTTCTCTCTCCGCCACCTCTATCTTTGCTGGTCCCAGGAGATGGGCCCGTGCTTGTTGCTCTTCGCGTGGCCGCGGTTACCCGTCTACCCGTCATACGCCGGGGACGGACGGCGCCAGCTGCCGCGGGGAGGCGCCTAATTGGTGTCATTGCTCTGTCATATTGTGCTGCATCACCTCACGCGTCCCCGTCCCGTCCCGTTCTACTCCACGCCGGGTGTCCCCTCAGTTTAGGGTGTCTGGCGGAGCCTCCCGCCCCCTGACCCCGCACTGTCCTGTCCCAGACACCTCTTATTCACGCGTGGACGTGTGCGGCTGTGCGGGGAGAGAGGCGATCGCGTCTCCGTGCGCCTCCGGGGGTGCCGGCGGGACGCGGAGCCACTTGCGATCAGGGCGCAGCCACGTAGCTGGGGAGGGCGTGGAACGTTTCGGTAATGACGTTACCGACGTGACGCCATCCCCCCGCGCCACCGCCGCGCTGCGACTTCCGCCTCCGGTTCCGTGCTGGCGGCGCGGCCCGCAACGGGGCGGCGGCGGCGGCTCCGGGAGCCCGTCGGGATCCCGCCCGGATGGCGTCCAGCGCCGCCCGCGGGCCGCGCTGCCGGGAGCGGAGCCGCCGGGGTCGTTCGGGACGGGGATCGGTGACCACCGGGCGCAGCCGGAGTCGCAGCCGGGCACGGGAGGGAGAGCTCCGTACGTACCGGGGACGGGCGGTGCCCCGGGGCCGTGCCCGCCGCTGCGGGAGGGATCGCGGCGGTGCTGGGCGGGGGGTCGCTCCCTGGGGCACCGCATCGTGCCCCGGCGGGATTACCCGGTCCTCCGGGCTGCGTGGGGCAGGCAGAGAGGCCGGGGCTGGAGATGCTGCTTGCTCTCCTGTCGCTGCTCCGAGCCCCCGGCTTTGCTCGCCTCGGCCTGGAGCTGAGCCGGACTCACCGCTCCCGTCAGCGTGTTTGAAACGTTGCCCGGGTACCGGTGTCCAACCCTGTGTCCATACGTCTCTCCCGGCCGGGGGGCTGGGTGGTGGCAGCTGGGTGGATCGCCGTGCTGAGAGGTGGTGGGAGAGCCCTGTTGTGTTTTCGTGCTAACTCTGGCTGTTGATTTTGGGCAGGGGAACTGTTGCCACTCAGAGATCTGGATGCTTTGGACCACTCTGAGGAGGGAGTAGAAGCTACCAAGTCCCAGAAAAAAACTGTCCGAAACCAAAAACCGAAAAGCAGTCCTAGTGACCCCAATGGCCCAGCCCCTGCAGAGACCGAGGGGTGCGGTGAGCCCTCGAGGACATCTGAGAATGGGTCCGTGCCGCCCCCGAAGGCACCTGGGAAGCGCGGGCGGAAGTCCAAGACTGAGATGCTGCTGCTGAAGCTGTCTCAGGACCTGGAGTGCCCGACCCCGGAGCCCATCTGTGTGCAGAAGATGCTGGGGAGCAGCGAGGCGGCAGAAGGCCTGGAGACCACCCCCGGCGGGCGCCCCAAGAGACGGGCAGCCAAAGTGTAAGCAGGGGCAGCAGATGCGGGGGTCTGGAGGCGAGTGCTGCAGGGAGATTGCAAGGACAGACGGATACCGCTCTCAGAGTGGTTCCTTGAGACCTCTGTCTTGCCTGGGGGGGGCTTGGTGTCTTTCCTGAAGGACTTTGTCCCCCCTCAGTGGGACAGACTGGTTCCCCATGGAGCGATCTTTTCCCACTTTAGGAGAGTGATTGGATCCAGGAGCACGGGGGTGTGGGGAACAGCAGGGGCTGTAGATGAGCTCACGTGCGGCAGGTGTTTGATGGCAGTGGGGAAGAGGTTTCCTTGGTTCCTGACAAAGCCAGGAAAAGGCTTGTCTGGTGGGGAGCAGAACAGGCTGTGCGAGCCATGCACTGCGTAAAGGGGAGTCCTCGGGGGAGCCCGTGTGCTCTGGGGCCTCTGAAGGCAGCTCAGGCAGTGCCTGTGCTCTCTGAGTGCCTGTGCGAGGAGCCCTGGGTTTGCAGGGGCAGAGCTGGCGGGGTTGCAGTGCCCCGGTCCCCTCGCTCTGCTGTGCAGAGGGAGGGCGCAGCGCCTGCAGCAGGGTGCCCAGTGCGGGAACTCCCTTTGCTGAGGGCGCTCGTGGGAAGATCTGTGGCTTTGCTGCTTTGTGGCTGGCAAAGGGCCATACACTGCTCTGCCTGCTGGATGCGTTCCCCTGCCTGCTGCCAGAGACCCAGGGAGGCTGCCGTTCCCTGGGGAGGGGCAGGGGATGCTGACTGTCCAAGTGGCTGGCCTGGAGCCTGGCAGTGCATCCAGACGGACTCTGCTGCAGCCTGGCTGGGCAGGGCTGGAGCAAATTGCTCGCCCAGACCATGAGCTGGAGGGCTGCATCCGCCTGGTCCCTCTGCTCACCTCGGGCAATGCCTTTGGTGTCCCAGGGCTTTGCTGTACCTGCAGGAGCTGGCAGAGGAGCTGACGTCTGTATACCAGCCTCCGGCTCCCACCGAGGGTGCCCAGGAGCCAGACCCTGAGCGTATCCAGAAGAAGCGTCGGAGCCGGAGAAGAAAGGAGGAGGAAACAGATAGTGATGATCCTGCGCGAGATGCTGACTTCGTGCCCTCAAAGGAGGTGTTGCTGCAGGCGGAGGAGGAGGAGGGGAGTGACGCGCCACTCAGTGAGATGTCAGAGCCAGAGCTGGAGGTGGTCCGAGGACACGGTGGGAGAATGTCGTCTTCAGGGGTAAGGGCAAGGTCTCTGCCTTGGCCGCTTCTTACCTTTGGCCCGGCATGAACAACACAAACTGTCTGAGCTGTCATGTGGTGTACCTACCCCTGGCTGTTTGGGGCAGGACAGCCCTGAAGCAGTACTCGGCCAGGGATGGCACATTGCCCGTCAGCTGTGAATCCGGGCATGAGCTCTTGCAGCTTAACTGCAGGCAGGGGCAGCTCTGAGTGAGGGTGGATAGGGACAGGGTGACAGGTACTCCTGGGAGAGGGTGCAGGGGTCTTGGGCTCCTGCTGAAGCTGATGGGAGGTAAAGGCAGGGTCCTGGGGACTGTGCTGTAGTATGTGGAAGTTCCCAGAACAGGACTTTGTATCTTTAGCCCAGCGTGACATGGTCTTGGTGGCTGCTGCTGCTGCGGCTGGGGGAGAGCTCTGTGCTTGCGGCCTGCATCGGTGCCGTTTAGGACAGGCGGGTCCCCCCAGGGGCTCATGGGAACATTTGGGCAGGCAGGGGCAACCCGGGCCGGACCCTTTGGCCGGGCCCTGCTCTGAGTCTGCTCTTGTGCCCAGAGGTCCAAGCCCCAGTGCCGAGGCCTTGCTCCCAACGGCTTCCACAACTCCATCATGGCCCCAGTGGAGAAGTGCTCCAGCCTCACCTGCAGCCTGTGAGTGGGGGCTTGAGGAGGTGCTGGGAGGTTCGGGCTGGGCTACAGGGAGCGGTGGCTGTTGGTGCCCTGGGGACCCTCGCTATCACAGGCGTGAGGAGAAAGGAGCGTGTGCCGTCGGGAGTGTCGGCGTTCAGGTGGTGAAGTGGCTGGGCCAAGCTGGGGGTGTGGGGAAGGGCAGGGGCTGAGAGTTCTTGGCGTGGGGATGCCTGTGCTGCAGGCAGGGTGCAGAGACGGGGGGCTGCCTGTGCTGCAGGCAGGGCCTGGGCTGGGAAGTGGGGCTGTCGTTGAGGTCTGGCACATCTGCTGCAGGCGAGATCAGAAGTACTCGCAGTGGGAGTTTCCCGACTGGATTCCTTTGGCACACAAGTGGACATGTCTCTCTGAAAGGTACTGTCGGAGCAGCGTAGGAAGGGAGAGGTGCTGGGAGGGACACGCAGCACAGGCACTGCCTGCACTCAGGCTGCGTGATGGGGCAGGTCCTGGCAATGTTCGGGGTGAGCTGGGGCAGGGACAGTGGGTGGTCCCAGCCTTCGGGGCTGGGGGAGAACGAGGGCACGGTGGGTGCTGTACTCCCGCACCCCTCTGGTGGGATCAGGCCCCAGCAGAAAGGATGGGGCTTTCTTGTCGTGTGCTTTGTGGATGTTGTGGTTTAACCCCAGCCAGCAACTAAGCACCACACAGCCGGTGGGATGGGAGAGAGAATAGGAAAAGAAAAGGTAAAACTCATAGGTTGATATAACAACAGTTTAATAGAGCAGAAAAGAAGAAAATAATAATAATAATAACAATAATAAAATAGCAATAATAGTAAAAGAATTAGAATATACCAAACAAATGATGCACAATGCAATTGCTCACCACTCGCTGACGGATGCCCAGTTAGTTCCTCAGCAGCGATACCCCCCAGGCCAACTCCCCACAGTTTATATACTAGACATGACATCATATGGTATGGAATAGGCCTTTGGCCAGTTTGGATCAGCTGTCCTGGCTGTGTCCCCTCCCAACTTCTTGTGCCCCCCCAGCCTTCTTGCTGGCTGGGCATGAGAAGCTGAAAAATCCTTGAGTTAGTATAAACACTACTTAGCGACAACTGAAAACTTCAGTGTGTTATCAACATTCTTCTCATACTAAATCCAAAACATAACACTATACCAGCTACTAGAAAGAAAGTTAACTCTATCCCAGCTGAAACCAGGACAGGGGGTCTCATGGATTTGGCCATGGAGTCTTAGTAGCCATCAGGGTGACCGCCAGCAGGACATGCTGGGCTGTGCAGAGGCTGGAATGGGTGCTGGGGCATGGTGCTGTGCTGGGGAGGTGACTGGGTGAGGGGCAGGTGGGGAGATGTCCTCTCACTTTCTTCTGCCTCCCCAGCGAAGCTGCCCCGTACCTGCCGGCAGAGGAGAAGTCTCCCCTCTTCTCCATCCAGCGGGAGGGCATCGAAGACGATGGTGTCTTGTACAGGGTAAACAGGTCCGTGGTGGGCTGCCCCGGGGCACTGCCGGGGTGATGGGTGTTGTGCCTGGGACAGGCAGTAACCCCCAGGGCTGTGGCCCCGGCAGGTCCAGGGGCCGGGCGGCCACCCCAGGGCAGCAGGAGCGAGGGTGGTCTGAGCAGCCAGCCTGTGCACCATGCCCTGGGGTCCCACCGCTGCCTGGCCCCGTGCCAGGGCTCTGTGCCAGCCGGGTGCTGCCCTGCCTGGCTCACGTGTTCCCGCTCTGCGGTGGTGCTGCTCTTGCCTTGTGCCCTTACCTGCTTCCCTGCTGGCAGGTTCAACTCGCTGCAGCCCCACGAGGAGCGCCTGGACATGTCCTTCTTTGTGGGCGGCCCTGTGTGGGCGATGGAGTGGTGCCCATCCCCAGAAGGCTCAGCAGCCTCTCAGTACGTGGCTCTCTACTGCCATGGGAGCATGGAGGAGACGCACAGTGTGGCCGGGCTCCATGGGGGCCCTGCACTCCTGCAGCTCTGGGGCCTGGGCACACTGCAGCAGGAGCAGGGGTGAGTGGCCTGGCCTGGGGAACAGCCCCCCTGGGGAAGGGGCTGGGGGCTGCCCGGCTCCCAGGGATGGGGCAGGGCCCCTACCTCTTGTCCCTCCACGGCTGAGAGGGTGGTGAGGTTTGTCCTCTCCCAGAGCTGCTAGCCATGGCCTGAACCCCATGGGGGCTGTGCTTGTAGCTAGCTTCGCTGCTGGTGTACGCTGGAGCTGCTGGGCACCAGCTCTTGCGTTCTTCATGGCTCAACCCGTGCCTGCAGCTCTGCCGACAAAGCCGGGCTGGCCTATGCCGTCGCTGCTGACCACGGCTGCGTCTGGGACATGAAGTTCTGCCCCAGCGGTGCCTGGGAGCCGCCCACCACTGCCAGGAAGGTGAGTGTGCTGCCAGAAGGGCTGCCCAGGCCCTGCGCGGGGGCCGCCTTTGTTTCGCCCGGGACTCTTAAGTCCACGCCCTTGCTAAAGCCCTGCCTTCCCGGGCGGGAGACAGTGACCCTAGGGCTGAGCCTGTGTGTCATTCTGCAGCACCCGCAGATGAGCCGGCTGGGCTTGCTGGCCGTGGCCTTCTCTGATGGCAAGGTGGTGCTGTACTCCCTCCCGCACCCCGGGGCCCTGCAGCGCTCCAAGAGAACCCAGGTAAAAGGTAGGAAGAGCCGCGCCACCGGGCAGGGGTGTCCTGGCCCTCGTCCCACCGTGCCGGGGTGGGCGGCGTGTGAGCCCCGGGGCTGGGGCCCCTCTGCCCGCATGTGAGGGGGCCTGCTGTGCCGAGGGGGCTGGGCTGGGGCACTGCCGTGCGGCAGACCCTGCTCACCAGATGCAGCGGGACAGCGCCCAGGCCAGCATCGCCCTGCCCGGGAGCTGTGTGTAGTGGGGCAGAGAGGGACAGCGGGGAGGAGCGAGGCTGCTTTTTGATGTCAGAGGATGTCAAGGTGCTGCTGACCCAGAGGCAGGTTCAGTCTCAGGGGGATGCTGTGGCAGCCCAGCCGGGACATGGCTCCTAGGCAACCCTACCTGAAGCTGGGTGCTCTCAGCAGTGTTGCTGTGACTGGAGTGGGGTTGCAGGGCAAGGTGTAGCTGTGGTAGTGTGTTCCCGAGCCTTTACCCACCTCCCTTCTTGCTGCTGGGAGTGTGTCCTGTTGTGGCAGAGCTGCTTATTCCAGCCCAGCTCCAGCTGTTTATCACAGCAGGGATCTGGGGCTCTGAGCGCTCCGCTGGTTTGGGCTAATGGTGCTTGTAATAGTCTCATCCGTTGGGAGCCGAGCGAGATTGATGACCTGTGCGTGCTGCTCGTGGTCGCTCAGCCATGGCCGACAGCCTGCACGTCCATGGCTGACAATGGGAAATGGGTTCCCTGCACCCGAGCGTGGCTGCCGGTCCCCATCAACACGTCGCGCTGACGCCTGCGCCAGCCCCGTGCTGGCCGCTGGCGCTGCCTTTCCCGCCCCCCCGTCGGAGTGCCGGCTCCGGGTGGTTTGCGCTGGCTGCCGCAGCCCCCACGTGGGGAGCTTGCGGCAGGCGCGGATCCTTCCCCAGCCTGCAAAGCTCCTGCGGACAGGCCGGGTCCTGTCACGTAGCGTCAGCCTGGCTGCGGCTGCACGTACTGTCCTTGTGCCTCGCAGCCGGGCTGGGGGTGCCGGTTTGCAGCCGCAGGATCAGTGCCAGACTGCGGCGCGCTGAGGCCCTGCTGGGAGCTCCTGGGTCGGCGTGGATGTGCTGTCTCTCTCTGGGGCTCCGGGTACCCACACCTGGTGTTTCTGCCTGAGAGAGCCCAGGGCTGCTCTCCCTGCCGTGTCCTGGCTGTCATGGAGGTGCCAGAGAAGATGCACGGCTCCTCCGTATCTCTGCACAACACTGCCTCCGCCTGCGGCTGTCATGCTCTGGGGTGCAGACGTGCTTGTCTGGTGCTCACTGTGCCTGAGGACAGGCCCGCGCTGGGGGACAGGGGGGCCCTTCCGGCCCAAGAGGTGCGGGACGGGGGCCCCACAGCACTCGTGTCGTGTGTCGCTGGCAGGGGAGATTCTCTGGTGGACAAAGCTGGTGTGTGGGGTGTCCTGCGGGCACCTCTTCCTGAGCCGTTTGGGCATAGGGGTCTCTGCACAGTCTGCCCTCACCAGGAGTGGCTGCCCAGGCTGCTCCAGCCCCCATCACTGGCTGCCCTGGCCAGCTTGGCTGCCTTTGCCTAGCAGAGCAGTCTGTCCTGCACGGCTGCTCCTTTCATGCCCAGGGCGGTCATGGTCTGGTCTGGCCCCTGTGTGCCACTGGGTCCCCTTGAGTTTGGTGAAGACGTCTTCTATCAAGGCAGGCAGCTGGTCATGGTGGGGTGAAGATGGCTGGTGTGGGGGGAGTGTCACCCCTGTCCCATCTCTGCCTGTGGCACCTTTCGAGGTGCTGCTTCCTCCAGCACAGGCAGGTCCAGCTCCTGGAGGTCTTGCTATTTGCCTGATCTTGGATTTGCTGCTCTGTGTGCTCTGTTTTCTGCTGCTGGGTGTGCTCGCCTGCCGTTTGTCGGCTGTGGTGGGGACACTGGTGCGGATGGGTGGCACACAGGGACTGGGAGCCCTGGCCAGGGCCGCGGGGAGGAGTGAGCCAGGCTCCGGGCTCCTGCCTCAGGGAGCTTCTAGGAGAGCTGGTGCCTGTCCTGACCCTCCTCTGCTCTCTTCTAGATGGGTCCTTCCACAAGCACGTTATCTGCAAGGTCAGTGTCCTCTACCACTGCGGTCCCCCATCGGGGCTGGCACCCAGCGAGCCTCCTGGCTGGTGCAGGTGGGAGAGCTGGGGCAGGAATCAGGACGCCTGCAGAGCTCGCCAGCCCCAGGGTGTTTGGGGTGGTGCAGTAGAGCCATGCTGCCAAACCTGGGCGTCCCCAGCTCTTGGGACGTGGATGGCACCAGCATGGGGCTGTGACTGATGTCTGTCTTTTGGCCTCCAGGTCCAGTGTATTGCCACACTCCAGGTGGGCTCTATCCAGGCGGGGAATGCATCTGAGTGCGGCCAGTGCTTCAGCCTCTCCTGGATGCCATCCAAGCCCCATCATCACCTTGCAGCTGGTTTTTATGACGGTGAGTCCACCGTGGGCATCCCACAGGAGAGCCTTTGGGGAGCAGCCCTTGCCCTGCAGCAGGCAGAGACGCACACAGAGCTTTCTGCTCCTTCAGCCTCGGCCTGGGGCAGGGAGTGGGGGACCCTGAGGGTGAGGTACGGGGGCAGCGTCGGCATGAGCAGCAGCAAGTGGAAGGCACTGTGCAGGAACCTCTCTGCCTGTCCCTGGGACAGGGGGATGGCTTATCGTGGGCGGGCCGTAGGCACCCTCACATACCTGGTGGCTCCAGGACATGGCTCTGGCTTGATCCACATCTGGCTGACTTGCCTGGATGTAGTTTTGTGTCTGGCTTCAGGCAATCCACAGCTTTGTGCTGTGCTGCCAGGACCTGCTGTACCCAAGCCATCCTGTCCTGCTCTTAGCCCCAGCTCCAGCCCTGGCTTGGCCGCTGTACCTCGCAGCTCCAGCAGCCCCTGCCTGTGCCACTGCCTGTCCCCCAGCCCTGTGCTGCCTTGGATCCCACGCTGCAGTGCTGGCGCAGTTGCGGGGCAGCTGCTGGGGCAGCTCCTCATGGGCACGGGTCTCCTCCCACAGGTACTGTGGCTGTCTGGAACCTGCTCACCAAGTCCCTGCTGCAGTGTGTGCGCCAGCCCGATGACTCCCTCAAGCTCTACCCTTTCCGGTGCTTTCTAGCCCACGACCATGCGGTCCGGAGCATCGAGTGGTGCAAGGCCGACAGGTGAGGGCGGGGGAGCTGGTGCTGGTGCAGGCACTGCCTGGGAGAGCAGGCTCGCTCCTGCAGATGAGGGTCCTTTGCTGAGATGGGCTTAAGAGGACTTGGTGCTGATGGCACTTGGCCCTCTGAGGCACTGAAGAGGTTGGGTTGGGCTTTTTGGGGTGAGAGGGGGTTAAGCCACTGCCTGTGGGAGCAGTGCTGTGGTGTGGGACACCTTGTCCCTGCAGCAGGGACAGGGCATGGCTCTGCGCTGGGGTCTCAGTGCTGCCTTTCTCCTGGTTCTCAGCAACTTCCTGGTCACGGCAGGGAGTGATCGTAAGATCAAGTTCTGGGACCTGCGGCGGCTGTACGAGCCCATCAACAGCATCAAGCGGTTCCTCAGCACGGAGGTGGCCTGGCTGCTGCCCTACAATGGGGTCACCGTGGCCCAGGACAACTGCTATGCCTCGTGAGTGCTGGGACCATCATGGTGCCCTCTCTGTGCCCAGGGCCAGCCCCGCTGCTGGGGTCTGGTCTTACTCCATGGGGTCCCTCTAGTCTCTCCTTCCCTGGGAGCATGCGGCTGTGCTGTGGTGAGGGCAGACTCTGCTCGTGCTGGGTCACACCACAGCTGTGCAGTGTTGCCATCCCCTCGGCTGCATCATCCTGGGGCACAAGCAAGGTGGGCAAGGGGAAGGACGAGGCCTCTGAGCTGGGCTGGCCAGCGGGGCTCCTGCATGGCCCCAGGGTGACACAAGTTGGCAGAAGGGTTCTGGGGTCTTGGTGTGTTCTCAGCCTTCGGGAGCTGCCCTGAGCTGCCTCGTGATGCTGTGACATGCTGCTAGGGCAAGGACAGCCCCCCTCCATCCGCCTGGGTCCTGGGGTCTCTGGGGAGGTGGGCTGATGCTTGGCTCTCGCAGTCTCGGAGCGGCAGTGCAGAGTTCTGTCCTCATTTGTTCCCTTTCTGTTGCAGTTATGGTCTCTGTGGGATCCACTACATTGATGCCGGGTACTTGGGCTTCAAGGCTTATTTTGTGGCCCCTCGCAAGGGGACTGTGTGGGTAAGAGGCTGGTGCAGGGCAGTTCTGTCCTGGGGGCCATGTCAGAGGGGTGGGCACCTGCCCCAAACCCAGCGCCAGCGAGGTCCCACAGCTGCGGGTGGGGGTGATGCCACCTGGCCGTGTGAGGCCCTGGCTCTTGGGGTCACCCTGTGCCCCTCGGGTGAGGGACCGTGGCAGCCGAGTGAAGTGGTGTCCCTGCCTGTGTCCAAGCTGGCTGCGCTTCCGAGCCTGGCCCTCCTGGGTGGGGGCAGAGGGTGGTGCCCAGGGGTTGGGGTCTGTGGTGCTACAGCCCGGCTGGGGGTGGTGGGGAGCCCATTGGGACCCTGCGCCCTAGAGCTGTCTGTTCCTGTAGAGCATATCTGGCTCGGACTGGCTGAACACGGTGGCTGCAGGAGACATCACTGGCGAGCTAGTGGCTGCGGTGCTGCCTGACCTGGCCGTCAACCCCCTCAACGTCAAACGGTCCTCAGACCGCAGATTTGTAAGAGGCCGTTGTGCTCAGCAGGGCCCATCCGTGACACGCGTGGGGCTGGGCAGGGTGGGAGTTGTGTTCCTGGGTCGCTGGAAGAGCGTCTTGAGCCAGCCTCAGGGCCTCTGCTCCCCTCCACACGCGTGTGTGTGCACACGTCGTGTGTGTGTGTGTGTGCACACGTGTGTGTGTGTGTCATGCCCTTCCTGCCCAGCCAGGGGCTGCGTGGTGGGGAAGGGCAGTGGCAGCAGCCTCGGCCGTGGGCCTGGGACCTTTGGGGTTAGGCTTATACATGGGGCAGGTCTGGCCCTATTTGTCCCCTGCCGTTATGGCAGCACCTCCTTCCTCTCCCCTGCCCCCAGCCCCACTCAGTCCCTGGTGGTCCCTGTCTGCAGAGGAGCAGATGGACCCCCCGCACTGCCCTGAGCCCCATCTTGCCCACAGCCGGTCTACAAAGCCGACCTGCTGCCCTGCAGCCCCGCCGGGTCGGAGGGCGGTGAGCAGGTGCTGCCGAAGACCAGGCTCTACAGCGAGATGGTGACCAAGAGCTACATCCGATTCCGGGACACAGACCTGGTAGGAGAGGATGGGGGGCAGGCCCAGGGCTGGGTGGTCCTGACCGTGAGCGGGACCCGTGGGAGCAGGGCTGGGGCCTCTGGTGTTGTGGCTGGGCAGTCGGAGCTGCAGGACAAGGAGATGCTGCTCTGACGTGGCAGCCCCTCACCTCCGGCAGAGTCCAGGCTGGCTGTCCTGAGAGCACGGGGATGGGCTGCCCAGCCTCTGCGAAGCCTGGGCCTGGCTGCCTTGCTGGCCTGGGCTGGGGTCCCCCAGGCAGGAAGCCCCTGGTTCCCTGGGCACAGGGTGGTGGGGGGCATGGCTGTGGGCGTCAGCCCCGGGCAGAGCAGCGTGCTCGGTGTCCTGGCTGTGGCAGCAGCCTGGAGTGCCCAGCCCTGGGAAGCAGCCTGGGTGGTCACAGCCTGCCTGGGCCCCTGCTCCCTGGTGTGCCGGGCTGTGTTTGGAGGTGTTGGCGTGGGGCACCAGTGCCATGCTCCTCCCCTTAGAGAGGGGGAGCGAGTCTGTGGGTCAGAGCTGCTGGGGAGGCACCAGGGAGGTGGGTTGGGGTCTGCCGCGCTCTGGCCGCCCTACCCAGGCCCTCCCTGGGGTCTGGCTCCTGCTGCCCTTTGCCGTGGCTGTTTGGCGGGTGACCCTGCAGGCGACCCGTGTCCCCTGGCCAAGCAGCACCTGCCCCTGCTGTGGTCCTGGTGCCGCCAGGGCTGCTGTGAATGCAGCGCTCCTGCCCTGGGCACGCAGCCCACCGCAGTGCCGCCGCTTCACAGCGCAGCTTCAAGAACTTCCCCAGCCGGGAGCCCATGCGCAGGATGCACACGCAGGAGGTGAAGGCAGAGCTGAGCCTCGACCGCCTGCAGCTGGAGTCCCTGCACAAGGTGAGAGGGCTGTGCTGAGCCCGCAGCCCCGCGCGCAGCCCAGGAGGGTGCAGGCAGGAGGCCGCGGCTGCTGCAGTCAGGGTCTGCTTCTGCCCCGCTACCCACGCTGCTTCCTGGGTGCTGGGGTCCTGATGCCTTGGCCCCCTCCCCTCCTGACCCCCTTCTCCTCCCACAGGTGCGCTTCAGCCCCAACCTGGACTCGCACGGCTGGCTGGTGTCGGGTGGGCAGGCAGGCATCATTCGGGCGCACTGTCTGGTGGGACTGGCCTCTGGCGTGGGCCGCCAGCTGCTGCCGGAGCGCCGTGCCCACTTCAGCAACCTTTATGGGGACAAGCCCGGCAGCCCCAGCCCTGCCGAGGAATCCCTGCTGCTGGCAGAGTAGCGCGGTGGATCCCTTGTGCTGCTCCCAGACGTGCTCACCCCGGGCAGGAGCTTGGGCTGGGGGCAGGCTGTGCTGTCCGGCGGGGCTGTGTGCCCCCTCAAGGTGCTTCTTACCCTCTGGGCCCCTACCTCGGGAGCAGGACGGCTGCTCCTGGCTGTTCACCTGGGATCGTGCTCCGGGCCCAGAAGGATCTTTTTGCGCTGTTTGGTCTGAGCTGGTGCGGGGGTGGGGGGCAGTGGGACCGGTGCGTGTCCCTGGGTTGAGCTGTGGGTCTTGGGGCCTGACACTGAGGAAGCACCCGTAGACCCCCACTTGCATGGGGCTGTGCTTGCTCTTGCCTCCCGCCCCGCGTTGCTGGCTGCCCCCTCCCCGTGCAGGTGCAGGCAGGGGTGCTGGGGGGGTCAGCCTTGTCCTGGGCAGGGCAGATGGGGCTGGCAGGGGTGCCAGGAGCTCTGAAGTTGCTCACATTGAGCCTGTGTTCAGCTGTGCAGTAAATGTGGTTTGTTTTGTAAAGGTTGGTTGTGGTGCTGGCGCGGGTCCACAGGTGCCTGGGCGGCCGTCTCGGTGCTGCCCTGGGGCCCAGCTCTGGCCGCACTCTGCCCCTCGCAGGGGGCCAGGGCCGTCCCCCCTCCACACTCCCCTCCTGGCTGCCTGCACTGCTGCTGCTGCTCTCCAACAAGTTTATTGGCGGCTGCGGGCTCTGCCACTGCCCGCTGGACTCCTTGCACAAAGACGTGGACAGACACACACTCCATGGGTGCAACAGACATGGACTCACGAGGGTGGGAATGGATCAGGCCAAAGCACGGCAGGATCCGGCCCTGGCCTGGGCCGGGCAGCAGGGAGCAAAGCCAGGGAAGCTGGCGCTCAGGGCTGAGCTCTGGGCTCTGGCCGCTCTGTCTCCCTGCACCCGGGTGGGTGCAGCACCAGCAGCTCCCCCGGGCCCCCCTGCAGCCCAGGCAGGAGCAAGCCCATGGCCACGGGGGCTGTGGGGCAGCCCCCGTGGCCATGGGGGAACAGGATCGTCTGGGGCCAAGGCTGGGTCTGGGCTCCAATGCCCCCCGGGGATGTCCCCTCCCTTCCCTGGGCCCTTGAGCAGCTGCAGTGGCTCCCTCCTGTCCCCTCTCCTGCAGGGGACAACAGGGCTCCGTGGGGGCATGTGTGTGGGGCAGGATCCCCCCTCCTCCTTTGGGGCTGGTCCCAGCAGGCCTGGGGCTGTGGCAGACCCGGTCACCTGGGCGTGGAGGCTCACGGGGGCGTCCCTGTGCTGCAGGGGCCAGGCTGTGTGTGTGTGTCTGTGTGTTGTGTGTCCCCCCCCCGGCCCTGGGACCCTGCATGCTCAGGGGCACTGTCCCACCCCAGGGCTCTGCAGCAGCGGGGTGGGTGCAGCACAGGCACAGGAGCCCAAGGACTGCCCCTGCCCCTGCTCCTGCACCGCACCCCCTGCTCCAGGGGCAGCTCCTGCTCGCCTGCGGGGTGGGGGGCCGGGGCCAGGCCTGACCCAGCTCCACAGCAGGCGAGGGTCTCAGGCACGGGGGTCCTGGCAGTGCTGGCAGGCTGCCATCTCCTCCTGGTACCGCTCCACCTGCACCGTGCATGAGGCAAAGCCGAACTTGCTCTGCAGCTGGGTGCTGGCTTCCCGCAGCACGGTCTCGGGGTCGGCGCTGGCCTCTGGGGATGGCAGGGCAGCGTGGCTCAGCCCCGGTGTACGGGCAGCTGGCGGGCCCCCCGGCCATGCTCTGGGGGCTGCGTGAGCTGGCCGGGCTGCGTGTGGGAACACTTACCGACAGCCACGTGCACTGACACGGCGTGGTGGCTCAGCGTCAGGGCCCAGAGGTGCAGGTCATGGGCGCCCTTCACCCCGCTCACCCCCAGCAGCACCTCCTTCACCGCGTCAAACTCGAGGCCCCGCGGCGTCCCTGCCAGCAATGCCTGGTCACGGAGGGGCCAGCCCCAGCCCTGGCTCCCGTCAGGGTCAGGGCTTGTGGTGGGAGCAGCCAGGTGTGGGGGCTTCCCCAGGCTGGGGATGGGGGCTCCAGGGTGAGGCAGCCTCTCACCATGGGGCTGTTTGCCTGGGGCAGAGAGGATGGGCTGGGGGGGCTCAGGGGGGCAAGGGAAGGACATGGGGTGGGCTGGGTTGTGCCTGGGTGGGGAGCAGGGGTTGTGAGGGGGTGAGCTGCCATGTGGGGAAGGGGCTGTGGCAGCCGCAGCCCCAAGGAGCTCCTGTGCTGCCCCGCCAGCCCCCCGCGCCTGTGGTCCCGTGCCTTCCTCACCCATCGCTCACCTTCCATGAGGACTCTGAAGACGTCCCTGAGGATGGTGAAGGTGGAGCCAAGGACGAAGACCGAGAAGAAGAGCGTGCTGATGGGGTCTGCGATCTTGCACTGGGGCTGCAGAGAGCAGGATCTGTGTGAGGCTGGGGCAGGCAGAGCCAAGCTGGGCACCCGGGTGTGGGGATGCCAGGGCCGCATTGCCCCACGGCACCCTGCACAGGGCTGAGGGAGTTGTTCCCATGGGCAGCAGAGGGGAGTCCAGCCCAGGCACCTTGAAGTAGATGATGGTGGCAGCCACGAGGACGCCAACGCTCTGCAGCAGGTCACCCACCACGTGGACAAAGGCCGCGCGGACACTGGTGCTGCCAGGCAGGGCGGCATGGCCGGGTGGGCAGCCCCCAGTGCTCTCCAGCTGCTCGTAGCCCCCTGCACCGTGGCTGTGGCTGTGGCCGGCGGGGGACTGGTGCAGGATGTAGGCCATGCTGGGGAGAACAGGGCTGGCTCAGCGCTGCGCCGGGCAGGGTGCAGGGGTCTCGCTGGCCCTGCCTGGAACTGCACACTGGCAGCGGTGTCGGGCAGTGCAGGCAAAAGGGGCACAGGCAGGCACACCCAGGCCCCAGGAGGGTAGAGAGGTGTAGGGCAGAGTCCCACCATGGGGCAGGGCTGGAAGCAGAGCAGGGACAGGGCAGCCGCAGCACTGCACGGAGGCACATGGGGCCAGGGCAGGGATTCAGGCCTGAGGCACGTGCCAGGGCTCAGGCTGGGCATGGGGGCAGGGCTGAGGGGGTGCTGCTTGGGGGGGGCCAGGGGATGTGGCCCCAGAGGATGTACATACACAGGCTGGAAGCTGGGAGCGTATGTGGGACAGGGAATGGGGGGGGGGAAGTGCTTGGGGACATGAGGCTGGTGTACAGGGACAGGTGACCTGGGGCCAGGGCTGGGGGTCTTGGGGTACCAGGGGCACACGTGGGGCAGGGCTGTGGGAGAGGAGGCCAGGGCTCAGGCTGGGGGTGTGCGGGGAGAAGCGGGTGTGCACAGCCCTGTGTGGGACATACACCAGGTTGACGCCAACGGCGCTGGCGGATGTAGCCAGCATGGCTCGCGCCTCAATCTCGTAGTCGTTGCTGACAATGCGGGCGGCCGCCAGGTAGACAAGGGCCCCGGTCACAACCCAGATGGAGAGGACAGAGGCCAGCGCACCCAGCGTCTCTGTGAGACAGCAGCCATCAGTGCCCACCCTGGCTGGGGGGCTCCTGTGGAGCTGTGCACCACCCCAAGCTCACCTGAGCGGTGCCAGCCATAGCTCATGGTCTTGGTGGGTGGACGGGTGGAGACCCAGAGGGAGAAGAGGCTGACGGACATGCTGCCCACATCCGTCAGCAGGTGGGCTGCATCCGTCATGATGGCCAGGCTGTGCGCCAGGTACCCGCCTGCAGTTGCAGAACAGCTGGCACCCCCTGCTCCGGCAGCCCCCTGTCCCCATCCCCATCCCCATCCCACTGTTACCTATCACCTCCCCGACCATGAAGACGCAGCAGACGGTGCAGGCGACGCTCAGCTGCCGGCGGGCCTGGAGCCTGCCCCGGCCAGGGCTGGGGACGGGGGGGCTGCAGCGGCAGTGGGGAGCCAGAGCCGGGGGCATCGGCGGTGCCAGGGGGTCCTGGGAGCCTGCAAACAGACTGGGGGCGGGGGTCACTGCCAGCCACACCGGCCCCCGGTGCTCCTGCCCGGCATGCCCGGGGATCCTGGTAGCCACAGTCTGGCCCAGCTCCCCGGGGGTACTGCTGGCCAGGCCACTGGAGAGCACTGGGCACACGGCATCACCCCTCCCGTCCCCGTCCCCGTCCCGTGCGACACTGGCGGGGTTCCCCAGCTCGGTCCCGGGTGGCCATGCTGTGTGCCCGGCCAAGCCCCGCCGCCCCCGTCCCCGCCACCGCCGGTAACAAAGCTGGTTGCTGCAGTCCCCGCGGGCTGTGCCCCGGCCCGCTGGCAAGTCCCGCTGCCACACCGGGGTCCGCGGCCGGGCCGCCGGCGGGGCACCGGCAGGGTACGGGGGAACCGGGCCCGCGGCGACCGAGCGCCCCCGTCGGGACGGGCAGCCACGGGGCCGGTGGCGGGTGCGGGAGGCGGCGCGGAGCTCCCGGTGGGATGGGGGGGATGCTCGGGGAGCGACCCGGCCCCGGCCGCCTCCCCCTGGCTGTACGGCGGGGCCGAGGGGAGCCCAGACGGGGGCGGAGGGGTGGCGGGGCCGGGGCCGGTGGCGGTGCGGGAGCCGGTGGCTGCGGCGGAGGTGCCGGTGGGACCGAGTTGTCGCGTCTGGGGCCGGGCTGCTGGACCGGGCGCCGGTACGGGGACGTGAGGCGTGGGAAGCGGGGCGGCGGCGGCGGGGGGCGGGCGGGGGGCCGGTGCCGGGGCGCAGGGCGCTGATGCGTTGGGCACCAGTGCGGGAGAGGGGATGGACGGTACCGGTGCGGGGAGGTGACGGATGGACGGTACCGGTGCGGGGAGGTGATGGATGGACGGTACCGTTGCGGGTGGGTGACGTTTGGGCGCCGGCACCAGTCGGACGGAGGGAGCGGGGCTGGTGCACGGGTGGGGGTGCTGGTTCCGCTTAAACGGAGGTGCCGGTACCAGGGAGGGGACGGGTGCCGGTGTCAGGGGGCGAGAGTGCCGGTGCACGGCCGGTCGGGGCTGGCTCCGGGTCTGCGGAGGTGCTGATGTCCGTGACAGATGGGTGAAGGCGCGGGGGCTGGGGGTGGTTATGGACGTGCCGGGGGGGGTGCCGGTGTCGGGGGGCTGGGACGCGTGGGAGCTGGGCAGTGCCGGACGTGCGGGGGCTTGCGGGTCCGGGGCGGGGAGGGAGCTGGCGCTGCCGGGGGTGCCGGGGGCGCCAGTGCCGGGGGGTGCGGGTACCGGGGCAGGCCGGGGGAGCCGGGAGTGGTGGGGGGTGATGGAGATGCCGGGGGTGATGGGGGAGCCAGTGCCGGCCCATCTTTCCTGGTTGTATTAGAAGCACAAATGTTTATAAAACTAGAAGATTGCAAAACCTCCCTCATGATAAATTTCTGTGGGCGCTCCAGCAGTTTCCACAAAGAGCGTGAGGCATATCTGTTGTTTAGGATGAAGGCTCTTTTTTTTAAAAGATGAGGCCAGTTGACAACAAAGGGATTGTGGTGGGATTTCTTTGGAAACAGTTAGACCTTTAGACATGAAAGAGCCAAAATCTGTACAGCTTCAGAGAACCAGTTTCACTGTGCATTTCAAACCCAAGCTTTCAGAAAGGCCAGAGGTGATGTGCGTCAGGAAGGACTGGTGGTGAAGGGTATTATTTTGTTTTGATTGGTACGTCTGGTTGCTTGGGTTTGGTGTCAGGGGGCACGGGAGAATGAAGAGGTTTACCATTTTTGTGTATTTGAATTGCTTGTAGAGCCCAAATTTGAAGTTTTAGTTCCTTTTCCATTAGATTTCTGTGCAAATAGTAACAAGTCCCATGGCTGTGTAACATAATAAGGCTGGGAAATGGATTTGTACACGGCAAGATTTTTTTCAGATATGCAACAGTTCACTATACTTCGCTGGTTAGTCTGCCAGCTGAAAGTCAACCCCCCTTCCCAGGAATAAAGCAAGCAACATATAGATCACGTGTGAGCAGATGAAAGGAGTCCACTATCAGTGTGAGGATTTTTTTCATATTGCAGATGTGTGACTGAAACAGCATAGGCAACTACAGAGGACAAACCCAAGGTCCTTAGGTTCTGCAGGCTGCACTGTACTTGTTACCATTTGATCATGTAAAAATTAGCTTGGGTGCATCCACCTGAGCTGCATTTAGGTCCAAGCCCTCTGAGAAACTTCTGCTCTGTTAATTTGTAGGAGCTTGAAGAGAAAAAAAAAAAAAAAATTGCATTTGTGTTCACTTTAAGAAGGCTTTTTATTACTAGAGCAGTGTGAAGGGATCTAGTATAAAGGAGATTTAGTCCTTAAATTTTAAACATTATATAAAAATTTAAATTAGTCTCTATTCTTCAGATTGTTGTCATTATGGAAAGGTCAGAGATGATGAATTGTTTGTTGATGCTGCAGATATAATGTACTGTACAGTTCTATTATTTGCTGTTGAAGAAAACATGATTTATTGGATAGTGTCAGAAAATACTTGCTCCAGGCCTGCAGTATATGAAATATATAGCCTGTATTCAGCCATGCTGCTTAAGGGAACTGCCGTACAATCCTCTGAGGTTAAAAATGGGATCTTTCTACTAGTCTAAATCATTATTTAGTGATTCAGCAGGAACACTATGTCTTCAAAATAGTTTTTACAGCTACACATCAAATGGTCTAATTAATAAAAAATAAATCAAACAAACAAAAGATGCACTAAGTGGCATTTCAAATGCTACTGACCTTTACAGTTGTTTGAGGAGGCATTTTGTATGTTACAACCACAATCACATGATGGGAACCACAGTTAGAAAGTCAACAAAAAGCTGTGGCTTCTAATAATAGATAGAAACAAAATGTAAGTTTAAACACTAACTTGTACAAAAAACCTATGTAGAAACAGTTTCCTCATCTTATTTAAGCATTTTAGATTGAATTTTTCTCTTTTCCCAAATCAGAATTAAAAAGCAGAAATAAACAAAATGCTAAATTCTAAAATGTAAAGTAACATTCAGTTTGACTTGAAATTATTTGCTTAGTTCTGATAACTTAAAAAGTACTGCATTTAACTCAAAGTTAAAATCCAGAAGGTGAATTTAAATCACAAAATCAGAGATATTGGACAAACATGGAAGGTTTTCTAAAAGAAATTAATTCTAACCACTTGTCTGCGAATGTACTCAGTTCCAGGAAACTGGCCCTTTCTAGCAAATAAAAGTTGTAGAAAATTTTGTAACCTGCTTCAGTTATGTGTTCTGATCTGTAAGTCTATAATCTCATTTCGTATCGTCAGTGTTTTAGCAATGTCCATTTTGAAAAATAACATCTTAGTCCAGCCTGTGTCATGAGACCTTTTTTGAGCAATGGGACATGCAGCCATTTTGAAAATGGACAATTTTTCATGAGATTCTCTGAAACGGGTTTCATTCTTCAGTCTCTGCTGCTGAGTTCATACACCTTCATGTATGAAAAATAAGAACAGTTATAATTAGGTCAACACAGTTATTTTCAAAGAGTATCTGGTGCATCATATCTGCTCAACAGGAGAGTCTCAAAGAGTGTGGGGAAATGGTATGAAAAGAAATGGAAGGAACACAAGAAACTGGGAAAACTGGCATGTGCACGAACACACACTGAGAAAGGCAGCGACATTTTTCCTAGGGTGTCTTTCAAGAATTATGACATCAAATTCTAAAGTGCTTTACAAAAATGTGGCAAATTCATCTCAGCTGGTAGCTCTGTTAATGTCAGTGGAGTTACAGTGGGAATGAATTTGTTCCAATGTGAGCAACACAAGGAGTACACTACTGTTAGACTGTTACATTGGTTATTAACTTACTTTCCTTTCAGTGCTAAAGAATACAGCTAAAGCTTCATGGATCTATTTTTAAACTATGTAAAGTATTTGCCTCACAGATCAAAGAAATAAGAAGCCAAACTTACCATAGCACAGACTGGTGGAAAAATGGGCTAGACTGAAAGAAGTGTCTTTGAAATATTCTAGGGACCCAGCATGAATCCTGGTTAAAGTTGTATAGCTTTCCATTTGAAAGGTCACGTTCAGAATTGGCTTATAACTTTGTGAGAGGGTTACTTTTCAAGCTGAAATTGTCCATAGTTATTCTCAGTCAGAGACTTTTTTTTTTTTAATAATGAGCAAAAAAGGGGGAAGCGATTTTTAAATTTTTACTTTTGATTAATTGCCTTCAGTGCATATGACAGCAGAGACTGAGCAGCTGGTGTGTATCAGTATCAAGAAGGTGAAAAATCTGGTTCAAGCAGATGAGAAACTTGTCCCCCCGAGTGCAGAGAATGACTTGGGAAGCGGTAAAGAGATTAGGGACTGTACTGGGACTGGAGAAGAGGAGAATGGTGGCCAAACTTGTGAACTTCTTTTAAGTTCTGTTTCTTTTTCAAAAAAGTTTCCTTTTTCAGTCTCTCCACAGTGGCTATTCACTCTTGGAGCCCTCTGAGCAGTAGTCTGTGGTGTGCAGCGAGCAGAAAAAGTAGCCCCAGGCTAGGTGGGGCAAAACAAGGCCCATTTGTGCTCTCCGTCTGCTCTCAGGATCAGACTTGCACAAAATAACCCCTTGGGTCTACGCACAGAAAGAGGTCACCTTGGTCCTGCTTGGGCAGTTCTGGTTCTGACACGCTGACTGTAAAGTTTGGAAATAGCCCTGGCTGAGGGTGCTGAGCTAATTCACGAGCTAGCAACTACGCTGACATCTGCTCCCCCTAAAGACACGGTGGGTTTCCAAGCTGGGCTCTAGATGGGGCGTGTGGTGAAGAAGCACATAGCTAGTGAGGCTCACACAGACTGTGCTAGATCCTGAGGCGCCATTCGTTCAGGGGCGCATACAGCCAAAAATGAATTTAGGAAAAGGACCTTCTCCCCTAGGTCCATGAAGGTTATCTGAGGGACAGTCTCTAGGAAACAAGCCCAGCCAAGGCAGTCCTAAGTAAAGATCAGGATCTCTGCCACGATTTGTGTGCTAACGTGATGGAGGTGTTTTATGGGCAGCAGCTGGATGACCTTTGGCACAAACGGAGAAAGGAGAGCACTGCTGTATCAGATATTGTCCTGGCCCTCCACCATCACAGAGAAGCTTTGTCCTCCTTCCCTCCACGGCGTCCCCCTTCCCTAACCCTGGAGACAAGGCATACGCCTTTGCCCTTCCCACAGCTGCCCTCTGGTTTCTCGTGCTGCTGCTGCAACAGCTGGAAACCCGGGTGGCTTGTGTCCCAGCAGAGGAACAGAAGACAGGCTCTACTGACCAACCAGGTGCCTTCTTCATGGCTTTAACCTGGATGAAAGCCTTCCTGTTCGCCTACCAGTACAGACAGAGTCTCAGGCTAACC
Organism: Aquila spilogaster; assembly: GCA_024606505.1. NCBI lineage: Eukaryota > Metazoa > Chordata > Aves > Accipitriformes > Accipitridae > Aquila > Aquila spilogaster. Next base: position 11,287,933 of record JANHGO010000037.1, on the reverse strand, counting down.
CCTGTCCTTCCTTTTCCGTTTAGCTTTGTCCTGAATTAACTGAAAATGGAGCCCTGTTTTCTGCTCCATCTACCTGAGAGGACAGAGAAAAGCTCGCACGGGTGCCTCCTCGGTGTTGCCCATTTCCTGGCACCAGAGAACCCTACCTCTCTCCTTGCTGTGGTCTTTTTGTGTGGAATAAGATGCAGTGGTAAACAAAGAATAAGCTTTGTCTGTTCAAACACATTAATGACCAACCAGTCAATACTACCTTATTCATTTATTAGAAACTGAGAAAATGCCTCTTACCTTTTGAGACCAGACTACTGCAGGTGGTGGGTTGGTTTGTTTAGTATATAAGAAGTTATTGATCAGAATATTTAGGCAAAAGCTAGAATGCTTATTGTGAACGGTTGCTGAGATTTGCCGTTTTACTGGGCTAATCTAAAGCAAAAATTATTAAAGTCAGGTCAATAATATGGATTGCTCCCTTCTTTAACATCTTGCTCAAAGAAATACAAATGAATTTATTTATATCCATTTGTAATATAGATTTCTGCATCCATTTCTAATATACTAATGTTTATTCTTGTGGGACTTCAACTGATAGGTCTTTCCTTATCATATTTACTGTCATTAAATTTGTTGAATAATTTTGATGCATAATTCAGTGTGCATATCCTGTAAAATAGCTTAATAAAACCAGTGTTTAAGGCTCTTCCAAAGCTTTAAAAAAACATTTAGGAAGCAAATGTATTACGGGTTCTTGAGTCAGCTTAGAAAATATACTTTCTTATTTCCCAGCACTATGTACAGCCCCTTTTGCTATGTACCAAAAACAGATTTCCTCCCCTATACCTCTCTAGTTTCCTATGGAAGCATGTTTGTCTGCGTTAGACCTTCACACATTGTAAATCATGCCCTACTTACATACTGTTTTGTTTGTGACTACAAACAGGAGCTCCATACTTCCTTTCTTGAAGTGAAGATATTTGTACTTTGGTAACCCACATGTAATGTATGCAATTTCTGTTTGAATAAGCCTATTGCAGCTTGCTTTTGTATTACTGCTCAATTATAAAGCACTCCAAATGCATTATGAAAACTTTGAAGGTACAGAAAATGAAAGATCATTTGCAAGGGGAACACAAAGGTCACATTTGATACTTAGATACGATTGATGCTTTCCTGCATCCCAACTACTCCTTTTCTGAGCCATGGTGCTGTATTGATAAGCACACTTATCTTTCTCTATAGTAAAAACGTGCTGCTTTCTAGAATCTGTCAAGTACTACAAAAACTAGTGGGGTCTCCCCAGAGGCATGTCCTCATGTCTAGTTGTTCATATTTGTGTTTTTCAGCTGTCTCGCACAAGCATAGCGTCCACATTTGGGCACATTCATCACTTCAGCATTAGGAGGCTTATCACTTGCTGTCATAAGGTGATCCACTGACGGATGCTTTGGCATTTTCATCACCCTCGACACTGTTTCCATTATATGTTGTATAGGTTCTCTGAAGGGAGATGACAAGCACATGTGGAGACAAATTCTTTGAAACACCAAGTAAACCCCAGTCTTTCTTTACAAGGAGTATCGAATATTTCTAGCTTATTTGAAAAGGAGTTGTGCTTTCTGAAGAATTTTGGGTTTGAGCTATTTTGGGAGAGGGTAGATTGTGGTGGTAGTGAAAGTTCTTATCCATATAAATAAATTAATTACAGTCCTTTTAGAGTATTTTAATTCTTCACACTATATTTATTACAACTCACCAATCTCAAGGCACTTTAAAACATATGCAATAAATTTCACACATGCATCCCTTTGTCATGTAATTAAACCAAGTCACAGAGAGCTGAAGGATGGCATGTCCAAGGTCCTACTATAAATTGGAAAACCTCTTTCAGCAGATCCATAGTACCTCATATTATATCGCTAATAAATATATGTGCTGGCTCTTTTTTTCCCCAGAGCACTGGCAGCCAGTCTGGAGTGGTCTGTAGGTGGAAACTCTGGAAAACAATAATGTGGCTTTAGAAATGATCCTGCTGCCCATCTCCTTTGTAATAACCTTTCTTGTTCAAAGCTAGCAGAAGAAAAAAAAAATTACTTGTGTTGTTATGTGCCTTTTTTGGTAACTTGAACTATCTACAGTATCTCCATTATTTTCCTTTTCTGCAGGGAAGGCATAGAAAAACATATTTATTGTATTGTCTGTCTTAACCACAGGGCTGCAGGTTTAATATCTTAGCACTGCACAGGCCTCATGTTTACAACATCCGTGAGGTAGTGAAGTTCCGCTTGTAGATGGTATTATATGATTTTTTCAAGGCTGGAAGAGTTTAGAAATTCCTTGAAATTCTACCGTGTACATGGCAATGTAGACAATCCTTCCTTCATGTACAAGAGAAACATCAATTATCTCTATAGAAATAGTCACTGAAAATCAGAATATAAGATAATACTATGTATATGCTTCTGCAGGAGTGAGTCTGCTACCTGATTTACTCATAAACCACCACAACCATCCCGCATCCTATAGTGTGTTGAAAGGGGGGTTGTTTTTATGCTAGGGCATTGCCGTTGCCCCTCAGTGTGAGGATGTTTGGTGCACTCAATCTTCAGGCAATATAGGAGAGCAATGTCAACACCTGCGTGCTTAGCCAGCATATGAAAAAGTGCAGAGAGAACAATGTTCACAAGCTGTGAACAGGAAAGCAGCTATCTGGGTGGAAGTGAAAACCATGTCTTTTCTAATTAGGTCACAACCAAATGGTTTGGAAAGGTCCTAAAACTACTTTTGCACTTATAGTTGGTCACTGACAGTGTGTGTGGGATGTCTGGCAGCATTTTTAGTTCAGGCTGGGATATATGACAGTAGTTACTGTGGACGAGCATTTTTGTGGATATTGTTTCACACTGTTGAACCTGGCGGAAAGAAGGTCCTGAGAGAAGAGCTTAAAAGAAATAGTTGTCCTTTTTCCTATTAAAAAAAAAATAAAAATATGGGTAATTGTTTTAACATAAACTGTGTATGCAAAGGTATTTTTATCTGTTTTTTGGGGGTGGGGAGGGTTGGATTTTTTTATCTGGGTTTTGGCTTTTCGAGTTTTCATACTGTTGCTGTTCACTATTTTGAAAAACTGTGGAAATAAACACTTTCAGACAATTCATGGAGAGCATAACCAAGGCTTCTGTATGTTCCTTGCCCATTTCATTTCTCAAAGACTCCACGGGATAAGCAAGAACCCAACTTCTGAAATTTAGATTTATCACCGAGATGCCTGATCAATAGATCTTTGATCTCAGTAGGACTCTCCCACTGGGAGCTGGACTAGGTGGAGATTTATTTAGAACAAAGCAGCCTGTGTGTGTCTGTTCCCAGATGACTTTCTGAGCACTGCACATTTGTAGGGATTAGTTTACAGGCTAGCTAGCTCAACAGATTTTTTTCTCCACGGTTATTTCAATGTATCAAGGCATAAGACCAAGACAGTCCAGATATGTTGGATTACATATTCTCTTCTGACTGCATTCTCTTGTTTTTCTAGTACATTTTCTGGGCTAGTTGTATTTGTTCATTTGTTTGGCTTTATATAGTTCTGTTCTCACATTTGAATTGAGCCAGTAAGGTACACCTATTCAAAAGACTGTCTTGTGAGTAAGAATGATCACCTGAACAAAACCCACTAAATATTCCAGATAAAATTCACCCTTTTTAATTATAATTCCTCTGGTAGGCCTGAGAGGTGTATAAAAATTTTTTGTATTTGCAACAACAAGAAGCTTGTTCATGAATGCCATTAGTACTGTTGCACTCTGCACTTAAGGAAAAAGCAGATTCCAGTTTTTAGTGTAACCAGATGATACAAGTCTAGTGATACAAATAACAGCACTGATGTCTTCAAGCGTCAACTGATGTTTGCTAGACTTGACAGGTTCTAGTAATTGAAGAACCTGTGACTGACTTAGCAATGCCTGTGCCACTGTATGTTGCTGTAGAAAGAAACTTTCTCTGTGTCTGTGATGAGGGGCAGGGGAGTCTAATGCAAAAGAACAAAAATGGTTTAGATTTATTAATCTCAAATGTCAGAACCACAGAGACTTTAAGCATTGCTCTTTTTAAGGTCCATCTATTATTGCTGATTTTTCTTTCCATATTTCCCAAAATCTGAAATGAAATAAAAAGACATACTTGGCTTTCTACTGACAGCTTCTTCTCTGCCCATTGATCGATAGCTGATGAGCACTTTTGGATCTCCAGTGCTCTATGGGACCTAAGAAGTTTACACAGCACATGGATAGATACCATGATGCTTGTGCATCCCTGGAGAACTTTTTCTGCAAACCCTTGTAATTGGCTACACCGCCATGGTTCGGAGTGTTTGTCACAAAGCAGCATTTAAAGGAGTCATTTGACTTTATAATGTCTAATTTGTGCATGTTTTTATCAGAAGGAGAGGATTTGACATGAGCATAGGGGCAAAATAAGACATAAATTAGGACAGTGACTTCTCATAATACTCCAAAATTCCCCTTACTCTTCCATTTTTTTCTGATACATCATCTCTCCTGGATGCAACGAGAGTGAAGCACCAGCTATGTCTGTCAGCAACAGTGTCTTAAAACCCTGTTAAATGTTCTCAAACAGGAAAGTTTTAGTGCTTATAACTGGCAGAGAAGGGGAGGAGAGCTGTGTGACCTCCTTCTGTCTGCTGCTCCTCTGATACTAATTTCAGTCCGCTGACTGATTGGCAAGACGCAAACCTGTTAGCAAGAGATTTTTAGCTGTGGGATCTGAGGCAGGGTTGTTTAATAGTATCTAGGTCTGAAAATGAATTCCTTCAAAGTTCTGGGAGGCTTTGGCTTCAATATTCATTTCAGTCCTTTCTATCAGTGGAGGTTTCCAGGAACAAATTACACAGAAGTGTATCAGGAATGGTTAAGCTATAGCAAAGCCTGTTTCTGAGCACAGGGTTGGAATAGATGATGTCTTCATATGTCTTACACACTTATTTTATAGGTTTGTGATGGTAAGCAGATCTAAGCCACAAGGTTCTGATAAAGGTGCAAAAAGTAATGATGCTTTGGGCTAAAGGGTAAAGAATAAACCAGGTCTTATGTTCCCATCACATCGCGTAAAATCAGTCTTGGTAATGGACTGAAGCATTTAGTCTGGGCCTGCTGGACCTAGATAAAACCTTTTCCTTCTTTTTAGCTCCTTAACCTATCAACTAAATAATCACAGCCTGTGCTTCCTAATGTCTACATTTCTGGTCTTTTAGTTCCTGGCCTGGTCTGAGCAGCCAAAAATGGTCTTTTTACAGGCTCATCTCTGGATTAACATTTTCATGATGTAGGAGACTGAAAATGTTCTGATCAGGCTTTCTCTCTGCTATAGCTGCTCACAGCATGAATGTTGGCTGGAGATGCTAACATCCGGTTTTCCAAAAGACTCAAGAACCATGTGTTCTCCAAGAAAAGGCCACTACAATGGCATTCATACACCCACAGCTCAGGTTTTGTGTTTTCAGACTGAAATACATGCTTAGAATTATTTTTCTTTCTCTTTTTTTGCATGAAGCCATTTAATAGGTTACTCAACACATCTCTTCATACATCCAGCAGCTGACTTTTACCTCAACAGTATAAAAAGGTTAACTGGAGACAGTAAGAGAGAAAGAAAAGAGAATTCTTCTTCATAGGATTTTGCTGACATTTTTAATTTTTTAGGATGACCATCTACCAGGCCACCAGATGCTTTAGAGAGGAGTATAATAATAAAAATCACTGTTAACATAATTCAGCTATATCTCATTATTGTGAGCATTTGTCGTAGTTTAACCCCAGCCGGCAACTAAGCACCACACAGCCACTCGCTCACTCCCTCCATGGTGGCATGGGGGAGAGAATCGGAAGAGTAAAAGTGAGAAAACTCATGGGTTGAGATAAAGACAGTTTAACAGGTAAAGCAAAAGCCGCAGATGCAAGCAAAGCAAAACAAGGAATTCATTCCCCACTTCCCATCAGCAGGCAGGTGTTCAGCCATCTCCAGGAAAGCAGGGCTCCGTTATGTGTAATGGTTACTTGGGAAGACAAACGCCATCACTCCGAACATCCCCCCTTCCTTCTTCTCCCCCCAGCTTTATATGCTGAGCATGATGTCGTATGGTCTGGAATGTCCCTTTGGTCAGTCGGGGTCAGCTGTCCCGGCTGTGTCCCCTCCCAGCTTCTTGTGCCCCCCCCAGCCTGCTCGCTGGTGGGGTGGGGGGAGAAGCAGAAAAGACCTTGGCTCTGTGTGAGCACTGCTCAGCAGGAACGAAAACATCCCTGTGTTATCAACACTGTTTTCAGTACAAATCCAAAACAAAGCCCCATACTAGCTACTGTGAAGAAAATTAACTCTATCATCTCAGCCAAAACCAGCACAACACTAAAAAAAGAAGGGGCTAACAAAAAAGCTGGATTATATTGATTTATGATTGTCCTTGTTTAACTGAACTCTCCTTTGAGAAAGTTCTCAGGCAGAGTTAAATTACTTCAGTATTTACCCAAAAGAAGAAATAAATGGAAGAGATAAAGCAGTTGTTTTCAGTGTGTCTTTTTCTACTAAAGTTTTAGAGTGATTACCGTAACTGGGCCTGTTAACAGGAGAATGAGATGCCAGCTGTTGGAGAGGGGGATAATGGAAAAGGCTCCCTAAAAGAAGTTTGCAAAATCAAGCCTTTTGGAGGCCAAATTATAATTTATCTGATAAAAGACTCCAGTACATTTAGCTGAACTAAAGATACAAAGAGATGACTGGTGGGTTTTTTGGTTTTTTCATTTGTAATACATTTTAACTAACAGGAAAAACAAACCTGTTGTTCTGGAAAACAAGAACTCCACCAGGGACACTACAAGGAGTGAGCACTGAGTGTGATGTGTTTGCCCATCCTGGAGGTGAACATGCAAATACCTGTTCCCGCAGCAGCCAGAGGGATAACAAGGATGCCCGTCTGTAGCCCCTTTTCTGTCAGCACAGGACAAAACTATTTCAGGAAGCTCTAACCGAGTGTAAACACTTTCCTCACATTTTCTTTGCCTTACAGCTGTGAATGTGAATGCTGTATGTCATCCCTTAAGCTTTCTGAAGGCACCATGAGTGTGGCAGTCCATATTTCTTCCTCGTTCTGTGTTTGCAGTGTGATGCCACAAAGCCAAATGAAGGGGGAGAAGAGGGGGGTGAGAAGAGCAAAGGAATAGTGGTAAGAAGGAAGAAGCAGTTTATACAGCAAATAAAAAGCCAAATAAAAGCTGTGCAGATACAATAAATCTTCCCGTGGTATTGCTCATGTTCCCAACATACCCAAGGGTGATACAGGGGTTGCTGAAAGATGAAGAGAAGTCCATTGGTTATTCTTTCCACAATATCTCTTGGGAACAACTGCTCTGATACTGTGCCTCTTTCACTCATCTCAGTTGTGACAGCATTCTCTGTCTAAGAGCTGAAGACTAAAATGTTACAGACATCCCTATTGTGGCTAGTGCAGAAACACTGATGAAACTATTGGGTCCAGAGACATCTTGAAGTGCTGAAGGTGAAATAAGTCCCTTCTCTGACAACATCTTTATTTCTGAAAGTACAGTATGGGACTCGGACCAATTCTTTATGGACTACTCTTTGTACAACCATGACCATCCTAAACATCATATCAGAATACTTAGAATACTTATTAGTCACACTTTGAATTAAAAACTTCCTTTTGGTAACCAGTCAGTGGTGAGGGTTGTGCTAGTTCTTGAAGAACAAAGAGAAGAATATATCAAGACATAACTGAATGTACTTTGTGTTATATTTCTATTTGAAATATTTGGCAGGATCATCTAACAGCATTTCAGATGCCCTCAGATACCTGACAGTGCAGATGGGGCTGACAGATATCCTGCATAGTCTACAGGCAACACATGACTTCTTGGAGTCAGCTAGAGACACCACAGGACATTGAAAATGGTTGTAGTTGCCCATGTGTGGGCAACTAAATTAAATTCATTTTGCCTCATTTAAGGCAAAATAAATCTCTTTTTAAGCTTTACTGGCTGTATTGACAAGATGCTTGATTCAACTGCCTTAAACTGCCACCCACTCTACATGGCACTAGTGTGGCCCCACCTTGGGTACTGTGTACAGTTTTGGGCACCTCAATATAAGCAGAACACCAAACTATTAGAGTGTGTCCAGAGGAAGGCAACCACAATGGTGAAAGGCCTCGAGGGCAAGACTTGATGAGGAGCAGCTGAGGTCACTTGCTCTGCTCAGCTTGGAGAAGAGGAGGCTGAGGGGTGACCTCATGGCAGTCTACACTTTGCTCAAGGGGGGCAGCGGAGGGGGAGGTGCTGATCTCCTCTCTCTGGTGACCAGCGATAGGACACGAGGAAGTGGAATGAAGCTGTGTCAGGGGCAGTTCAGTTTGGACATTAGGAAAAAGTTCTTCACTGAGAGGGTGGACGGTCACTGGAACAGGCTCCCCAGGGAAGTGGTCATGGCACCAAGCCTGTCAGAGTTCAAGGAGTATCTGGACAATGCTTTTAGTCATATGGTTTAATTTCAGGTAGTCCTGCGAGGAGCAGGGAGTTGAACTTGATGATCCTTATGGGTCCCTTCCAACTTGAGATACGCTATGATTCTGTGATTCTAATGTAGGCACTTGCTGTCTTTTTGGAAGCCCTTTTTGGTGCCCTGACCTCCAGGTGACTTCCAGAAAGGTTTAGCTCTCCCTCAGCACCTGTTTTGTAGCTATTATTTCCAGGTGTAAGACTCAGAGGTAGTGGCTACAAAGGGAGCTTAGATACTTAGTACACATTCAGAAGCCACATGTGGTTATTTGCACGTTGGTGCTTTGGTCTCAAACTGAGCTCCTGAGTTTCATGATGTCAAGTACAGAGCTGCAAACACTGGCCTGACACTGGCTCCCAAAGACGTTTTTATACACCTTATTTCGGTCGCCTATGCATGTTTGAAAGATATGCATGTAAAGGGAATGAGACTTGATGCCAATTGCTCTTGCAGTAGGGAGCAGACTGTCAGGTGGCCATTAGCTCATGCTCACTCTGTACTCGTGAATTGAAAGATTCAGGGTTAAACTTGGTGTGTGCAAAAAATATGCAATGTAACTGCATATGGAATCTTTAGTTTCAGTTTATAGGTGGTTTTATTAAATTTAGATTTGGTTGTGGCAGGTCAGATGGAATACAAATATTTTTGCACCCATAGGGAAGAAGACCTCACTTCTAGCTTACCTTAAGAATAAAATAAATTACTACACAGCACCCATACTAAGTGTGTGAGGCAGCAGCCTGCTTATTGTCTAATTGTATGAACACACAAGAAAAGGTTCTAGATATCTGAAGTGCTGTCTATCCAGCTAATAAATCTGATGCAAAGCAGATGGTGAAGTTTGCAGCAAGCTAAGTATAAAAGTGCTTACAAATGCTGCTAGGTCTGTCACAGTTTCCATTATAAAAAATCCATTGCTACCAAGGATTTGAAAACATGCTTGTAACAATCCATTCTGCACAGCACAACTTACTGAGTAAGCCTAAAGCAGAGAGCAAATATTTTATTAATTTCCCTATATTGCAACCAGAACAAGTCATTTTGATCCACATCATCTGATGCAAAATGGGCAGGGACATGCAATGTTTTCTTATTCTATCATTTGCAGATATTTTTCAGTTTAAACTATTCATCGTCGCTAGTTTGGGGGTTTTATATTATTTTTTAAACATCTGTGGAAAGATTTCAGTCAGGATATTTCCCATTATGCTAAATGCCAAATAAAGGTAATGGTTGCTGTCCCTAAAGAGCTTACAAGTTTAGGCTCTGATTATGCAGATTTTCTGCACACTCGAAATTATAGACGGGACTGCTGACACTGCCTATCAGTAAGGTTTCTCAACACGTTCTGTCTAAAATTCTGTTTACAATGGCTGTAAACTTTACCAAAATTTAACTAGTTCAAGTGAAATGCATGCACGTTAGCTGCTCTGGAAAGTTTAAGCCAAGATTAAGAGTGGATACAAGATACACTATTTTGTTTATGTGCAAAAAATGTTTGTGACCTCTACTTTTTTTTTTTTTAAACACTCTGGTAGTCTAGTGTTTTGCATTCAGCACTTACTCTTTTTGCAGTGACTGTGATACTAGAACTGCATCTTCTACCACCACAACAGAAATCCACAAGTCAACGGTTAGCTTGGGGGAAAAAAATCTGTGTTCACTCCAGACTTACTGAAGCTTCCCTACAACTAACTCTGATGGCTCTGAGCACATTGCAGGGGTGGGGGTGGGGGGGGTGGAATTAACTGAAATTACGGCGATTTTCCCTCTAAAGTCAGCCAGAGGAAATGGCTGCAGGGTTATTGTCTCTTACAAGTCTTCAATGATTCTTCAGCTGTACAAACTAGAAAACACAAAGGACAGCAGCTGGACCATAGTAGAAGTACAATAAGGCAAAGAGAGTAGACTGAGACAAAGAATCAGTCTGGAGACACTATAATTAGAGGATTCAGCCTTGGTAAGAGGAAGACAGATATAGCAACAGTGGAGATAACATACAAGAGTGGAGAATGTGATACAAAAGTAAAAGAAAGGAGAAAGAGAGATTCCAAGAGGAGTTGGGGGGGGGGTGTGGGGTGTGAAACTGGCCAGGCAAGGAGACTAAGAAAATGGGATAGGTATGGGGGAGAGAGGTCAGGATGTTGCTGGGATGGAATTTGAAAACAAATGTAAACCCCTCAAGAATGTGACAAGGTACCACTGCAGAATCGATCACTCAAAAGTTGGGAATATCAGAATTCAGGTTGCCTAAGTTACACAGAAAGGTGCTGTAAGATGCAAAATTTCTTGAAAAGAAAATAATCAGGGCTTTTTAGTGACTTTCAAAAACTTATTTAATGCTGCATCTGACTGTCAGTAGAATAGGAATAGTACCATCTCTTCCCCCATAGGAATATCAAGCAGAGTAGTTAACATTTTCAGAGTGCTCAGATACTACAGAGACATGTGTAAAAGATAAATGAGGAAATTGATCATTCTGTCCCTAGAGAGCACATTTCATGTTCCAAATTTATTTCATTGGATCCAGAACCTTGATGCTTCTGAAAACCTCGCTTGAAGCCTGATGGCGTCTTTAGAAGCATATATACCATGGAATTTTCTAGCTAGGTTTGTACCTTCCTCGGTGGCAACGCCTAAACTCATATTTGAGTTCCTTTGACAAGGAAACCAGCTGCTACACCTCAGCATACATAGTGAAGTGGGCAGTGGGGACTAAGACTCGTATGAAAATACACAAAGGTACCAAAAATGCAACATAAACTCGCCCTCGGTACCTCAGACAAGGAGGACCTTGCAGATTCTTATGCTGCTGTGGTGATAAGTATGGTCTGAGGCAGCTAAATATAAAGTCTTGGGAGCAAGATAAACATTTTAGGGAGATGTAACATAATTTGACACTAGCATCACTGAATAAGAAATTAACAGTCTGAGAACAGAGACAAAGCTGCATATTTCATCTGCTAATGGAGGTTCTTTTTCTACACTCATTACCACAGCTGACTGACACATAGAGGATTTCATCATCAATCAATTGTTTGTGAATAATCTTCATCCTCACTCTCCAATTTGCTGAAGAATTACTTTGTTTGAAAGAAAGGAATTGAATTACTCTTATTAATGAAAGTTCAGTTAAAAAGAAAAAATCAATGCCTCACTGTATTAGACATAAAGAACTAGCATAAAGGCATTATCTATCCAGAGTCCGAACTTTAGAGTTGGATAATACGCAACAGGTGAATAAACAAAAAAAAAACGTACAGGCAACAAGGGTTTGAAGAAAGTTAACAACAAATACAGATGTGACTGTGTAGTACACAAATAACTGCAAACAACAAATAACTTTGAGAATTTTTCAATTTCCTCATAGATAATTAATGGAAAGAGGGAGGAGAGAAGTGATAAAGAGATTATCCAAGTCAATCCTATTTGCTATTTTTTGGTGAAAAAAAAAAATTGATGTCCAGCAAGCACAGCTGAATTCATGTCACACTCTTCTTATTTTGGCATAATTTGTGGTGTCTAGTGCCAGAAGAGATCAACAGGCCATCTAGTCTAATCTCCAGCCTACCACATGCCATCTAACTTCTCCCAGTTACCCTTGTACTGAGCTCATGAACTTGCTTTCAGCCAATCATAACTTCAGGAAAAGTATCCTGTCTTAATTTGAAGACTTCAAGGAACATAGGCTTCATCAATTCCCTTGGTAATTTTTCCACTTGTTCATTCATCTTTTATTTTTCAGTTAGAGTACAGGGTACTTTCTATCTATTGAAAATATTTCCACTCTGTAATGACATCTATCTTCGGTCATCGTTCTGATAAACTAAATAGATTGAAAAAACATTTTCTTTTGTATTTTCTCTAATTCAAAAATAAATAGCTGCTTCTCCAATCCCTGCAATTTTTCAATATCCCTTTTAAAATAGAAGACACTTCGGGCGAGACTCAGCTCCAGCTTAAAATACGTGACTTGACTCATTTTCATAAATATCTAGCATTATTTGTGCTATCCATGGGCATCTAAGACATAAGAGAGTGGAAGTGAGGACTTCCAAAAGATGCACAGCTCTTCTGACAGGAAATTAGAGTCCAGGTAGGTTATCCTAGAGCATCCCAAATGGCAATAGACACTAATGTTTAGGGAAAGAAATCATGCCATAAGTTCCAGACTTAGTCACCTTAATTGCATAATTTCACATGCTTATGTAAAATACACCTTACGTGCACACATGTATTTCACATATACGTTTAAACTCCCTTTACAATCAATAACAATTTGGTCAATGCAGTCAGCAGTACTTAGAGAGAAAGTCAGCTAACTGAAAGTAGGTGGGATCAATCACTCCTTAGATTATTGACTGTATTGAATAGGGTCTCAAATGAGTAGCTCACACACACAGACATTTATTGCCACTTCAGATATTCTAGGGTATACTCCTTGACCTCCAGCTGCCGTACCAGGCAGGCAAAAGACTACCGTCATCCTGTATCAGCTGTGTATGGATGTCTTGGATACCCTAAGACATTTCAAGTAGCCCAAGGCAACATCAACAGATTAAGGCCTTTCCTTCAGAGTAAGAAAACAGAACTATACTCCAGTCCTGGTGACATTTGTACTACATACATTTCTGAGCACGTCCCTCCTTGAACTGCTCCTACACATACTGCAGAAATTACTGGAGGTCTTTGCACTGCAGCGTTCCACTGAGATAAAACACTTATTCCCTGTAGTCCTAAAACCCTTTCAGGGAATGGATGGAAACCACCTCAACTCTCATATGAGACAGGTTCTTTTTATAGCCAGTGGAGAGAAATTAGCATTTCTACAGCATGATTCATCCGGGCTATTTTAGAGATCCACCTTGAGATGAGATGAATTGTACCAAAGAAGTGCTTGTTTCTTCAAAGTGACAAGAGAGAGAAACTAGATTATTATCTCAGATGTAAATATCTAAGCTGTAGAGATCTAAAATGTTATATGATTAATACAACCTTTACTGTCTAAGATACAGTTTTGCCTTAGAGAAGTAAACAGACCTCTCTATGAAACTGTTGTGTAAGGCAGTGTTATCCTTTGTCCACAACTTTAATTGAGGGGACTCTCATTTCTTTCAGGGCTGCATCACCATTTAACGATAAACAAAGTATTGGATCAAATTTGCCCAAATGTTATGGAGAGGAATTCAGGATGCCAGTTGTCCTAGAGGAACAGAAAGAAGAAAAGAAGAATCTGTTTTTTTCCCATATGAAAGAAGCTGGTTTTCCTCCGTGGTGTGAGCATATACTGCTGACCCTGAAGAGTGATTGTCCTGAAGTCTGGCAATCATATATGCAGTCCCTGCAAATGCCCAAAGGGTTTCTAGCATGGGAATCACCTGGAATTATCCCTTTACTTGACAGGGCTTTGCTGTGTACTGTTTAGGTTAAAGGCAGTGTTGAACAGCAGCATGCTCTTTGACATTTGAAAGGCTGTTCTCCAGCGTACATCTGTAACCCTCATTAATGTCAGTGGAAGTCAAGGATGCAAAACTGGACACCTCAGAAGGCACCACTGGGGCCAGCCTTCAAAAAGATGAGATATGGGAAGACAAGAGTCACTCATACAGGCAGGAGGGACTTCAGGAGACAAATAATTGTTACCTATTATATGCCTATTTGCATGTTGATCTGTATTTCTGGAGCATAAACCTGTAAAATACTAGGCTGTTTTGACACCAAATACAGCTGAGAGCACTCAGCAGCTTGCAGAATTGAACCATCTGACTTTTCTGTGTGTCTGCTACATAACATATGACTGAAAGCATGGGGTTGTTTGGTTTTTGGAAACCATGTGTGCGGAAAATAATTGTAAAGTGCTTTTGATGTGTGCTAAGACTAACTTGCTATCTAAACCTGGCACATATTATTAGACCATTTCCATAGTTCAACATGCAAACATATAGATAACATTCATAAAACCAATGCTAGAAAGTGTTCAAGGAAAACTGAGCTTTTAATCATGGCACACTCAGTAGAGGTTTGTCCAAGAACATCTCCAGCACATTCCAAAATGTAAATGGTCCGGTATCTATAGATTGCGTCAGTTATAAATCAAGCAGGCAAACATTTAATCTCACACTTGTAGGTTCGGAAAAGAGCTTTTCTTTCTCAACTGCTGTCAAGGAGGCTATTCCTGCTGCCACTACAGCAGCTACTGCCATCGCTATTTCTGCTTCTGCTGTTACTGCTTTCACTATGCCCCATGTTTCTGTCTCTGTGCTGCATGCCCGGCAGTGATAGATATGGCAGCGTGATAAGAGCAGCTACAGAAAGAGCATCAGAAGGCACTGTGACAGTAGAGGAGGCAGAAGCGTGCAAGCAGCTCTCGTCTGGAGCAGGGTCCAGGAGGGGAACACAGATCATATGGGTACATCTGATATTGTGGGTGATTAACTAAAAATCATATTTTAAAAACCCACTGTGATTTGGTCCAGTGTATTAAAAGAGTGGGACTTGTACCGTGCTTTTGGAGGATGGAAAAAAGGAGTTTATAGTTCAAGCAATGCAAGTTATCTTCTCATTAATATACTTTAATATGCATTTTCTGACTTCTGAGAGGTACATTTTCTTCTAGTATTTCAAAATATCTAACAGTTTATAATCAGATTAATCTAGTCCCTAGACAGATGAATATGAAAATTACATTGTGTTTGTGAGGGCAAAGTTCCCAGCTCACAATTATTGTAACTGAACTTATGTGGTCACATCTGTGGTAGCTAAATTGTTTCTCGGGCAAGAGAGCTGAAGTAGAACAGGGTGTAACCTCATGCAAATGAACGACAGGTTACGAAAAATGTAGTTCTTGGAGTCAAAGTAATTTTAGCAGACAGTTGGACTTTCCTTTTCCTGTCTCTAAATTTTTTATGGCTGGAATTCCAGGAACTTGGACTAAATTTCCTCCAGGATTTCCTGACATCTGGCAGCTTGGTTGGAGCATCAGCTCCAGGAATGTGCAGAATTCACAGCCTGTCTTGTGCATGCACACTGCAAATTTAGAGAACATATGCAGATAGGGAGCCTTTGGCCTCTGATGCAAGGTATTCTGCTCCTAAAATTCAGCAAATCTGATGTCTTTAGAACATGTCAGACTTACAATGTCTGCAAGATCGTCAGTTCAGTGCGTGTGTAGTTGGCTCAATGAATACCAGAAGCCCTCCGTTTATTCCAAATGTGCACGTTTCTGCTTGGTAAATCCCATACAAAAACTTGGCACCCTTTGATCAGGGAATTGATTGTCAAATCATTTTGTGGTGACATTTTTCAGGGAGAGGAATCCTGAAATCCTCCAATTTACGCTGGTCTCTTTTGCACTTCTATCTCAGCAAAGACATTAAAGTATCAGATAGGACAGTGCATTGTCTTGCTTGTCCATAAAGGATCTGGAGGAAATCCTAATTCATAAAAGACAGAAGAGCCAAGCAATAGCTAGACTTTTCTTTTCATGGGAATGTCAAAGTATACCAAGCAACACTGGTTTTCCAACTCAAAAACAATTAATTAAGCAGTTATTATAGACCTCCTGTTAAATTAAAAAGCCCTATGATCAGGCAGGATTGCCAGCTCAGGTTCAGCACTGCGTGAGGGTGGCTCAATCCTAGTGTAGATAGGTCCAAAAGGTAAAAAAGTGTGCTCACATCAGTTCTAGTCATAGACCATGAAGACAGGCACAAAGCTCAGCTTTCACCTCCTTCTCCTGGCTTTCCCCTCTAAAATGCATATGGGTCCATCATCCTAACCTATGCATTTACAACCAAGGATATGCTGCACGCCATCAACCCGAGCTAGCTTTGGCTGCCGTGCTGTCTGACAGAGTTTGTTGCTCTGGGTGGTTACTCCTTCTGCCCACAGCTGGGTTTTACTGTTCAAAGGGGCTGTGTAGCACTTGGGCTACTTCTGAAACTGAATACTTGACACACCAACAGCCTTTAGCAATGTCTGTGATTGTCTGTGGATCTGAGACCCCCTAGCAGGAAGCTATTAGCAGCCTTCAACAGAACAGTATTTCTACTTGTACAAAAAGAGGTCACATCAATTTATAGGCCTTCTACAACAATAAGAGCCTCAATTGCTTGCAGATGCTATTCTTGAGTGGGAATAATAGCCATTGAGTTAGCTGCAGAACATTAGAAACCTATTTAGTTGCTAGGAGGTCAATTCAGTTGCTCACAGATTGGTGTCCAGAGCTGTATGAGATGCTGTAGTGCTACACACAACTTCCATTTGCCACACCATGAGGGCACAAGGTTTCCTGTAAGTCCTGTGTGATACCTGCGAGCCCTGTGTTAATGCCTGACATAGTCCAGGTCGTCTCATATGACACTGGACTCCTAAGTGTGGACAGAAGAGGCACACAAACATCTCCAAAACTATGTGCAGATTTTAAAATGTGAGTGCAAAAAGTGTATATATGTTGCTGATCTAAACACACAAAACCCAAGGATTTATCTATAGTCATGAAATGACTGTGAATGTGGCCAGTAGTAATGCTAAGATAATTTTTCTCAGGCCCTCCCATCCTGCTTCCTCCTCTTTTCAAGGATTTAGTATTCATTATTTAGTATTTGTGTGGTTTAACCCCAATGAGCAACTAACCACAATGCAGCTGCTCGCTCACTCCTCCCCCTGCCCTGGTGAGATGGGGACAAGAATCAGAATAAAAAAAAGTAAAACTCGTAGGTTGAGATAAGAACAATTTAACAATTAAAATAAAATATAATATGGTATAATATAATAATAATATTAATAATTGTAACGACAAAGAAGATACCAAAAGGAGAAAGAAACAAAACCCAAGAAAGACAAGTGATGCACAATGCAATTGCTCACCACCCACTGACTAATCCTCGAGCAGCAATCCGTCCCTCCCAGTCAACTCCCTCCAGTTTATATACTGGGCATGATGTCCTATGGTATGGAGTATCCCTTTGGCTGGTTGGGGTCAGCTGTCCTGGCCACGCTCCCTCCCAGCTTCTTGTGCACCTCCTCGCTGGCAGAGCATGGGAAACTGAAAAGTCCTTGACTTAGGATAAGTGCTACTTAGCAACAACTAAAACATCAGTGTGTTATCAACATTAGTCTCGTACTAAATTCAAAATACAGCACTCTACCAGCTACTAGAAAGAAAATGAACTCTGTCCCAGCCGAAACCAGGACAAGTATTTACTAACACTAGTTCAAGCACAACAATTGCTGTGCTAAAACACCTCCATGAACTGCCTCAAAGCTCTTTTTTGATAGGATTTAGCCTTCCCAGACTCAATGGAGCAGCATCCAAATTCTCCACAAAGAACACCAGTTTCTTGCAGCCTAGAAAAAAAGAGTAGCTGAACAATCTCCCTTTAATCTGCAGTTAGCAGAATCCTCTTTTCCTCTTGTTCTTTTCCAATTGGGCAGGGGCACCTGCAGACAAAATCCTGTAAATCAGCCAAGTCCCTAGAAAACAATCTTTACAATAGGTCTCTGTGCTCATAAGAACTTCAGTATGGCTATACAGCCTTTTTATATACTCTCAGTGAGCTCCTGCTGGTTCTCAAATAGACTCTAAAGTGTCCTGCCACATCATTTGACCACCACGGAAATCACCTCCACAGTTACCAATAATTAATGAAACCACACAGAGTAAGATTCATCTCAGCTATTTTTGGCCATCTAAAGATTAGACTTCTCAGTTAAGAGCCTGCCCCTGTAGTCCACACATTCATGCACCTCTAAAGGATAATTCATGTCACCTAACATCAGTATAGACTGACATGCCCTCTGGACAAACTTCTCTTTCTCCTCTGACTGTCTAGGAGACAAGCTTAGATGCTAGACTTTTAGAAAGTTTAAAAAGATGAATCACACCTGGTTTGACAATTTCTGAATTTTTGGCCCAGTTAGCCAAGTTTGTCAGCCTACTGAACTCCCAAACAGAAAGAGAAAATCATAGATGTGATTTATTTCATCTCACTTTATGTATCTAACAGTCAAAACAGGTCAGTTCCTCTTGCCATCAAAAAGACAAATGAATGCCTGAATGACCCTGGGGGTAGATGACTGATTTTTTTGTGTATCAACTAAGGAAAGCATCAGACAATATAGTTACATTTCTCCCTTTTAGTTATCTGTACTAGAGCAAACCAACCCTCCCCCTTGTGACTTCCCTACAGTTTCTTGTCTTATTTACAGTATAAATTGCTTCAATGCATGTTTATAAGTAAACTAATACCTCGCCTGTGTTACCATTTTTTTTCCCCAGTGTATTTTCTCATGATAGGACCAAATTCACTGTTTGTCAGTAAAAAGTCCACTGTTGATCTGCTGTACTTCTTTTTTTACACCAACAGTCAGCTTGGTGTAGCACAAAATGCTTTTAATACTAGAAGTGGCATTTTTATTCTTGGAGGACAATGTCCAAATAATGCAAATATTGATGAATTCAGTAATTTCTATGTATGTCTTGAGTCTCTAATTTAACTCGTTCCTCACAGCTGCATTGTATAGTTGAATGTTCCTACATGCTAAGACTTGACATGACAAAAGACTGACCAATCTCCAGTTTCTAAAGCTCTTAATATGTTAGAAAGCAGCATATCCCAACAGAGGAAAGCAATATCTTCCAAACAAACAAGCAAGATGGAAAGTACAGTCATGTCATTTCTAAGTGATACATTGCTCACTGTCTCCATTTCAGGAGCAACAAGCCTGATTTGAAAGTGAATGTCCTCCATCCCTCTTCAGTGAAAGAAAATCAATTTGTCCATGTCCACTCCAAATTAATTGTTCTCAGGAGGATCTGGAACCTAATCCACTGTGAGGTTCCATTTACTTTTCCTTCCTTCCTTACGTTTTCCCCATTTGTTCTTATTTTCCCCACTTGTTCTTAGTTGTAGGGCTACAGGACTAAGGCAATGTGCAAAATATATCAATGCTGCTATTAACCAGCAATTCCATTGTTCAGGAGTCTTAGCAACTTCCAGCACATCAGGAATAAAACTCCAGGCCTTACCATCCCTGGTGTATTTTGGCCATATGTCACCTTTCTGTATTTCAACTCATGAGGGATTTCTTACCGTAACTGGCCACCGCTGCCAACACCGAAGCATTTGGGCTCAAATATAATGCACTTGGACTGTAAAGAAATATGCAGGAGACAGATGGCAGAAGATGAGATTTTATTACTGTGCTGTTTCTCTTTTTAGAGTAAATCCCAGAATACATACTGTTGAATTTACACTGCCATTTGTGGTTAGAAAGAAGGAACAACCACTAGACGGCACATTGAATGAGATAGCTTTCTGTATTACAGAACACATGGCACTTCCAAATACTGTCCCATGCAATGAAGAAAATGGGTTAAAAACAGACAAATCAAGAGCTGAAGCATCTTGGTAGTGGTGAGAGAAAGACTAAAAGAAGACCAGGCTCTCATGCCCCATTACAGAGCCGCCTGGAAAGGAAAACACTGTCACTGTATTGATTTTCATTCTCTCCACAAACCAGAACTGCAGAAATGCACACTGCTGTTTGTACAGCGAGTGTGTCAGCAGAGAAAGGAGGGAGAACACACGTGGGAACATCTGTTCTGAGAAACAGGTTGAAAATAGCCATGTAATAGCACGACAGAAACATCTGCACCATATGCAGCCTACCATGAGCAGAGCATCGGCAGGGACAAGGACGCAAACGAGTCTATGAGCGTTAGGTCGGGAAGAGGCTCACTGCTAGGCAGGAAATGCTCTACTAATCCTTTTTACTTATTGCAGTCCCATTATAATTTAAAAAGTAGGAGTACGGAAGGAGATGGGGCTTTGTGTGACATGGGCAGATGCTACAGGAAGGGCTTCATTGCATATCCGATGGCCCAAGGAACTGTTAAGGAAATGTGCTGAACAGTAATCGTAATTAAGAGACAAGCAGCAAGCTAAATGTAATATTAGTTAGAGCTGCTGTGCCATGTGTTAACTAATGTTGCAATTTTTTTCTTCTTTTGAGTAGAGGAGTAATGGATTATACCATATCTGTTCAAATAGTAATGCACTGCTGAAATTCTATTTCAGATGCAGTGAGGACATGGAACAGATCTGTTCAGTTTTTTCTTTAGACAATCCAGGGTATATGTAATCCAGCAGGCTGGAATAAAAAGGGCAACTCTGTGAGCAACAAGTTTTCCCTGTGCAATTTTCACTTCAGCCATCAGCAAGCAGTCAGAGACTTCTTGTTCTTCAGGCTTCATTCAGCATGGTTCCTGGTACTATCAAAATAATCTATTTTTGCTTAAAGAAAGAAAGAAGGAAAGAATCTAGTTCACTAAGCTTTCAAATGGTCCTGCAACACATGCATACCTACATTTGTATGTAGGTGGAGGAGCCAGTGTGAGTATATTACTTAAGTGCACAAGAAATTACTTTTGCATTTGTCCTGGTTACAGCTGGGATAGAGTTAATTTTCTTTCTAGTAGCTGGTATAGTGTTATGGATTTAGTATGAGAAGAATGTTGATAACACACTGATGTTTTCAGTTGTTGCTAAATAGTGTTTATACCAAGACAAGGATTTTTCAGCTTCTGATGCCCAGCCAGTGAGAAGGCTGGAGGGGCACAAGAAGTTGGGAAGGGACACAGCCAGGGCAGCTGACCCAAACTGGCCAAAAGGGTATTCCATACTGTGTGATGTCATGCCCAGTATCTAAACTGGGGGGAGCTGGCCTGGGGGGCAGATCGCTGCTCGGGAACTGACTGGGCATCAGTTGGCAAGTGGTGAGCAATTGCATTGTGCATCACTTGTTTTGTATATTCCAAATCTTTTATTATTGTTATTATTGTCATTTTATTATTGCTATTATTATCATTATTATTGTCTTTCTTTCTGTCCTATTGAACTGTTCTTATCTCAGACCATGAGTTTTACTTTTTCTTCCCAATTTCCCCGTCCCACTGGGTGGGTGGAAGTGAGCAAATGGCTCATGGTGCTTAGTTGCTGGCTGTGGTTAAACCATGACAGCAATATTCCTGAATTTCATATATATCACCATCCTTGGAAATATGCAAATACCATCTATGCAAATTCATCATTTTTCTGCACATATCTTTAGCACAGCCCACCCATTTCTCAAGCCTTAGACAATTTGAGTTTCTGTGTAAAATTCAATATCATTTTGGTAGTTCTCCAAAGTATGTCAGACCAGGGGGAATTCCAGAATTATTGTTGTACATGTGAACTGACATTCAATAGTTTTTCCTCCTTCAATAGTGAAATTTTGGTAATTATTTGTTATATGTTAAAATAATTTTGTAATGGATAAAGCCAGCACTTTGTAATCCAATTGCTAAAAAAAGGTGGTGGATCAATATGAGAAGAAAAATAATATGCTGTCCTGAAACTACCAAAGAAAAGTAGTGCTTGTTTTGAACTGACAATCAGTCTTGATGGGGCTGCCTTTGGTGAAGGGAAGATGATACAACATGGAAAAAGCATTGCAGACTGCAGCCATTCAAAGTGGTTGATGACACTTTTATAACAAAATTATCAGCCACCACTGTAGACTCAAAAAAAACCCCCTATTTTAGGAAACATTTCTGACTGCGTGTTCCTCCAAAATGCTTTGACTTCCTTACTTGCAAGGTTAGACTGACCTAAAATAGTACTGCAGTCAGTGGGCAACATTGCCAGCTATGTGTTAGAGATGGCTAGCAAAGAAGAAAAGATTTCCGTATGTGCTTATATCAGACTACTCATCAAAAAATGGCTGTGAAAAAGATGAAAAATCTCTGGGTGTAAAAGAACTGGTCACCAGAAGCTTTGCCAGCAAGACTGCCGTCATTTTTTTCACACTTCCCTTCATACAGATCACAATCTTCCTCCTCCACCTCCTCTTCTTCAGGACAGCAACTCTTGGATGGGCTCCCAGATTTAACATCAGTGAAAGAAAAAGGACCAAATGTCTGAAGAAATCCTAAGGGTTTTGACCAATCATTAAGAAAAACAAATGTTTTCTGCCTAGAGACTGAGCTTTTGCAAATGCTTGTCACCAACCAAGGAAAATTAAATTATTATGTCTTAATCTGGTTTTGGTTGTTGGGGGGGTGGGGGGGGTGTCCAAATATCCACAAATTGACCAAACTCTTCAATCAGCAAATAAAATAAACAGATCCAGAGAATTCATGGCTAAATGTAAGGAAGGAAAATTTTTACGAAAAAAATGGGGCTATAGGGGTAAGGTAGATGGAAAGGAATGAGTAACAGTCAGTATCTCTCAGGTACTTCTGCACAGCCTGATTTTTTCCATTGCACATCGAATGCAATGCTAACAGAAAGAAATTAAGACTTTTATGATACAGGTAGATTGGAACAAAAAGAAAGGTAGGAGAGACAGACCCACATATGAGATGGATGAACAAAGCAAGAGAGACAGTATAAATAAGAGCATTTGGAGGGTGAAAGCAACTGAAGGACAGACAAAGAGCTATAAGATCCAAAAGCAATAAACAATTAAGTAAAGCAGCCGACAAAGCAGAGACTACTGAAACTGATAAAAGCAGAATCATTGACTGATACTATGTTGACTAGTGCTTGCTTGCTGGAGCAGAAGATGGTTGCAGGCAGCCAGGCACACCTCAGATGCTTCAAATGTGAAGGACAATATGGATTCTCCTTGAATGACCCAAAAGGCCTGAAGATGGGTAAACAACTGACTGGCAAGGAAATGAATGTAGCTTTATTGAAGTCAGACAAAATCAGATGGGAAACGTGGCATTAATTTTAAGCATATGGCATAAATGATAAACCACTGGGAACAAACTATTGAGAGAGGAGGTGGACTCACCATCTGTTGATACTTTCAAAAATAAGATTGCATATCTTTCTGGAAAATAAATATTTTATACAACCACATGTTACTGAGCTCAAAACAGAAGCAGCTGCAGGAAATCTGAAGTCTGTGAAAATATACGTCATTGGAAGAGTTGTACTAATGGTCTCTCTATCCTATAAATCTGTAAAGCTTTCCCAGGAGCACCTTTGGAGTATTAAAGTGCTATCAAATGGCATATGAAAAATAAACCATTGATACCAATGCACAGAGTGATACAAAACAGACGATAATAGTTAAACCTTCTTTATGTGTATGTGTATCCATGTTTAACAAAAAGTTAAATAAGAAAGAAATGAAACACGTATTTGATGTTCTCCGTAAACTTGAAAAAACCTGTGCAGTGTTGTCATGATCTCTGCAGCAAAATGACTGTGACACTGTCAATTAGGAGGTGATACAATAAATTATGAAGTGAAAGATTAAAATGAAGGAGTGTAACATATCTGAATCATAGTGCCACATATTCCTGCTTGGATTAGGATTTAACTTCTGCTAGTTTGTATTCTTTGCTAATTAAAATCAAATATCCACAGATGGAAGCTACTTTATACACTTGACCTGTGTTACACCAGTTGAAATCAACACTAACCTACGGCAGCTACAGAGCTGAAATCTGTTTTCCCTTTGTCACTGAATATTACAACTTCTGTAACAGCCCATGACAGCAAACTGTCATCCTTCAAAAATAATACAGGCTCTTCTCCCCAGTCACTAAATTTTATGAAAGGTGTAGTTCCAGGAAGCCAAAACAGGAGACAAAATCCAAGACAAAACCTCAAGTTATTTCCATTCTTATTTTACTCAACATTGCCCGAAGCCTCCACAGTCTCAACAGGCAGGAGTAATGTTATCAAAGGCAGGCATCTACATTAGAAATGCGTCGATCTGAGCTTGTCACCCCACCTCCATTTAGAGGCAGCAGAAAGAAATAAACACTTCTAGGATGTGATTCTGCCTGTTTTATAGTCGTTGTCTAAAATAGGGCAGATGAAATCGCCTGTTTCATTTAGAGGAAGACAAGAATGGAAAGTGCAGCATGGACTTCTAAAATTAGGAGGGATGAATTCTCCTCTGCCTGTCTCTTTCTGGAACCTCAGAGATCTGGAATATCTTAGAAGTTTTCTAGCCCTCGTATAAACGGAGAGATATGGCATATAGCTCACTTGGATTAAAGCATTGACAAAGGACCTTTAGAGTTTTAACTCCAATGAGTAGCTTGAGTTGCAGCCTAGATTGTCACAGAAACTTTTGACAGGTTGCAGCAGCCTAAGTGAAGGACCATTTTAGATACCTTGGGATATCTGAGACATCTGCAGATGGGTGGAAGATACAAGACAGGGCCTACAGGATACACACTACCTTCCAGCTAAAGGTCAAGGATACCCCACTGAGTCCAAAATGGCTATGATCTGAATGCTAACTTCTTGTTGCTATCTAGTTTTCAATCATTTTGCTTTAAGCAACCTAAATTAACACTGTAATTTCATTTGCTGTATAGACCAAACTGAATTATCAATAGCAAGGTAATCAAGGAGGTTGTCTGTCAGTATTGGTGGTTAAGGATGCTTCCCCCAGTGCATTCTGACGAAAACATTGCATGTACCTCATCCAAATGTAGGTTACTGTTCCACTATCATGCCCTATCTTTACTTGCAAAGTTACTTCCATAAACATTACCAATTTCACACAATTTCACAATTTTTAAAATTAAATTAGATTTTTTAAAAATCTAGGAAGTCCCATATGGTTCAAGGGATATCGAAATCTTTTCAAGGTACATCATTATAGTACTAAGCCATACTTTGTCACATATTTCTCATATAAAACCCTTTGTTTTCCTATGTAGAAATTTTGGCTTAGACAGAACTGCCTTATTTAACCTGGTCTAATATGCAAATGAGTATTTCACATTATACCAGCCTTTTATTCTCTTTTATCTTAAAATCTTAACATTTACAAATTTATTATATAGAACATTTATTTTATATTAAATTTAATTAATAGAAACTATTCATAGTAATTTGAAATGCACTCCACGTTGATTGAAATAATTAGTGTAGGGCTACTCAATATTTACTTAAGATATGAATCTAGAGGGATTTGATAAAATTAATTAGCAGGAACTAATTATAGTTAGGATATGAGTTAGAGTTTAATAAATATAATTACAGAGTACAAATGATGGATTCTTAATTAATAGATACTAGTTGCCAAACATTGAAGAGAGATTATCATATTTCTGTGCAGGACATGCTATTCAGCACACCTTCAGTTCCAGTGGAAATAGTGACATTAAAGTGCTCAGGGAGGGGGATTGAGAGGGAGTTAAAAACAGATAAACTAATTTGTTTCAATTTTGCAGTGAAAGTATCAGATCAATTAAGGAAAGCTGCCTTCTAAAAGAGGATACATTCCTGCTTGTAGTATATTGGCATATGGCACAGTGGCTATGGGACAGAATTTTAGAGGTATTTGGACATTTAATAATGATGATAGGCTCCTGATGGGATTTTGGTATTACTTAGCTGTTTCTGAATATTCAGCTTGGCACCTGTTCTCTTCTTTTATGTGCCTAGCTCTCTCTAAAACTATAGCCTTCACTTTGTCTGTGCCTTGCTATCATACCTAAAAAATGGGGATAATAATGTTTTCCTACCTTAGAAAGGTGTTGTGGGTATAATTTCTTCAAAGACTGTGAAGTAATCAACTAGTAGAGTATTAGAGGCTGTATAAATATTATGATAAATTGATGGAAGAATCGCTCTCTATTTTGAGGCAGAAAGCTGGCCATGTTTTAAATTAACTTTCTGCATTTGGATTCTCCATCCAGTTAGGGTTCATTGCACCCTAGAGCTTCTTAACATATGTCTACATAGCAATCTAGAAATGCATTTGCTGTATCATAGACTGGTATTTGACCTGTGTGCTAGCACACCACAGGAAGGAGGCGAGTGAGGGGGCACATATTCTGTTTTTCCAAAATGTGAAGGACAGGTTCATAAAAATCACATTTACTGACCAACGAGTGAGGGAAGAAGTTGATTATTATTTGGATGAGAAGAAAACTGGTCTATGACATCCTTTATTTTCCCTTAGCCAGTCCTAAGAAATTATTTAAAGAATACTTATCAGTTTGGTCTGAATCACAAACCATCTTAACTCATGAGAAACAAAATTTCACACTTACCCAGAAAGCCATGAAATTATGAAAGGACAAAAAAGAAGCATATTTATAGTATGAACAGCCATGCTGTCAAGAACAGAAATTTCTGTGTATTGTCCTTTTAGGAATTCAGGGGGAAACTGAGATAAAGATGAGGTGGTTGGCCCTGGCACATTTCCTCCATTCATCTCACTTGGAAACTCTGCAATTTACTCTCAGACAAGTAGATTGGACTAGGTGCTCTGAAGAGGTCCCTTCCAACCTAAACGATGCTGAATTCTGTGAGCAACCATTACCGAGAATCAAAAAGTGCAGCCGTGTCTCTTTCTAGGACAGGAAGAGCATTACATTTAAGGCAATACTCCTTTTTGCCCCCAGTTTGCCCCTTTCAGAACACAACTAAGTGCCCTGAGTGTAAGAGATGTTAGCTACTTTCTGCTCCTATATATTATGTATTGGGGTGTTAATCTGGAAAGCCTTATGATTCAACCAAATAGGTAAATTCTTAGCTTCTAGCGAGGCTTCCACCTTCTCACACAAATGTTTGGTTAGAACAGGCCTTGAGTAACATATTTGTGCCAATATAGAAAAATTTCTAGCAGTTTGGCATTATTTTGCTACCATCAGCTGAACATCCAGCTGGTGCAGAAATGCAAAGGCACACCTTCTTCACAGCAGCTCATTGAACCAAGGGTTTATCTGTTTGCCAAGTATCCTGTAGTGAGAGTCAGTCAAGAAAAGCATGAGATAAAGCCAAAAAAAAGAAGGTACTGAATCATAATATCACCCAGACATTGCTCACCAGTCAAGTCACCTCATACCTGCTGTTTAAGGCTTATTCAGATATTACTCTATTAGCCAGATTTAATTTTCTTCTCCATTCTTTTAAGTATCACTGTAAAACATAAGGTTTTATAATTCACTCATTCCAAAAAACTCATCTTTTCCCCCTTAAATTCAATGTAAAATAACAACCCCCACCCTTGATGTTTTATACCTGCCATAAGCATTAAATAGTACAAAGTCTATCAAATTTATTAGAAATGCTTTAATTCTATTACATTATTTTATGTGTCATTCATAATAGCAATAAGAATGTAAAATAATGTCTTTCCATTTATCAGTGTCTTAATGAAATACTACTGGGCTCCTACCAGAGGCAATGACAAAATTCCCCAAAGTGCTCCAAAGGCCAGATTGCAGCAGACATTGATGAGCAAAAGAAAGAGAGGTAATGACCAAAGATACTTTCCTCTTTCCAGACTGCATTTGACTCAAATTGAGAAATGACATGATCTCTAATCCCCTGTGGCCTTCCCAGAGAAGTATGTGTAGGCTGAGGGTAGAAAGCTACTCCTCCAGCAAAAACAGTGGGAGCTCTGGTAATCAGCAGTGCCTTGGCCACCATGTCCCAATCTAAACATCAGAAATTGCCTCTTTCGGAGCTACAGTATAGACTGTAACCCATAAGCCAGTAAAAGTTACCTTATGCATAAAGCTTCGCCCTTTAACATGTAGATGGTCATCTCTCCTGAGGGGCTGCAATTTGTAGCTTCACAGGATCTAGCTTTCAAAGAGCACAGGAATACAAAGGGGTGTATTCCTTACTGACAGCGAGGGGAACAGATGGGGAGAAGGGCAGGGTTAACGAGTAAACACAAAGGAGCAAGTTGTTAACAGGGACATAGTCCAGGTTTATAGACTCATTCCCCCATTTTTGTCTTAATAAAAATAACAATTTAAAAGTATGTGAGATGCCCGCATACACAAAGGAGAGGAAATAAAACAGCCAGCATTTAAAATGTATACAGAGCAGAACACATAATTTATTTACGATTTTTTTTCTTTGTCCCCTTAAATGAACTGTCACAGTGGCAAGGGAGAGAGAGGGATCCTTCATAAGTTTGTACTGAAAGGAATTTTAAATACATAAAGACAGGCTGGGAATAGCTGCCAAACTGTAAAATGCAGCTCTTCCTGTGCACGCTTTCTCTTCTACAGCCTACCTGGAAGGCAACAGTAATAGACTCTTGTGCAATTTCTACCTTGCTCCTTCACGCTAAGCAGTGCTGACAGACACATCACTGCAGGTTTGTCTCTTTATCCAACAGTAGTACACACCTTAAAGGAGACCTCTCAAGTCTGAAGAGTGAAAGAGCCTCCTCCACCCACTCGTCTGCTTTCTCCTGTCATTATCATGCCATAGTTTATCACTTTTCAGAATTGCCTATCTCCATCTCTTCCTCGCAAAGTGATCTCACACAAAAGTGTACAGCAAAAAGATACGGGCACTGTGGGGCAAACTTGTCAAATACTACACGGTTCCTCTTTGTGGGTGAAATCTTGGCAATGTGCATATAGTGCTCCTCTCTGTGGATCATACACATCCACTTGTGCAAAATTCACAGTGCGTTCAAGCCAAATGCTGAAATACTCAGCTGAAAACAAGGTCAGAAGGAAATCCAGGCAAGGAAAAACACGTATAAACCAATGATTAAAAAAAAGTCCTAGGGTCAAGACTTCCCATTTTGTCCTTTTGGTTCACCTACAGATTTATTCATAACCGCTAGCTAAATAATTAACCACCCCTTCCTCCTTATTCTGTACAAATGAATTTGTGTGTTGTGTTATTCTATGCAGTTGTAACATTTCCAGAAAAATGGGTTTGTGTTCAAACTCAACAGAGGCGATTCCTGTTTGAACCAGTTAGGCTCACAGTTTTTGAAAGGACTCATCCCACAGTGTGATAGTGGTTCCACACAGATTCCAGTTAGGCATCACGTGAGAAGTGGTGCAATCTCAGTTCACCAGGAGAGATGAAGTCCTGCTGGGACAAAGCAAGGGCTGTTTATCGCAGCCCCCCTTCTACTGGGAGCTGGCCTGTTTGGGAAGGGGTCAGCAAGGATCTGTGAACTCCTGGAAGTAGGAGATCCAGGTCATCAATATGAGGATTTCAGAGTAACCCCCTCAGCTACCTCTTCAGAAAAATCACTGGGGCTGTAGCTTAAATTGATGTTAAGGCTGTTTGTTCTGTTTTTTACTAAAGGCTCATTTTCCAGCATTCCATGCCATGTTTGTTTGCTGAGCTAGTTAAAAAAAATGAATGAATGCACAGAAGTTTCTGAAAGAAGCAGCTGCTTTATCTAATTTCCTATCTGTTCTGATCATACCTCCATTTCCATTAACACTCTTCTTGGCCTGTGCTTCTAAGCCCATGAGAGAGTTTGCAGCCATTACTTCCCACAATCCTCTCCATACATTTTCCATCCCAAACCCACACTGATCAGCAGTTGCCAGAAATATTATGTCTACTGTTGATGAAGACATCACATCCTCCTGTCTATACCACTGTCACTTCTTTACAAGTACACTGCTAAACTGGCCATATCCACATTGAGATTAAGAGCTTAGCAGGAATGGACATTTCATCTAGAAAATAAGAATGGTGAGAGTTACGGTCAATAGTCTGTCCCACACTTGGCAGTACAGCGGACTAGGATGCTGGGGGTGTGCCAGTCCTAACAGCCAAGAAAATGATGTGACAAGATAGATCCTTGTTTCCCAGTTCTTAATGACTGGCTACCTGTTTCTGACTGGACCGATTAAATGTGGTACTTTGTGTCAACCTGGAGCAAAGCTTGAATTCTTCTACATGGAAGGGCAGGAAAATATGTAATAATTGCTCTCCTACTCTAACTCAGATTTTTCTTATAAGTTATTAAAACCATAAATGTGAGTTTTTGTAGTAGTTTAAATCCTCATTCATCTGTTCATGGTCTTTGACTACCATGAGGTAAGTAGTAATGTGTCCTGAGGAAAACTGGCTTCTAGCTGTCTTTTGTCTGGATCCTGGCTTCTTGGTGGAAACAGCTGGCACTGGATATTGTCAGAGACAGAGTTTGCTGAACGATCCCCCTCTGTGCAGATATTTCTATTTTTTTATTTCATCATTCAACAGGTAGATTTGTTCCCACTGACAGGATACAGTTTACTCTGAAATACTCTAAAGGCCTAATATCAAGAGGAAGATTATTATAATAACTCACCTTATTCATCTGAGTGTGTACCTTGATTCATCTCTCTCCATAGCACAGGATCAATCCTAGAGGTATCTAGTACCACTTCTGTTGCCTTTTAGTTTTTGTTAAGGAAGCATTTTCATTTTAAAGAGGTTATGAAGAATTAGACGTCTATAAGGCAAATAGGTTTTGAGGTGTACATTTTCCACTTTTTTATTTGAACTGAAAGGTCAGTTTTCAGACTAAAAGAAAGAAAGAAAGAAAACACTTGGCTGGTGTGAGAGCAGCAAACCCCCTGGCTTTTGCACGTTGACAGAATCTCTTCTACTTTTCAGGTAACTAAACCTGCATCCTTTCTAAAACTGCTGTTCTTAATGCTTGACTTCTTATCTTGAGGATAAGAGGCCATTGCCGTTTATGAAGATACCTTTTCTTTCCCCCTCCATTCAGTAATAAGATGGACTAGAAAATGCAACTCATGTCCCTAGCTGTTAACTGTCCCTTCCCTTAGGGAAAATTCTCTGGGCTTAAATGTATTCAAAAACTTTGGGACGGCTTTCTCATCCTCTGATAGCAACTCTCTGAAAAGTAAGTACTTTTTACAATGGCAATGGAAAGCAAAACCAGTTCTACTTGTTAATTCTTCAGGTTCTGGTCTTAAAGTCCCACTCATAGGAGGGGTTGTATTCACATGAAGTTCCTTGGCTTCATAGGGAAAGTCTTGGTTAGAGTCTCTACATTTGTCAGTTGGGAAACAAAATGTATGACATAGGCTATGATTAAATATAGAAATCCCTCAGCTGGACCACTGAAGTCAGCCACAGGGGCTTCAGCTGGAATGAATATTAATTTGTATTCCCCAGGACAGAGCAGGGCAACCAGAGGTGTCATGAGATCCTGCAAACTGAATGTGATATTCATAGCAATTGTCTTTTTTCAACCTAAATCCTCTATTCTTATAGTAACCAGCAATGTGGAATTTTAGATTCCTTTCTGTTGTGTCTGTCTGTCTGTTTCAGTTTCAATTTTCTGACTGCAGGGAAGCTTGCAAATGTGGCACAGATGTGCAGTGCAGATGCCTGACAAGAAGTAATAAGATGCTTGATTCTATAACACGATTCCAGGTCCACTATTGGACTTTCACTTATATTTGAATACCGGGCTTCTTGTCAACACAGTGCTTTAGGTGGTCTTCTGCTGAAGGGTAATATGTAAATTGTTATGGTCTTGAACATATACTGAAGCCATTTACTCAAAAGGCTTCTGGGTCTAGCGTTTGGGGAAAATCTAAAAGTATGAGAATTGTTGCTTGCCCTGTCAGTTAAAACCCCCAGGCAAATATAATGCATGAAAAACAAAACAGTTAAATGAAGCAGCAAGACAACATATGTACCAAGTCCTTCTTAGTCTTCAATTTTCAGTTATCTTCATTATCACTCTCCCACTATGACAGAACGGCAGACACTCAAAGAGCTGAGAAAATGAAATCTCAGATTTCATTCAGCACCCAAGAAGGACTGGTGTATTTTTCATTTACATTAAGGAATTCTACTGAATTGTGAGCAGCAATACCAGCCTATAGGCAATAAAATCTGTGGTGAGATTCTCATCATACTAAACTCAGACATCTACCTGTGCACGGCGGGCCCAGTTGTATTGTCTCAACACAACCATGTACTGCCTTTTTCAAACTATCTAGTTTATTCGAGACACCCACAAATGGTCTTCTAGATCTGACAAAGGGCCTGCTCAAGGAGATGTGCATTCTTCTGAAGCAGCAGTCAGCTGCCAGGGGATACAGTAGTGCATCTCAAATGGTATTAGACACCTATGCTTAGGGAACTGTATCAAGATCATTATATAAGCTCCCATTATCATTAATGGAGTTGTAATCAATGCAATCTATAAAGACCACAGGGCTGGAGACACTCTATGATCTGTATTGACTAGGTCTTCATTGATTGTAACAGGATCATAGACACCTACTGTAAGTGTAGACATCTATGCTAGATAACTAAATTTAGATTTCTTAATATTAAACTGAACTAAGCACCCTAACATCTTCATTTAGAGACTAGGAGTAGAAATAAATGTTTCCTGCAAGTTAGAAGCAATTTCAAATTAAGTAATAAATGAGCAAATGTCACTGCAGTGAGAATGTGATTAGATTTTTAGCAGAATTTAGTGAAAGTAGGGAAGAACATAAGAATAGTCTCACTTGGTCAAGTCCAAGGTCTGTACAGCCCAGTATCCCATCTCCCACAGTGGCCATAAGCAGATGTCAAGGGAAATGTAAGAACAGGGTAAACCTGGTTTTATAAGGATGCTCAGTATTGTTATGATCACAGCTCCATTCCAAATATGCCTGGTTATTAATGATATAAATACAAGCCATAGGTACACGCTTATATCACTTCTCAGTCAGATTTTGAAGCTCCCAGATTTTGAAGAGGAGTCCTACCTCCCATTTGACTGTCATTAGAGATTTTCAAAATTATATGTTTTTACAGGAGCTGATAATTGTCAGCCTTTTGCCTAGACAATTTATGTGAAGAGACCATATTATGATTCACCAAAGTATGTATTACAAAATCTATCCCCAAATACACCCTATATGATTAGCAAAAAATAAGTATGGCTACGGAAGAAACCTGCCAGTGTCTTCCCAGAATCGTGCTAATCTGCAAAACCAATCTTCCATTTTAAAATGTGTTCTTACTTTCCCTCCTCCCCTCCTTCCTTTATGTTGAAAACTTTCAGAAAACAGTCTTGTCACATATTGACAGTGACGAGACAGGAAGCTGACCTATTCAACTCAATGAGCTGAGGACTTCAGAGACTAACTGCGATCATTGAAGCCTGATCAGTTTATGGGAGGGATTGTATGTCTATGCCAGTGACAGCAGGGGGCTGGAACTGATGATCAAAAAAGACCTTCCTGTCGTGTGTTCTTCTTTCTGTGAAACATGTTTAAACACAGGGCCTTTTCTACACTTTCCTCTTGTTTGTTTGGTTGGTTGGGTTTTTTTAATTGTCCCTTTTTGAACAGAAAAGTACAGAGGAAACAAAATGACCTGCTTCACAAACATATATAGATGCAAAATTCAAACCCAAATGAGACAAGACATAAAGAAGGGGGAGATAAACTGGCTGGTATTTAGGTATTCTACAGCTATTCTAATAAAGCAACATGCTTATGGCATTGCAGCAACAAGGCATAGTATGACCCACATTCATATTCATGAATTCTCCTAGCCTACCAAATATGAGAGCAACTGGAAAACAGCCAGTGTGACTTGTGCCTGGCCCACTCTGACTCTTGCACTGTGGCTTGGAAAGGTTTGGAGAAACGCAGGTTGCACAAACCAAAACATGTCAGAGACTGCCGTAATCTTTTGATAATAGAGAAAATCATACTCCAAGGCTTGACCCTTGGACACAATACTGATACAGCCTATACATATGGGCTATAATATAGGTTATACAATCCACATAGACAATGCAAAAGACAGAGATACACCCAAGTATGTCCTAGCCAACCAAGAGGCATATCAAATAGCAGCACGGTCTTAACTGGTGATGTAGCACAAGACCGGCTATGATCTTCCATATGGATCCTAGGTTCTTGTTACGATGTATTTTTCCTTTCAAGCCTGAACAACAGTGTTGTTGCAAACTTTACTGCTAACTCAATCATCTCGATGTGGGTTACAATTAGGACACTACCATGTAGATGTAGGCATGAACATATATCGGTTTTCTTCTTATTTGTATTCTTGTCTCTTTCTGTTATAAAATGGATGCCAATGAAACAGCAACTGGGGAATGTTAATGTGGACACTGAAACATTAACTTCTCTGAGATATTTTTGTGATTTTAATTGTAAAGTCTTAAATAACATTGAAAAAGCTTTATTCTGTATTGATTCTATTGCTATACTAAACTCTTCATTATGTGAATTTGTGAATGCTCACAAGAATCAATCATAATTATGCATGGCCTAATACAGTTGAAATCAAAACAATGGATCGATTCATGCTGTAAAGTGCATTACAACTACCAATCTCTGTGAGGCAATCAACCAAAAATTAGATCTGTATATTAGCATTTTAGTTATTTAAGTATTAAGCAATGGTAAGCAAACCTCCAGAGGTCCTCTTCACATAGGTTCACATCAGCATAAGATTAACTGATTTCAGGCTTATATCCCCAAAACTCCAAGGAATTACAATCAAAAACACAAGGCTAGACTGTCTTTTCATTAAAACTTTAAAAAAAAGTCAGTACATTTTATTCTACTGAACCATGTTCCTGAGAGTCTTAATTTTAGTTCCACATAAATGGAATAAGTCAGACAAAATTTGTAAATGGAATGGAATGATTCTACTGTATCTGAACCACTAATATGTGGTTTTGAAGTAAGGGGAACAAACTGCTATCAACAGTGACATGAATGGTTTAAATAACGTTTTGTTTTTGTTTTTTTTTTTTTTTAAACCAGTCCTAAAAATATGCTTAGCAAATTGTGAACCAAAGAAATCTATTGAAAAAGTAAAGTTGAGCTTCAAATTTATCTAAAATCTATTAGCAACAGTAAAAACTATGTGGGGATTGCATACCTTTATTGCAGTTTTTACTAAACTATGATTTCTTAGAGAAGCTGCTATGATTCCTAGTCCTAAGTCCTAACACAGCAAAAGGTGGCAAGTGGTGGACAACCTGGAGTAGCTGTGATCGGCTGCTGAGTTAACCATGTGCCTGATATTACATTATTACAACACCAAAAGAAAAAAATCAGTGTTGCAGATAAGCGCTGGGGAAGAAAATGGGGAAAGATTAAGCTCTCCAATTTTATTTCATCCTGGAGATGGACCCAGGTGCAGAGCCTACTGACTCTTTGCCAATAATTTAACAATTCGAAAACACACATTATGTACAATTCTGCCCAATTCCTGTATCCATCAGATGGAATCAGGCATGCTTAGAGGCATGTTTATCCCATTCCAGTAAGCTCTTCATTTCTCCCATACTATCGCATAGAGTATTTACATTGAGTCACTCATTTTGCCTTTCACAACAGTTCTTTAAATTCTTCAAAATCTTGTTTTCATGTACTTCTGAGTTATCTGTGATGACTTAGTGAAGCCAGTGTGTAATCCCAGGTAGAAGCAAGCCATCAGTATAATTGTCTTCCATGTTCATTCAAGGTATTGGTGTTCCTGATCAGACTCCACACAGTGGGTTAAGATCATTTCTCTCACACTGAACTTCAAACCATGCAAAACACACGTTACCCTTGGGACAAACACGTCTCCCAGGTGTCAAAGAGCAGAATATTATAAATGCTTCTTTTTAAAACAAGAAGATGAGATGGTTAGGAAAAATAGTAAGCCACGTGAAAACTTATTTCTTTTCTCTTTCTTCCTCTTCATTCCCTCCTACTTGATAGACCATGGATAAAGCAACATTTTTCTTTTTTCCTCATGAAAAGCAGATGGCTCTCCATTCTGGAGTTCATAGTCCTGCACCACAGGACAAGGACAGAAACACAGACTGAAATATGTTTCCCCACAATGCCCCTTTCTCTGCCACAAGACTCCTCAACTGCTACCCAAGGAGATAATTTCAAGAAGGGAAATAAGTTTAATTTAGCCTCTGAGCTTTTTCTCTCCTCATTTCTCTGATGAGAAGTTCAATTCACTCCATTTTGTTGTCAGATTTGTGACATAGAGACCTGTCTCTGAGCAATGAGTCTAAAGCCAATATCTCATTTCACATAAGCCACTAAGTAGTCAGCACATGGTAATGCTTTCCAGTCACTATGGGTGCAATGGCTGTAAGCTTTCATCTATAAATTCTTTTTTAGTTGCTCATTTCTGTCAAGCTGGTCTAATCTACTTACACCTGGCACATTAATTCTTATCTTTTCCCTGCAACATTGTAATTATATGTTATTTCCAGCAATAATTAATTCTCTCTCAGGCGGGCTTTTTATAGCTTATAAGTCAAAGTGGGCTGCACCATACTAAATAATTAATTCAGACTGTGTTTTATGTCATGACATACACACAGCCCCCGGGTGTAATTGTTACAGAATTCTTTTAAGAAGAAAGTCCTTGGCTCCCAGGGGTTGTTCAGACTAAAAAGTACAAATTATAATGGTTACTTCTCTCAGACCAATAGTAGGTGTGTTCATTCCTTTCTACCAACAATCTATTTATGGCAGCTATTTCCAGAAGATCTTGTTACTGTGTTAACCTACAAGAATGTGCAGCTGCAGACCATATGTATGACTCCAGGTTGTATAATAATGCCTTCAGAGTAGCCTGCCACAGGTCGCACATCTTTCTACAGTTGCATATAACTCTTGTACACAATTAAGGGACATTCACATGAGCAAAAAAAAAAAGAAAAGTGATATGAAATTGTGTCAATGAGATACTAACAAACTGTTCATAGAAAACTCAATCATTAAGCAAAAGTTGATACCTAGACATGGTATCTCAACTAGAGGAGGAGATGAAGGAGAAGAAGAAAGAGAAGGAGAAGGAGGAGGAGAAGAACCCAAATACTAACCAAGAAGATGGATTAGGCAAATCAATAATAGAAAAACTATAAATACTAATAATGACCAACAAAAATGAAAATAATTTAAAAACTGAATTTTTACACCACATTCTTATCAGCAGAGGGTTACCAGCTGGCACGGTAGAAGAGGATCAGAGTACAGCATTGTATAAGAAAACAAGAATAATTGCAATCTAAATAAATAGCAAATGTTCAAATACCTATACATCCTATCCAAAGACATAAATAGCCTAGACAAAACAAATATTGAACAAATTGACTTTAATCCTCTTTTCCTTTAGGTAGTATTTAATCCTATAGATCTGTCCTATTTTCTGATTCTAATTATACTTGATTGAAAATCTCAAGAGGATCACAACAGGACTAGAAGTCCAAGTTTTCTCTGAGGGGTAATTGTGTGACATGCAGCCATCCTTTCTTTCTGCATGAAAAAAAAAATGCTTTTACAAGACTAAATGAGTAACAGGCAGATAAGATTTGTAAAGATAATCAATGGAATAGATTGCCCAGAGAACATATGGAGTCTCCTCCTTGAGGACCTTCCAAAGACACTTGGATATGGTAGTGGGCACCCTGCTCTGCACGTCCCTGCTTGAGCAGAGGGTTGGATCAGATGACCTCCACAGGTCCTTTCCAACCTTAATCATTCTGTGATTCTGCGATTCTGTGAATGAAAATATAATAAGATCTCCATACAATAACACTGAAATTAATTTTCAGCTGTTGTTGCACTCAGCTCTGTATATGGCATGTACATATATATTCTAATTGTCTGAGGATTCAAATTAAGTGTTTTTGCTGCATCCCTTTTGAAGGTGGAAGAGGATCATGCACTGTCCATCCCAAATCTCTACTCTTTGGATAATGACTGTCAGTTGGTGATAATGGCTGAAGCTTGAACCTCAGGAACAAAAAGGGACTGGTTTTCCTTTGTTTCTCCAGAGAGGAGACGGAGATAGAGCACTATCTTCTGGCACAATCCAGAACTGTTATATCTCTGGACCACAGGACATCCACTGCTGTCCTCACAGTAAAATATAAAGTGTAAAAGAGGATGAGATTGTTTCAGAATGCTTCAAAATATCTGCAACAGATTCGAACTTCATTAAATGTGGAGGAAATCAGCCAATGGAAGTATGGATTCTGCAGTAATGAGACAAGGGCAGAAATGCTCAGTGAATGCAATCAGTCATAATGACAGGTTATCTTTAGGCTCCCTCCCAGGGAAAATATCTTGACTTCTCAAACTTCATAAGGCAGCATCCTGTCCCGGAGTTATCAAGGCAAGGTGTTCCTTTGCTATTCATATTTGCCACGTGAAGTTCCATCCATCAGGCAACTCTGAAAACCATGAGCAGGTTAACAGACTGACAATTAACAATAACCTTCAGCAATATGACTGCAAGGAGGCCTGAAGCAGTCCTGAAAGCCCTAAATATGCAAAGCAGTATTTCTTTTTCCTTTAAAGATATGTTAGGTGGGCGAGGTTTCAGCAGTATGAAAATATCAAGCATTTCTGCAACATCTTGGTAAAGAAAATTGCATGATACTTTTTTTCTGCTGAGTCTCTCACAGAGCTTGGTAGATAGAAAGTGTTATGCATTTGTGTCATCTTAGGAAAAAGGAAAAAAACTGGAAGTTTTGGTCCTCCCTGTGTTGGACTTTTGTTTTCCCAGCTGAGCTAAAATATGGCCAAGGAGGAGGAAAATCTTTGAACATAAAGGAAAGAACATACACTTTTCACCTTCCAAATGATGGGATTTTTAAGAACTGGCAAAAAGCCCAAACTATGTCAGCTTCTTGTCTAAATATGAAAATTTCCTGACAGCTCCATTATGCATATTTTTTGACATCCCACGAGGGTCTTGGAGTCTATAAAGAACACACTTTCTGTCTCCCTTCCCTCAAAGGAGGAAGGTAAGTGCAGCTTCTCAAAAAGATTGCATGAGAGCAAGCTTAATTTCGTTGCATTTTGCAAACTGTCTTACAAGGTCATTAGTGCTGTTATAGTTGTTTGTTCATTGTGTTATTTATACTATGGCATCTGGCCACATTAAAAGCATTAAAATAAAATATCTGTCCATAAGGTAGCTATAATTGTCATCTTCCTCTTAACCACCTCTACTTATCACACAGGAAGAAGAAAGCTGCTGCATTTAACTTGGCCCTGCTGATTTGAGGGGACAGGTTGAGACTCATATCACTTTCTGAAAAATAATAAGCCTCTTCTATAACCAGCACCCAAAAATGAAGTCCTGGAAATGCATGTGTTCAGTAAAATTGTAAAGCTGAGTAGTCCGACAAATACCAAAACACGCTTGGTGAGCTTTGTTCTGATGATGGCAATAAACAGCCTTTTGAGGCACAGATATATATGACATAAACTGAGCAGAGGAGAGGGCTGAGTATTTACTACTCACACTGACATTGAGAAAACATGAAGGTCATGAACACCAGCAGTTACAATTTGAAGGAAATTTTTATGAATTATTAGATACTCAGGTTGTTTTAAAGATTCCCAAGCAGCTCCTCAAAATTTAGCAATTGTCAGATTTATTAATGTCTTTGAAACACAATAGCCATCCTGTGCTATTTATGGAGAAGGAATGAAAATCTGCAAAAAAAAAAATGTGCTGCTGTAAGTAAAGATGCTATTAAAATTCAGATATACAGGCTGGTCAAAATGAGGTTTATCTAGAAATGATAACACAAGCATTTACTAATTTTAAGGGCTCATCCTCAAAACCTACATTTTTGCTATCGTAAGACTACCAGCTTTTGCTATTTTACATATTTAAATGTAAAACTGACCTTGTTTGAAATACATTTTCAAGGTCCTGCTTTCTGATCTAAAAATAAAATAGAGAAATTTCATCTGCACTTTTAAAACAGTGACATGGAAATGAAATGCAATTTCCTTAAATGTCAAGATTTCCAAATTTGATTGGGAATACCTCACATGTAGTTTTTGTTTCTGTCTTACCGTAAATATCTGATTTGTTAGTGATAAAGATCAGGAGAACTGAAGGTCATAAAACGAAATAATTTCCTGTTATTTAAAGCCTTCAAAGCAGAAAGAACTAAGGAACTCTGAAGAGTGTAGAATCTTCCCCTTTGATAAATGTTTCTTGACTTGGCTCTTACATATTGTCGTGGATACTGTCTTCTGAAATGAAATTCTATAATTTTGTATCAATGCCAGTAAATATAAGTCTGCATCAGAAATGATGGGGAAGAGTTAAAATCATATATTCCCAGTGTTATTCATCTGGCTAAATTCAAATGCCTACAGTGCAGATATTTCTATTGATTTTGCCAGTGACATACTTCTTTCATAGCTAATGGAGAGAAGTTGCCATATCTAGAGCTCGGCTAGTCTCATCCTTATTTAGGAAAGCAGATCAAACAAAGAAAGCTCTGGATGTGTCCCACTCTGTCAGCTACAGTAGGAGTCTAGACAGCCACTTAGTTTGTGGACATCTGCTTTGTAGGTATGCAAGGTTATGTGAAATAAATCTTACCTCTAAGTGGAATATCTGTTATTCCACTATTTTCACTATACTAATTAGGAACTAGAATAGCTTTATTCATCATACTTGAAATGGTCCATTTTATCTGCCATCATCTGGATTAGTCCTAACTTTTCAACATGACTGTTTTCTCTTAATGATTTGTCTGCACTGTTTAATGCTGCTTACACAACTGATTTAATAGTTTTTCATGATAGCATACTGACTAAATTTTGTGACTGTGATTATTCCAAAGAATATTCTTTGAAAAGACTTAGTCTTTTCCTATATGATCCTTAAACAAGAGAAGATGGGTAAAGTTCTGTAGTAAAGTTTTCATGGCATCACGAATTGTTATTTTGGATACAACAGGGTAAAACCTGAATCTATAGATAACTTTGTTATGTGAACTTCACAAACAGAAGTGAAAATAATTTGAAGTTTTCCATTCAAAATTAAATTGGGATATCTGCAGAGAAATATAAGAATATTTGCCTGTCTCTATCTATACACTGTTTCCCCATATGGTTCTTACTCTGCACTCAATGCAAATGCAAGTGTCCAGTGTGCAGCAAATTAAAAAAAAAAAAAAAATAGAAAGTGTTGGAGAAAAGAGACATGAAGATGTGAAGCAGTGTAGAAGAAATGATGAAGGAAAGTAGAAGTGGTGAAGAAGGTTAAATATTTAACCATCATCACTGAATGGAGAAGAGATTTCACTGCATTTAGCAGGCAGGTTTGGGCGCAATTATTTTTCAGAGCATTAGAAGAGACTTTGGTACAAGCCATCCAAACTTTACTATGTTAATATATTTATGCCAGGGACTTAACCTAATAAAGACAGTTTAAAAGTAGTTTAGGTACATCTATCAAAACTCCAGTCCTAGAGGCACTGACATCAGTGTGGATATTCCCTTTCTAACACCTGATTTCCACCGCCTTCCAGCCACAGGAGCAATAGACAGCCCAAGAGGCAGAGCAGCACACATTGTAGGCTGGGAGTAGAGATGTATTTGGAAATTCTGCCTCAGTTAATGGTGCCTTTTCCTGAATTGGTAATGCAGCTACCAGTCAAATGATATTATATGGTTGATATATCCAGATGTGACATGCCGTTGTAACATACCATCAGCCCAGGATATGGATGCTGTTTTCTGAAAATTGTGATTATAATCGCTCAAAACAAAAGGACTTTCTGTTGTTTTTTTCTCTTCTTTTTAAAAGTTTTTAAACCCATTTACCAAGTGTCAGAGCCCATGAAATAGAATGATGTAGGGTGCTCAAGTTAAGATGCTGGAGCAGAAATACGAGAAAAACCTGGGTAATTTCCCATTACCTGCTAGTATCAGATACTTGAAATCTGGCTGCTCTGTTTGAATCACAATAAAGTCATTTTTCCCCTGTGAGAAGCAACGGAATCTTAACCAGGTTCATTATTTCCATTTCTCTGCTGTTTTATTTTTGATATTATTAACCAGTGCATTACCAACATCTGATGTTTCCTACCAATATGAAAGAAAAATAAATGAATTTCCTAGATTTTCATTGTTAAATCTTAAAAAACCTTAAGACTTTTAAATCTTGTATCCTACTGGATATGTTGTACTGTCTGTACTGCTGACTTCTATTATAGTTGCTTTAATAGATGGGAATAGAAAATTACCCCAAGTTAGCTGGACATCTTTTGCACTAAATAACAATTAATTTAGGGTTCTATTTTCCCACTGTCAATCTTTATCCTCTAGAGAGAGCATCCATCTCCGTAACAGATCACACTGCTCATCTTCCTTTCTGCTATGTTTCTCAAAATACAGAAATGCCTTGAGATGTATACCCCTCTGGACCTTTTGAAGGCCTTCTCTTTGATAGCAAGGAGTTTCAGCCTCTCTTTAGCAATTGTACAATAAAGGATAGGAAAGGATCTCTCTTGCTTGTGTCCGTGCTGTATAGGTGTCTATACCTTTCTGTCTCTTGTCAAACAATTTTGGTCTCTGAAGAATACACTGACAGGAATGTATTATCTAGCCCTGAGAGTACAATGACCTGGAGCTCTTTTCATCTTACTCCTTGAAGTCTACATAAAAGAATACAAGGTTATCAAGACTGGAAGGGCAACAAGTCAGTCTGGACAGTTTGGTGAGATAGTTAAGATAAGAATATTTATAAGACTTGATCTTTCTTACATATTTAGCTATAAATATGGAAGGATCCACATCAGTATCTCATTAGCAAAAAAAATCTCAGGGATATGGCAAGAAAGCAGGCTCAACTCTTTCCTTTTCTTGAGTTCATGAATTCTTCACAAGATCTCCAGATTCATCATGTGAGATGCAAAGTGATTCAGCTCAATTTTTTTTCGAAATTATCATTCAGCTAGGGCACTGAAGGAAACTCTACCTGACTAAGGGGACTCTCTTGTGACTTTACGTGCTTCCAGGGCTAGACGGTCACTGACAGATGTAAGAAATTCAATTTGTTTCAACCTGACTGAATATTATGATAAATATCCATATCTTTCCAGGTGAGGCATTACGTTTCTGATATCTGTGTTTTTCCTTTCCTTTCCTTTCCTTTCCTTTCCTTTCCTTTCCTTTCCTTTCCTTTCCTTTCCTTTCCTTTCCTTTCC